>JAZKLR010000165.1:1200000-2400000 GCA_037103525.1 Ganaspis brasiliensis
AGTTTGGAAAAAGTGAAATCTCTTAGCAATATTGTAAGAATTAAAAAAAGGATTATTGTGAATATGGAAAATAATTAATATTATTTTATTATTATGCATTAATTAATATGCATTTAAATTTGAATTAATTGAAATGTTCGAACAAATTTGAATATGACTACATTGATGTTTGGAATTTATTTAAATTTTAATGACTTAAGGGCATATGATGGAATATGACGTCACTGGTATATGCAAAATTTGTCCGTAACTTTTCTCTTAAAATATTGAATATTTGTCACGAAACATGGTAGAATAAGTTAAAATATTATTAGGAAAGTCTCTCTGACCAAATTTATTTGGATTTCTAATCATGCCTAGACTTGTCGAATTGTTACGCCTTTATCCCCACCCATTACAAACTGGCCCTTTTTCGGAGGATCGGACGGTCAGTCGTAGAGCTAGGACTAGTACTTCTCTGTACTGCCCCGTCCGGGGTAGTAGTCAAGTTTCTTTCCAACTCTCTTAAAATATTTTAACACATTTTAAATTCCAATTCAAGTTTCAACATTTAATTTTCTATATTCAAACGAAATAATTTTCCAATTCTACATCAAATTTAAATTCTAAATTTTTATATTTTCAAGAAGTATTTCAAATTCTTAATCATGTTAAAATATCATTATTTTTGTATATTTCTAATCAAAGAAAGCCTATTCACTCCTTGTATTCTCAGATGTATTTTCAGTTCGACAAATAAGGTAGTTCTTACAAATTATCTATTTTCAACGAAAGTATGTTAAAATACAATTTATTAATAATTTCTAAATCTATTAGTTTTATTTTTACACCCTTTTATTTTACTCCGCAGGAATTATAAAGGACGTTGAAATATTACTGTCCTGTAATTCTTGTCTATCTTCCCATTCTAAATTTTTACAATTTTTAATTAAATTTATTGAAATTGTGTATTATGTTCTTTTGTCATAATATTCTTATTTACCACAAGGTGCATTTGCGAAGGAGCAGTGAAAATTAACTCAAAGTTACAAACCCTAGACTATATGTCAACCCGACATAACAATCTACTTTTTAAACATTTTTTTCTTTTTTTGAATCCCACTTATAATATTCAAAAATGATCTTTTTACATTAAAAAGAATCGGTTTAGATGTATAAAGTTTATGTTTTATCAAAGTTTTATAGAATAAACCTCAATTTTCAAATTTTTAAGAAATTTAAATTTTCATTTTTTTTTAAATAATTTTATTAATTCCTCCATATCAGAAAAGCTTTCTGTTGACATGGAAGACAAATATTTATGAAATGAACATAATTTTGAGCTTATTTCTACTTATTTTTAATACATTTTTATTTATTTTCTTTAGTTCTAACTTTTTTTTCTCATTTTTTAGTTGTTTTACTTTACTTCAGGATTATTCGATTTTTTCCTTATTTTCAAGTAAATTTTCTTAGTTTTTTAAAATGTCTGTCTTCTCCTTCTGGAATGTGTGATCCAGAATGTGGAATTCGGAACACGCCGCGCTTCAAGTAGAATTTGGTTTTGCAATAATGGTACAGTCAAAGTCCGTTAAGTATCCGTCCGATAAGTCACATTTCTCCTCTTTCTTTGGTCACATAAATTTTCACTCATATGGATTCAATACCCCCTCTGTGAATTTTTATAATATTTTTGCTGCTGCGTTAACTAACTTCAGATTGTTTTTAAAAATCAAAACTATTATTGAACACCGTTGAAAATTGTTTGTATTCGTGTAACAATCGGCCCTTGTTAAATATTTTGTGTAAAAATTTAACATTCTTCGCGTATTGATTTGATAACTGTCATCCGATTCTTGAACATAACCTCCAATTTCTTAGTAATGACACTGTATTTTACATTTAATTGTTTGTTGTAAAACGTAAATTTTATTTTGAAAATTGATTTTAGTAATCAAAAGTTAAAGTTCAATACTAATTAAATAATATTGAGTCCTTAACGCAACACGATTATACATATTTTACTTCTGTCAAACAGACGATGGTTTTCGTCTGAAAAATTTGCTCAAAGACACAAAAGAAAACATTTTTTAGAGTTATTTTAACATTAAATTTGTACTTCTGATAATAAAAATAATTTTAATACAAAAAATAGTAATAGTCAATTAGTCTATTCTTTTTATAATTTTTGATTAGTTATTTAACCTTAAAATAACTTGGCCCTAGGGTTTATTATTTATTTATTATTTATTTTTGTTAATTTAACATTAATTTCAGTTTAAAAGTTAAACATTAAACATAAACTAGTAAAAAAGTGTTATAGTACAAAAAAAATTTGAAATATAAGTTACTTCAAATGTAAATAACTCGTGTGTTGTAAAATCTTGTTGATGTGGAGTATAATATTGTTAGTTTGTTCTTCAACTTTTTTTTATAGTTCTTCGTTCACGGACATTTGGAGAATAAAGTCAATTCTCACTGTCAAAGTAAATGTGATGGCAAAGAAAACAGAATTAGGGTATGTGCAGTATGCGGTAGAAAAATTGTTTTCGAAAACAAAAATTCCAACTTTTTCCGTACAAATTATAAAAGAGAGATTCCTATAAAAATGTATACATAAGTTAATATTATAGGGAAAAGTTAGAGTTTTTGTTATCCGAAAACAATTTTTGTACAATATGCTGCACACATCTTAATTCTATCTTCTTTTTGGTCCCATTTACTTTAATTCAAAGAAACTATAAAAAAAGTAAAAAAAACAAATCAACAATATTTTACTACGCTTGAGTAATATTTTACCTTCTTAGAATTTTAAGTGATATTCAAATACACAAGTAATAAAAGCTTTCATAATAATATATCGACTTAAGGTCATGTGATGGTGTATGGCGTCACTAGTATAGGCAAAATTTGATCGTAAACTTTCATTTAAAATAATAAATATTTTAACACCAAACTTTGTAGAATTACTTAAAATACTACCCGATTTTGGCACCATTTTTGCAAAACCTAATTCTACATGAAGAGATGTCGGAAAGTGGAATCAAAAATGTAGATGTGAAATTTGATATTTGAAATTCGAGAAAAGTTACGTAATCAATCCTCTTTGTCCTAGTAATCATTCATAAACAAATTTCCAACTGTATTTTCTGCATCGGAAGTTTATCTTAAACTTGTGTTATACAAATACCGTCTCGTGTTTATTCCAAGCATTTTTCCATAATGACAGAGAGAAAACTATGTATTATGTAGTTAAGTAGGTTTCAGGACACTTGTGCATGACATAATAAAACATGTGTTCTGAGATAATTAAGGTTGAAGGAACAAATGCAAATTAAAGCAATCTCACATATACATTTTACACAGTTATACGAATATACTTTGCTGATAAATACTTCAATGAGTTACTTATCAAAAGCCATTTTACTTTGTAAAGTGATAAAGTAATTCTCATAAAAATACATGAATAATAAATGAGTATATAAAATTAATCAAAATTCACACAAAGTATAATGAACTGGATTTTAAGCTAATAACTGCTGACAATTCTCCTGTGAAAATTAAGCTCTGCATTGTGCCAAATGTTTTTCTATTTTCTGCACAGTTTCATTAAACGAATCATTTAAATAAAAAGCATCACGTTAAACCGGTAAAATAGAATTTATAATTTTTAAAAATATATCGCGAAGAGATTTTTTCATTAACTAATATAAACAGAGTTTATCTGAATTTTTTAAAACGTTCACTAAGTTAATAAGCTTATACATTACTTGCAGAATTAAAACGCGGTGATTAATTTCACTGGCTTTCTTTCCAAGGTAGAGTAAAAATAAGGTAAAAAAAGTTGCGCTCACAAACGAAGGTTTCGCACTTGCTCCATTTGGAGTTGAACATTGCCAACACTTATATTCATTCCATAAAGCTGGCTTTTTAGTTTTTATTGAGCTCGAAAACAAGATGTGGAAATTTTCATAATATCTAACACTCAGGTATTTAAACTTCGTACACGTGAATGACTTTCTGAACGAATATATTAATCTGATTAAAGTCTTTATTGCATAGAAAATAAAATTCACTTGCGCTTAGTAAATGCGTTAAATTGACCTCGATTAAAGTACGCTAGTCATGGTTTGATCTCTATAATAATGTTAATGAATAAAAAAACACTTTAAACATAATCAGGTACAAATTTATTTAAAGTTCTAAAAGTTAAAATTAACTGAGTATTTTATATCTTTTTTTTTCAATGAAAACATTGCTTCATGCCTTATTAAATAATTGAGTATTCTTGAGAATTAGTTTACCTTTTTATTCATTTATAAAGAAAGCAATTTATCGGTTTATAAAATATTGGCAGTAGTTCAGTTCTTTTTCTTATTAAATATTAATAATAAGTGCAACAGAGATCATCATGGATTTAACTTATATATGAGCATTATATAAATAATAACAAGTAATCAATTATTTGTCATTTTTGTCCAATTATTTACTTTCTTTAAATTTTTATTGCCCAACGTAATTTTAAAACGGTTTATTAACTACAGAATACAATTTTAAATTTAAAGTTAATTTTGACACTTTTCTCATAATTTTTTAAGTAGTTTTCTTTAATTACTAATTCATATTTATCTTTATAATAATATTTCATTATTTTCTAGTTTAAAAATGCAGTTTTTTATTATGATTAGGATAAAAAAGAGAACCCTAGTGGAACCTAATTATTTTTTTAAGATTTGAATTAAAAGACGACCTCCTTTAGAAACTCAATATTTTTATTAGGACTAGGATTAAAAAGAGAACCCCAGTAGAAGCCAGTATTTTTTAGAATTAGGATTAAAAACGTACCTCAGTATAAACCGACTTTTATAAGGATTAGGATTTGAAAGAAGAACCTCTTTAAAAACACAATATTTTTTTAGGATAGGAATTAATAGATGCCCTCCGTAAAAACCTAATATTTTTATTGTGACTATGATTAAAAAGAAAAACTCTGTATTTTTTTAAAGTTTCGATTAATAAAAATACCTTTTTTAGAAACGCATTATTTTTATTAGGACTAGGATTAAAAAGAGAACCCTAGTAGAAAGCATTATTTTTTAGGTTTAGGATTAAAAATGTACCCTAGTAGAAACCGACTTTTATAAGTATTAGGATTTAAAAGAGGAACCTCCTTAAAAACCCAATATTTTTTTAGGATTAGGACTAAAAGGAAAACTGCAGTAAAAACCCAGTATTTTTTAGGATAAAAATTAATAGATGCCCTCCGTAAAAACCTAATATTTTTATTCTGACTTGGATTAAAAAGAGAAACCCTGTATTTTTTAGGGTTTTGATTAATAAAAAGACCTTTTTTAGAAACGCATTATTTTTATTAGGACTAGGATTAAAAAGAGAACCCTAGTAGAAAGCATTATTATTCAGGTTTGGAATTTACAATATACCCGAGTAGAAACCAACTTTTTTAAGGATTAGGATTTGAAAGAAGAACCTCTTTAAAAACCGAATATTTTTTTAGGATTTGGATTAAATAGAAAACTCCAGTAGAAAGTCAGTATTTTTTAGGTTAGGAATTAATAGATTTTTATTGGGGCTAGGATTAAAAAGAGAAACTCAGTAATTTTTTTAGTTTTCTGATTAATTATAAGACCCTCCTTTTGAAACCCTATATTTTTATTGCAACTAAGATTAAAAAGAGAACCCTAATAGAAACCAGTTTTTTTGGAGTTAGGATTGAAAATGTACCCCAGTAGAAACCGACTATTATAAGAATTAGGATTTAAAAGAAGAACCTCTTTAAAAATCCAATATTTTTTTAGGAATAGAATTAAAAAGAAAACGCCAGTAGAAAGTCAGTATTTTTTTAGGTTAGGAATTAATAGATGCCCACCATAAACAACTAATATTTTTATTGGGACTGGGATTAAAAAGAGAAACATAGTAATTTTTTAGGGTTTTGATTAATAAAAAGACCCTCCTTTAGAAACCCAATTTTTTTATATTACAACTAGGATTAAAAAGAAAACCCTAAGGGAAACCAGTTTTTTTACAATTAGGATTTATAAAGTACCCTATTAGAAACTGACTTTTATAAGAATTAGGATTTAAAAGAAGAACCTCTTCAAAAATCCAATATTTTTTAGGAATAGGATTAAAATGAAAACGCTAGTAGAAACCCAGTATTTTTTAGGATAGGAATTAATTGATGCTCTCCGTAAAAACCTAATATTTCTATTGGGACTAGGATTATAAAGAGGAACTCAGTATTTTTTTAGAGTTTTGATTAATAAAAAGACCCTTCTTAGAAACACATTATTTTTTTAGGACTAGGATTAGGAAGAGAACCCCAGTAGAAAGCATTATTTTTTAGGTTTAGGATTAAAAAGAGTACCATAGTAGAACCCTAGTTTTTGAAGAAACTAGATTTGAAAGAAGAATGGCTGAAGAAACCTACTATTTTTATTGGGATTGGCAGGATTAGAAGGATTGGATCCAGTACAAAGTTTATTTTAACACTATAGTGTTTTCTCTATTTCTCTCTTATACAAAACCCCCTCCAAAACTCTTGTCTGAATCCGCCACTGCAGTGTTATGAGATTTAGTTTTTCAAACTTTTAAATAGTTTCATATAACCTTATAAACTAAGGTGCGTAAATTATATGCAAATTATATTATATGTACAATAAACTGTTTAGAAATAATTTTAAAATGACAGAAATATTATATAAAGACAAAAACGCAGAAGATAATGTGTTATCACTGTGATTCTCGTGTTCCTTAAATGTTCCTTAAATTTTAATAAAACATGAATAATGGGTTGTTGTAATTGAAATAATAATAAAATTGTATAACAAAATGCAGACTCGCATAACAAATAAGATCCACATAAAAACTTGTCACATAACCTCAAAAGAAAAAAAATTTCACATTTGGGGTAGCCTTCATACACTTCAGAGTTGATTCTTTTTTATATAAAATCGTAATTCTATAAACCTTTGTTCAAAAATTACTGATCTGCATTTATAGGGTTACATAAGATGACACTATTGAAAAATTTTAATAATCAAATAGCAAAACACTGAGAAGCATAACAGTTGCTTTGGTTTTTTTTCATTCTTTTTCAACATATTGGTGTTCCTTTTCTACACAGTTAAAAATTTTGTGTATTGGTGTAGAAAACAGTTCTTGTTAAATTGTTTGTGTTAAAATTTAACATTTTCGGTTGACTTTACACATTCTTAAAATTTTATTCGATTCTTGAACACAACCTCAATTTTTTTTAGTTTTAACACAATAATTTGCATTTTTTGTTGTTGTCGTAAAGCATAAATTTCTTATTGAAAATTCATTTTAATTTCCAAAAGGTAAAATACAATAGTAATTGCATAAAATCTATACGCTTTAAATTATCACGATTATATTTGACTTGTATCAAGCAGTCGATAAACAAAACAACACACCGTTTGGAAAATGTGATTTATATTAAATTTAAAACAAAATTTTCAACTTTGCAGAAATTACGTTCATTTAAACGTACACTGAGAAAAAATTTTGGTAAAAATTCCTGTGCCTTCACTATAAAATCGTCATAATTGACAGTCTTCGAAATTTTACCGTGCTGTCTTACAATTTTTACCGGATTATCTGGTAAAAATTGTTGGAAATCCGGTAAAAATTGTAAGACAGCACGGTAAAATTTCGGGGACTGTCAATTATGACGCTTTTATAGTGAACAGCACAGGAATTTTTACCAAAAATTTTTCTCAGTGTAAAGAACTTCAAATATATTCAGTTAGAATCATTATAATGTGTAAAAGAAGAGGTTAAAATTTGTGTACAAATTAATATTCAACATACTTCCTTGTGTTGAATCAACACAAAGTTTTGAGTGGACCGTTTAGGACATGTGAAATAGGTTAAAATTAAAACAAAATTTTTAACTGATGTGTAATTATTTCTAAATATTTGAAAAATGTTAAGTTTGTGTAAAAAATTAATTTACACAAAGTAACATAAGTGCTGATTGAAATATTTGAATTGACAATTAAGAGAGTAGTGTTAGTAGTAAAAGAGGGGATATTTGTGAGTAAGATTCCGTAATGTGTACATCGGCTGCTGTTGAAGAGGCATTTTTATTGTCCTTGGTTGTAACAAAAGTATTTATTCAATTATTTCCATGTTTAAGTTTATAAAGTTGTTGTGCAATTAAATACCTAAAATTTCTGATATGGTAATCTGCTTATTGTATTTTTTAAGTCATCTATCCACAAGTGGGCGGTTTCCTAAGAATAGATTATTTTTAAGGTGTTCAAATTTTTGCAGACTATTGGATATACTTCCGAAAAAAAATACCCGCAAATTTGTTTGTAATAGTAAAAACCATTAAAAAGCTACCATACTTTTGCTTTTTTTCCTATTATCTCTTAAAATATTACATATTTCAAAAAATATTGGAAACGAAAATTGTAGATTGGGAAGTTACTATACCGGGAAGTTTTTTTACATTGTTCGGGTGCACTATGACAGATGATTGACATATTTTTGTATTTTTCTCGAAAACTATTGATTTTTGGTAAAAAAAAAATGCATGCAATATAAAATATATTTATATATTTATCAGATCTACGACTTTTGTCTAAAATAGGCTTCATAGGCTGCTGTAGAGAAGACAATTCATTTTTTTTCATTTATTGAACAATCAAAAGTTCCGTAAATTTTACTCATCTAGGTCTTTTTTAAAATAGAAAATCACACAAAAGACGGAGAAATACTCTCATTCAACTTTAAAATGGAGGTAAACTATTCTGTATAATATGGTCGTTACTAAGAATCTTTATTGAATAAACTCATATTTTCTGAATGGACACTTAAGACAGATAAATCCCTGTTTCTTTCTGGCTTGAAATACCTTAACTCGTTGCATAATTTATAAATATTGTATAATGCATACGCTCTAAAAAACACTTTATTGAAACATAAATTTCATAAATGTCGAAAAGACAGAAATTACGAAAAAATAATTGTTTTATTACACTTTTTTAGTGAAAATCGATTCCTGTATGTTTTTTTTTGTTTATCACAAAACAGAGAATCTACATATACATATAAAAGAGTTCATTAAAAAGGATTAAAAAAGTGAAAGGTAACTGACACTGAAAAGAATATATTATCACTTTTATGAATACGAGATAAAAAAAAGGTATTATTTAAATATAAATGGTACATACGTATAACAAAAAGTTTAAAGTGATATAAACAAAAAGGTGCAATTTTTTGTCATAGAGTATATTTTATTCATATTTTCCATTTCGCTCAAGTATTCATCAAAATGCATGCCATTCTTTTTTCCGGTGAAGTGTACTGCTCTTGACAGATAGAAACAAATCACTTTTGAACGTGTGCAAAGTTTATCAAGCAATTTGAAATAGTTTGTACTTTAACTCACTAAATCCAATAACAATTTCAGTTGGTGAACTGGTTTTCGCCTTGGAAACAACCAAATATAAATCGTAAAATATTAACAGAAGTACACTTTAATTGATGTTCTAATTCAAAGTGTACTTATATTTATATAAACATATCACTATAGAGGAGAACCGGAAAAAATGCCTATGTAAAAGTTTTGAGTAAGAAATCATATTTAATTATATTTTTGGAAAACATAAACCATCACACATTAAAATAAAGACCTTTGAGAATTTAATAAGATAATTATTTAAAGAAATTATTTAATATAACATAGGATAATTATTTTTAAAATATCTTGATTGAGATTCGACATTTTTTAAAAGTTCCTGGTAAATTGTCAAGAGAAATATATACGTATAAATAGGGATAAAAATAAAAAAGTTTCGTTTATTTGTTTTCCAAAACCAATCATCTTATTAATATTATAAAGAGAATTAACTTTTAATACAGGAAATATAAAATAAACTCGTACCTGAGACGTTATAAATTTCTCGATTTTAGTTTCTGATAAGGACAATGGACATTGTTGAAACGTTAAAAAAAAACATCTGTGTTCATTAGTGAACTCTTAAATAATCATCTCGCTACTTACAATTCAGAATTTAATTAAAAAAAAAGAAAAATTATAAATGATGGACTGGTCTGTCTGTGAACGACGGACAGGCAGACGGACATCAAAATCTCCTCATAAGTTTTGATCTCCGGATACAAAAACCTGAAAAATCATTCGTCATTTTGTATCATTTAATTCAATTTCAGATTCGTGATTAAAATCCCCAGAATATGGAGTTTTTATAGAAAAATAATTTTTGAAACACTAACAATACAAATTTGTTTTTTGCCCTTTTTTATTCTTAGCTACAGTTAATGGACTTTTATTTTTCAACGAATTTTGAACAACGAACGAGGTAAATTTTACAAAAGATCTCCCAAATATTTTAATATATAACTTCAGAAAATATAAAATAAAAAAGTTACCTAAAACCATTGAAAAACCACTCGATATTTTTTTCTACACTTTGAATTTTAAAGCACTCACAGAAATTTGCAAACACAATTTCTGTTTATATCGATTTTCAATACCTAAAAAAGTAAATTAACTTATTTAACCTAATTTTCAGTTTTAAAACATTGTTCACTGTTGTTTTATAGCAAGAAACAAAATTGAATAATATGATTAAGAAAGTTAAATGGTACAACTAATTTATTAGGTAATACACATGAGAATATTGCAATTTAAATTTCAACTTTCCTTATGCAACTTGAATATTTTTGAAAAGCCATTATAACATTATGATGTTGTAGACAGCTTACTCGTGCAGAATAAAATTGATGTCAAAAAACTTGTTATTTATAAACTCTTATATGAGAAAAGACAAAAACGGAAAAAATTTAGAGAAACAATTTTTTATAAATGAAAACAGTTTAGTATTTTTATTTGTTTAATTATAATATTAGTGACTTTCTTTTTGTTTGTGAACGACGGACATCAAAATCTCCTCATGAGTTTTTTTACCTTTGGCCACAAAAGCCAGAAAGGATTTAAACAAAAATGCCCGGTTTTACAGAAATTACTGTAATTATTTAAATTTGGAAAAGAAGTTTTTCTAAAATAAGTTTGAATTCAAATTTCCAAAATTATTGAAAAAAGATGAAACACTACAAAATTGTTAACAAAGATTTTAAATGCAAATTAAATATAAAGAAACTTGAAATTATCTTTATAACTAATTTAACAGAAAAATATAGGAAACTTTAAAATGTGTTTATTTCTTTAGAATTTAAAAAACAATTTCAGCTCATTATGTGTAAATTTATGACTCTAGCCTAACATAGTATTGTTTTGGAACATACATTAGTTGAAAAGTGTTTCACTTGTTAACCGCATTCACAAATTGCTAATTCATTGACGTTTTCTTTGCTGTAAATGAGAGTATAAAAAGAATCGCTTTTTAACAAACTGAACACATTAATTTTATCGTTAATAGTGAGAATTAAGTTGACAAAATGATAAGAGTAATTTGCTTCCTTTTTGCAGTCACTTTTGTGAATTTCACAAACGTAAGTAAAAAATCTATTCTAATCAATGTATTTAATTTTGTTTACTATATGGTTCAAAACCTTTTTTTGTACATTTATTACTTCTTATATGTTTATTACATTTTATAAATAATTACAAGTATCGTGTTATGAAGAAAGGGACCTAAGTAGCAAAAAATTTTAGGTTATGTTTATGATTTTCGGAATCAAAAAAACACAAGCACTCCTAATATAAACCATTGATGTTTTTATCTTTATTCTATTCGAAATATTCAATATAAACTGATTTTAATTTTACATATAATTAAAAAGAAACTTTTAATCACAGTAAAACTGGCACTGAACATAACCTAAAATTTTTTCCACTGAGGTCTCTTTCTTCATATCCCGTCACATATTTTAAATATTGATAAAATATCAATAATAATCTTTTAATGAATTCTTTTATTTATATTTCTTCATATTTTAAAAGATTTTCAAAGCATGATAGTGCCAAACTAAAGTTTTCACTTTTGGTACTTATAACACAAAATCTTTAATTTAGGGCCCAAGATACTATTTACATATTTTCTGATATGTAAAAAAAACTTTTAACAACAAGCTATAAGAAATAAATAACTTAAAACATTTTTAAATTTTGTAAATAAATAACTATGTAAATAAAATTATACTTTTGATTTCTAATGATAGATATGTATAATTAAAATCTCAAAGAAAAAAATTAATAAATCGAAGAGTGTAATTGACATTGAAAAAAATAATATTAAAAAATTAAATAATATTACCTATATTTAAAATTAAATGGAATAATAATAGAAATTAATAGAATAGATTTGAAAAAATTGAAGAATAAATTTTAAACTGAAAGAACTCATTGGAACTCAAAAAATGTCATTTAAAAAAGTAAATAATAAAATTAACAACATAAATAAAAAAGGGAAAAATTATTCAGTAAAATAGTGAAAAAGATTGTAATGTTAGAAACTAAGAAAATCCAACTCAGATGCCATTTATTGAAAATATTAAAAAAAAAAATTTAAGTGTGTTGTTATTATTAAAAATTGAATTAAATGTATTATTATTATTAAAATGTGAATAGATTAATTGACTAAGGGAGAGTGGCCATCAATGTACCGGGTTTTTTTCAAGGTCATAGTACTTATTGAATTTTACCAATTTCAAGCACTTCTTTGCATCAATATAAAACTACAACACTTCTCTAGGTAATGCACACATATTATACACCATTTATTTTGATTAAATATTAAAATTTAGGATTTTTCTAAACTAACAAGCTATTTTCATTTTCAACAACCTGGGTACACAATGAACCACCTCTATAAAAACACTAAAAATGTTCAACAATAATAATATTGCAATTTTCACTTTGTAAAAAACTTATTTTCTATCAAATACTATAAAAAATTATTACTTAACACTTTTTAATTGATAATGTATAACATAAATATACCTCAAATTCAAGTTAACTAGCTAAAATGTCATTTTAGTTTTGCTATGTTGAGAAAGGTACTGATAACTATCGCTGTAACATGCTGTACGCATGCCTACTTTTATAATCAGGCATACCACTCTGGAAATCGAAAATACACTGAAATTCCAGGTGGTTCATTGTTCCCCGGTACATTGAATCAACATGACATTTGCAGCAAAAATGGTTTTTTATAACTTAATCCAATATTTCAAAATCTTTATCTCATTAGAATATTGTAGTTAAGGCCCAAAACAAAATAAATCGTAAGTATATTTATTTTTAAATGTCCTTATTTCAATTAAAAAACGTGTTTTTATTTTAGGTAAATTTTTTCTTCAATACATCAAAAACAGTTTTTTTCAGTTTTCTCTGTAAAGAATAAATCCACACGTCTCAAATTTATGGACGTAGTGTGTTTATGCAAACTTCATTTATATTTAAAATTAGGAGAATTTTTATTTAATTGTTTCTGAGAAAATTGAAATGGTTCATTGAAAAAACTGGTACATTGATGGCCACTCTCCCCTACTTAAAAATTGAAAAAAATAGTTGAACATTTTAGGTAATAGTTAGAATAAAGACAAAATTAATGGAGAATTTGAAAATATAATTAAAGATTAAAGACATGAATTAGAAATTGAAGAATAAATTTTAAATAGAAGAAAATGATTAAAATTCAAAGGAAATGATTAAAGAATAAAACTAATAAATTCGCAAAAATTTATTATATATAATAAATTGAATGAGTGTGACGAAAAATAACATTAGTTATTAAAAAATATAGTTGAAAATCAATGAAAGTAATAAAAAATTTGAAGTACCAATTTAAAATGAAAGAAAATAATTCAAAATTGTAGAAAAAAGTCGAATAACCATATTAATATTATCGCCAATTTTAAGAATCTCTAAATTGTTTATTCGACAATTTGGGATTTTGAAATCATTTGGGACGTTCACAAATCCCTATTGTGGAGTCACTTTGAAGCTCAAAACGAAAATTTATATTACAAATTTGAGGTTCTAAACAATGTAGAGACAAAACTCTGATTTTATTTGTATATAAATAATCATTGTCATTTTATTTGAAAGCAATTTCACTTCAATCATTTAAAATCACAAAAATGCAATACTTTTAAATTAAATGATCACATTGAAATTTGTTATAAATATCGTTATTAAATTAATCGTTAATTGTAACACTCGAAAAATAAAATGAATTTTTTATAGTCATTTACCAGGACCGATGTCTACAACTGGGTTAAACTCTACAGTCAGGATTTTCGAGGTATTAGTATAAAGCCAGTAGGAGATGATATGGAAATTTTATGGTTAGAGGACATTGATGCCTATACAAATCCTTTAAATGTAAGTGCAACTTATATTGAACATGCGTTGAAAAATTATTCAAAGTAAACTATTTTTATAAAAAGTGGGGGCATTCAGTGTAAGATTAAAGTTGAATTTCGCGATATTTTTCAAATTTAAACTACAAATGGTACTTGTTACAAAGAAAGGGACCTAAAAATTATATAAAATTAAAATAAGTTTTTATTGAATATTTTAGACTAAATGAACTAAAACATCAATGGTTTGTATTGAGAATTGACTTTTTTTTGTGTATTTTCATTTCTAAAATCACAAACATAACCTGAAATTTTTATCTTCTTTTAGGTCCCTAGTTTCATAACGCGTCACAAATAGTATTCAATGTCCTAAATAGGTTGATTTGACAGAAATTTCTCTTGCTGATTTAGAATTTATTATTATTTTTTTTTTTCTGTTACTTTTGATATATTTTTTTTAATTGTTTTCTTATTTTAGAATTTTTTTTAATTCTCTTTTCTTTATGCAAATTATTTAACATTATTTTACACAATTTTGTTATTTTATAAAATTCACTAAACTTTTTATTTCGTTGATTTTCTTAATTATTTACATATTTTAAACATAAATACGCGCTCATCTTTTTGTAAATTTATTCAATTTGTCTATTTTTTGCAAACTTACTTATTGTTTCATAAAATTTTTGGGTTTTCTTTATTTTTCTAAATTTATTGTTGGACTTGCATTAAAAGTGTAACATTATACAAATATTTTTGGTTTAATTTTTCTAAAATTTTTTTATTTTTAAAAGATTTTAAAATTTTTTTGTGCATTTTTTATTTATCTTTATAAAGTTGCACTTTTTTATTTTATTTCTATTAATTCTAATTTTTTACTAGTCTTACCAATTTTTTTTTTATTTTTTTTACTTTTTACATTTTTTTATACAATTTGTTAGATTAAGAAAACAAAATTTCTCCATTTTCATCCTATTTATCTAATTTTCTTGTTGTTTCACAATTTTTTTAGTCCTTCCTTGCATTTTAATTAATTCTTTAATTGAGGCAGTTGGTGCAGAAACAGCACAAGTCCATTTTTTTTCGAAAATCACTTTTTTATGGAAAACTTATCTTTAAATGAAGCTCTACTATCTAGTAAAATATTACATATGTTACTAAACTCTAAACCCTTTAAAATAAATAAACAAATTTTTGTTTTGTGCAGAAGCAGCACAAGTCCATGATTCCAAGCTGCGCACAACGATGCGCAATGACTGAAATAATATTTATTTGTGGTATTTTTAAAGTGTTTTAGACGTTGTTAAATAATTTATATTAAACAGTTTATATTATAAATAAAATGCACTGAAAGCGAGGCAGAAAACAATAATAGTGAATTATGTGATAATTGTTAAGAAAATGTTGGAAAGTGATTTTTAAAAAATGTTTATTATTTTTAAACTGCTAATAAAAATTATCCAAATTAAAAATTTTTAATAAAGGTAACTAAAAACTTACAAAACTGTGATACTTCACTTGATTCAATACATTTTCTGTGTTTTCCATTTCATTTTGTGCAGAAACCGCACAAGTCCAAAAGTTAATTTATTTTTTTTTATACCCTATATTAATTAAAATATAAATCAATCATATTGAATTTTTAAACTCATAGGTTAGTAGAAAATAATACAAAACGCAGAATTAAACAAAATTCTCACATTTACAAGAAAAACAGTTTTTATTTATTCCTGAACAATTACGATTTATGGACTTGTGCGGTTTCTGCACCAACTGCCTCAATTTTTGTCGTCATTTTTCTATTCCTTAGAAACTTTTTTTCCTTCTTTTACATTGTTTGGTTTTTATCTTATATAATAACGAATTTTTAAAAAAACATGTATTCGATGCTTTGTCTCCATTTTTTAAATTTCTCAATTTTCCACTTTTTTGAGAGACTTATTCTTTTATTTTCTCCTATGTAAATTTAATCTTTTCCAAGTATTCTCTTTTTAAAATATTTCTTGTTATTTCATAGAATATTTTTTTCTTCTAAAATTTTCTTAAATTTTCCAAAATTTTATTGATTCTTTTTTTACTCAATTTTTTCTATGATTTATTATTTTTTCATTGAATTTACCTAAGTTTCTTCTATAATTTGGCGATTATATGAATTTATAAATTTCTTTTTTAAATCTTCTCATTTATTCATCATAATTTATTTGAACGACATTTATTTGATTTTGATTAAATGTTTAATTTTTCATTATTTCTTATTAAATGTTCTCAGTTTAAAAAATAAACTACTTGCAAATAAACCTTTGGGAATTTTTTATACTGACTATCTTTGAAAAAAATCATGATATTCATCAGTCATGAATGTATCTAACATAAAAATTTCGTGAATTTCAAAATATTTTTAATGTGCAGAAATTGCTTCTAAATATTTGATACAACTATTTTAACAATTTTTCCAGGCCTATTACAATTATGTTTTTGAAGAAACAGGTATTCGAGGAATTGCAACTGTTTCAAATTTATGCCTCGAACAAGAAGAACCTATTCAAAAAGATATTAAAAATTTTGTTTTACGAAGATTTGCTAATACCACGGCCTGCCCAATAAAAAAGGTAAAATAGAGAAATAAATTTTGATCATTGTTCATTAATGGAAATTTTGTTTTTTAGGGCACCAGAGTCATTTACAAGTTACCTGAAGTTTTTACGTATAATACTGGCGATCCAGAATGTGGGCCTATCGTCGGTTCATTCCAATTGTTTAAAATACGTTCAGAAAAAGAAGGAATAACACCACTCTTTCTCCAAATGTACTTAAGAGGAAACGCAACTGGTTCAGACTGTTGATAATACCAAAATGATTCTAAAAATCTACAAAACTATACTGATTTTGTTGTAAATTAAACAATTTTTTAATTTTAACTCTTAAGGGCATGTGGTGAAGTATAACATCACTGCTGTACTCTCTAAATCTGAATCAGTAAAAATTTCACTGATTTTCAGTGATTTCTTTCTCGCGATTTGACATCAGTTTCAGAATTTCACTGATTCATATCGCGAAAAAGAAATCATCGGAAATCATACGTACGGATCAGGTTGTTAATTTTTATTATTTATTTTAAAAAAAGAAGCTAATTATTATTTATAACATTTAACAGCTTAAGACTTCAAAAGAATAAAAATTTGGAACCGACAAAATTGCTTTAACTTATTTACATAAAAAATCATTTTTTAAACACGTGTATCATATTTACATTGCTATATACATATTTACATTTTATCTTTCAGAATGTTGAACTAATATTTGTTTTCTTTTTCAGAACAACTGTAACTACAATCCGCATTTTTTAAATTGCTGACATTTTTATCCAAATTTTTATGTTTCTTGTTTAGGATAATTAAAATCACTGAGATTATGAATGGAAGCCTTAAATATAATTCAGTTTCACAGAAAAAAAAATTATGAGATGTGGCATAAACAGATTTTCTCAAAATTTTGTTACAATTGTAACAATTTTCTAAATGGTGATACAGAAAATAATTCCTGACACGGTGACAGAAATTTCTGTCAAAATCAACTCTGCGCATGCGTATCAACTACGCGCATGCGCATTATGTCAGAATTGGATCGAAATTGCAGTTTTTCATTAAAGTTAAAGAAAAAACATTAAAGAGGTTTTATAGTAAGTAGAATTAACATTACTATTTTAATCAAATTTGATCCCCTGGTAGATAATGGTTTTATAATGATGCAGTTAAAATTTTAAGACCTCAAGGTACTTTTGAAAAAATATATTATATCTACAATAGAACCTCTTTAATTGCTAAATAATTATTATTTGTCAACAAATTTTAGATCAACCTTATTTTTTCTGAAAAACGTACAACTGGATCTTTTATTTGTGAAATTAATTTAAATAATATTTTTATTTGGCGTGAAAAACAACTTTCTAGTTTGAGGTTATGTGAATGGAGAGAACTTTCTTAAGAGCGTCTGATAGCTATAAAGATGTACTGTGCTTTTTTTTCATAGCTCTATAGCTTATTTTCTTTATTTTTAGATTGATTTCTCAAATTTCAATTATATTATATTTTCAAAAAATCAAAAAGCATATAGATTAATTTTTTCTGCCATTTTAAAATTATTTTCTCTTATTTAAAAATATTTTCTTAAGATTACAATTATATTCTTAGTTTTTCCAATTAACTTATTTTTAATTTTTTTGATAGCTAAGCCTATCATTTATATTAATATTTTCTACTAATAAATCAAAGAAAAATATATTAAATAGTAGAAATTCCACTAATGCTTAGAAGAAAATTACTTATTTGAAAGTAAAATATCTATTAATTAAAATAGTGAAACTTTACTTTTTCAATTAGGAGATATTTCACTTTTAAATTAGTAGTTTTCTACTAAAAATTAGTAAAAATTTTTACTATTTAATTACAATTGATTTCTCTCTAATTTATTAATGGAAAATCACTAAAACAGATTTATTACAGAGTACTTTGTACACGAAAGGGTACATTTCGTTAAATGTTAAATAAAATTAAATAAACAAATAATCATTTTTAATATATTTTAATTAGTTTCCTTATTCTTAAATTATTTTCTTCTTTATTCAATTATAATTATTACAATTTATAAATTTTTCTTTTACATTTTCTTTCTTAAATTGATTTCTCAAAATTTTAATAGTATTTTCCAAATTATCCCGATTTCAATTATACGATAATTTCTAATAAATTTTCAATTAATTTTTCATTTCTTTTACTTCTTCTTTCAATTTTCATTTACACTCTGTATATTTATTATTATTATTATTTCTTTTATTGAAATTGTTTCTTCAACTTTTTTAATTATTTTCTGCAGCTTAAAAATATAGATATTCATTGTTTCAATTATAAGAAATTATAAAAAAAGTATCATTTTATAATTTATAATGACATTAAATTTGAAATAAATCTCAATTATTCAAGTCAATTTTTATAATTTTTTAAATTCATAAAATAATAAATGCATTACACACTAATAGAAAAAATAGTTAATAAATAATAAAGTACTTTACGATTTAGGGAATAAGAAATATAAAGTGAAAATAAAAATATCCTCATGAGGATTTTATAAAAAATATATATACGTATAGATTTAACTAATTTTTTGTTTATTGTAGGATATAAATTCCTTCTTATTTGAACAAATTATTATTAAATTTATTTTTCTTGTACTTAAATATTATATTTAAGATATTTAAAATTCTTGATAATAAACGTTTCAGAAACTAATCGCACTTGCGCCAGTTGTATAATCTAGTTTATTTATTAATATTTTATCTGATTATTATAGCTGTGCAAAAAATACTGAAAAGTTTTAGTGTGAGTTAAACGAAATATGTTCTTTAATCGAATAAGTGAACATTTTAAATGAAACTAGAAAAAAAAACTGAGGTTATAGTTTCGAAAAGCAACCAGGTCTGATTTTAATGAAACTTGGTATACTTACGTATTTTGATGCGCTGATTACGAAAATAATAATGAAAATTGGTGCAAATTTGAATTTCCTGGTAAAACCCATGAAAAATTAGTTTTTTGCATTTATCTTAAAAAGTATTTAAAAAATAATAAAATGTTTTATACAAAATTTATAGGCCTTATTACCATATATGTTTTATGTAGAATACATTTTCGCATAAAAATCAATATTTTTCGAGAAAAACGCAAATTTGTGTCGACTTTATATATGTGACGCTCCACGGTGAAAGGGACCTTAGCTGCAAGAAATGAATTTTACAGCACGTAAGCCTGCCTTTGTTATTGTTATGTTATGCTTATGTTTCATTGCCAAATACACAAAAACTAATAGATATAAACAAGTTTTGATGTCTGTATGTGAAAGAGCAACTCAAATTCTATTAATTCTTAATAAAAATTCAAATTCAATGTTTTGCAGCTAAGGTCCCTTTCACCATGGAGCGCCACATATAATAATGTAATATAATATTATATTATATATAAAGACACTTTAAAATCCAAAAGAACCCCCCGGTTCTAAAAACAATTTTTATAAGGTCATAGTTTTTGTTTTTCTCGAAAAATATTGGTTTTTACAAGAAAATGTGTTCTACATAAAGCGTGCATGATAATGAGGCCTGTTAGTTTTGTATAAAACATTTTATTATATTTTAAATAATTTTAATATTTTTTAAGATAAATGCAAAAAACTGATTTTTCATTGTTTTTTCGTGTTTTTTACCATGAAAATCAAATTTGTGCAAATTTCCATTATCATTTTCGTAATCAGCGCAACAAAATACGTAAGTTTACCAAGTTTTATTAAAATAGGACCTGGATGTTTTTCGAAACTGCACTTAAATAAAATTTTATTTTTATTGTCCCCTATTTTTAAATAGGGGACAAAAAGGGGAAAAAAATTCGTTTTAAAATCATTGATGGCGCGACTTTCATTAAAAAATTGAAGATGTTAAACACGGTCTTAATAGTTTTAACTTTTTAAATAGAATAAAATTTAGTGTTTAATTATCCTAAAATGTCAAATTAATTTTTTTTAACCAAATAACGTTATTCATGTAAACATTGAAGTATTATGTATACTAGCAACATTAAAGCGTGCAAGAAACTTTGCATTGTATTTGTCATTCAAAACTATAAATTTTTGGAAATTTAAAAAATAAAAATTAACAGAATTAATTTTTTCTTAAGGTAACTAAAAAATTACGAAAATAATTGACACTTGATAATAAAACTCGAAAAATATTTAGATAATTACACAATTGAAGAAGAATAATTTAAAAAATTAAACAATAAACATTAAATTTAAACTAGAAAATTGAAAAATTAAGAAAATTATAGAAATAACTATGTTGGGAATAATTGCAAATTGAAAAACTGAATTGAAAATCGACAAAAATAATTTAAATTCAAGAAAATAATAAAAACTTAAAGAAATAAATTGAAAATTTAAGAATTGAATTAAAATTTGAAAAAATAAATTAAAATTGAAAACAAAACTCTAACAATTGCTAGATTAATGCACAATCGAACAAAATTATTGAAAAAATTAAAGAATAATTATAAAATGTTAAGAGAATAATTAAAAAAATTGATGCAAACAATTGAAAATTGAGGAAAATAAATAATAATTGAAAGAAATAGTTGAAAAGTAGATTAACTCACAATTGGAAAAAATAATTCAAAAAACCAAACAATATTAAATTTAAACAAAATAATTTAAAAACTATGATAATTATAAGAATATCTAATTGTTGCAAATAATTGAACATTGAATAACTAGATTGCCAATTGAAAAAAAAAAATTAAAATTGAAGAAAATAATTAAAAATTGTCAGGAGGAATTGAAATTTGAAGAATAAACTTAAAAATTGAAAAAAGTAATTGAATATAGAGAAAAGTAATTAAAAAAAAGCTAGAATCTTTTAATATTAAATACAATAATTAAAAATTTAAAAATGGAATTTGAAATTTGGAGACAATAGTTGAAGAATTAAACAATTGAATTTGAATTTTGAAACAATTTTTGTGAATGAAAAAAAAAATTGAAGACTGAATTAAACTGAAAAGTTAAAAATTAAATTGAAATTTAAAGAATATTATTAAAAATTGAAGAAAGTATTTTAAAAAAGGCAAGAATCATTAGGTATATTTAAAAAATGGAAATGAAATTAGAATGAGATATTTAAAATTGAAAAAAATATTTGGGAATTGAAGAAAATAGTTGTAGAATTGAACAACTGAATTGAAATCTAAACTTGTTTTTATAATTGAAAAAAATTATTGAAAAAAGTCGAGATTTGAAAAAAAAAATTTTAAATAATTTTTAACTGAAAACATTATTTAAATTTTTTAAAAATAATTCAAAATTTAAGAATAAAAATAAATTTTTGAATAAGACAGATAGATAATTGAAAGAAAAATTACAAAATGTTAAAATTATTAAATATTAAAGAAAAAAATGGACAAATGGAAAAAAATTTGGAAACTGGCAAGAATATTTAAGGGCATGTGATGGATTATGACGTCACTGGTATAGGCAAAATTTGTCCGTAACTTTTCTCTTAAAATATTGAATATTTTGTCATGAAACTTGGTAAAATTATTTAAAATGTCATTAGAAAGGTCTCTCAGACCCAAGTTTGTTTGAATTTTGGCCTAAAATTAATTTTGGGAACTTTTCGATAAAATGCAAATTTTTTTAAAAATCACTTTTGAGACAAAATTTAAACAAACTTGGGTCTGAGAGACCTTCCTAATGACATTTTATGTAATTTTACCAAATTTCATGACAAAATATTCAATATTTTAAGAGAAAAGTTACGGACAAATTTTGCCTATGCAAGTGACGTCATACTCTATCACATGCCCTTAACGAAATAATTAAAAATGTTAAAGAATAGTTATAAAATTTCTGAATAAGTGAAATATTTCTAAAAAAGTGGAAATTGAAAATGTTGTTTAAATTAATTAAAAATTACGAAAAATAAATGATAATTGACAAATATCTGAAAAACCAAAGTAGTTTTACGTTAACTCCCCCCCTCCCACACTATGTGTTACATATTTTTTTTCAAAAAAAATCTGAACAAAATTTTGTGTTCTCTACATTACCGTATAACCTGTATACTTTATAAATAAATAAATAAATTGCAAAACCCTGCTGATGCAAAAACTATATTTTCAACACATGGATCACGCAACAAACAGTTTGAAATCAACCTTTAATTTTCCGTTTCATCATTCATTGTCCCTCATTGATGAAACTAGCTTTTAGTACTGTAACAAATTATTTATTTAAATATAAAATAAATTCTTTTAACAATATATAAAAATCAGTTGTGATGCATCACCATTCAGTCATTTAAAATTTATACAATATAATTTAGATATATAGATAATTATAATAAAAACCGTTTCTATCATGAGAATAATTAGAGACAATAAATAAAACAAAACAAATAGATTTTGTTAAAATCGAGAGTACTTATCATCGTAGATGAAGATTCGCCATCGATTTGAATTTACTTGATGCTCCTGGTGAAGAACTTTCTGCCAATTTGAATCAGGCTTGTGTCCGTAAATAGTCTGATTCACTATAAAAGTAAATTCTATAGTGAAGTAGACTATTTACGGACCCAAGCCTGATTTGAATTTAATACAAAATTTCTTAAAATTCACAGAAGTGAGTCGACAATTCAGGATAATTTTCCAATTGAGATTGGTGTTCTTCATAACGGATCAAGCTTCAAAAAACCTCGATGAGGAACACATAGACAATTTGTTCTCAAGTGAAGATATTATTTTAGAATATAATTAAACGACGCACTTAATAATCTTCATTTAGTTATTTAAGTTGGGCGCACGTTCTGATTTTAAAATTTAGACTTTATACAAATGAATCTCATGATATAGATAAAGCTCGATGAAATTATATTTCAGCTCATATGTAAACGCATGGGGTGGGGTTGATTTTAAAGACATTTCCCTCTCTTGATCGAACTAGCCATGAGGTGCGAATACTTGAGATATTTTAAATATGGAAATATACAATTTTCCTACAGCACGTTACTAAGCACTAATAACTAACCCTAAATTAACATCCGCATTTTCTAGAAAGCTACTTTGTTGGTCCACAATAAATTCTATCCACTCCCAAGTAACCATCTGCCTCTTAGAATTTCGCTTACATTTAAAAACGTGGTGTAATCGATAACTCACCTGTCACGCTGAGAAGAGACATGATCGTCAATTTTCTCCGTGAGTATATATCTTCCCTGAAATTTCTCCCAGCACTCAATACAGCAGAATAGGCTTGCATAAAGAAAAAGGATCTCGAGCAGGGTCGAACACCGGCCGGGAGAGCACTTTCGATTAAAATTAATCCCCGGTACTTGACACACAGCGTGCGAAGGAAATCATCGATTTACAATTATATATATGTACAATATCGTACAAACTTGCGTACGTGCACGTTACGTTACGAATGCCGCCTAAACACTATATATCTTATCCCGTCCCTTTGGATTTGTCCTTGCGGTCAATGCTTCAAACAACAACTTGCACAAGTAACATGGGGGTCCAGGGTATCAGCTGAGATAAGGAATTATCTTCCGTATACAAATACACCACTGCCCCAGTTGTACTCTTCGATCTTGAGTCACGCTTGACAGTGAAAAGACTGACTCTGAATTACTATCAACTGTTACTCTTTATATTGTAACCATTACTAATAGTTGCTATTATTATTCTAACTGAGGTTACTGTCAGTTATTACTTTCAGTTATTTCTGTCAATTATTACTGTAAGTGTTATATTATCTTCAGTTATTACCGTAACTGTTACTACCTTCTGTTATTACCTTCAGTTATGTGCTATACAACCTTCATAGCTATTACTGCAACTGTCATTACCGTAAGTGAACAATTACGGTCAGTCATTACTACCATCCAATGCCCAGTTGCAATAAACAAATTGCATCCAGTCAAAGACAGACATCTGATTTTAAAGGTAACTGTTGGTGAAAACAGAAAAGTTGCAGCTAGTCAAGAATGACTTGCAGCCGGTCGAAGACGGGTTACTGTTGGTCGGGGACGTCTGCTGTTATAATCGATATTACTATTATTGCCTCAGCCGTAGTAGATTCTCTGTCTCCCTCTAGAGGTTATTTTCTTCTTTTTTCTTCTGGCAGACAGTTTAAGCGATTATTGCATTATTTCATATATGACATATTACACAAAGGCGGGTAACACTCGCGTTGCATCGACTCGGTGTTAGGCTTTGGTCACGCGCAACGGCAGAAGCTGCTCGTGCAACGTCGTCTGTTACACACGCCGAGGGGAATGCCCATTAATTTAGAGAAACTAATTTCACCTCGACAATTTAGCAGGGCCGTGGTGAAAATACTTCTGCGAGTTCTGGTCCACTGTAGGGTCTCGGGGACGAGTTCCTGGGGAAAAGGCGACATCCTACTGACCCGTCCGAGACCCCATTTAGAGATCAGGTTCCAAGATCTGCTGAGTTTCGTTTCTCGGAATCGGGAATAGAGGATGATAACCATAGCAGAAGATGACTCTGGGCTCCAGGATTTCTTGTGGTTTTGTTATCTTGAGGGTTGTCAAGGAAGGGATTGTCGCCACGACGTTAACTTGTCAACAATAAAGTTACATTTTTAACTCACTTGTCACGACGGCAGTGTACGAATGTCACTCTCGAGGAAACTTGCACTAAACAACCGATTTTTAATGGGACTGTTGAGTTTTGGGGAAAAACGCGAACTAGTTTCTTGACACCGTGAAGGTGGTCCTTCACCTGGACGAACGTTACGAGCGTACGCGGTCTACCCACCGTCGAGCACTGTGCGGACGAAGACGCCTCCGACACGCCGCCGCCATCTTGCTACGTCAACGAACAACGATAGCGCCGACGCTGACGGACACTATGCGCGTTCAGATCTGGGCGGAAGTGCATTCGAGTGCAAACCATCCACTGCCCTCATCCCCAAACCCTATAACCATTCCAGGGGTAGATCAGGTGCTTTCAAAAGGCTCTCAAAACGCTCCTACTAAGGGAAAAAAAGAAGTCTTGTTCCGAGCTCAAATTTGGCTTAAGCCACTTAATATGGAATCAAATATTTACTCAACTTAAACTTTACAGAAAAAAAAGTTAAATCGAAAAATTAGTTTAAAATTGGTTTCAAGAGACGAAATAAAGTCGCTGTGGTTTTTAGTTCAACTGGTTTTAAGCTGTCGTAAATTATTTGATAGCCTGAGGTTTAATTTTTTTTAATGATAAGGGGAATTCGTGAAGAATAAAAGTTTTTTAGGCGACATAGGCAAAAAATCATTTGACTTTTATATTGTTTTGTGTGCTATGACTTTTTCGAGAAACATTACTGTAAAAAAGATTTCGTTTAACATTTTAAATAATTATTTAATACAGTGAAGAAGAGAATGAACGCTAGGGTGTTTCAAAAAAAGAACATTTTTGTAAATCGGTTAAAGTCGCACGGAAATCGACTACAATTGAAAAAAAAATTAACCAATATTTTTTTTGTTGATCTGACAATATATTATATTATATATTATATAAATGTCCAAAGTTGAAGAAACTATGGATTATTATTATTATGTTTTTGAAAACTGTCCCTCTCTAGGGGTACATTAAATAACCACCCCTAAACATGAATTTAGCATTTATAAGTAAAGAGGTCTAAAATATAATTTTTTTACTGAACAAAATACAAGGCTCGATGCATTATTTAATTAATTTTTAATTGCTTAATCAATTTTACTTTGTTTAAACAATTTTTTCACATTTTTTTTTTTTTAATTAAATTTCTTAAAAACTTACAACTTTTTAAATATCGAAGAAAAAAACAATTAAATTAATACAATTTAATTTATTTAATTTAATTGATTGTTTGAACAATAATCAATTGTTTCGATCTTTAAATAATAATTCAAATAAAATTCAATACAAGAATTAATGCACCTACAACATTCGTAATTTTAGACAAATCAAGGTTATAAATTATATTGTAAATGTCGCTGACTTATCCTCAATTAATAGAAATATTTTCGATTTCCTTAAATATTAAAATTCAGTTGTAAGGTGGAAACCATGTAGTGAAGAGAAATATTTTGTCAATCTGGACATTATTATTTATTTATTTATTTAATTATTTATTATTGTGACGTTCCTAATATTATTGTGACATACAAAAAATGTGTTTACTACATTAACTCATGGATATATAAACTTACGATCTCTACCCAGGTAATATTTTATTTTATATTTTTTATTTTATCTTATTTTTTTATTCTTCATCTTTACTTTTCAAAACATGACAACTCCTTTTCAAATATACATAAAGTGAATACTCATTTTAATCTTCTTAATTAATTAATACGACCTAAAAAACGGGGTGAAACCCTATTTAGAAATTAAAAATTGTTTAAAATCAACTTTTCATTAAATTCACCTAAAAATCAACTGGTTTTTGCAATTTTCATTAAGGAACTTTAAAGAGGTTATTTATACACAATTCGCAATATACGTTCAATTTATTAAACAATTTTAATTTGTTTAAACATATTTTTTCATACTTTCAGTTTTAATTAAGTATCTTAATAAAAGTTTACAACCTTTTAAATATCGACGAGGAAATCAATTTAATTAATTTAATTTAATTTATTGTTTAAACAATGAAAATTGTTTAAAATCAACTTTTCATTTAATTCAGCTAGAATTATGTGGTTTTCTAGCAATTTTTATTAAAGAACTATAAAGAAATTATTTATACACAATACACAATATACGTTTAATTAATTAAACAATTTTAATTTGTTTAAACATATTTTTCCATATTTTCTGTTTTAATTAAATATCTTAGAAGTGTACAACTTTTTAAATAGTGAAGGGAAAATCAATTTAATTAATTTAATTTAATTTATTGTTTAACAATAACAAGAAAATAATAAAGTCATAACAAGCCTTTAAATCTTAAAATCATTCTTTGAACAATGAAAATTGTTTAAAATCAACTTTTGATTTAATTCAGCTACAATCTTGTGGTTTTCTAGCAATTTTTATTAAAGAACTATAAAGAAGTTATTTATACACAATTCGCAATATACGTTCAATTTATTCAACAATTTTAATTTGTTTAAACATATTTTTTCATACTTTCAGTTTCAATTAAGTATCTTAATAAAAGCTTACAACCTTTTAAATATCGACGAGGAAATCAATTTAATTAATTTAATTTAGTTTATTGTTTAAACAATTAAAATTGTTTAAAACCAACTTTTTATTTAATTCGGCTAGAAGTAGTTTTTTAGCAAATTTTTTTTAATGTACTATAAAGAAGTTATTTATATACAATTCGCAATATACGTTCAAGTTATTTAAAATTTTTAATCTGTTTAAACATATTTTTTGATATTTTCTGTTTTAATTAAATATCTTAAAAGCTTACAACTTTTTAAATAGTGAAGGGAAAATCCATTTAATTATTTTAATTTAATTGATTGTTTAAACAATGAAAATTGTTTAAAATCAACTTTTCATTAAATTTAGCTGGAATGAGGTATGTGTTTTCTTGCAATTTTTATTAAAAAACAAGTATAATGAAGTTATTTATACACAATTCGCAATATACATTCAATTGTTTAAACAATTTTAATTTATTTAAGCATATTTTTTTATACTTTCTGTTTTAATTAAATATCTTTTAATCTTACAACTTTTTAAATAGCAAAGGGAAAATCAATTTAACTAATTTAATTGATTGTTTAATCAATGAAAGTTGTTTAAAATCAACTTTTTATTAAATTCAGCTGGAATTATGTGTTTTTTTTGCAATTTTCATTGAAGAACTATAGTGAAGTTATTTATACACAATTCACAATATACATTCAATTGTTTAAAGATTTTTAATATGTTTAAACATATTTTTTTATACTTTCTGTTTTAATTAAATATCTTAAAAGCTTACACCTTTTTATATAGTGAAGGGAAAATCTAGTTAATCATTTTTATTTAATTGATTGTTTAAACAATTAAAATTGTTCGAATTCAACTTTTTATTAAATGCAGCTGGAATTATGAGTTTTTTTTGCAATTTTCATTGAAGAACTATAACGAAGTTATTTATTCATTATTCACAATAGACATTTAATCAGAAATGCTTCATAATAAATCAAGATTTATTACAACACATATACAGTAAATAATATAAATAAAACTAATTATATATTATGTTTAAATAATATTTTATAGAAAAATATATAGCATTGAAAAATGTGTAAATTGAGTAAACCAGTGTGACGTCACAAGTCCGTTAAATTTTGTCATTTGTCAAGAAGGTTGGGCTCGAAACCCAAATTTACATTGAAATGCATGGGATTGTTATTATAATACAGTTTTACGATTAATTTATTGTAAAATTGCATAAATTATTGCAATTAAAATGTAGAATGTTTTTTTGCGTCTTTGTAATATACTTATATTCCTTATCAATTATTTAATTTGCACTTAACTCTCAATTTCTTGGAGTAAGTTTTTATTTCACTAAGAGTGGAAATTGAGCCACTCCAATCAGAGTGAAAGATCCACTCTAAAAGAGTGAAATCTCACTCTTAAAGAGTGAACTTTCACTCCAAAATTAGAATGGGAGTTCACTTTTTGCTTGGAGTGAAAAATTTTTTTTTTTTAAAAAAGGCAAATGATAAAGAAATTCAAATTGAACAATCATCTTTGGATACAAATGTTAGACTTAAATTCTTTGAATTGACGAATTAAAAATTTAATTCTATTCGTATAACAATCTCAAGAATAAATATTTCAGTAAATTTAACTTATTAATTTCCAATTTCAAAACTAAACTACAAATTTCTGATAAAAAAGACTGGGTGGTGAATCTAACAAATGTCAATTTACCAAAAAATATCATCGATGTGGTAGCCTTAGAACCCAACCAAAGTTCTACAAAAACTTTTTCTAATCCAGAGATTGTCAATATTTTCAAAAACCCAGAATCGTTGACTAACAGGTCAGACATTGATAATGTTTCAAAAAATAAAATTAGAGTAAGGATTGCTCACAATTTAGAAACTTGAAGAAAGTCTCAAAAACTTCATATGACGAGAAACAATTTTCTAAAAAAAATAAAATTCATAAATAATTTTTTAAAAGAAAATCGGGACATAATGTTTACTAATTCTGACAAGGGCAATAGTACGGTTTACTAATATAAGTGCGAGTCCATGAGTCTTTTAAAACATTTCGGAGCAGGTCCAGGGATTGAAATGAAACTTCGAATTTTTATTCTCAGTGTTAAAATGTTCCAAAAACGCGAGGTTTTAAGTAAAAACCATTATTAGTTTAAAAAATAAGAAGTTTGTTTACATTTTTTAAAATGGCTATATCTTCTGAACGGTTGAAGATAATTAAGTTTTCTTGGTGGCAAAAAATTCAGTAAAATAAGGCCATTAAAATGTGTTATAAGCATTTTTAGCATATTTTGTTAATTAAAAAAGTTATTTAAACAAATTAAGATAACTTACGACCGTGATGTCCAAATTGAAAATTTTAAAGATGAAAATAATCCTTACGTTGCACTCTGTCATATCGAAAAAGAAAACAATAAGGCACTCTATAAACTTTGCTAATAATTAAGAATTTGTGTTCTGTTTAACAGAACTTTGTTGTCTGCCAGTCAGCCGTTAGAAACTGCGCGCGCCGCTTTAGTTTCACTGACAAAGAACATGTTACACGTTGAGCATTTGACCAGAAATAAACACTTGTGAAAAGTGAGGTTTGGCTTCTAACTAGTATCAGAATTGCAAATTTAAAAAAAACAATTTGCATTATTTGCAATTCTGAAGCTAGTTAGAAGCCAAACCTCACTTTTAACAAGTGTTTATTTCTGCTCAATTGCTCAACATGTAACACGTTCTTTGTAAGTGAGACTAAAGCGGCGCGCGCAGTTTCTAACGGCTGAATGGCAGACAACAAAGTTCTGTCAAACAGAACACAAATTCTTAAATTTTAGCAAAGTTTATAGAGTGCCTTATTGTTTTCTTTTTCGATATGACAGAGTGCAACGTAAGGATTATTTTCATCTTTGAAATTTTCAATTTGGACATCACGGTCGTAAGTTACCTTAATTTGTTTAAATAACTTTTTTAATTAACAAAATATGCTAAAAATGCTTATAACACATTTTAATGGCCTTATATTACTGAATTTTTTGCCACCAAGAAAACTTAACTATCTTTAACCGTTCAGAAGATATAGCCATTTTAAAAAATGTAAACACACTTCTTATTTTTTAAACTAATAATTGTTTTTACTTAAAACCTCGCGTTTTTGGAACATTTTAACACTAAGAATAAAAATACGAAGTTTCATTTCAATCCCTGGACCTACTCCGAAATGTTTTAAAAGACTCATGGACTCGCACATAAATCTAATTACTATCAAAAAGTGTACCTGACCTATTGTCTGATTCTTCTACTTATAAATTGTCAAGACTAAATCCGCTTTCTAAGTCTGAATTAGTGATTTTTCAGTAATGAATTAGAGAAATTAGAGAAATTAAATTAAACTAAATTAAAAGTGAAATATCTACTAATTGAAATTGTAAAAGTTCACTTTCTCAATTAGTAGTTATTTAACTGTCAAACTAGTTGTTTTTTTACTAATAATTAATAATTTTATACTAAAAAATAGTGCCATTTTTTACTATTTAATAGTAACCGATTTCTCGCTAATAGGAATTTTTGCGATTTGGTTATCAAGCCTGGCGTATCAGAGTGGACAGTGTGTTCGACTCGGGGTCGTACGGTCGCGGGTTCAATCCCACTGGACTCCAAAAATTTTATTTCATAATTTATTTACTCAGCTGTAATAGTTGTTAATTCAATGTAAGTATATATGTAAAATAAAAATTATTTAAATTAATAACCTTATGATGTCCGAACTAAAATTTCTGCACAGGGAGAGCGTCGAGTAAACTTCAGTCTAACACTAGACCGACACAGTTTTAGCTAAATTTTATGGATTTCGAAAAGTTTATAAAAAAGACGCTCCTTTTCATCCGATTATTTCATTAGTGAATAGTCCAACATATTTGTTAGCAAAAATTCTATATAACAATTTAAAACAAAATATTCATCTACCAAAATCACATGTAAATAACAGTTTCGAACTTATTAAAAAACTGGATAAACTTACTATTCCTAACGATTATATATTGATGCATCTCGACGTTACTTCGCTTTTTACAAATGTTCCCTTAAACTTAGTCATACAAAGTCTGGAACGCAGAGTAAACTTTATTATGAATTGTAAAATTCCGTATGAGTTCCTTATCAAATATACGAATGTGTGTGTAGATCTGGATGTACTTTTTTTATGATAGACCAAATTGATTGACCTATAAAAATTTCATATTTTGACAAAATGTTAAAGAATAAATCGCAATTGTCATCAAACTTTAAAAAAATTAAAATTATCAATTTTAAACAAATTATCTTATTGCATCCTCCTTGAGTAAGCAAAAAGTTTTGCTGACGTGGAAACACAATGTTCGTGACATGAACATAATCTTTGGTTTGTTTCTCTAATTTCAATTATTATCTTGATTGCTCAATTAATTCTTACAAATTTCAATTATTTTCTTTAATTTATAATGATTTTTATTCTTTTTCAATTATTGTTACAATTTTTTATTATTTTCATTTCTTTCATAATTTCAAAAATTTTCAATTATTTATTTGAAATTGTAATTATTTTCTTCAATTTTAAAATTTTAAAATCATTTCTTAAATTATACAAAAATACAATAATACAATAGTAAACATGCTTGTAGTTCACGTTCATGTTTTCAAGGAGAATTTGAAAAAATATAAGGCTAACAGGTAACAAAATTATTTTATATTATAGAATAAATAATAATAAATCTAAGTTTTGAAACGAAAAATCTTTTATTTTTTATCGAGGTAGGGATTCAAAAATCCTGCAAATTCTGCAAAATTGTTAATTCCATTTATTTAAATAAAAATTCAAATATATTTATTATTACCTTATTACATAAATATGATTTTAGTTTTTCTTCATTACCTAAAGTATTCACCACGTAAAGGAACTGTTATAAATGTGTTTTCTTTTTAAATGGCTAACGTCGCAAAAATAAGAAGAAATAAAGTTGAACCTTTTTATTTCGCAAAGGAAAATTGATTTAGAAATGCGTGTCGTGTTGAGAAGAATGTCTGACTATTCACTTAGTTTTTCACTGAAATGGGAAAAACAGAAGACAATTTACAAAAAAATTGTGTGAATTGTTACATTGCATAAGTGTTTCTTTCGTTTCGAAAAAAGACAAAAAGTATTAAGTAGGTATGAATAAATAAATATACTTCTCATATTAAAAGTCCAGTTATGCTTGACTTATCACGCAGGTGATTAAGGATTTTCTCTGTTCTTGCTCCCTCATAGAGGAAGTTTTGCGATTGATAAGATTTTCGAGTTCACAAAAATAGTTTAAATCGACTCATTTTTTATTTTCATTATTTATTTATTTTTATTTCAATTAACGCTGAAAATAGAACTCAATGAATACAAAAATCATATTACTTATTTAAAAATGAATCGATTGACCTATGTAAAGTTTATAATGGACCAAATAAATGTAAAAAAAAAAAATTTCGTTGTATAGAAAAATTAAAGAGAATTATATTTGACAATTTGTGATCACAGTTTAAAAAAGTTTTCTTGTTTTAAGTACATTTTTTATTATTATTATTATTTTGTACATTTTACGTAGACTGAACATGCAGTTTTAAATTATTACTATGCAATTATTGTGCATTGTATATGGCAAGAGTGTCAAGAAATGTGACTACAAAGGTTAATCGACATTTTTAACACCCACTCCATTCGGTCAAGCCTTTTAACCCATGTCCTACTCAAGTAGGTGGTAGAAAAAAAAATGTGATGTGTTGAGTTGTTTACCTACGTACACAAAGAAGAAAGGTTTGTCCAGATTTTTATTTCTTTTTTTATTATCAAACAAACCCAATAATAAATAATACTGAAAAACTTGGACTTACATTTATCTAAAATTGAACATAAAGTTACTTTTTAATAAGAGCATTTTGTTATTTTCAATTGTAAATTAATACTGTTAGTGTCTTACAAACAATTTGAGATCGCATTATTGTTATAAAATGGACTTTGTCTGGAGACTGCGCTGCTATTTAATCCTATATAAGAAACGAGTACTGAAGGTAAGCGTTAAAAGTTAACGGAAAAGCGTTAACAGTTAACGAAAAAGGATACTTTTATACCTGGTTCCTTGGTTAGAGAGAGAAGGTATGCGTTAAAATTTAAAAGGAAAGGAAACTCTCAGCTCATTATGCAAATTACTTTAATGTAAATTACTTTAATGTCACCCCGCGTAAAGAAAACTTGGCTCCCACAAAGCTACCAAATGGATAACAAAAGGCTACCTGAAGGCTACACCATGGCTACATTAAGGCTACCTCAAGGCTACCTCAAGGCTACCTCATGGCTACCTCATGGCTACCTCATGGCTACCTTATGGCTACCTCACGGCTACCTCAAGGCTCGCTCATGGCTCAAGTCTCGCACATGGCTCAAGGCATGCTCAGGGCACATATATATACACTAGAGTGGTCCAAAAAAAGGTGACTTTTGGAAATTTAAAAAAATTCTTGCAGTTTCATATTCTGCATACCTAATAACGGCTTAACTAATTTTTTAAAAAATTTTAAATTCGTAATTGACGCTGCGCATTGCATTTTTCTCTTTTATGGGGTTTTAGAGAAATTAACACGTAAAATAAATACACTTTTTTCAATGTAACATTCAACGTCTTTGTACACATTGTAAAATAATGCTACTTTGTAAAGTCGTTGAGAAAGAATGAAATATTTTGTTGCAAAAAAGTAAAATCAGTTTTTTAAATATTTGCAGCTGTTATTTAGTGTCAAAAAGCACCATTTTGGTACTTTTCAGCGATACTTTTCTGTTATATAATATTAATTTTATTGCTTGGTCTTGAGCACAAATGAAAATTCATATTATTGAGATCAGATTCTGTAAAAATTGGAAAAGTTGATAAATATTAATGGGCTCATTCGATGATTTGAAATTTGTACTTTTTGAACGAAAGTTGGTTTTACAACTATCATAAAAAGTAGCCTGACGATTGCTACTGATGAAATTGTGAAGGGTTTGGGAAAGGAGTAAAAGCTGCAGAAAAAAATTTTCCTTTCCTAGGGACTTCGTACCTGCTCAGCAGGCGACCAATTGTGTCTGGTGTGCAGAAAAATATTGAAAAATTAGGCGTTAAATTCGTCACTACTTTAAACTACCAGGCCTTTGAAGAAATAATCTCCAATAAGCTTCCAGTAAAAAAAAACTGGAAGAAAATACGACAATTTTTAAGATCGATGCGCAGTGTCAATTACGAATTAAAAATTTTTTTAAAAAATAGTTAAGCCGTTTTTAGGTATGCAGAATATGAAACTGCAAGAATTTTTTTAAATTTTCAAAAGTCACCTTTTTTTGGACCACTCTAATATACACACTAGGTTTCTTAAGCCAAAATACATGCTCACTAGTTTTCTATCGCCCAAATACATGCGCACTAGTATTGTAGTGCCCAAATACATGCTCACTGGTCTTCAATCGTCCCAATACATGCGCACTAGGTTTCTAGTGCCTAAATGCATGCGCACTAGTTTTCTAACGCACAAATACATGCGCACTAGAGTCCTAGCCTGCAAGTGTATGTGTACTAGATTTCTAGTGCCCAAATGCTTGCGCATTAGTTTTCAAGCGCACACATATATGCGCACCAGTTTTATGTCGCATAAATACATGCACACTACTCTCCTAGCATAAAAATAATGCGCACTAGGATTCTAGTGCACAAGTATACATGCGCATTAACAATATTACTTGCTTAGAACGCGAACCATGGACGTTTTTTCCATAGTATGCAAGATTTCGTATTTTTACAGATAATTTTAGATTTTTAACAATTTTTTTTAAAACAAAAGGTGAAATGGAATTGGAAAAAAATTTTCACGGATTTTTTGTTTCTAAAAAGTTGGAGATATAAATTCTTTTTTTCTTGCTTTTAAGTTTTCTTCCGTAATTAGCAAGATTTCGTATGGTTTTAGATAAAAGCAGTTCTTCAACAATTTTTGTTTAAGCGAGATGGAAAATTAAGATATATAAATATTTTTAACAATTTTTTTCCGTGCTAAAATGTTTAGTAATTCAAAAAAAAAAAAAACGTTTTTCTGGTCAGTAAGTTTTCTCCCGTAGGTGCAAGATTTTGCATGTCAGAGGGCGCAATTGCGCTTTATTATGATAAAAGAACTCCAATGCGCATTTGTAGTGTTGTAAAAAAAGTGTAATGCGCATATGTAACTTTAAGGGAACTCTAGTGTTGACGCCTTATTGACGATAAAAATGTAATTCTCATGCGGATTTATGACTGAACACTACTGCGCATGTGTAACATTTAGAGAATTTTAGTGCGCATGTGTGATTGTAAGAAAATTGCGTGCATATTAGGGTGTCCGTTATTTTGCGAAAGTTGGAATTTCTTAGGTCGCCGGGCTGAATTTGCTTTAGAATGTGAAAAAAATGAGCTGTGCACAAGGACAGCTTAATTGATTAATATTAACCCGTGCCACCGAAGGGTTAAAGTTTACATGGGGTTTTACATGGGAATAGTACACTTTTTTACATTTTGTATGATAACTCTTTTTTTATTAATCTTTTTCTTTGACGATATGTATTTTTATGGTTTTTGAGGTGCTGAACACGAATCCGATGTAAAAAAAACAGCTGCCAGCTGTCAAAACAGCTGTCAATGAAACTGTCAATATTTTAAAGACGTCAGTTTTTGTGGGATTTTACATTAATTTACTTATATAAAAGTATTTTAAGAACACTAAGGTCAAACGAAATAGCAATATGTAATATTGACAGTTGACACCTGTCAATAAAATGTCAAGCTTTTAAAAACGAGAGTTTTTGACAGTTTTTACTTTAAATTAATCACATATGCATGTAAAAGTAATTTCAGGACACTGGTGAGATAAACCTAAAACCTAAATAGAAATATGTAATCTTGACAGTTGACAGCTGTCAATTAAGTTGTAAGTAAAACTTTTGAAAAGGAGACTTTTTACATTAAACTACTCATATACGAGTGTTTTTAAGTACACTAAGATTAATTCTAATAAAAAGAATAATTTTTTTCTAAATAATTTTTTTCCAAAATCAACCGTTCTTGACTTATGCCTAATCACATAAGAGTGTTATTTTTTTAAGAATTACCTATATATCTTTGTTAAAAAAATCTTAGAACAATTTTTCAAAGTTCGTTTTAAAGGTGATAAAATTATCTTTCAAATTCGTTGTTTGCGATTATAATTTGCTAATTTGTTTATAAAATACTTCAGTTTGAAATTTACCAAAAAAAAAATTACATTTTTTTACTTTTGTTAAGAGTAATTAAGTAACTAAAGTTTTTTTTCTTTTGCTCATTCAATATTCTAAAAGTAGAGAACAGAAGCTTTAAAAAAGTCCTCATTTATTGCTTTATCTTTATTGGTTAACAAAATATAAAACTTTTTGCAAATACAAAAATTCTGAGGGGTGGGCAAAATCTGCTGGGCTGCACTGTACCTTATAAACTTTTACACTTATAACTGAGTCAAAATTCGTGAAGTGTAACAGCAAGATCTGAAATTGTCTGTACAAATGTAACACTAAGTGGAATTAACACATCATTATGTGTTATTTAACGGGTTCAAATAGTTTTTAAAAAAAATTAAATTTCACTGAGTTATAAACAATTAAAGTTTTTTGCAGTCTTTAATTTTAAAATTCATAACTCGGGAACGAATCAATGAATCTTAATGAAATTTGGTACACATACTCACAAAATATCACAGTTTAAATATGAATTATCAAAATATAAACGTGTTACGTCGTTAACGGTTTTTGTTCATGTTTTTAGTATTGAAACATGAGTTTTACTTAATAAATAATTAGTGTTTTTTCTTTTAATATTTAATACTAATATTAAATGTACATTATTTATATAAACTATATATTTCCGATCTAGCGGGCTGTACGTACTGTGTAGGATATATTTTGTTATTTGTTTGACAATAACAAATTAACTAGTACTGATAATAATTTCCTTCTCGTATAAAATTTATTAAAAATAGGATAAAATATTTTCGTAATTGAACATTCTAGCATAAATCTATCTAAAGTTATTAAAAATTTTAAAAAAGTGTGTTAAAACTTGATTTTTAATTTTTAAAATTATTTTGTTCCATTAATTAGTGGAAAGTTTTAGTAATTTAAATTAATAGATTACTTTTCCCAAATTAATATTTGAAAAACACTGCAATTATCAATACAATAATTATGACAGTTTCATATTTTATTCTTTGTTACAAATTGTAGTAGAAATAAAATGTGTAATAAAATAGAACAGAAATTTAAACATAAAGAAAATTCATCAACTAAAGGATTGAAAGTAAAAAAGAATTTACCCGTCGGTGCTGGTCCATTCATTATATTTAACTTCGGTTATCGAATAATCAGAAAATAATTTTTGTAGTTTCTCACAAAATGCTTTTGAACCAGGACATTTTTTGCAGGTTAATAAATAACAAGATGAGCTGCACTGAGAAAAATGAGTTAGCTACTATATGGATAGCTAATTTTTTAGCTGTGGTAGCTAATATTTAGCTGTTTCAGCAAACAAAATTAGCTGTGAAAGCTAATTAATAGTTTTGCTAGCTAAAAAATTAGCTATCCATATAATAGCAATTAAAGTTAGCTAAGCCCGCGTAAAGAAAACTTGGCTCCCACAAAGCTACCAAAAGACTAACAAAAGGCTACCAAAAGGCTGCCTCAAGGCTACTTCAAGGCTACCCCAAGGCTACCTCAAGGCTCGCTCATGGCTCAAGTCTCGCACATGGCTCAAGGCACTCTCAAGGCACATTAACATACACACTAGGTTTCTCAAGCCAAAATACATGCTCACTAGTTCTCTATCGCCCAAATACATGCTCACTAGTTTTCTATCGTCTCAATACATTTGCACTAGTGTCCAAGCCTACAAACATATGCGCACTAGATTTCTAGTGCTCAAATACATGTGCACTAGTTTTAAAACCCACAAATACATGCGCACTACAGTCCTAGCCTACAAATATATGCACACTACATTTCTAGTGCCCAAATACATGCGCAGTAGTTATAAGCGCACACCTATATGCGCACCAGTTTTCTGTCACCCAAATCGAGTTAGCACATTTGTTTTGTTGGTAAATTAATTTAATGGAGAAAAGTGTTCTCACTTTTAAGAAAATGTGCGTGCTCTTAGCCATCCAAAATGTCTGCCCGGTTCAGCCTCGTCGTAATTTAATTATGAGAGTCTAAGTTTGCGTATTTGCTAACCGTATTTTTTTAAAGTAAAAAATATAGTGAATTTTGCCGAAAAATCATGTTGCGTATTAACGCATTTGTTTTAACTTCTCTTTAAATTTGAATTAGTTAAAAATAACTAATAATTAGTCAAATCGTGCCTGAGTTTTTATTTCAGCAATTAGTTAAAAATAACTAATTATTAGTAAAAAATGACTAATTGTTAGTAAAAACATAACTAAAAGATAGTTAAAATTTGACTAATTGAATTAGTAAACAGAATTTTACTAAAATATTAGTTATTTTGACATAACCTAAAAATTAATTTGACTAATAATTAGTTATTTTTCACTAAATGATTAGTAGAAATATAACTATTTGAATTAGTGACTGAGTTTCTGCTTTCAAATTAGTTATTTTTAACTAATTCAGATTTAGAGAGTTTAGTGTCTTGCCGAAAATATTATCGCGTCGCGTTTGATGAACATTTTTGAATGTTAAATTTTTAAAAGAAGTACGAGTCACAAAATTAGTAGTGAATTGAAGTGTCAAATTCTTTAAATATGCCCCTTTTTAAAATATGTAAAAGTACAATTTAGAGAATTACATTATTCGAGTTAAGCGTTGCGTTTTTGCCATGTGGATTGTGAAAATTTTTTCCGGTTAGTATATTTTGATTTTTTTTAGTGCGTTCTTATGAATAACTATTGTTAATGTAAATTTTTTAAGTTTATTTCTTTTTTTCAACATTCAAAATTTAAGTTATGTCGCACTTATGTTGGAATGAGGAGTTTAGTTTCTAAAATTTTATTTTGCGTATCTTGCTATTTAACGTAGTTAACGTAAAATGATGAAAAGTGGAGTGGAATTAAAATATATTATTTTTGTATTTTTATTAAAAAATTAGCAATTTATACTATTGGACGCAAGTTTATTTATTTTCTTATTTAGCTGTGCTTTTCAAAATTATATTGTGGATTAATCCAGATTGTTAAACTTGCCGAAATTTTTTAATTAATGTCGATTTGACTTGTAGCGTTTAATTTTTTTTATTATCTCTCAAACAATGTCGCGGTTATTATTTTTTTTGTAGATTATTATTATTATCATAGGGTTCAACATTTTCTCTTTGTAAATTAGAGAAGGATAAAGATTTCAGAAAATATTTTGTTATTTTTGGTTCTTGAAATTTTTGGTGTTGAAATTAATTATGAACACTCTCAACAAAAACCCTGCCCTGATCCCCAACACCCTTGAGTTGACGACGTTTGAATCAGGTACACTGGTCTCGTGTAGTTTGGCTTAATTTGTGTAAATAATGATTAATGGACTTTTGAGATTTCGATTTTGTTAATGTTGTGGAAAATTTTTGATGAGAGTTTTGATGAAGTTTTGATGAAGTTTTGTAGTTATTTTTGAACTTTAAAAAATTTTACGAGAGTCTATTTTTGTCGTTTTCGAAATAGGTCTCTCTAGTTTGATTTTGTTGTTGCTGCTGACGTGGCTCATCGGTGAGCCTGGCGCTCAACATTTTGCGTTTTGATTTGAGTTTAAATTTAAATGGTTCAATAAAAATTTACTTTAATTTTGCTGACAAAATTTTGTTGCGACCAAGATCAGTGCCGAAGATGATTGCGCCATATTTCTCAATGGCAGAGAAATAGCAATTAATTTTGAAATATCCCTCTCTCAAGTAAGGAGATTTAGCCTTAGCTTCACCTACATGTGATTTAAAAACGCATACAAAGAGAGTAACTTAAAACATAAGAGAATATAGATCTTATAACTTGTATTATATTGTACTATAACTTACGAAATTTCTACTCCGTGGCGCGTCCGTTTTCTAAATTATATGAGCTGTTCGCTCGAAAAACCACTTGTATTTTTCATACATTTTGCAGAAGGTTAAATTTAATATACATTTTTAATTTATAAATCATTCTATGAATTATTACTTACATATAAAGGATTCGTTAATGTAAAAATTTCATAAAAAATAATAGTTTAAATGATAATTCATACGATGGTATGCGTCTTTTCAAAAACGAATTAAATAGACTTATGTGGTTTTTCGAGAAAACGGCTCATATACTGTCATTCATTAATTTTTGCTGAAAATATTTTGTAACATAAATTGTCTGTATATATGAACAATTTGTGTTTCTATTACATTAAACAACGCGTTTTACATAATTATAAACTGTATGAAAATTTTTTCTAAAATTCACGATATTGAGGCATTTGCTTAAAATATCGTATCGTCTTGATATTGTGAAGCTTTAGTCAAAAGAATCTTACAATTTTTAATTATGTAAAACGCGTTGTTAAATGTAATATAAACACAAATTGTTCATAAATACAGACAATTTATGTTAAGAAATATTTTCAATGAAAATTATTGAATAAAAGTATGCAGTTTAGAAAACGCGCCACGGAGTGTAAACTTCAGTAGTCATAATTAGGCCTGTGCGGTTCACCGGTTATGGAATTTTTAAACAAACGGTTAACCGTTTTTCGGTTATCCGATTATTTGGGATTAACCAGTTATTTCGAATTAACCGGTTATTATTTAGGAATAACTGGTTATTTCCGTTAAACGGAAATTTAGTTACGATCGGTTTTGACTTAACCAGTTATTCGGTTAAAACTGGTTAAAACAGTAACCTATTAAACGGGATTATAACCGGTTATTTCAATACTCACTAAATTTAAAACAGCAAAAATTTGCTTTTTCAACAGTGCAAACTATACAGCTGTTTTAAAACAGCGTATATACGCTGATGAATTAGTGATTTTCTCAGTATATACTGTTTGGGTTATTAAAATTAAATTAAAACCATTCAGAAAACGTACTGACCATCAATTATTTATAAAAATTTTGAAGGCATGTACTTGCACACTAGAAAATTATTGCGCATATATATATGTATGCGGGAAAACTAGTACGCATATACTTGTGGGCAAGCACAATAATGCGCATGTGTTTGTGTGCAAGAAATATCTTTAGACGGAAGGGCACTAATGCGTATGTATTTAGGTGATAAAAAACTAGTGCGCAAGAATGTGTGCGCTTGAAAATTGGTGCGCGTGTATTTAGGCAATAGAAAACTAGTGCGCTTAATAACCAGTGTGCATGTATTTGTGCACTAGAAATCTAGTGAACATGTATTTGTAGGTTAGGCCTCTAGTGCACATGTATTTGTGCTTTAGAAAACTTGGGCGCATGTATTTAGGCACTAGAAATCTAGTGCGCAAATATTTTTAGGCTAGGACACTAGTGCGCATGTATTTGGACAACAGAAAACTGGTGCCCATATAGGTGTGCGCTTGTAAACTACTGCGCATGTATTTGGGCACTAGAAATATAGTGCGCATATATTTGTAGGCCAGGACTGTAGTGCGTATGTATTTTTGCGCTAGAAAACAAGTGCGCATGTATTGGGGCAATAAAAAACTAGTGGGCATGTATTTGGGCGATAGAGAACTAGTGAGCATGTATTTTGGCTCGAGAAACCTATTGTGTATGTGAATGTGCCTTGAGAGTGCCTTGAGTCATGTATGCGAGACTTGAGCCATGAGCGAGCCTTGAGGTAGCCATGAGGTAGCCATGAGGTAGCCTTTTGGTAGCCTTTTGTTAGTCTTTTTGTAGCTTTGTGGGAGCCAAGTTTTCTTTACGCGGGGAAACGAGATAAAATTTTTGAGTTATAATAAAAAGAGTGAAATTAAATTAAATTCTGAAATTTTACCTCATTATTCAAATATTCTTCATATTTAAATTTTTCTTTCTAAATACGAACAATAGACTAAAAAAGCCCATCGTTTTTCGAGCCAACCCTTGCATAATAAGGGTTATAATTGGTTTTGGAAAAGAGAAAAAATTTTCGAGCTTTAACGAAAAGAGAGATAAATACATTAGTTCGTGGTATAGAAATGCATGGTAGTGAAAGTTATTAATGAATAGAACTTGAATGTGTATAATGTAGAAGTGAATAATGCTTATTATTGTGTATTTTTTATCAAGTGTTTATAACAGAAATGTGTTTAATGTGAAAGTGTATAGTATTAATATGCTTATTGTTTATTAAGAGATTGTGTTGAATAGTTCTTAATACGGCGAACAAAAAGTATTTATTAAAGAAATGAACTGAAAGTGTTCAATAATAAATAATAAAGTGACTCTAATAGTAAAATAATAAATTAATACAGTAAAAATAAAATGTGAAAAGTGACAGTGATTCAAATAAAAGTGTGCAAAATGTGTTGACTAAAGTAACAATATTTAGAAAGTGTTTAAATTTTTTATTTCCTTCTTATTTTCAATAAAGTTAGTGTTATGAGATGCTTAAAGTGTCCATAAAATGGTATTGTGGATTCATTAAACAAGTGATTGATAACTGTTTAATAAATCATAAAGTGATTATAATGTTTCTAAACAGTCGTTACAGTGTAAAAAAAGTGTTAATAATATAATTATATCAAAGAGGTGAGATAAACAGATGAGACAATGAGATAAATGAGGTAAAAATATCCCGTGTGGAAAAATTTCTAGTCAAACCAGGTGGAATATAGTAACTTTACAGTTAATGTAACGTTTCACTTGTCACGTATGACTGTGTCAATACTGTCTTGAATTTATATAATACCACTGTATCTTTTCGTTATATACATGATAAAGCAATCTTGACTTCTCTGTCTAGAATATTGATAGATCCACTAGAATGAACATATACATAGAAAGCAAACAGAACCTGTACAGTTTTACTATTCTGAATATTTTATCATTATATTTTACTGTTTCATATACAATAAATAGTACAGACGACAGTTTATGTAAAAGGAGAAACCAAAGAAAACATGCTCCTGTTACATAAACATTTTTGCATGTTCAAAATTTTTTCTTATGACCTTATTTACTAAAATTTTGAAAATTATGGGATTTTAATAAAAAATGAATTATTTTAAATGAAAAAAGATTCTTTACATCTGCGTATTTGTTTTAAAATTCGAAATTGTAGAAATGTAAAGAATTTTTATAACAATAAAATAAACTTCTATAAAAAATTAAAATGTTATAATTTTCAAAAATTTTGTAAATAACGTTATAAAAAAACTTTTTATTATATTTGAAAGCGCTTTAATAAACATTTTTTGTTGGTTTGTTATTTTGAATTTTGTTTAAAAGTCAAAGAAATAGCTTTTTTTTAGTACCTAATTTTTTTGTCCAAGAAATAGTACAGAACATTGATGCATAATAATCGAATAATTAGATCTTGATCTAATACTGAACTTAATTAATAATCAAATAATAATAACAATCATTTTTTAAAATATTAAATATAAATATTTATTTATAAATATCTAATTGAATATTTATAATTCCTGTACAAAATATGAATTTACTTATTTTTTTAATTTAATTTATAATTTATTTTAAAAAGGAACAAATAAAAAGTGAAAATAACAATCAGATAAATAAACCAAAAATTATATATAAATTACTATTTAACTAAACAAATATTGTAACATATGTTTAAATATTAAATTATTTTTATAATTTGTTAAATAACAATTAATATTTAAATATTTGATAATACAAAAATTAAAACCATTTTTAAAAAATAATGTTTTAAACGTCATTTGAATGTCATTAAATGAAAATAAAAAATTTTAATTTTTCTGTATAATAATATTTTTAGTAATAAAGTAATTAAAAATTCTAAACATTAGGAGTTAATTGTTAAAAACTTTGAAATAAATATTGAAAGTATTTATTACTTTTTTGATTTTATATTATATAAATTTTAATTTTAGAAATATTTATATTTAATGATTTCTGAATTCCTGTTTATAAAAACTTTAATGTGGTAGCAAACTTATTACAAATAAAAAAATAATTTGTCCCAGGTAGGTCTGACGCTTAAAAATGATATTTTTGGTTTACTGTCCCAAGGTTGCGTGGTGTAGTGATAAAGCGTCTGACTTGCGTCCGTAGCGTCGAGGGTTGGAAGCCTCCATCCGTCAAATATTTTAATTTTAAGTTTATAATTGCATTTAGGATAATATAAGTGTTTAACAAAAATGTGTTACGTCTAGAGTTAAAAGTGTGAAAATCATTAAAAATAAAAACTATAATTAATTAAATAATAAATACCTTATTAAATATTTAAAAAAAAGATAAGAAATTGCAATGTAAGAAAATATCTAAATGATTTTTATTCTACTTTAAAAAAAAAAATTAATTTTGTAATTGTATATATTCATTATTATTATTATTTATTATTATTATTATTATTTATTATTATTATTGTTTAAATTATTATTTTTATTATTAAGTTATTATTACTGTGATTATTGTTATTGTTATTTTTATAATTTTATACATTCAACATTAAAAGCCGATCATTTAACCAATTAAAGAAATCATGGATTTACGAACTAGTTTTTAAGCAGTACTCTTATGTAGTTGAACTAGACAGAAACTAGCCGATCTGAGCGTTACATTTGAGCATAGTTTCTTTACAGTTAATCTGTACAGTTACTGTATAGTGCCTAGTAACACTATACAGCAACGTTATAAAACGGGGAATATTTTCAACACGGGATGAGACAATATCATGAGACAATGAGATAATATAAACATGAGAAACAATGAGAGAGATCAGGTAAAGAGATGAGATAATAAGATGAGATAATGAGATGAGATAAATAGCCCACACAGCACCGGAAATTCTCTGAATTTTCCCTGAATATCCGTCTACATTTCTCGAATATTCGAACCTAATATTCAAGGAAGTTTCGAGGAAGTAGTAAAATGTCCGCCTGGAAAAATATTGGGCGCGCAATTTCCCTGAAAATGTATTTCTAATTTTCAGGGAATTTCCGCATCTAACATTCCTTTAATATTCATGGTATTCGTATATTCACTGTACATGATGCGCACTGGTCGAACTTGGTTTCTATGACACTTACGGCTGCGCAGTAGTTTTTAATGTTCTAGAATCCTACGGATGTTGAATATCATATATTTTTGATCAATTACCAGATCAAAAAAAATTTTGGAAATTTTTTTTTAACTTTCCCTGAATATTAAAGGAATGTTAGATGCGGAAATTCCCTGAAAATTAGAAATACATTTTCAGGGAAATTCCGCGCCCAATATTTTTCTAGGCGGACATTTTACTACTTCCTCGAAACTTCCTTGAATATTAGGTTCGAATATTCGAGAAATGTAGACGGATATTCAGGGAAAATTCAGGGAATTTCCGGTGCTGTGTGGGAGATATGAGATAAACATATGAGATACAGAAACAAAAAAAACATTAAGACTTAAAATATAAAGATACTTTGATGATATGTAGAATAAAGAGGTGATTATGGAGTTAGATCGTGAGACATAGAAAATAAGATTCATTTTTTGTTAATATTCTTTTTGCAAGTTGTTTTTAAAAAATGATTTCTCAGTTAAAGAGGAGATATTTCAATTTAAATGATAAAGATTTGGATATTATTCGTAATGGGGATATGCTATAAATGACAATCACATGTATAAGTTTCAGGAATTATTGGAGCTTGCATGAGGTGGTAGTGTCCGAAAACAAATGACAGGATGTAAATGTTTAAATGAAGATCAAATATATTATTTATGCAGGTTATATCCATTTAAACCTAATGTAGTTTTTTTAAGAGTACGACAACAACCAAATTTTGTTGATTGTGGTGTAGACGCGATTGCGTATACTGTTTCTTTATATTTTAATATTATACCTTAAAATGTTGTATATAATCTTGCATTATGGAGGAATCAGACAAACAATAGAAACAAAAGTTAGTCCAAATGAATAATTTTAATTTTTGATATAGAAGACACATAAGTTAATGAAATTTTTTCAGTGGAAGTGTGGACACTTGTATTTGTTACAAAATGAGCCCTTAAAAATTTTAATTAGATGAAAATTAAAAGAAATTGACGTTGAAAACGATTATTCAATTTGAGGTGCAAATTAACCCAAATTGAATAATCGTTTCCAACGTCAATTTTTTTTAATTTTCATTAAATTTCAATTTTTAAGGGCTCATTTTGTAAAAAATACAAGTGTCCACACTTCCACTGAAAAAAATTTCATTAACTTATGTGTCTTCTATATCAAAAATCAAAATTATTTATTTGGACTAACTTTTGTTCCGATTGTTCCTCCGATTCCTCCTTAATGAGAACTCATTTGTATAATTATTATGTTTGAAAAAATGTGTTATCTCCTTTTCCGATAATTTTACAAAATTGTATAAACTTGTAATTGGCAATATTGAAGAAATAAAAAACAATAATTTATCTGTGAGGAATGTAAAAGATGCGACACAGAAGAGAAAATTAGATTATTAAACTAATGACGGCTTTACAGAAATGAAAGGAGATAATAGTAGTCCTTCATTACATACAAAAATAGGACAGAGAAAAGTTGTTAATATTCCTGACTAAGAAACTAAAAAAAGCAGTACTAAATATGAAAAAATGTATTGTAAAAGATCTAAGTTAAAAGGAGAGATGGGAAAGAGAGACAATTAACAAATATGGAAAGTGTAAATAGTGACAGACATTTAAATGTTTGTAAGAAAAAACATGTGGAAAATGCGTCAAATTCTATTGCACTAGAAAACGAAGGTAATAATTATAAAATATTAGAAACAATAGTAGTAGGAAGATATTTTTTAGCATTTCTAATGAGAAAAGTAGAAAAACTAAAGAGCAGAACATCAGAAAGAATATATGACACTCCGCGAGAGAAGGGACCTAAAAAATCAATTTTCATTTTTTTATGCTCAAATATAGTTTTTGAGTTGTTCTTTCATTTTCATGTTTCAAAAAAAATTTTTTTAATTACACTTTTGGATATAATGCTTTAAACCTAGGCGTACAAAGTGAACCGCCTTTTTTTTGGTTTTTCTTTGAACGACTGTCCCGTGAAATTAACAATTAATTATTTTGATTTTTTTATAATAATTGATAGTTTTTGAGTTGCTTTTTGAGTTTCAAAAATCAAAATTTGAGTCCTGAAATTAGTTTTCTTGTTATGAAGCTTTAAACATGGTCATGTTGAGCGTCTCAATTTTTCTTCCTCCTCCTTGCCCGTCCATCCTTTAAAGTTTGCTTTCTCAACGATAGGTCCCTTCTCTAGCGGAGCGTCACATATAGTGAAATGATGAAATTAAAACGAAAAAAATTGATAACGAGGAAACAGAAATATCAGTTATGGAAGATGTATGTTTAAGTAGTGAAACAGATTTAAATTTTTCTAAAAAAAAACCACATAGAAAGTGCTGTTAAGGAAGAAAGGAGAGATAATAATTCTGACCAATTAATAATTTCTAGCGATTATAATGAGACAAGTAAAAAAAGTCATGCAGAATATAAAAAAAATATCGTCAAAGGCTTAAATTAAAACGACAAATAATAATTGATGAGAAAGAAAGAGAAATGTTACTTATGAAAGATGTAAGTAGAGAAACATATTTCTATGTTTGTAGTAAGAAAAATGTTGAAACTCAGTTAAAGTATCTTAAAAAAGTAGGAGGAGATGATAAGAATGAAAAATTACAAAGAATAGTGGGCCAGACAAAAATTGTTAACGCCTCTAATCAGGAAATGAAAAAAGTAGAGGAAAAATAAAAAAAAACTATCATCAAAGATTGAAATTGAAACAGAAGATATGCCATGATAAGGATAAAAATAATGCAATACAAATATTCAAAAGATCTGTAGGTGATTTGCTTTTGCATATTAAAATGCCAATGTAGTTAATTTCAATAATAGAAGGCGGAGACCATTTTGATATAAAATTCAAGCTTGAATTTATTATCAAATCAACAATTCCTCATTTCCTGAAATTGATAATGATCCATCTTTTGGTCAATTATTCCTGTTTGATCCAGAAGAAGCAATTTGCTATAGAATAAACAAACATGACAACTTAAATGTGGTAATATTATTTAGTATTGACAAATTATTGAGAGATTGTAACGCATATACAAAGTCTTTTTTTGATGATGACTGGGATCATTGAAATAGAAACTGCGTTAGCAAAAAAACATAATGAAGAAATTCCAGAATTACAACTAATCTGCCGTGCTAAGGAAGAAAGCATTAAAAAACAATTAAAACATTGTTGGTTACATACTTTTTTCCTTAGCACGGCAGTAATGTTTACTTTAAAAAATGGATTGGATAAAGGAAGGTACAATTTTTAAAGGTGTAATGAAGTTGCTGCTATTTTTAATATAAATGCTGAAGGTTTAATACCAGAGTCTTATGTAACGATTTATAATAAATCGATTAAACAATTGCAATTGGTAAGGCATTTAGATCCAAATGTTGAGCCTTGGATATATCCTATACTTTATCCTCTAGGAAGCAAGGGTTATAGTATATCGACATCATTCGTACTGATAATGACAAACGAACCAGAAATCAAACTGTGTCCTGATCTGCTTATATAAAATATAAAATAGGAGTAAGAGATCATACCTTCAATCAATTTTTATATGGTAAAAGATTATTTCAGCAATGGCTAGTTGATAATTATGTTAAAGTTGAAAAAGTTAGGTTGCAGTTTTGTAAAATTAATTAAACAAAATTAAGAAGTGAAACTTAGAAAGGATTAATTGATCATTTAAATAATCAAGAAATTAAAAATAATGTACATGTTGGCAAGATGTTGATATTGCCTTCAACATTTATAGGATCACCTCGTAACATGTTAGAACAATACCAAGATGCAATGACCATTGTAGCTTTTTATGGTAGACCAGATTTATTTATTACAATGACATTTACTTTAAAATAGAAAAAAATTGAAGATAATTTATTACCTAATCAGTCAGCTTCTGATAGATCTGACATCGTAGCAAGAGTCTTTCATTTAAAAGTAAAACAATTTATCGAAACTATAGTATATGATAAACTATTTGGACAAGTAAAGTCTTATGTTTATGTAATTGAATTTTAAAAGCGCGGTTTACCACACATTCTTTTCTTGTTTATATTGGACGAAGGTTCTAAAATATTAAGAGCAGAGAGTGTTGATCGGTATATTTCAGCTGAGATTCCAGATGAACATGTTAATTCTACATTGCATAAAATTATAATGCAAAATAATATTCATGTAGCTAAACTTACATTAACTGTATGCTATTTCTATTTCTTTAACATTCTGAATGGTATTAGGTATATCATAATTTTTTATAATTATTTTTCATATTCTTCATTTTATTCTTTATCTTTATTTTATTTTATTTATTTCCAATTAATGAACATTTGCAAATTGATATACACGATAAATCAAACATCACATCAATTTAAATTTATTCCAATGTCTTCTTATCATTAATTTTCTTTGTTTATTATTATATTATGCATTTTTTTATTTCACATAATTATACATAAATGAAGCATTATTTTAAGAAATAATGAAATTTGGCCTGCGCTAAAGCGCGCGCTTTTTTTGCTAGTATAATATAACGTAGTTTGAGGTTAACATTTTTGGTATAAAAATTCTTCTACATATTCACAATGTGCCATATTTAGTTGTAAGTTAACATAATTAAAACTTTCTGTTTCCATTATTCAATAACCAAAACATTTTTTTAAAATCTTTTTGGATTGAACAATTTAAAACTTTAATTTTATTTTCAAAAGCATTTTTGTCTCGCCTTGTGGTCAGTATGGACACAGACTTACAATCATGTTGTAAAGACCGCGTCAATTACATTTTCAAATCATATATCAACACCTTAAACAAGGTTGGGTCATTATTGTGACGTATATTAAATTTTGTACATAGAAACACCCTTATTCTAATAGTTTGAATTTTCGAATATATTTTTAAAAAAACCAATAAATTACTTAAAACTTCTACTATTAAAAATGATATTTTTATAACAATCATTAAGATTATATATGCGTTTCCGTTTTTAATAGAATATGTGGATTTTTTAAAATATGTTACATTGCTTCAAAAATACACGAAATAATGAACACATAAATACACAAGAGATTACCTTTCAACGATTTTCAAAACTTAATTGACATTAAAAGATTCAGTGGCGCCCAATCGGCTGGAGCAGGGAGGTCTTTGAAATATTGGTTTTCAAATTCAAGTATAACCATAAATTATTAAATAATTATATTTTTAATCATTAATAAAATGTTCCGATAAAAATTCAAGAGTACCCTATTGGAAATAACAAAAAGAACGCACGGCAAGGGCCAGAATCTTTTCACTGTTGTTGGTTATTTAAAACTATATAAATATGAAACTAAAATAATTTCAAGTTAAAAAATTAAGGAAATTGTAGGAATAATTGTAGGAAATAATTGTAAATTGAATAATTGGATTGAAAATCGAAGAAAATAATTTGAAATTCAAGAAAATCACTGAACATTGAAAAATGTAATTGAAATTTAAAGATTATAATTAAAAATTTAAAAAAGTTATTGAAAAAAGGCGAGAATTATTGAATATAAGAAAAAATATTTGAAAACTAAAAAACCGAATTAAAAATTGAAGAATTGGTTAGAAAATTGAACGAAATTATTGAACAATTGTATTTAATATCAAAGAAACTTATTGATACCCGAAAAAATGATTAAAAAATGGCGAGAATTTTTGAATAGTAAAGAAAATACATATAATTGGAATTTAAAGAAAATAAATAAGGATTGAAGAAAATATTTGTAGAATTAAACAATTAATTACAATTTAAAATCTATTTTTTATAATTGAATAAAATAACTGGAAAAAGCCGAGAATTGTTTAAAATTGAAAAATTAAATAAAAATCGAAAATGTAATTAAAAATTTAAGAAAATAATTAAAAATTAAAAATGGAATTGAAATTTTATAGAAAATAATTAAAGGAGACAAAAATTATTAAATATGGTAGGAAATTATGTGAAATTGCAGAAAATAATTGAAAATAGAGTAAAATATCGGATTTTTAAAAAATATTTGTAAAAAACATAGAACTATTGAATATGGAAGAAATAATTGACAAATGATAATATTTATTGAATATTGTAAAAAATTCAAAAAGGCCAGAATAATGGACACAATTTAAAAGTAAGTAAAAAATTAATGAATAATTATACAATTTTAATAGAAAAATATTTAAAAATAACCGAGAATTATTGAATACTGAAGAAAATAATTAAAAATTAATGCATGTAATTAAGCAATTTAATTCAAATTTAAATGAAATTGAATAAAGCCAAGAATTATTGAATATTGAAGCAAATAATTTGAAATTGAAGGAAATCACTGAAAATTGAAGAATGGAATTGAAAGTTAAAGATTATAATTTCAAGTTCAAAAAATTTATTGAAAGAAGGAGAGAATAATTATTGAATGTAGAAGAAACTAATTGAAAACTGAAAAATCGAATTGAAATTTGAAGCATATAATTAAAAATTGAAAAAATCAATTGAAAAAAGCCGATAATTATTGATTATTGAAAATTTAATTAAAAATTAAAGAAAAGAATTGAAATTTGAAAAAAATTGAATATTGAAGAAAATAATTAAAAATTTCATTAAAATAATCGTAAATTAAATTTTTAATGAAATTTGAAGGAACTAATTGATAATTCAAAGAAAAATTAGAAATACAAATAAATATTGAAATAAGTAATTGAAAAATCGAATTGTGAACTCTTGAATATAGAAGAAAATAATTGAAAACTGAAAAATGGATTTGAAAATTGAAGATAATAGTCATAGAATTAAATAATTGAATTGAAATATTTAAACAATATTTATGATTAAAAAAAGATAGAAATTACTAGATAATGAAGAATTAATTGAAAATTAAAAAGAATAATTATAAAATAACGACAATAATTTGATATTAAAGAAAGTAATTGAGATAAGTAGAAAATATTTGACAATATTGAAAAAAATTCGATAATTGTTGAGAATATTTAACAATTGAAAAAAAATCAAAAATTGTTGAGTATATTTGACAATTGAAAACAAATTCTAAAACTGTTGAGAATACTAGACAACGGAACAAGATAATTTCGCAAATTTAACAATAATTGTAAAATTTAAGGAGAATAATTATAAATTGAAAACTGTGTAAAATTCAATAAAAAATTATAGATGTATTGGATAATGAAATTAGAATTACAACTGTTAGTTATAAATTTAAATTTTTATCAATTCAAAGGCATTTTTAAAAAAGTAGTTGACTCATTATTACTCTCTAAATTTTGAATCAGTGAGAATTTAGCCTACAAAACAGTAATATTTCACTGACTTAAATTTAGAGAGCTTAGATAATTTTATTATGAGAACCTTTTTTTTTATTTTTACTTGTCAAAATTAGGGTTCATGAAAGGGGGGTGGTATCCTGGAAACGGATCTGGCCCCCTCTGCTAGAAATCCAATGGGCGCCACTGAAAAGATTTGATAAGATTTAATGTTTACTTACTATAGAGTGATTTTAGAGTCAAGATTGATAATTTCAGTATCTTTATCGAAAGAAATATCGATAGATATACCTACCTAAATCTATATAAGTCATTAATAATGATGCATACAAAGCAGTCTTATCAAAACATTTAAAGACCCGATAAATTAAAGAAGCTTGCAATCCTAAAAAACACTACACCGTTCAACAAAATCTTAATTTATAAATTTCATATTAAGCGAAAGTATATTTTGATACAAAAATCAGGACTCCAACTAAACCGATTTGAAAAAAGTTTTTAACCTGGTTGTCAAAGGTAAGTTTTTATCAAAGTAATAATTAATTTAATGAGTAAATCCATGACATTTTATCTATATGTGACGCGTTCTGAAGAAAGGGACCTAAGAAGCAAAAAATCGTTTTTCGGTTTATGGATGTTTTAATTTTATTAAAGGTTCATCTTTCATTATCTAAAGTCAGAAAAGGGTTTTATTAAATATTTTTTAAGTTATAACAATTTAAAACTCTCGATTTGTACAGATAACCATGTGCGCTCGACTTTTGTTTTCGCTCTCCTGTAAAATAACCAATTTCCTTCTTAGGTCCCTTTCTTCAGAACGCGTCACATATAGTGTCATTTTGCCTAATATTTATAATAAAGCTAGAATACATCCACAAATCTCATTTAACATAATGAACTATTTATCTAAATATATTGCAACGAACCAGCAGTTCTCTTAATTTTTATTTACTTGAATTATGGCATTTTATAGTTTAACCGAACGCGTGTATATAGGAGACAGCACAATAGAAAATTTAATCAATTCGTATTTAGTAAATATAAACGGTAAAGATTTCAAAATAGCAAAAAAAAACTTCTTTGAACCTTTCTCGAATTTTTGGTAATAATTAAATTTTAATTTCTTAAAATAATCTTGACTTCCGAAGCGTTTTTAAAATTTTAGTATCGAGTAAATGTACTCGGTCCAGACGTTGAATATATAAAAATGTCTTACTGATAGAACGTTCCCACAAAAACGATTAACGATCCAGAAACGTTTCAAGAGAATTTTCTAAAAAACTTTAATATCAATTTTTAGAACAAGTTTTATAAACTTTGTATAACAGTAGAAGAAGTAAAACTTATATTTTTTAAATTATCTTCACATTACCATAAATATAATTTCATTATTTTATATTTTAAAATTTTAAAGTCCCTTGCCAAAAACTACAAATTTTTTCAACATTTAAATTACCAATTTTTTTAAAAATTCAACTAACAAAATTTTTTCTAAGTATGCGTCAGGTACACTGTTAAAAATTTCTGTATTGTGCTTCACATACATGTATATAAAATTCAATTTAACATACAATTATATTAAATTTAATATATATGTTTAATAGAATTCATTCAACGTTATGAATTCTCAGATACATGAATAACAAATTAAATATACAGTATATTAAATTTAGGATAATTTATATTAGATTTAATATAATTCTATTTTAAATTGAATTTCATATACATGTATGTGAAGCACAAACACAGAAATTTTTAACAGTGTAGGGAAACAGCACTACTGCACTGGGATGGTTCACTGGCACTTTTGAAATGATTTATCGACACAATTTATCAGGGATATAAAAAAAAATGTTACTATAAGATTTTTACTAATTAGAATATGTTAATTTTTATTCACAGATTATCGAGTTTTGAAATGAAGAAAACTTTAACGGTGGTTTTATCAGTTTGGTTTATAATTGACACAACAAAAAGTAATTCACTGTGGACATTACCTGTAAACGATATCGAAAAAGATATTAAAAATGACTATGAAGAGTCATGCAACAATCAAAACACACATTTAAATATTTCGAATGCTGGATTAAAATCAATTGGTTCGAATTTCTTATCGAGTCCAATTGTAACATGTTTACTTTTGCACCAGACCACGCCGGATCACGGATTATCTTGTATCTTGAGCCTGTGATCAACGAATTGGTAAGTTTGCGTGTTTTTCCTCGGCTTCGCTATTACCATGCTCGTTCTTTTTCTTAGCGCATTTTGACTCTTCATTTCGAAATCTCGCTCGTCTGTTATAGGTATTTCTGTGCCAGGAGCCGTACTCGTGAGCTAGTCGTTTTTCTAATTAAATGATTTAAATAACAAAACACAAAACTAAAAATTTTTAACTAAAAAAAAAAGTAAATTTTAGTTTTTTAGTTTTAACTAAAAGTCTCTTCCCTACTGAAAAATCCTATATAGGATCCTGCATAGGATCCTATATAGGTATTGTCCTATAGGAATCCATGTGGGTTCTCATAGGAATCTATGTGGATTCCTATAGGTCGCCTATAGGACACGTCCTATATAGGATCCTATGTGGACTCTCCTATAGGAATACATGTAGGATCTCATATAGGATCCTACATAGGCGTCCCAAAAAAATTTTTGTAAACCCCCCTACATAGGATCCTACGTAGGTTCCCATATAGGATCCTATATAGGATCTTTTATGGGCGCCCAAAAAAAATTATGTACACAGAATTAATTGTTTTTTTTTAACAACTTTATTCAAATATACATTAAGCACCATTATAAGGACGAAAAATATTTACTGCGCAGGCGCAAGTATTGTAGAATACGTAAAAGACGACTGCGCATGAGGAAGGGGTACAAAAAATTTTTTTGGGGGTACCCATGTAGGATCTTATATGGGTTCCCATATAGGATCCTATATGGGAACCTACGTAGGATCATATGTAGGAGGGTGTACAAAAATTTTTTGGGACGCCTATGCAGGATCCTATATGAGATCCTACATGTATTCCTATAGGAGAGTCCACATAGGATCCTATATAGGACTTGTCCTATAGGCGACCTATAGGAATCCACATAGATTCCTATGAGAATCCACGTGGATTCCTATAGGACAATACCTATATAGGATCCTATATAGTATCCTACGTGGATTCTCATAGGAATCCATATGGATTCTATATAGGATCCTATGTAGGATCCTATATAGGATTTTTCAGTAGGGTTCCGCGATAGACGAGAGAAGCGAGACGAGACGAGAGAACTCTGACTCGATACGATTCGAGCATGAAGTAGAATAATATCACACAAAAGGGGGAGGGGTGGAATTAGAGATTTGTGATGATTTGTGACGTTAGGGGGGGAGGGGTGTAAATAAAATGTGACGTCACATTTAAGAAATCAACTTCTGCATGGCTTCTACATAAAAAAGATATTTAAGAATGGACCAAAAATATATGGAAAAAAGAGTTGGACTCTCCTAGTTTTTTATCAAATTAAGCTATAGAGTTGCAATTTTTTCTCAATTTAGCAACTTTCATTCTGAAAATATACTATTTACTAACAACAAACTAAAAATAACAATTGAATTAATTTTTTAAACAAATTATTATTGTTTAATTTCAACTTTTCATCCCTTCAAGTTACAGAGTTGCAATTTTTTCACAATTAAACATGTTTTTATTTTTGGAGTGATAAGACTGACTGTATAAGACGTAATCATCGAGTTTAAACTTTCAACAATTTATTATTATCAAATGTTCAATACAAGTTTTTATTTTTACATTATTATTTGTAAATTTATAATCGTAATAAAAAATCGCTTAAACTTAAACAATTGGTAGAATTGTTATTTTTAGTTCTTATAGTTAGTAATTTATACCATTAAGCTTGAAAAGTTGCAAAATGTAAAAAAAGTTGTCTGTAGTTTCATTTGATAAAAAAATAGAAATTGCACAATAATAATTTGCTTAAACAACTTGTGAAATTGTTGTTGGTAATTTGCGACCATTAAGCTTAACAAGATGTAAAATTAAGAAAAAGTTACAACTCTGTAGCAATTTACTAATAAATAGTTGTAAATAAGTAATAATAATTTGTTTAAATAAATTATCAATTGCACGCAACAATTATTGAGTCTAGATTTATGATATTTACTAAAAATTATGCAAAAAATAGTTAAGGAAATAATAAGAAATATTTTAAAACGCTTTTTTGTATTTTTTCTTTTTTCGGAGTTCTTGGAGGACCCATAAAAATACTCTCTAAATTTGAATTAGTGATTTTTAACTAATGAATTAGCGAGAAATTGGTTATTATTAAACAGTGAAAATTTTCACTATTATTTAGTAGAAAACTACTAATTTAAAAGTGAAATATCTACTAATTGAAAAAGTAAACTTTCACTATTACAAATAATAAATATTTCACTTAAAATTAGTATTATTCTACTATCAATTGGTAGTTTTTTAGTAAAAATAATGATATTTTTCACTATTTAATAATAACCAATTTCTCGGTAATTCATTAGTAGAAAACCACTAATTCAGATTTACGTAGTAGTTAATACTAAAAACTGGTTAAATAAATAATTAATAAATAATTAATAAATAATTTTAAAAAATAGGTTATTTTTTTCGGTAAAGAACAGTCCTAGTGAGTGACAGCATAACATTTCAAACTTTTTGATTTTGGACTGCCCTAATTTATATATTTATTACCGTTAATTATATTTCAAAAATGTGTTAACAGAAGTTTGTAAGTCATGGGTTTATTTTAAACAAAAATAAATCGTGATTGCGATCGACTTAAAGTAATTTACTCCAATAATTATAAAAAAAATTATCTGTGGGGGGGAGGGGTAATTCCTAAAGTGACGTCACACAAGGGGGGTTATGGCATTATGTGACGATCTGTGATGTGAAGGGGGGGAGGTGGAAATAATCGTAAAAATCGTGTGACGTAGTTTATGAACAGCCCCAAAGTTTACAAATAATTCAATCTATGCGATTTTTATTTTAAAATAATCCATTGACATAACCTCAATACAAACTAAGAAGTGGTTTTTTATCTAAATAAAAATATTAAAATTAATTTTACCAAATTTTGGACTGAGAATTTTGTAGGTTAATCTTTTATCAATAATATATAATATCTTGGCCCCCACAGCACCGAAAATTTCCTGAAAAGTTATTAAATATTTACTTGCAATATTCGAAATATGTGATTGCAAAATTTAGTGAAAATTTTGAAAAGATTTAAATGTCCCGATTAATTAAATGTGACGCTCCGCGAGAGAAGGGACCTATCGCTGAGAAAGCAAATTTTTAAGGACGGACGGGCAAAGAGAAGGAAGAAAAATTGAGATACTTAATATGCCTATGTTTAAAGCTTCATAACAAGAAAACTAATTGCATGAATCAAATTTTGATTTTTGGAACTCAAAAAGCAACTCAAAAACTATCAATTACCATAAAAAATCAAAATAATTAATTGTTAATTTCATGAAACGGTCGTTCAGAGAAAATCCAAAAAATACGATACACTTAGTACGTCAAGGTTTGAAGCAATATAACAAGAAGTGTAATCAATAAAACATTTTTTTGAAACCTGGAAATGAAAGAACAACTCCAAAATTATCTTTTAGCATAAAAAACTGAAAATTGATTTTTTCTGCGATAGGTCCCTTCTCTCGCGGAGCGTCACAAATGTTTAGCGTGAAACTTTCCTGAAACTTGCCTGAACATTTTCGCCTAATTATAATTATAATTAGGCGAAAATTTAATTTAAATGTTTAGGAAAGGTTCACGCTAAACATTTATTTAATCGGGACATTTAAGTCTTTACAAAATTTTCACTAAATTTTGCAATCACATATTTCGAATATTGCAAGTAAATATTTAATAAATTTTCCGGAAATTTTCGGTGCTGTGGGGGGGATGAGTCTTGACATTATCTTTTAACGAAAACCTAAAAAACTGTATTCACATACATGATTTTTTTAAAAGAAATAACAGGTTTACAGAAGGGTATCAATAATTATGTTGTCGATTAGAAAGTAGTCAGTCTTAAAATGGTTTTAAAAATTGTTTTACTTTTTATCTGCAATTTTTTTTAATTGATACCTGTTTTAGAATTATTTAAGAATTATCACATAATACATACGTTAGACATTTTATTCTCTTTTATGTTGAACTGAAAAATTTTAATTTATTATAACTTTAATCAGGCCCGGATTTAGGGGGGGGGGGCCGACATGCCCCCTCCCCATTTGCCAACTTCAGGGAGGCTTCCCTGACTTTCAAGCAAAAAAATAGGTTTTTTAAACCTTGCAAAATTTAAAAATAAATGTTTTATTTTCAAAATATTATAGTTTCTTTTGTCGTTGAAGAGGTTCCAGAGGTTCTCTCCATTGACATAACCTAAAACTAAAAATATCTTTTCACATTAAATAAAAATATTATAATAAATAATTTCACCAAATTTTGAAAGATAAAAGTGTAAATTTTTCAGAAAAAATTGAGATGAGCTAAAATTTGTTTTTGAATAATAATTATATAATAGTTAGTTTTTTTTGTTGAATCTAGTTCAAATCTGTAATTTTCAACCTATTTTGATAAATCATATACTTCTTGAAACTTTTTCTAAAATTTTATTTGGTGGATTTTTTAAAATATTTTATTCAACAGTTATCATAAAAACAAAACATGATTTTGTTATACTTTTTAAACAAAATATTATATAAGAAGAGGCAACAAATACAAATGTAAATAATGTTTTAAAATGAGAAATATAAGCTTTTATTGGTCAGTTTTGGATAAAAATTACATATTTCCACTAGCTTAAAGAAAAAACAGAAAATGTTGAATAATTTTTTTTGAAAAATGTACAACTGGATTTTCCAAAATTTGGTAAAATGAATTTTAATATTATTATTTAGATAGAAAATCACTTCTTACTTTGAGGTTATGTCAATGGAAAGAACCTCCTTAATAGAATATGAATGTTATTTTAAAATAAAAATCGCATAGATTTAATTATTTGTAAACTTTGTATAGCTTGAACTTTGTGTGTATTTTGAAAAGAGAATTCCAATTTAACCAAATGTTTATTTAACAGAATTGTTGTTGAATATAATTTTTAATAAGTCCAATTTTGAAATAATAATAAATTTTAGAATATCCATTTCACCAAATCTTCATTTGACCGACAATTTAGTTGTATTAACTGTTATTTAATATAATTAATAAAACGCTAAATTTCCATTTTTTTGCAATTACAACTGACCGGATGTCAGTTACTCAAAGTTCTGCTAAATTAAAATTTGGTTAAATGCGAATTCTTTTAAATAAAAAATTTGTTTAAACAAAAATCTGTAAAACAAGAATTATGATATGTAAATATATAAATTCGCTAACCTAAAAATTGAGACTTATTAAAATTTGATTAACAAAAAAAAAACGAAAAAAATGATAACACAGTTCCACAAAAAAATTTGTTTGGCCCACACACTACACTAGTGTATTCTTTTTTATTTTTCTTCGATGAATCCGAATCTGAAGTCAGAATAATCAGATTGGCTAAAATTTTTGAAATAATCTTAAAAAACTGCTGAAAAACACGAAAAAATCGCTTTTTTGAGATTATCTCAAACATTTTAGCTAATCTGGTTCTTCTGAATTCAGATTCGGATTCAGCAAAGAAAAATACGTAAAAATATACTATAGTGTATAGTGTATCGGCTAAAAAATCTTTTTTAAACTAATTAGTGCGTTCTACATTCTTTGCTATTTTAAAAAAATCAAAAATTCATAAAAATGTGACCTGGAAAAATAAAATAATCGACCGGGAAAATCGGGAATAATTAGTAATTTATCAAATTCTGTAATTAAAAGTAAAACTATGATTGTTGTCAAGAAAGTTCAAAATTTGTATTATTTTATTATCGATAATAAAAGAAAGCGTACAAATTTATTAATTCTTTAAAAATGTTTAATATAATAACAAACGTTACTATGTTTTGACAAATGTTGTATATTTTATTAAATATTTTTTATGTAAACCCTACTTTTAAGGAGTATGGAAAAATATCATTTAAGGTCTAGAAAACTTGGAAAAGTCATGAAATTTCGTTCTAAGAAAGGCATAGCAACTCTGATAATTATATTAATTAATGTATAAAATTTTATTGAACTTAGAACTAAAAAGATTGTACTTTTGTAAAAAGTTGTTTACATATTTGAGGCAGTTAGTGCAGAAACCGCACAAGTCCATTTTTTTTCGAAAATCACTTTTTTATGGAAAATTTATCTTTAAGTGAAGCTCTACGATCTAGTAAAATATTACATAAGTTACAAAACCCTTTAAAAAAAATAATCAAATTTTCGTTTCGTGCAGAAAAAACACAAGTCCATAATTCCAAGTTGCGCACAAAGATGCGCAATGAATAAAATAATATTTACTTATGATATTTTTGACATGTTTTAGATATTGTTAAATAATTTATATTAAACAGTTTATATTATAAATAAAATGCACTCAAAACGAGGCAGAAGACAGTAATAGTGAATTATGTGATATTTGTTAAGAAAATGTTGAAAAGTGATTTTTAAAAAATGTTTATTATTTATAAAATACTGATATAAATTATCTAAATTAAAAATTTTCAATAAATGGTACTAAAAATATAATAAAACTGTGATACTTCACTTGATTCAATCATTCAATACATTTTCTGTGTTTTTCATTTCATTTTGTGCAGAAACCGCACAAGTCCAAAAGTTAATTTTTTTTATACCTTATTTTAATTAAAATAAAAATCAATCATATTGAATTTTTAAACTTATAGGTTAGTAGGAAATAATGCAAAAACGTAAAATGCTTAAAACGTAAAATGTCCAATATTTGTCCGAAATGTAACGAGATACAACGTTCTAAAAACATTCTAGATATTTCCTTAGAAATATATTATATGAGATATCTAATCCATTCAATTTGTTCGATTAGCTTAAATTTAGGAAAGCTTAAGATCAATTTTGTATAACGAGGCTATAGAATGTGTAATATAATTAATATATTTTATTTTATATTTACAGATTATCGAGTTTTAAAATGAGGAAAACTTTAACGGCGATTTTATCAGTTTGGCTTCTAATTAACACGACGAAAAGTACTTCACTGTGGACATTGCCTGTAAACGATATCGAAAAAGATATTCAAAATGACTATGAAGAGTCATGCAACAATCAAAACACACATTTAAATATTTCGAATGCTGGATTAAAATCAATTGGTTCGAATTTCTTATCGAGTCCAATTGTAACATGTTTACTTTTGCAAAATAATGAAAATTCAGATTTATCATCGTCAGCATTCGATAAGCTTCCAAATTTAAGATTTTTGGATCTGTCAAATAATAAATGGAGTAGCCAGCAGCTTTTGCACGCAGGTGGTCATCCAAAGTTGAAGACTCTTATTATGAATAATGTTTTTGTCGAATCTTCTTGGTATAGTCATAAAATGCTTATAAATAGTAAATTTCCGATGTTAGAAAAATTGTACTTAAGAAATAATGAATTAGTCGAATTAAAGGGAAGTAATGAAAGTAATCTTTCTAAACTTACTCATTTGTATCTTAGTAATAACTACATTAAAGAAATTGCCTTTTCTCCAAATGATGTTATCAGTACGACTGAAACTAGTTTCGCATGGTTACCAAAGTCTCTTAAGCATCTCGATTTAGACAACAATCAATTAGAATCAATCTCTTTCATCAATGTGAGCAATCTGCAATTTTTATCAATAAAAAATAATAAATTGATAACAGTTGATTTTAAAGAATTACCAGAACTGAAGTATCTTTCTCTTGATGGCAACGGGATAAAAAGTTTTAACATAAATACGTTGTATAACATACCTAAACTAGAATACTTAAGTTTATCAAAAAATGAAATTGCACATTTTGATGGAAGAATTCTAGATTACTTGCTATTACTTCAAAATCTAAATTTGGATTCCAATGCTTTAACTATTGTTCCAGAAGTACAACTCGTATCCAATTTAAAAAATTATTCTCTAAGATTTAATCAAATAGCACAATTAACAACAAGAAGCTTCAATAACTTGCTTCAATTACAAGTCTTACATCTTGACAACAATCAGATTGTAGAAATAGAAACTGAAACCTTCAATAAAAATAAGAATCTAGAAGTTCTTTCGCTAGGAAAAAACAGCCTGACAAATTTTCCAACAGGATGGATGGGAAATTTGCAAAATCTTCGTACACTTTGTTTAGAGGGCAATATGTTTACAAATCTTGAAGTTCTTGAGCTGAGTGGTAGCCCTACATCATTGACAGTATTTTTTCAAAATAATCCCATCAAATATATACGATATGCATTTTTGAAATCAGCACCAGAAAATGTTATATTAGACTTAAATTCGTCAAACGTTACAACGAACGAATGTTAACTTAATTTTCTCTAAATCTGAATTAGTTAAAAATAACTAGTTATTAGTAAAAAAATTAACTAGAAAATAGTTAAAATTTGACTAATTTAATTAGTAAACATAACTTTATTAAAATATTAGTTATTTTATTAACATAACCTAGAAATGAATTTGACTAATAATTAGTTATTTTTTACTAAACGATTAGTAGAAATATAACTATATAAATTAGTGACTGAATTTTTGCTTTCAAATCAGTTATTTTTAACTAATTCGGATTTGGAGAGTTCAGAAGACAAAATTGTAATAAATTTTAATAAAATTGTATAATAATTTGTATGTGATGTTTCTTTTTTTACGTAAATCCATATAGGGTGGCCTAAAAAAAATTCTTTTCTTGAAGCTACCTTCTAAGGTTCTATTTTAAATTAAAAAATGAGACACATTTTCTTCTAATGCTCTTAACTATGGTATACATTTTTTTGCAAAACTCAAAGAATCCCAAAGAATCTTATTTGCATCCGAAAAGACTGTAGGTAAAGTTTTCTAAAAATTAGCTTTAATCAGATTTTTATGAAATTTGTTAAGAAATCAAAAAACAGAGAAACATATCAAGAGAAACTTTTTTTATATTTTTTAAAGAGGAACAACTTTTATTTACAAAATTTTTTGGTATCTAGTATATTTTTTGAGAAAAAAATATTTTCTTTTAAAAGAAAAAAAAAAAATTTTTTTTTTTAAATTTTAATGGCTTTTCAAAGAGCACTAAAACTCTTTCAGGCCGTAAAAAAAATAAGATATATCCCAATTACTTAAAAAGTTATTACATTTATAAGGTTTTATTTCTTGAATTTTAAATAAACGAGAGTTCCGAGTTTAAAAATTAAAATCTTTATAACTCTATAAAAAAATGTTTTTCAGCTAAATAAAAAAATACGTGTCGTCTAAACTCTTTTAAAAAACAACATTTTGGATGAAAAATTAATTTTCAGTTCCGACCATACCAAGCCTGTCTGGTTTTAAATGAATTTAGTCAAAAACAAGTTTCAAAGTTATATTTTAACAATTGTTTAACAAATTAATAAATGTTAAACTTAATTAATTTAGATATTTTCTATATAAATACGATTTAGGGTTTTACTAAGAAATAAAGAAAAAATAATTTAGGAAAAACTACAAATAAAATCTACGGGCAAAGAAAGTTATTTAATAATAACAATTATTGATTTAAACAATTGTTAAGATATAAATTTAAAATTGTTTTTTAACAATAACATATATGTATAATGTACGCTCATACTGTAGGAAAAAATTGCAAAAGTAAAAAAAGCCCTTATTGTTTTGATTGATTTTTATTGAAATTAACAAATAATAATAATTTTGTTTAAACAAATTGTAATATAGTAAAATTGGTATTAATCAATCGAATTTAAAGTCTGTAAATTTGATATGGAATAACCCATAAACAAAAAACAGTATTAAGTATTTTTTTGATAAAGAAAAATCATCTAAAGAAACAGAGCATAAACTTTATCACAACAATTGACATTGAAACAGTTCTAAACCAGGCCCCTGAAGAATGACTTTTTTTGAACATGCGCGCATTAAAATATAACAGATTGCATTCTATAATATACACCTAATATCCCCAATTAAACGTTTGCATTAATTCTAAACTTAAAATATGCTTTTTTCTTTAAACATTTTTTACTAAATTCTATTTTCAATAATAATGAAAATATTAACAATAGTACAAAAAAAAACGATAAGTTCTTTAATCCTCAATAATAAATCTATTCACTATTTTCCAAAAATCATTTTGACTTTATAGTATTACTGGACCTAATCCAACTCAAAATAACTTATGTTTTACTGTTCAGGATTTTATGTTTAAGAAAAAATCATATTTTGCAAAAATAATTGAAAAATGACGAAAAAAATTGAAAATTAATTAATAAATAATGCAATTAATTTGATATTGAAGGAAATAATTAAAAATGAAACAGTTTTACTTGAAAAAATTAAACAAAATAATTTAAACTTGCTAAATTTTTGAATTTATAAAGTTTAAGTGAAAAAATAAAAAATAATGAAAATTCATTAGAAATTAAAGAAAGTTTTTAAAAAATTATAAAAATAGATAAAAGTTGTAGCAAATAACTAAAATCGTATAATAGAAAAGAATTGTTAATAATTGAAGAAATTTTAAAATATTTTTAAATTTATTATTCTCAAAGCTTGGATTAATTGAGTTTTTATTCAATAAAATTTCAAATTAATTGAAGTTTGAAGAGTTATAATATATCATTGTAATTGAAGTTTTGTTTATCTCAAATATATTCTGAAATTCTTTCAATTATTTTTTACAAATTTTTATTATTTTCTTCAATTACAATTATTTGTATAAATTATTTTTTTATTAAATTTATTTTTCAATTACTTTTTGTCATTTACAACTATGTTTTGATTAATTTTCTAATTTTTTTTATTATTTATATCAAATTCTAGTTATTTTTTAATTTTACAATTATTTTCATCATTTTGCAATTATTTTCTTTTATTACAAATATATGTTGTAATTTTTTAAATTATCTTTAACAAATTAAAATTATTTTCTTCAATTTTTAATTATTTTTAATTTTCAATTATTATTGTTATCATTTTGCAATCAATTTCTTTAATTTTTAATTGTTTTTAAACATCAGTCCTCAATTAAATTCCTATATTTTCAATTATTTTTTCGATTTCCATTTTCTTTTATCTTCTTGCAATTATTTTCTCCACCTTTTAACCTACATATGTTGATTCTTATTTTTGAATTAATTCCCTAAATTTTCGTTTTTATCTCAAATCTAAGTTACTGTATCCACTTTTCAATGTTTTAATCATTCTTCAATTATTTTTCTCAAATTTTAAATACTTTCGTCAATTTTTAATTATATTTTTTTAATTTGCAATTAAAATTATTTTCACAAATTTTATTTTAATTTAATTAAGAATAAGTTACAAATCGAAGTTATTTTAATTACTTCAATTTACAATTATTATTGTTTCAAAAAAAGAATAAATAACAAAATAATTATCATTACAAATGAACTATAAGTCTAAGAAGTGTATAAATTATTATTAAATATAACAATTATGAACAATTTTCAAAAGAAAGTAATTTAAATTTGAGAAAAATACTTCAAAATCTTAGAAATAAATTGAAAAATGTATAGGTTAATGAAAAATTTGAGAAAATAATTGAAAATGGAAAAAAAAGAATTCAAATTGAGATAAAATAAGTAAAAATTTAGAAAATTAATTCAGAAAATGATGAAAATGATTAAAAATTTAAGAAAAGTATGAAGAAATAATATAAATAGTTTAAAATAAAGAAAATAATTAAAATTTAAAAAAATAATTGAAGAAATTGCATAGTATATTTTAAATAAATGAAATTTAAAGAAAATTTCAGAAAAATAGTTTAAAAATTCAGAAGTTCATTGAAATAAAAGAAAATAATTAAAAATTAGAGAAAATAATTGAAAAAAGATAAACATAATTTAAAATTGTGAAATTAAGAAATAATTGCAAAACATACAGAATATAGGGGAAGGTGGGGCAAAACCGCTAGGTTTAAATTTACTGATGCACAAATTTTTAACTATACATTCAATTGGAGTCATTTTTGTTTGTGACATGACTAAAACTAACCAGTAACAGATTTTAATAGTCGTTATTACATTTATCATATTCATAATTACATTATTTAATTGTATTTAAAAAGATTCAAATTAGCGGCTTTGCCCCAACTGTTGGGGCAAAGACGTTTTTACTAATATTATTATTGCAAATATAATAAATGATCTAAAATATACTTTAAATAACATTTATTGGTGCAATAATTATAAAACATAAATATTTTACAGATTTTTAAAGAAATTTAATCGATTTTATTGAAAATAATGACGACTTGTATTTTTAACCTCATATTTTCAATTTAATTGTTTTTTATTTTGTTTCAAAATCTACTTTATCGACTTTTCAAAAATAGAATGTTTTTTAAATAACCATGCGAAAATATGATTAAATAATAATGCTTATTTAATAATCAAAATTCATAATTTTTTTTTCAAATTAGTAGTAAACGCTAATAAATAATTTAATGATCAAATAATAATAATAATAACAATAAATTTAACAGACAAAAATACTTATTTGTTTTGATGAAAAAATGCAGGTTAACAGTTGATTAGCATGAAGTTCGCATCATTTAAAATTACATGCTAATGCAGTTTTTAATATTCAATTGTTTTTTATGAAATATTTTCCAAGCGTCTTTGCCCCAAACGACAAACCTTTTTTTAATTTAAAATTTTATATATTTAGATTGAAAATTAAACCTGGATTCCACAGAGATTGTGTAGATAAATGATTACTCTATTAGAACGTGACATTTAAAAAATTTTAAAGTTCACATTTAGATTCAAAATTTACTAGTTTTGATCAACAAAATTTTCATCTCATACTTGTAAAAAAGATTTTTTTGGTATATTTGCTAAAGCATTTTATATTTTCAAGATTTTTTTTTTATAAAACAATGGCTCCAGTTACAATTATGATAAACTTTAAACATAAATTGAAACGGTCTAGAAATAAGGGAGATATTTTAAAAAACGTCTTTGCCCCGCTTAGCGGTTTTGCCCCACTTTCCCCTACGTACATAAAATACAAGAAAATCGTAGATATAATTTAAGATTGAATAGAAAAATTACAATTTCAGATAAATAAATAAATAAAAACTTATTGGAAATTATGAAAAAGAACGTAAGTAATTGAAAATAATACACAAATAATATAAATAATTGAAAATTGAATTAAATAATTGAAAATGATTAAAAATTAAAGAAAATAATGGGAAATTTGAGAAAAATATTTTAAAATTTTAGAAAAGAATTTAAAAAAATAAGAACATTAAAACTTGTGGTAAATAATTGGAAAATGAAGACAATAATTGAAATATGATGAAAACAATAATAAGTTGAAAAAAATTCTGTTATTTTTCTTTCAATTGTCAACTATTTTTTTAAAATTTCAATTTAAATCTTTAATCTTCAGTTTAATTCTTTAATCTTCCATTTATTTCTTTAATTTTGAATTATTTTCTTCAATTTTCAATTGCATTCTACGTTTTTCAATTACTTTATTCAAAATTCAATAATCTTCGCATTTTCTTAATTATCAAATATTTTCTTGAAATTTCATTACAATTCTTCAACTTCCAAATGATTTATTTAATTTTTATTTATTTTTGACAATTATTTTCACTATTTTCATCAGTTTTCTATTGACAATTTATTTTTCTATTTCAATTTTATGATTATTCATCATTTTAAATTTTTTTTCAAATCTCGATTGTTCTCACCATTTTACGAATTTGTTTTCCTATGGTTAAATATTTTTTTTAATAGTTAATTAATATCGTCAATATTTAATTATTTTCGTCATTGATTTGTAATTTTTCTTTTAATTGTAAATTATTTTCTTGAAATTTTAATTTAATTCTTTAACTTCCAATTTATTTCTTCAATTTTCAAATATTTTCTTCAATCTTCAATTTTTTTATCGATTTTCAATTAATTCCTCAATATTCAATGATTCTCTTACTTTTTTAATTATTTTTTACACTCATAAAAATTGTTTTAAAATTTCAATTCAATTATATATTCAATTCGAGAATTATTCTTTTTAATTCTCAGTTATTTTCTTCAAATTTAAATTTCACTTTTAAATTTTCACTTATTTTCTTTAATATTAAAATATTATCGCCTTTTTTCTATTATTTTTTTCGATTATCATTAAGTTTCTTTAATTTTAAATACAAGTGTTCAATTATTTTTTTAATTATATTCTTCAATTTTTATTTTCATTCTTCAGTTTTCAATTGTTTTTTTCTATATTCATTAATTCTCGGCTTTGTTAAATTAATTTTTTTCAATTTTGAAGTATATTTCATAAATTTAAATTCAATTCTTCAATTTTTTATTCCTTTCTTCAATTTTCAATTACTTTTTTCAATTTTAATTATTTTTTTCGATTTTCAATCCAGTTGTTAAGTGTGCAATTATTTCCAACAATTATTCCTATAATTTTCTTAATTTTTAAATTTGCAATTATTTTATTTAAACTTAATATTTCTTGTTTAATTTTTACAACTATTTTTTTCAGTTGTTTATTAATCTAGTCATTTTTTGAACTTTGTTTTCAATTGACAATAATTTTCGTAATTTTTCACATATTTTCTTCAATTTTTCAACTATTTCCTTCAATTATTAATTATTTTACGCAATTTTCAATAATTTCCCACAATTTTTTCAATTTTTAATTATCATCTTAAAATTTTATAATTATTCTTTGATTTTTAAAATTATTTTGTTCGGTTGTGTATTAATCTTGCTATTTTTTGAATTTTGTTTTCAATTTTCAATTATTTTCATTTTTTTTGTAATTTTTTTTTCAATTATCAATTATTTTTTTAAATTTGTATTTAGTTCTTAATTTTCATTTTATTTCCTCAATTTTTTATTATTTTCTTCAATTTCAATTATTTTTTTCGATTTTCAATCCAGTTGTTTAATTTACAGTTATTTGCAACTGTTAACTATTTTGTTTAAATTTAATATATTTATTGTTTATTTTTGTAAACTATATATAATTCTTACTATTAATAACATTAAAATTCAAATCATACTAATAAGAATGACACTAGAGATTCTATTTTCCTACATTGATTGAGAAAATTTGACTTAATTTGATAAATAAATAAAAAAATTAAATTAAATAATAATAATCTCCGTAAACTCCTAAAGTTAGTTAGTATTTATATTTATTCACCTTTTTCTGTCCACGTTTTAAAGTCTGAAGTGAAGTTAGTTAGTATTAATATTTATTTATCTTTTTCTGTCTACGTTTTAAAAACTGAAGTGAAGTTATTCCCTGTTATTTTATTGATTTCGACTCTCTTTAAAAATTTATTATGGTTTTTGAAGAAGTTTAAAATATATACACATGCAATTAATTTCCTAAATTTTCAGTTATTATCTCAAATTTAAATTATTATCATGAATTTTCCACTATATAACGATTTTTTAATTATTTTCTTTAGCTTAAAAATAAATTCTGCAATTTTTCTTAATTTGCATCAATTTATAATTATATTCATTATTTTGTCATTACTATTAAAAATTTCAATTATTTATCCGATATTCCAAGTATTCTCATCAATTTTCGTTATTTCTGAAATTTTTTAATTACTCTCTTTTATTAAAATTTTTAAAGTAATTTTGTAATTATTATTTTTTTCTAAACATATATTCTATGATTTTTTCAGTTATTTCTCTCAAATTTTATTGAATGTTTTCAATTTTTTATATTAAAATTATTTTCATCATAATTCAATTTTCTTTCTCAATCTTAAATTATTTTCAGCATATTTCAATTTTTTTTCAATTTTGAATAAATTTTATCATTTTTTAATTATTTTCCTGGATTGTTAATTATTATTCTCATTTTCTAAAATTATTTTCTAAGATTTTTAAGTAATCTTCTGAAAATTCAAATATTTTCTTCAATTTCTAATTATTTTCATTTGTTATCAGAATTTCAAATTTTTTTTATTAATTATCCTAAATTTCAATTATTTTTAGCTTTCTTCCGGACTTTTCTCCAATTTTTAGTTTTTCTCATTTTATAAAATTAATTTCTAAAATTTTTTAAGTATTTTTCTCAAATTTCTATTATTTTCTTCGATTTTTAATTATTTTTATTTGTTTTCAAAATTTTCAAAAAATTTTATTAATTTTCGTAAATTTCAATTATTTTTAGCTTATTTCTTCAATTCTTTTCTCCAATTTTTAGTTATTTTCTTTTTTTTAAATTGATTTCTAAGATTTATCATTGTTTGTATCATATTTTAATTATTTTCGTCAAATTTTAAAATTTAAAAACATTTTTCAATTATTTTCCAAAATTTATTTCCTTCAATTTTCAATTCTTAACACTTGTTTCATAATTTCAAAAATTTTTAATTGTTTATCTGACTTTTCAATTATTTCATTATTTATATTATTTTTTATATTATGTTCTTCAATTTTCAATTACTTTCGATTTTTTTGTCGTTCTTTTTCATAATTGCCAGAAAGTTTTTACTTATTTCTTTTTAATTAAAACTTGTTCTAATCAATTTTAAATTATGTTTATCTTTTTTCATTTATTTTCTCTAATTTTTAATTATTTTCTTTTATTTCAATGAAATTCTGAAAATTTTAATTATTTTTCTCAAATTTTCTTTAACTTCCCTTTATTTAAAATATTTTATATAATATTTTCAAATATTTTCTCAAATTTTAATTATTTTTTTAAATTTTAATTTATTTATCTCAATTTTTAACCATGTTTTTTCATTTTTCAATTATTTTCTCTAATTTTTAATTATTTTCTTTTATTTCAATGAACTTCTGAATTTTTTAACTATTTTTCTCAAATATCTGAGATATCACGAGTTGATTGTAAAAATAAAATTATTTTCAATGTCTAAAAAAAATTAGTTTTTAATTTTTACTCAACTAAATAATAGTCTGACCAAAAAATTTTATTAAGAAAAAATGTGCGTCTTTATCTCCTCTATTGATATCAATTTTTAAATTTCAATTTTCTTCAACTTTTTTTCCAGATAATTTTCTCGTCAAATTATCTTGTGAAAAAGGAGACAGTCTAGGCCTTCGAGCGAAAACGTAGTTATTGCATCCGGGCCCTCAATTATTTTCTCAAATTTTAATTATTTTTAAAAATTAAAAATTATTTTTTAATTTTAATTTATTTATCTCAATTTGTAAACATGTTTTTTCAATTTTCAATTATTTTCTCTAATTTTCATTATTGAATTTTGTTTTAATTTACTTTTAAGATTTTTAAGTATTTTTCTCAAATTTAAATTCTTTATGATTGTTTAAATTACTTTCCCCAATTTTTAATTGATTTACTTTTTTTTTCAATTAATTTGCAAAATTTGCATTTATTTTGTATAATTTCAATTATTTTTTGCAATTCTTTTTAATTCTAAAATATTATAAATTTTGTCCTAAATAAATATTTATTTTATTTATATTAAATATTATTATTAAATTATTTATTTCTTCTTATTAGATAAATATTATTTACCGATTTTTTATATTTAGTATTGTATTTTATAATTTCTAAAACGTAGAAAAAACTAATCGCGCGCTTGCGCGCGTTTTATTTTGCTAATTCTTATAAATTCTCGATTAGAATTTTGATCGGTTATATTCACGGTTATATTCTCGTTCTCATTACCGTTCCCCAGGTAATATTACTTCTTCGCAACTCTAAATAAGAACATTCTTAAGTTTAAATTATAAAATTAAAAGCAAGAAGTCTTCTTGATTTCAAGATTCAAACTCATCAATAAAAGAAAATAAAAATCTCTGCTTTACCAACAGTAGAATTTACCGACCGCTACCGTTCTAATCTGTGTTCAAACAATCAATAAAATTGCCACTTGTCGCTGCAGTCGCGAACGAAATATCCCATAATTCTTCTTTCTCTCGTGCCTGTATGATCAACGGTCATGCTCATCTTGGGTCACGTGATCGTCAAAATCCTCCAATCCCAAGGCGTCTAGAGTACCACGTGATAAGAAAAATCGAAATGGTGGACGTATCAGGACGCAGGATCCCGTCGGAGTCGAAGGACGAGAAACTGGGCAAGGGCTCCGAGAACAGCCGTCACCCGTTAGCCGTGTCATCGGTGATCGGTTCGCGAAAAACTAGTGCGACAATTTTTAGTGTAATATAGGACTCTGTTCGTTTTCAAGCGCGCGGAACAATTATCGGCTAACGTCAAGTGTCAACCATCTGTATTGTACATTGCCTCGACAAAGTTGCAGGGAAAACAGGACGCGGATAAACAGGCGTAGAAAACTTCTCCGTCGCGCGTGTTAAAATCGAATGGTGTGATTAAACAGTGTGAATGAACGCGTGTTACAACAAATTCTTGAACTTAGTTAAGAAGCAACAGTCTGGCACTGAGGTTGGGTCCGAAAGCATGTTCCCTATGGGGCCCCTCTTGTGCTTGAAAAGGATGTCGCGAGCAATAGCAATTTGTTCGATTTCCTTCTAGTTTTCCTAAGGTGAGCAATTAACCAATTAACCAAACTGCAAGTAAAATATGTGTTACTCAATATCCGGGGACATAAGCTTCCCGGAAGATCGCGTTTTTATCAAGTGATACGCGGACGACCTCACGTCCACTGTTGATATTTGCGAGAATCAAGTCGTCACTCGTACTTGATTAGCGTGAAATATGCTCGCTATTTTACTCAATTTGTTAATTACAGTACAATTAAATTCATGCCCGTTAAATGTCCACTTTTTTAATTCGTTCGGGAAAAAAAGTCGAAAAACAGGTGAAAGTTTCTCAATGTATTGATTTTAATGATAAAATCGATTTTTTTTTTAGTATTGTTACTATGAATTACATAAAATACGAAGGAATTTTAATCACCTGTTGATCAATTGTGTGTTTTAAATAGTTTGTGTTACTTTTTCATTTTGTGTGTTTTGAAAAGAAAGTTTGTTTACCTAATGAAAATTTTGTTGTTTTTTTTTTGGCCTACTTTCGTAATATACAAGTCATTCGCGAAATAGTGATTCATAGATACTTTATCGAAAAATTCAATTGAGATAATAGATTTTCGAGATTAAATTGTTTTATTTGTAATTTATTTACTTTCAAATGAAAAATATTTCTATATTCATCCGGAAGACATAAGAAGCTTTCTAATAAAAATCTCAAGTTAGCAACGAATTTTAAAAATAAAGAATGATAACGATTCATTCATTAAATTCTCGAATATGAAATCGCCGATGCCTGAATGTTTTATCCTGAGTCAGAAAATTACAATGACAATTTGTAGCATTCATTCTTGTTTGAAAGAACCGTGACTCATTTTGCTTTTTAAAGTAATTGTAAACTAATTTTTTTTGCAATCATTTTTCAAGTGCATTCTTTTCAACGAAAATTATTACGACCCAGATTTTTTCTATTTCAAGGCACTTCCTGATACTAATTAGAAACAAAATAAGGATTTTTTTATGTTTATTTTTAGTACCTATTTCCTGACAAATTTATTTTTTCCTCTAATGGGAAAGTATATATATATTTTTATTTTAAAATCGTTATTTATCGCAAATAATTAATTGTTATTTTATTTTTCAGATGTAACGACTTATACTCAATAAGAGAGCTTTTATTAATGAAAATGTGCAAGAAATATGTTGAAATACTCTAAAGGTGCGAAAAGACCCTTTGAGGGTGGAAATTTATATATTTTTGTGGCCCAGTGATGGAACTAAGTTACTGTATGACAACAATAGCTAACCCACGCGTAGTTTCCATTTGACATAATGAATGGCTTGATAATAGTTGAAAAGTTGTTAGAAGTGGGCTGCTGAATATACTATATTCAAATAGTGTGTCGTATTGTGATATCCTACGTTTAATGCACAATATCTAAACTTGAAAATACTCTGTAAATTAACCCACCGCAGAACAAAAAAAAAAGAACAGCCTACAAACATTTTCTACTGGACTTTAGAATTTAATTAACAATTTTCTAGACTAAAGGAGACTTTTAGAGAGTACTCTAGAAACAATTGATTTATTAACTCTTTTAATGATGTTTTACAATCACGCTTAATTTGGCAAACATTATTTTTTTAAAGATTCAGCTATTTTTAAGCTTAAAATACTTTGATAATATATTTTTCTGGAAAATTGTGTCCACAAATTTAAATGTGGAAAAAATGAATGATAATGAATTAGAAGAATAATGATAATAATTAAACTGAGCTGTTGAACAAATAGAGGAAATTTAAAACAATGTTCAGGAGATATTTAAAATACTTTCAACACTGGACACCTTCAAGAAAAGCTGAAGATAGAAAAGCTTTCTCAATGCACTTTATGGATGACAGAGGAGAGAGCTTTTAACCCTTATAGTCAAAGGTTAGTATTTCTGAATTGGATTGTGATAAAGTAAGGTGAAAAAGTGGCATTTTAAGTTGTAAAATTAAGTATTTAGAATATTTATTTCATAGAATTTCATTAGAAAGAATCAGGGCTGATATTGATTTATATCCTTTTAATTTAAATCTTGATTTAAATCCTGATTTAAATTACATATAGGTATATTTGCATCAGGGCTGTTATTGATTAAAATCACTATGATTTAAATTAAAAAAAACTTCACAATTCTCCGGATGTCTAATACTGCATGTAAAAAATCTCAAACCATTAAAAAAAAACCAGAAATTTGTGAATAAATCTGGAAAATTTCAATTTTAATATTTTTTTCTTTATAAAATTTAAAAAATTCAGCTAATACAGATGATCAAAATACCTACGATTTATAAATTTTTGGTATGAAGATAGCAAAATATAGTATTACATTTTTATATATTTTAAGTCATTATAATTATATAAATTCCAAACGCCAATTAAGTCATATTCCAATTTGTTCCAACTTTTAAATTTCAATTAATTCAAATTTAAATGCATCTTATTTAATGCGAAATAATTAAATAATATTAATTATTTTCCATATTCACACTAATCCTTTTTTTTTTAATTTTCTTACAACATTTCTAAGAGATTTCAATTTTTCGAAAATATTAAGTTTTTTTTCTACTTTTAATTTTGATATATTTTTTTTATTTGTCTTTCTATTTTAGAATTTTCTTCAATTTTCCTCTTTTTATGCAAATCATTTAATATTATTTTACACAATTTCGTTAATATAACATTCACTAAACTTTTTATTTCCTTGATTTTCCTAATTACATATTTCCATATTTTTAAAAATAAATACTCTCATTTTTTTATAAGTTTATTCAAGTTTTTTCACATCTTGTCTACTTTTTTTCGATATTTTATACAAACTTATTCTTCCATAAATTTTTTAGATTTGCTTTATTTTTCTAAATTTATTATTGGACTTATTTTAAGTATAATAATAAAAAAATGTGTTTGGTTTAATTTGCTTAAACTTTTTTATTTTAAAATTATTTTTAAGTTTCTTTTGTGGGGTTTCTTTTTATTTATCTTGCTATATACATTTATTTTGTTTTTTTATATAGGTATAATAATAATTATAATTTTATTTTTGTACTTTTTACATTTTTTTAGTTTGTTAAATTAAGGAAAAAAACCTTCCTCTATTTTCTTCCTATTTATTTAATTGTTTTGATGTTTCACTATTTTTTAGTTCTTTCTTCCTTTTTAATTAATTCTTTAATTTTTGTCATCATTTTTCCATTTCTAAGAAGTATTTTTCCTTCTTTTTAATTGTTTAGTTTTTATCTTATAATTACGAATTTTTGAAAACATTTATTTGGTGCTTTTATCTACATCTTTTAAATTTCACAATTTTCTACATTTTTGAAAGCTATTATTCTTTTATTTTATATTATGTGAATTTAATCTTGTACTAAATATTCTCATTTGAACATCGTTCTTGTATTTTATAGAATTTCTTTTCTTTTAAAATTTTTCTAAATTTTACAAAATTTTATTCAATCTTTTTTTATTCAATTTGTAAAATAATTCTCTAATTTTTTTATTTTTTAAATTCTGTTCTCTTTAGTAATATATTTTAACGTTTTTTTTTAATTATCTGCTTATTTTTTATTTCAATTTCAAAAATGTCCGTAAATATTTTTTTTTTAGAGTTTCTACTTTTTTATATGTAATTGTGTCACTGTTTCATTCTGGTGTTGTTTTTTAAATGTTTTCATAATTTCTTTAATAAACTACTTACAGATAAACATTTGAAGAATTTATATACTAATTATATTTTTAAAAAATCAATTTTTGATTTAAATAAAAAAATCATGATTTTTTATTAGTCCTGATTTGCATTAAAATCATGATTTAAATAAAAAAAAAACTTTACAAGTCTCCGGACGCTTAATACTGGATATAAAAAATCTCAAACATTAAAAAAAAAAAAAATCAGTAGGTTGTGGATATATCTTGAAAATTTCAATTTTAACATTTTATTCTTTATAAAATTTCAAAATTCTAATTTCTAATTCTAATTTAAATAAATTCCAAACTAAATTAAGTTAATTGCAATTAACTCATATTCCAGTTTGTTCAAACTTTTAAATTTCAATTAATTCAAATTTAAATGCATATTAATTAATGTAAAATAATTAAATAATATAATTTATTTTTTAAATTCACAATAATCCTTTTTTTATTCTTAAAATTTTTTTTAAAGAGATTTCACTTTTACGAAACTGTTTAATTTTTATCTTAAAATTTCTTATTTTTACAAAATTTCAAGATTTTTTCTCCTTTTAATTTTGATATTTTTTTTGTATTTGTTCTTTTATTTTATGATTTTCTTTAATTTTCTTCTTTTTATGCAAATTATTTAATATTATTTTACACAATTTTGTTATTCGCGACGAGCACGAACTATAGAGGCGCTGTAATCGTGCACATGTGTTCGGGTCACGTGGTCTGGAAGAAGTCTCTAATGAATGTTTATCACCGCAAAAGCACAGTATTTCTTCAATATTTTGCACTTTCAATGTAGTTTTTGTGGTTGTCGCAATAAATAAAATAAAATATCTCTTTGCAATTTTAAAACTATTAAAAATTTGCAAATTTGTGAAAGGGAATTCGAATTAACAGAAGTAAAAGTTGTTAGTTTTGTACGAGTAGTTGTAAATTATAAACAGAATTTGGTAATTTTTGTTAAATTAAAGTATTATTAATTTATTTAACCAAAATTTACTATGAATTTCTGTAAACTACTTCAATTAGTTTACTTATTGTAATCATATTAATCATTGTGACATGAGACACATAACCTAAAATTATATATACAGAGAATTTTTACTCTACTTTCAATTGATATAATGCTTAAAATTTTTACTATTCTTAAAATTTGATGTAAACACTAAATAATCCTCACGCATTAACTTGTTGACAATTATTAAAAGATATATTATTTAAATTCATAATATATTCAGCATCAGGATTCACGTATATGAGACTTCTTGTAGAGCTTTCATCAAACGTCCGCTAGGTTCGCATTTTCGTGCTCATCGCGAATTACCTGAAACATTCACTAAATTTTTTATTTCGTTGATTTTCATAATTATGTAGGTATTTCCATACTTTTAAAAATAAAGACGCTCATTTTTTTGTAAATTTATTCATTTTGTTTTCACATCTTGCCTATTTTTTGCAAACTTACTTATTTTTTCATAATATTTTCAGATTTTCTTTATTTTTCTAAATTTATTGCTGGACTTGTTTTAAGTTTAATAATTAAAATTATAAAAATATTTTTGGTTTAACTTGCCAAAACTTTTTTATTCTTAAAGGATATTTTAATTTATTTTGTGGCCTTTTTACTTCTCTTTATATATACATTCTTTTGTTTTATTTTTATTAATTCTTATTTTTTAGTAGATAGGTAGGTACTAAACAAATTTTATTATTTTTTATACTTTTTACTTTTTTTTACTATTTGTTAGATTAAGGAAAAAAACTTTACTCCATTTTCTTCCAATTTATTTAATTTTCTTGATTATTCACTATTTTTTTAGTCCTTCCCTACGTTTTAATTAATTTTTTTTAATTTTTGTCATCATTTTTCACTGTCTTAGAAACATTTTTCCTTCATTAAAATTTTTTGTTTTTATCTTGCAATTACGAATTTTTGAAAATATTTGTTCGATGCTCTTATTATTTTTTAAATATTCCAATTTTCTACTTTTTTTTTGCAGACTTTTATTCTTGTATTCTATGTTTTGTAAATTTAATCTTGTACTAAATATTCTCATTTGAACATCGTTTTTCTATTTCATAGAATTTCTTTTCTTTTTTAACGTTTTTTTAATTATCTTCTTATTTATTATTTTAATTTAAAAAAATATGTCCGTAAATAGTTAAATTTTTTTAAAAGATTTTCTACTTTTTTATATATTTTTGTGTCACTATTTCATTGTTGTGTTGTTTTTTATTTTTTCTTTTTAAGAATTTTCTCATTTTTTTAATAAACTGTTTTCTTATCTTTTTATGTCCTTGTTTTTTTTAATAACTTATTATTTTTTTGTTTCTTTTACCTAATTCTTAATAGTTACAACAAATAAACATTTGGAGATTTTACATACTGATTGTATTTAAAAGAAATCAATTTTTGATTTAAATCAAATAAATCCGATTTAAATAAAAAAAATTATGATTTTTATCAGCCTTGGGAAAAATTTTCTTTTAGTCGAAATTTCACATTTTCGAATATATTTTCAATCGAACATAAATTAATCCGAATTTTAACCTAACAGAATTTTTAGGCTATCGAATTCATGTTTAACAGAATTTTCATTTTACAGAAATTCTTTAAACCAACTTTTCATTTAAAAGAATTCTAATTTAAACGAATTTTAGTTTAGAAGAATTTTTATTTTACCGAATTTTAGGTTAATTGAATTTGTAAATACCAGAATATTCGTTTGACAGAATCTTCATTAGTACGAATTGACATTTGATAGAAAACTTAAAATGCAGAATGTTCATTTGTTAGAAATTGCAAATGGCCGAAAAAGTATACGACAGAAATATTTTGGCGCGAATTTTAAAATCGACCAATCAATAAAATTAAATTTTTATCTAAATTAAAATTCGTTTAAATTGGAATTCTTTTAATTCGATGACCTAAAAATTCTGTTAGGTCAAAATTCGGATTAATTTATGTTGGATTGAAAACATATTCGAAAATGTGAAATTTCGACTAAAAGAAGATTCTTCCTAATGAAATTCTATGAAATAAATATTCTAAATAATTAATTTTAGAACTTAATCATACGTATCGAAAAAGTATGAACTACCTTTTGACAAAATAATCGCAAAGATCAAAGGCGTGAAATGAGAATTTAGTGCCTTCTACTTTAAAACCCATTTAAATGTAGTGGTACGTCAAATCTGAGTTTATTTTTACATTGGCACGCGTGCAGCTGTTTGAGATTTCATATCTTGCACTCCAAGCACGCCAAAAGTTTAGTTTAAAGTTTTTTTTTAAATTTTATTTATTTATAAAACAACTAGATTCAACTTTCCACTTGTTTTCAAAGACAATTGATCTTTGAAAATAACTATTTATTAACAATATTTTTGTTTATTTTCTTCTGACCCAATTATTGCGAAATTGAATCTGGCAACTGTTCTTTAGAAAAGTAAATTTAAATTTTGCGTAGTTTTCATAAAACAACAAAATTATGGGGCCAGAATTCCTGAAGTGGCCACCTACTTTTTGTTGAATCTAGGGATTTTTTTGTTTATTTTGATGATACTAGAAAAAACCTATAAAGGGTTTTTTAAAATTTGTATATTTTTCAAAGTAATAAACGATCAAAGTTTTTTGTATCCTTTCAGAAAATAGCAGGGATGGTGTAGATTTAAATCATGATTTCAATCATTGGGGAATTTTCATTAAAATCATGATTTAAAATTTTAATCTTTATAAAATTAAAAAAATTGTGCTAATATAAATTTTTGGTATGAAGATGGAAAAAAAGTAGTATTAAATTCTTATATCTTTAAGTCATTATAATTTAATTAAATTTCAAAAGTTAATTAACTCGTATTCCAATTGCTTCAACTTTTAAATTTCAATTAATTCAAATTTAAATGCATATTAATTATTTTCCATATTCACAATAATCTTTTTTTTAATTCTTACAATATTTCTAAGAGATTTTACTTTTTCATAACTCTTTAATTTTTATCTTTTAATTTCTTATTTTTACAAAATTTAAAGATTTTTTCTTCTTTTTCTTTTGATTGTTTGATTTTTTATTTGCTTTTTCATTTTATTTATTCTCATTTAATTCTAATTTTTTAGTAGATTCTAACCAAATTTTATTATTTTTAGAACTTTTTACATTTTTTTTTTTATATTTTGTTAGATTCAGGAAAAAACATTTCTCCATTTTCTTCTTATTTATTTAATTTTCTTGTTGTTTCACTTTTTTAGTCCTTCGTTGCGTTTTAATTAATTCTTTAATTTTGTCATCTTTTTCCATTTCTTAGAAATATTTCCTTCTTTTAAATTGTTTAGTTTTTATCTTGTAAGTACGAATTTTTAAAAACATGATTTATTCTATATGCTTTTATCTACATTTTAAATTTCTCAATTTTCTACTTCTTTGAAAGCTTTTATTCTTTTATTTTATATTATGTAGCAAATTCATTTGTTTTATTTAAAATGTCCGTTATTTTACAAAAATTTTGCGAGACTGAGATTATTGTTATTACAAAAGTAACAGAATACCCGACTTTTTTATTATTGAAATAAAATCTTAAAAGTTTTCTGTAGAAGATTGTTTAAGAAAAGGATGCAAAAAACTTTAATCGTTTATAACTTTGGAAAACATTCAAATTTAAAAAAACACTTTATAGTTTTTTCTAGTAACATCATGGACTATCAAAACATATATGAACGAAAAAAATCACTCGACTTAACAAAAATTAGGGGACCACTTCTGCAATTTTGACCCTATGATAATTTACTCGTTTTAAGTGAAATTTAAAAATTGTTTTGAACTTTGTTGAGAATTTAAAAATTAAATTGATTCTGTTTCTCTTTATTATTATATTTTTACATGTACAATTGTATTCATTAAATAAAAATTTCTTTTTCTTTTTTCAGGGTTAAAAATCATGGACGGTAGCAGTTCAGGAGTAGTTCAAGTATTCGTGGGAGAATGGAGTCCCGAATACGAAGCACTTTCAATTAAAGCTACCAAGCAAACTTCTTCTGCTGAAATCGTAGAGTGTATCATTGAAAGGTTAAAATTGGAAGATAGTACAGCTTCAAATGGCTATGAGTTAGCGGAAGTAGTGGGCAATTCGGTTGGTCAAGAGTGCAAGGAAAGAAGATTGGGTTCATCTGAGTGTCCTGTTGCACTTATGTTACTTTGGCCGAAAAGTGCTGCACAGCAAGAATACTACAGGCATTGATTTTTATTATTATTTATATTCAAAAGTAATTGTTTTCAATTCCTAAATGATTATTTTGATTTTACCAGAACCTGAGATGATAAATACATATGTGCCAGGGCTGATCAAAATAATGATTTTTTTTTATATCAAAAATTGATTTTTTTTAAATATAATCAGTATATAAAATCTCTAAGTGTTTATTTGTGAGTAGTTTATTAAAGAAATGAAGAAAAAATTTAAAAAACAACACAAGAATGAAACAGTGCCTTTAAAAGATATAAAAAGTAGAAACTCTTTTAAAAATATTAAATTATTTACGGACATTTTTTTTTAATTAAAATAATAAATAAGATGATAATTAACAAAACGTTGTAATATATTACTAAAGAGAACAACAATTTTAAAATAGAAAAATTAGAGAATTATTTTACAAATTAAATAAAAAAAGAAGGAATAAAATTTTGGAAAATTTAAAAAAAATTTAAATAAAATAAATTTTGAGAAAATAAAGAACGATGTTTAAATAAGAATATTTAGCACAAGATTAAATTTATATAATATAAAATAAAAGAATGAAAGCTTTAAAAAAAAACTAAAAAAATTTTAAAATGTAGATAAAAGCATAGAATAAATAATGTTTTTAAAAATTCGTAATTACAAGACAAAAACAAACAATTTAAAAGAAGAAAAAATGTTTCTATGAAATGGAAAAATGATGACAAAAATTAAAGAATTGATTAAAACGCAAGAAAGGGCTAAAAAATAGTGAAACATAAAGAAAATTTAATAAATAGAAAGAAAATGGAGAAATGTTTTTTTCCTTAATTTAACCAACTGTAAAAAATGTAAAAAGTACAAAAAATAATAAAATTTAATTAGAATCTACTACAAAATTATAATTAATAAAAATAGATTAAAAAAATGTACATATCAAGATAATAAAAAGCTACAAAAGAAATTTAAAAATACTTTAAAAATAAACAGTTTGAGCAAATTAAGCAGGTTCTATCGCAATAAGAATTAACATTACCATTTTAATTAAATTTGGTCTACTGGTAGATAATGGTTTTATAATGATGTAGTTAAATTTTTAGACTTTAAGGCACTTATAAAGAAAGTTGTAAGGGTTTTTGTTTTTAACATTTTACATTGAATTTTATGAGAATTGAGTCGTTTGTCATATATATCCATATATTTACATGTATTTTCAAAAGTACATTTAGGTCTTAAAAATTTAACTGCATCATTATAAAACCATTATCTACCAGTGGATAGATAATGATGAAAAATCAACGAAATAAAAAGTTTAGTGAATGCTATAATAACAAAATTGTGTAAAATAATATTAAATAATTTGCATAAAAAGAAGAAAATTCAAGAAATCTTAAAACAAAAACATTTAAAAAGAATATCAAAAAAAAAAAAAAATATCAAAACAATAAAAAGAATTATGTCTTTTTGATTTTTTCAACACCTGGACTTGAGAGATTGATAATTTTATTTCTTATCTATATTTGTTTTACCAAGTGACAAATTCTTATAATTATTAACTTAGATTAAAATTAATTTAAAAAAATTTTCTACTAGAAATTAAATTTTTAACTTATAATTCTTTACACTAATTTTCTCAAAAACTAGACGTGATAGAGCATTTTTTTCCACATTTGTAATCAGCATGCAAAAATCTATCAAAAGTAATAAAAAATATCTTTGTGGCAGAAATAAAGTTCAATTTTGTCCGACAGAGTATTTTGCAAGAAAAAAAATGGTTTAAGAGGTTTTCCCCGTGGACATAACCTCAAACTAAAAAATGTCTTTTCCCACTAAATAAAAATATTATTAACATTAATTCCACTAAATGTTGAAAGATCCAGTTGTAACTTTTTCGGAAAAAATAAGGTTGACCTAAAATTTGTTGTTAAATAATAATTATTTAAAATTTTATACTTTTTTTTTTAAATCTAGTTAAAATGTGTGATTTTTATCCAATTTTGACTAATAATAGCTAATATTTCTCGTTGAAATCTTCCCTACAATTTTGTTTGTTGGGTTCTGTTAAATAATATTTTGTTTAAAAGTTATTAGACAAATAACATTTGTTCTTGATATATTTTTTAAACAGAATATAAATTAAAAAAATCTAAAAAATATAATTGTAGAGAATATTTCAACGAGAAAAGTGAGCTATTGTTTGTCAAAATTGGCTGAAAATTACAGATTTTAACTAGATTGAAAGAAGAAACATAAAATGTAAAATAATTGTTATTTGACAACAGATTTTTTTAGCTTAACCATATTCACAATAATACTTTTTTTAATTCTTACAATATTTCTAAGAGATTTCACTTTTTTGAAACTGTTTGATTTTTATCTCATAATTTCTTATTTTTACAAAATTTTAAGATTTTGTCTTTTACTTTTGGTATTTGTCTTTATTTTAGGATTTTCTTTAATTTTATTCTTTTTATGCAAATTATTTGATATTATTTTACACAATTTTGTTATTATAACATTCAAGAAACTTTCTATTTCGTTGATTTTCCTAATTATTTCCATATTTTTAAAAATAAATACGCCTATTTTTTGTAAATTTATACAATTTGTTTTTACATCTCGTCTACTTTTTGCAAACTTACTTATTCTGTCATAAAAATATTAGATTTTTTTATTTTTCTGAATTTATTGTTGGACTTGTTTTAAGTGTAATATTATAAAAATATTTTTGGTTTAATTTCCCTTAACCTATTAAAATTCTAATCGTTTTAAATTTCAAGTATGTAAATAAAATTTCTTATATAATTTAACATTTTATTATTTATATACTAATGATTTATCAAATGTTAAATGTATTTAAAAGTTTTATTCGATATAAATTTACATTACTCTGAGTTTAAATCAATCCAAGTTTCAATCGATCTAAACTCGAAACCCAAATTTGAATTTCGAATAACATAAAAAAAATGTGACCCATCGTTACAAAAAATAATGAAGTAAAATCGGAACAGAAGACTTTTTTTTAGATATTATTAAAATCTGAAAAGCTAATTTATAATTATTATTTTTTTAATAACAATTTTAAACATCTAAATCTTACATTTGCTCATTTCTTTATTCCTACATATATATTATTTTTGACCATATCTTTATTTTCTCTTTTTAGTACAAATTTGTATTTTTAAGAGAAGTAATTACTGACAAATAAGTATTTTTTTCATGAACATATTATATAACATACAAATATGTAATATTAAAGAATGCAGCCTTAGACAAAACATCCAAGCCTCTGAATTTTTTTTCTTTGTTTTTTTAATGATTAAAATCTTTACAATTGAAAAGAAAACAATTGAAATTATGTTTTTTCATTTGTAAGAGAATTTTGTGAAAAATGAATGAAAATAAACAAATTTATCAAGTTTAAATTATATGTATAAAAAATTCCAAATGCGAATTTAAAAAGAAATTAGATAATTTGGAAAAATAACGCTTTTTAACGTTGTTATGTTTGTTTTAAAACTTTTTTATAAAGTGAATGTAATTGATTATCATTTCTGCATGTATGATTTTTTAGTTTGTACAGTGCAAGTTATGAAAGTTACATAAAAAATAGTGAAACAATGTAAGCGTTCCAAATGTATTTTATCTGTATGTTGGAAACTTTTTTATAAAAAAATGTTGTTTTTCTTTATTAAAAAAAAGCTTTCTTAACTTTTTAAAATCGTACAAATGATGAAATTTCACATCAATTAATTAAAATATAAAGAATTTACATTTTGTAGAAAATCTTTTATTTTTCTTGACTTCTTTTTTCAAATTTCAGATTTAGGATTTTTTATTTAAATTTTCTAATATTTAAATAATTTTATTCCTACACAGTACGTTTAATATTTTTATCAGCTTCTTCTTTTCAAAAAAAATTTCCTCAATTTTTTTTATTTTTAAATAATTTTTTCATACAAAATGTAAAATCCAAGAATAATTTTTTTATTTATTTTTTAGGTTTTTTATTTGTCAATTTGTAATATTCTTATTTTTGCATTCTTTTGTTCATTCACATTTTTATTTATTCTTTTCTTTTTCATATTTTCAATATCTTCATCAACTTTTTTTATTGATAAAGATCTTATCTTTTTATATTTTCTTATTTTTAGTAGATATTCCTCGATTTTCTTAGGTTTTTTGTCTTCTCATTTTTCGTCATTTTCTTGTAATGTTCTCGTAGTTTAAACTTTTTATTTATTGCTTTTTAATGTCTCCATTTTTCTTAGACTAACTCAAGGTTCTTGATTTTTTAAATTTAACTTTTAGGAATGTTTCTTAAAACTTTTTAATATTTTAATAATTTTTCGTTCTTGCAAAGTTCGTTTGATATTTTGATTAATTTCCTCAATTATTGAAGAATTTTCTTAATTTAAAAAATTTTTAAAGGAATTTTGTTGTTGATATTCTAGAAATATGATTTTATATTTTCTCATTTTTTATTTTTACACTTCATTATTGTTTCATAATTTCTTAGATTATTTTTAAAGATTTTTTTGATTTTATACGTTTTTTCTTCTCACTTTTAAAAATTTTGTTTTGTTTTAGTTCTTTTTTTTTTTACATTTTTTAATAAATGATCTCGTGATTTCTTGATTTTAAGAGAGAATAGGGTTTTTTAAAATTATTTTTTAATATTTTAACATTTTTGTTTTGTTTTTTTAAAATTGTATTCATATATATTTTTTTTAATTTCTGCATTTTTGTAGTTTTTTCACTGATCCAGGTAAATTTTCTTAATTTATTATTTTAAGTTCACAGATTTTGGTAGATTTTCCTAAAATGTAGTTCTTGTTTTCTTTATTTTTTATCCATAATGTTTTAAATATTATCTAAATTTCTCTTACTTTGTTCATAATTTGTTTTATAATTATTACTAAATCATTAAAAGAAAAAAATCCGGAAAGTTTGCATTTTACGATCTAATAAATCGAGGAATTTAAAACTAATATTTTGATAAATACCCTGATTTACTAAAGTTTTGATCCAATATTCACATTCTACCATATTTATTGCAGGTTTTATCTGAGAAAAAAGCAACCTGACTATATATGGACGGACAGTAGGTTTCCAATGGATCCTCAACTTTTAAAGGACTATTTTAATAGATTCCTGTATCAGCCAAGAGACAAAGAATATCCAGACCTCTGCCAGCTTCCAGATTTAAACGAACAAACTCTCTTAGACAATTTGCGAGCGAGATTTCTGGCCGGAAAGATTTACACTTACGTGGGAAGCATTTTGATTGCTCTTAACCCATTTAAATTTTACCCAATTTATAATCCGAAATATGTGAGTCTGTATCAGAATAGAAGACTAGGCACAGATATTCCTCCACACATATTTGCAATAGCAGATGCCGCATATCATTGCATGTTAAAAGAGAAAAAGAACCAGTGCATAGTGATTAGTGGTGAGAGTGGATCTGGAAAAACAGAATCCACCAATTTTCTATTACACCATTTAACGGCCCTCAGTCAGAAAGGATCTCATGGCAGTGGAGTCGAGCAAACAATACTCAGTGCTGGTCCTGTTTTAGAGGCGTTCGGCAATGCCAAAACCGCCCACAACAATAATAGTAGTCGCTTTGGAAAATTTATCCAAGTCAACTACAAGGAAAATGGAATGGTTCATGGGTACGTTTCACCTTTTAATTAAACACTAAAGTTCAATTTTGTTAATTAGGTCAAACCACTGACTTTCGACTGAAGGTGGTATAAAAAAACCTATATTATATGTATTATTCAGGGTGTCTACTAACCAGGAAAACCGGGAAATAACCGGGAATTTAAATTGACCGGAAAAAACCGGGAATTAACCTGGAATTTACCGTCAAACCGGGAATTTTCTTTTTGGGATAATAAATTTGACTAATATATCAATTTTGTTTTATAAATAAAGATAATAACTTTATGCATTTTGAACCAATCTGATTATGCGTTTAAATTTTGTGTAATTATCCGACAATTATGCAATTGAAAAATAAAAAATATACATTAAAAATTAAAATATAATATAATATATTCTCATGAAATATAGATGTTTGTCCACTATCTTTTTTCTTAACGCTAACAATACCGCAGAAACAATGAAAGACATTAAACATGTAAAAGTCAAATTATTATGAAAAAATGTAGATAGAACTAAGGTTTTTTTATTAGACCGTGCATTGCATAATAGTTTATATAGTTATGGGCAATTCTATTATGTGCTTTCAATTATCAATTGTTTTCTTCGATATTCAATAATTTTCGGCTTTTTTCAATATATTTTTTTCAATTATTGATTACGTTCTTGAAGCTTTAATTCAATTCTTCAATTATTCAACCCCTTTCAGAAATTCATAATTATTTTCTTCAATTGACAATTATTTTTTTCCATTTCCAATTATTTTCTACAATTCTCAATTCTTTTCTTTCATTTGGAATTATTTTCATTAATTTCAAATTACTTCTAAATTTCTCAATTATTTTCTTCGGTTTTCTTCAATTGCCAATTAATTTCTTTAATTCTGAAATATTTTTTACGATTTTCAATTATTTTAATCAATTTTTCATTATTTTCTTCAACTCTAAATTATTTTTTCAATTGCCAATTATTTGATTCAATTTTAAATTATTTTCATCAATTTTCAACTATTTTCTTCAGATCTCAATTATTTCCTTCAATTTTTAATTATTTAATTTAATATTCAATAATTCTCGACTTTTTCAACTATTTTTTTCATTTATCATTTATTTATTTCACATCTCAATAACTCCTCCAATTTTCAATTATTTTCTATTATAATCAATAATTCTCGGCTTTTTTCAATAATTTTTTTCAATTATCAATTACGTTTTTCATACTTCAATTCATTCATCATTTATTATACAACAATTTTCATAAAATCACATTTTCTTCAATTTAAAATTATTTTCTACAGTTTTTAATTAATTTCTTCAAATTACAATTACATTCTTAATTTTTTATTGTTTTCTTCAAATTCTATAATTCCTGGGTTGTTCAATTTCTTTTTTCTTCAAGTATCACTTACTTTCTTCTACTTTCAATCCCATTGTTTAATTCTTGAATTATTTACTTTAATTCTCAATTATAATTTTCGACATTCAATTCCATTCTTTAATTTTCAATTGTTTTTTTTCAATATTTAATAACTCTAGACTGTTTACAATGATTTTTTGTTAAATTCTCAATTATTTTCTTCAATTTCCAATTTTTTTTCTTAAATTTCAATTATTTTCTTCAATTTCCAATGATTTTTTCATATTTCTTTCAATTTTCAATTTCTTTTCAATTTTCTTCAATATTTAACAATTCTCAGCTTTTTTAAATTGTGTTTTTCTTTCAAATTTTATTTAAATTGATAATTTTTAAATTATTTTCACCAATTCGCAATATTTCCGCCGATTTCTAAATTTTTCTGTTGTTTTCAAATATTGTCTTTAATTTTTAAGTACTTTCTTCAATTTTCAATTATTTTCTTTAATTTTTAATTATTTTGTTTAATTTTCAATTGTTTGCTTCAATATTCAGTAATCTCGACTTTTTTCAATTATTTTTTTTCGATTATCAGTTATTTATTTCATGTTTCAAAACCTCCTTCAATTTTCAATGATTTTCTTTTATTTTTAATTTAATTGTTCAATTTTTTTTCAATTCTCAATTAATTTCTTTAAATAACAATTTTATTCTTCAATTTTTAATGTTTTCTTTAATATTAAATAATTCCTGTCATTTTCAATTTTTTTTTAATTATAAATTAATTTCTTCTTTTTCAATCCAATTGTTCAGTAATTTTCTTTAATTCTCAATTATTGTATTCGAATTTCAATTTTATTTCTCAATTTTCAATTGTTTTTTTTTAATATTCAATAATTCTGTGTTTTTCTGATTTCAATTTCATTATTTAATTTTCAATTCATTTCTTCAATTTTTAATTATTAACTTAAATTAAAAAAAATTTTTTTTTTTTTGATTTTCTATCTAGTTGACCAATGTTTAATTATATTCTTTGAATTTAATAACCATTGTTCAATTGTAGATTAATCTTTACTTTTTTTTTTATTTTGTTTCTAATTGTCAAATATCTTTGTCATTGTTCAATTATTTCTTTCCATTATTAATTATTTCTTTTCATTATTAATTGTTTCTTTTAATTCTTCATTATTATTTTTTGTAAAGCTTAATATTTAATTCTTCAATTCTCAATTATTTTCTTTGAATTTCAATTATTTTCTTGAATTACCAACTGTTATCTTTAATTTTTTTAGCCATTTGTAGGTCTATTTATACTTAAAATAAATTTTAAGTTAACAAGAGAAAAAACCAGGAAAAATAGGAACAAACACCTGAAATAACCGGGAATTTTGTGGGATTTCTGAAAGGTGTAATTATTTCAGGCTAAAGTTATTAATAGAATGCTTAACGCTAAAATGATACTAATATATTCAAGTAAGTAATACAGAAAGCAAAATGAGCCTAAAATTAATCTCTTCATTTTAAATACTTTTTTATCACGATAAACAATCACTCGAAAAGGAACCTCCTGCCAACAGTGGTTGTTCGCCTTCTATTTAAAGAAAACAAATTGTGGAGCAGTTTTTTATGCATAATACAGTTCCTTGAAAAGATTGCTTCAAAATAAAATCAATTTGTTCACATCAAAGTTGTTTAAATTCTTAAATATTTAACTGAAATATGGGAAATACGAGAAATTTTTACTTCTCTGAAACACGCCTACCAAACCTAAGAGTTTAAAAGAGCGCCAAATTTGAAACATTGAAAACTAAATATTTTATTAATTCTTGTATCTCTTGTGTGTCAACTAATTTATTTATATAAGTGTTTTCTACCTTTTTTTATTGATAATAAATTTATTCTGGTCGTTTTGTATGCAAGAATTCAAGCTAAATTAAAAAGTTTTTATAATGGAAAAAATGCCTCCAAAACATAACCTCAACTTCTAACAGTTGTGCCGCTATTCTGAAATGGATTATCCAAATATTTATTTTCATTAGTATAATTTTGTGTAAAATGAAAAATAATAGTAATAAAATTAACTTAAAGATGACAAAAAATCTGTCAATTTTTGTCACTTTTAAAAGTCTATTTTTTAGAAATCTACTTAACAAATATTAACGAAAATTACCATAATTATTTATTTGTGCATTTTAATCCTGTTTTCACTAGAAACAAGACAATTATTTATTTTGTTATTGAATAATTTCATTTTTAAATTTCAAATTTAACCACGAAACACATGTTTTTGAACTTACACAAATTTTTTCTGGATGGATTTAAAAAATTAACACTCTCCACATATCTAAGTTTTTATAAAATCTACAAGATATTAAATTTTCGCAAAGGTAAGTTGTCCAGTTCATGAATTATTTAAGTTTAAAATTTAATGAAAAAAGGTTATTTTTTATATTTTAAAATACACTCTGAAGTTTGACAATCGATTATTGATTTTAAATTTATAATTGTTATTTATATTTTGTCAGTTTAAGGTAACGGCACCAATAGTCGATCGGGTACCAATAGTCGATCAGTTTGATACAGTTTGATATAAGTCGATTAATTTGCGCTTTACATGTAATTTTTATTTGTTTGTTGTTAATTTTATTTGTAAAACTTATGAATACATTAATTCTTAAATACTACGACTCATTTTTCTAGTTAATTAACTAAATAATTGTATTTCAAGTTGTGTGATCGACTATTGGTCCAAGATTGATCGACTACTGGTGCAAAAGGTTTTCAGCCATTTTTGCCGCTGATCGACTATTGGGTCCCTAACCTCCAAAAGATGGTCCTTTTTAAATTTTAATTTTACAATAAATAACTTATACTAAATAATTCGATGTCAACGGTTACGCATTTGCAGAGCTTCCACTACATAATTTAAAAAAGAACATTCAAAATGCATAGTTCGTTTTGAATTTATTGAGTTTTATTGAAAATCTTACTTTTTTATCTCAAGATGTTGATCGACTATTGGTTCCATTACCTTATAACGATTAATATTAATCCAAAAAAGTCTAGATTTGTAAACTTATATTTTTACAATTTTCTAAGGACGAAAATATCAATAAAATATATAAAATTTACTGACTGGTGGATTGATTTTTGTTAAATCTCAGTTTATAATTAAGGACTGCAAATTGTGCATATTTTTATACTCTAATTTTATTACTTACTCGTAGAGAAAGAATTTAATTTTTATTAATTAATAATTTTTCATTTTAACTTCTACTTTATTACAATAATTAATTTTTAAAAATCATTGAAAAGCGGACGCATTTTTCTTTGTTAATTGTATTTTAGTTTCTAATAATTAATAAAATAAATCTCAACAACTAATGATACGAATCATTTTTAATTTGAAATGATAATTTGTTAAAATAATTAGGGAAAAAATTGTATTTTTTTTTTTTTTTAATTCTATTTTTTTTCTGTTAATTAATAATTTAATAAACCTTAACAATTATCATTGAAAATAATGATAAATTTTAAAAAAATCATAAATAAAATACAAAATTTTACTTATGTACTATATGTGTTATTATATTAATTATAAATAATAAGAACAATTTAACCATAATTTCAAAAGAACTATATTATTTTCCGATAATTCCTCGAAAGGTTGAAATTTTTTTTTTCTTTTCTCGAAATTCTCATTGCACAAAATAAAGACAGAACAAAGCATATCAACGAATTAGATATTTAAAACTAACGTAACTAATGTTTTGATAAATAGATTTAATTAACCGTTATAAACTGACAAAATATAAATAATAATTTTGAATTTTAAGTCAATAATCGATTGTCAAACTTCAGAGTGTATTTTAAAAAATAAAAAATAATCTTTTTTCATTAAATTTTAAACTTAAATAATTTATAAACTGGACAACTTACCTTCGCGAAAATTTAATATGTTGTAGATTTTATAAAAACTTTAATATGTGGAAAGTGTTAATTTTTTAAATCCAGGCAGAAAAAAGTTGTGTAAGTTCAAAAACGTGTGTTTTGTGGTTACATTTGAAATTTCAAAATGAAATTATTCAATAACAAAATAAATATTTGTCTTCTTTCTAATGAAAACACGATTAAAATGCACAAATAAATTATTATGGTATTTTTCGTTAAAATTTGTTAAGTAGATTTTTAAAAAATAGACTTTTAAAAGTGACAAAAATTAACAGATTTATTATCATCTTTAAGTTAATTTTATTACTATTATTTCTCATTTTACACAAAATTATATTAGAATGAAAATAAATATTTGGATACTGATTAGGGGAGAGTGGCCATCAATGTACCAGGTTTTTTTCAAGGTCATAGTATTTATCCAATTTTACCAATTTCAAGCACTTTTTTACATCAATATAAAACTGGAACACTTCTCTAGGTAATGCACACATATTATGTCCGATTTATTTTGATTAAGTAATAAAATTTAGGATTTTTCTAAACTAACACGCTATTTTCATTTTCAACAACCTGGGTACACAATGAACCACCTCTATAAAAACACTAAAAATGTTGAACAATAATAATATTGCAATTTTCACTTTGTGAAAAAACTTTTTTCTATCAAATACTATAAAAAATTATTACTTAATACTTTTTAATTGATAATGTATAACATAAATATACCTCAACTTTAAGTTAACTAGCTAAAATGGCATTTTAGTTTTGCTATGTTGAGAAGAGTACTGATAACAATCGCGATCACATGCTGTACGAATGCCTAGTTTTATAATCAGGTATACCAATCTGGAAATTGAAAATACACTGAAATTCCAGGTGGTTCATTGTTCCCTGGTACATTGAATCAACATGACATTTGCAACAAAAATGGTTTTTTATAACTTAATCCAATATTTCAAAATCTTTATCTCATTAGAATATTGTAGTTAAGGCCCGATACAAAATAAATCGTAAGTTTATTAATTTTTAAATTACCTTAATTCAATTAAAAAACGTGTTTGTATTTTAGGTAAATTTTTTTTTCATTGCATCAAAAACAGTTTTTTTAGTTTTCTCTGTAAAGAATAAATCCACATGTCTTAAACTTATGGACGTAGTGTGTTTACGCAAACTTCATTTATATTTAAAATTAGGAGAATTTTTATTTAATTGTTTCTGAGAAAATTGAAATGGTTCATTGAAAAAACTGGTACATTGATGGCCACTCTCCCCTAAACATATTTTCTTTATAGCACAAAATTAAATGTTTTTTCTGAATTAAAAGCGTGTAAAACATGCATTAAAACGCCTTTTTTTCTTGACACTTGTTTTTTAATTACAATTTACGGCTGAAAAATAAAAAATTTAGCTAAAACAACTTCAGAAGTTGAATTTAGATACTTCAATAATACATATAATATAGGTTTTAATATTTTTTAAAATATGACAGCGACCACCTTTGGTCGAAAGTCAGTGGTTTGACCCAATTGTGTTAATGTAATTATTGTTTGCTTCAATGCAGTTTCAGTTTTCATTAACTTGATTTTTATTTGCAGAGCGGTGGTTCAAAAGTATCTGCTGGAAAAGTCTAGGATCGTTTCGCAAGGTAGAAACGAAAGAAATTATCATGTATTTTATTATCTGCTGGCCGGAGCGACAGAACAAGAAAGGCAAATACTCCATTTAGAGAGTTGCGATCGTTACAATTACCTTAACAAAAGTGGTTGTTACGGCTTGGAGAATGTGGACGAGTTGCATGAATTTTCAAGACTGAAACAATCCATGGAAATGGTGGGATTTACCCCGGAAAAACAGAGACGACTTTTTGCCGTCTTATCTGCTGTTCTATTACTCGGTAATTGATTTAAACCAGGGATTGTCAAGAAATTAAGGGACCGTTTTTAGGTTTTTTTTTTAATACCCAGTACACGTCACTAGATTTTGCTTAAAGAACGAAATCAATTCATTAAATCTAAGAAGAGTAATAGTTGTATGGTGTTGAAGTGTCAAAATTAATTTTTTGTTGTTTCACTTGATCCGTAATTTGATTACAAACAAAATAACTACAGATCAAGTGAAATACAAGAAAGTTATTTTTGACATTTTAACCCCAAACAACTATTATTTTCTTTACGAATTAATTTTAAGCTTTAAGCAAAATCCAGTGACATGTGCTAAATATTTTGAAAAAATTAAAAAAAATCTTGGTGACCCCTGATTGAAATGAGGAGCACTTTTTCAAAAGTTGATAAATCCACATTTTGTTATTTCGAGAAAATTAAACAAATGCAGTTTTGCATCTAACCCCTAGAGTTAATTATAAAGTAGAAAAACTACACGAAATTATTGATATAAAAATATTTTTTGGACTTAAGGCTATTTGTTTTTAATTAAAAATTATCATAATTAGGGAATTTAAAGGATTTTGTAATTTTAACTAGCAGGGTTGCTAAGGTTCTAGAAAACCTGGGAAACCTGGAATTGTCATGGAATATTTTTGTAGTCAGAAAAAACCTGAAAAAGTCAGAGAATTTTATAAAATGTTGTTTTAAAAAATTAATTTAATTAACTTCTCTTTTCATGAATTCAATCCGTTATATTTTATTTGAAATAACTTAAAAACTGCTGAATTGTCGGTGACTTTTACCTGATTGATCAATAGAAAATAATTGAAATTTTCAATGCTGTTACTGTTATTATGATCTGTATTAATCAGTGAAAAATTACTGACAATTTAGTCATTTTAAAGTGATTTTCTGTGAAATTTCATTGATTAAAATCATGAATAGAAAGTGATTTTAAATATAAAATTTTTCTCCTTAAATTTTATTATTATTATTTAATTTTTTAAATTATTTTGTTCCGTTGTTGATTATTCTCGACTTCTTTGGAATTTTTTTGTCAATTGTCAATTATTTTCCTCATCTCTCAATTATTTTCTTTAACATTTAATTATTTTCGTCATTTTGTAATTTTTCTTTCAATTATCAATTATTTTCTTCACATTTCAATTTAATTCTTTAATTTTCAAATAATCTCCATTTTAAATTATTTTTTTCAATTTTCAATTATTTTATTCAATGTTCAGTACTTCTCGTCTTTTTTCAATTATCAATTTTTTTTTAAATTTCAATACAATTCTTTAATTTTCAAATGATTACTTCAATTTCCGTTTATTTTCTAAAAATTGTTCTATAATTTTCTTCAGTTTTTAATTGACAACTTAATATTTTTCCTCAATTTTATAATTATTCTTTAATTTTTTCAATAATTTTGTTCTTTTATCGATTATTATCGCCATTTTTCGAACTTTTTTTTACTTTTTTTTCATTTGTCAAGTATTTTTCTCAATGTTTAATTATTTCAGTCATTTAGCAATTTATCTCTTAATTATCAATTATTTTCTTACAATTTCAATTTATTCTTTAATCTTCAATTTATTTATTCATTTTTAATATTTTCTCCAATTATTATTTTCATCTTTTTCAATTATTTCTTTTAATTATTAATTAAATTATTAATTATTTTCCACAATTAATTATTTCCTACAATTTTTTCAATTATTCTTTAATTTTTACAATTTTTTTGTTTTTTTTTCTATTAATCTAGTCATTTTCGAATTTAGTTTTCAATTGTCTATTATTTTCATTTATTCTCGTCATTTTTCAATTATTCCTTTCAACTATTAATTTTTTTCCGCAATTTCAATCATTTTCTAAAAATTGTTCAATTTGCAATTATTTTTCTTGAATTTTATACTTATTCTTTCATTTTTAAAATTATTTTATTCTTAGTAGATTAAAAGGTTTAACCTTATTCATTTAAGAAATAAAAAGCCGTATAGGTCAAAAAATTTAAATTTTTTATTTTGTTCTGTTGTCGATTATTCTCGACAGTATTCTAATTTTTTTTAATTGTCAATTATTTTCTGAAAGTTTTAATTCAATTCCTTAAATTTTAATTTACTTTTTCAATTTTTAATTATTTTCTTCACTTCTTAATTATTATTTTCAATTTGAAATTGCAGTCTTCAACTTTAAATTATTTTATTCAATATTCAATAATTCTCTCCTTTTTTTAATATCAATTTTTTTTTCAAATTTGAATTTAATTCTTAAATGTTCAATTTATTTCTTCATTTTTTATTATTTTCTTAAAATTTCAATACCATTTTTCAGTTTTCAATTATTTTCTTTTATATTCTATAATTCTCAGTTTTTTTAATGACTTATTTCAATTTATAATTATATTCTTTAAATTTCCATTTCATTCTTTAAATTTAAATTTTTTTCAATTTACAATTATTTTCCGAAAATTTTCAATTATTTCCTACAATTTTTTTAATTTTTAGTTATTCTCTTAAAATTTTATAATTATTATTCTTTGATTTTTTCAATTTTTTTGTTGGGTTGTGTATTAATTTAGCCATTTTTTAAATTTGGTTTTCAATTGTACATTATTTTCGTCATTTTTCAGATATTTTCTTCAATGTTGTAATTATTCTCGTAATTTTCATTATTTATTTGCAAAAATTTATAGTTTTAAATGACCAACAACAGTGCAAAGTTGTTGGAAAACCTGGAAAAGTTATGGAATTTTGAAATTTTGTAAACGTAAACCCTGAACTAGGAAAAAAAAAAGTTTTGAATTATCTTGATTAAGTATAGATTTTTAAAGTTAATAAAATTTTTGTTCTTAAATTCAACAGTGGCAGATCGATTTGCAAGGTTCTTAATATATTAAATTTGTGTTTATCTCTACTTTTTTGGGAAAATACTTTTTTTAAAAAAAAGTGCTCCTCAAATGTTATTTTGATTTGGGAACAATGTATTTATATAATAAGATGGTATAATTTTTTTGTCTTTGCAATTACAGGTAATGTTGAATTCCAACCGAGGAAATCCTATCATCATCATGACGAGGCAGTAGGAGTCAAGAATCCTGAAGTAGTTGCACTTATTTCGGAACTGCTCAGGGTAAAACAGGAAACACTTTTGGCTGCTCTTACCGCTAAACGTGCAAGAGCATCCGGAGAAACTCTTGTTATTAACTACAGGCTTCCAGAAGCTATTGCAGCAAGAGACGCGATGGCCAAATGTTTGTATGGGGCACTTTTCGATTGGATTGTTCTCCAGGTTCGTTAAGAATTTATAATCAGTAGGATCAACTTTATTTTATTTATATAATGCTACTTATCAGTCACTGATACTAAAATTAAAATTAGTTTTGTATGATGTAGAAATGAAAGAATACGAATGAATTTAGTTTAGATTCAACTTGAAACGAAAATGAAGTATTACATTTATTTTTTTAGAAAGTCGAATGGAAAGCTTCGAAATATAACTAGTTGTTTTAAAACGCAAAACTACAAGAAAAATATTTTAAAATATCTTTTCTAATCAAAATTAGGATGTCCGTCAGGCAGGGAAAAGTCAGTGATATTTGACAATTTTTGTTTTTTTAGTTAGGGAACTTCTTTTTAAATTGAAAACATTATTTTTCTAAAATTTATAAAGGAGATTATTGAAACTTTATTTTAAAAAGTAAATGAAAACGTTAAAAAAGGCATTTTAATTGCGCTGAATTTCATTTTACAAAAATTTTAATTAATTTAAACTTCAACAAATGTTAATTTTAAGTTAGTTAAAACGTTTATTGATTAAAGTTGGAATCGATTTAAAATTTAATTTTCACAACTTTTAAACGATTTACTTTTTAGTTTAATTTCATTTTAATTAACTTCAAATTCAACTCTGCCCATACCTTAATTTACTCAAATTTTAATAGTTTAAAGATTTAATTAATACAAGTTTTTAATTTGGTTTGTAAATTTAATTTATTAAATAATTGATTCCAATTGTTTATAAATTTTATTAACTCTGAATTCACTTAAATCAAAATTTGAATTATCCAATTTTCAATTTATTCAAGTTTTAATTTTCAATTAATTTAGATTTCAATAAATCAAACTTTTAGGCCTCAGACTCACGCGACTTTTCCTACTTTTTGACACTTTTCAGTTCATGCAAATATGTAGCTATTATTTCGAAAAAAAAAGTTTACTAACGATAATTATTTTACAAACGAAAGCCACTAATTTTACTATTTTCTAATGATAATAATAAATTCTGCACATCTTTTTTCAGAAAAATAATACAAAAACAATTTAAAAATCGGAGAATTTGACCTTTTAATATATTTTTAAATTTTATCATCATTAATCCAAATTTTAGTTTACTCAAACTGTAAAATTTCAATTAATCCAAATTTTCATTTGAATAACAAACTTTCCAACTTTGTTTTATAATTAAATTATAAATTTCAATTAAAAATTCAATAAATTTTATTCAATTTTTAATTGATTCTCGAAATTTTTTATAGTTCCTTGACCTTTTAAAATTGTTTTATTTTTTAAATTATTATTTCTATTTAGGTATTAAACATTTTTCGTTTTCAAGTAGTTTAATTTTTTTTTTTATAAAAAATGTTCTCTATTTTTTCCATATATCAAGTAGATATACTTTTTCTAAAGATTTATCTAATAATAATCGTGAATTTTTCCTGGCAAATATTTTGGACGTTTAAATTTAATATCAACAAATTTTTACAATTTACAAACGTTAAATAAAATTTAATTTTTTAGTTGTTTCTTGTTCTCCTTCTCATTTTTCTTTTATTTTATTTTTTTCAATTATTAGGTTGTATTAAATTTCTTAATTTTTACTCAAAGGACTTAAGTTTATATTTATTATGTAATTTTTATTTTACGTTTTTTTGTTGATTTTTTTCATAAATTTTCAGAATTTAAAAAAAAATTTGTATTTTAATCTTTGAAATTTTTATAATGATTTTTATCTTTAAGACATTTTTTACTTTACTCAGTTTCTGGCAGTTTTTTATTATTGTTAGGGTATATGCTTTTAATTTTTTTATAATTTGTCCATTTTTCATAGATTATTGCATGATTTTTTGATTTTGGTTTTTAAATTTAAGTTATAGGATTTTTTCTCAAATTTTATAATATTTCTAGACTTTTTCTTTTTTTTTGTAGTTATTTTCCTTTTTTTTTTAATTCTTTATTTTTAAAATAATTTTGTTTTTTGTTCTTATTTTGAAATAATTTTTTTATTTCTGTTGTGATCAGTTTTTTTTCTGTTTTCTAATTTTTTAGCAGAATTGTTTAAAACTTTTTATTAGTACATTTAATTATAAAGTACATATTACATATTTTTATAAGTATTGTCATTTTTTCAAATAATTAGATAGGTACATTTTTAAAATTTTTCTTTACTTTTCAACTAGTCAGTCATTATTTTTCATAAATTCCCTTTTTCTTATTCTTTTAGACAATTGAGTTTCTAAAACTTTTTTGTGTTTCGTTGAGTTTTTCAATTTTCATTGATTTTCTGAAGATATACCTTTTCATCCGAAAAAACAATGTTGTTTCAACTTTTTAATATTAATGAATTCAATAAAAAAAAAAAAAATTACATATTGTTCTAAAAAATATAAATTACGTATATTTATCAACTTTTCTTTAACATTTCGTGATAATTTGTTTAATTATTTGTGAATTACAGGTTAATCACGCGCTTCTCTCGAAAAAGGACACATTAAGAGATCATCAAGGTAACAGTATAGGTGTCCTTGACATCTTTGGATTTGAGGATTTTAAAACTTGCAATAGTTTTGAACAACTTTGTATCAATTACGCCAACGAACAATTACAACACTACTTTAATCAGCACGTATTTCAATACGAACAAAGAGAATATCGAAAACAAAATATAAGATGGACAGACATTGGATACAGCGACAATTCAGCTTGTCTCAATCTTATCGAGGGCAAGCCTAATGGACTCTTGTGCCTTTTGGACGATCAATGCAAGTAAGTTGTCATCAATTAAACATTAAACTAATCAATCAAGATTTTTCAAATTAAAATTAAAAATCATCAATATTTCTTTCAGTTTTCCTGGTGCTACGAATGAAACTCTTTTGCAAAAGTTCAACTCTGTTCACAAAGACAATCCATTTTATGAAGCACCTCAACGACGCGAGGCTGCGTTTGTTGTTCGACATTACGCTGGTTCAGTCAAGTATCAGACGTCAAACATGAGAGAAAAGAATCTGGATCTAATGCGACCAGACGGCGTTGTCGGAGTTTTAAAAAATTCTTCCCTCGCGTTTGTCCGCGAATTAGTCGGTGCTGATCCAGTCGCGGTTTTCAGATGGGCGATACTTCGAGCCTTCTTCCGTGCGCATTTCGCGTTCCAGGAAGCTGGAAGGGTTCATAGACACGGCAGGAGTAAGTTTTCTTTACAAATGTCTCTTTAATTTCACTCTCTGTGTTCAGTTTTAAAATACCATATTCTAATTTGTAGCTGATGGCAACAAAACGTCTGTACAAAACAGATATAGAACACCAAACGAAAATTTAATAAGGTCAGTAGAAAAGCATCACAAGTCTTGACTAAATTAATGTTTACATGTGCCTGACAAGTTTTTCTGGATCTCTTTCAATTACTAGATCCAAGTAATTTACAGAGTTTTTCTAACTCAATAACACCAAAATTTGTTTGTGATCTAGCTTATTTTTTATAAGAATTATTTTTATTCTTTGCAATTGATTAATTAATAATAATAAAAATAATAATCCAGCAATTATGAAGAGTTGAGAGTATATTTCTTTTTATCTTTTTGACTAGAAACAATAATAAACTATTGCACTTACGATGGACACATTGTCTTTTGTCCTTGTAGCCATCTTGTGACGTTATCAGCCGTGAATCTTGCTATTAACCGAATAGCGTAAGTGGTCTTCGATCCACTATTATGTGTTTGTTCAAAGAACTTTTCATTCGTTTTATTCAAGTTATGGATTTACAAAGTTTTAATTACAAATTTGTATTGTTGTCAATAAATAAGGATAAAGGATAATAATAGACTTAAAGGCAAAATGGAGGTTATAATCAAAAATAGCCAATGAAACCAACTAGTTGTAAATCCATAGTACACTTAGAGACCTGAATGTTTAATTTGAATTTTTTTGAAAATTTCAATCAATGTCTGTTCGCACTTTATTGTATTAAATGTTATTAGAATGCAGTAATCGTTATATTCGCGCCATAACATCATATTTTATCATCATTTCTCTACAACTCTTCTTAAGCATGATTGCGATGGTACAGTAGCGATTTAAATCCGACTGTTCATTATCATTACCTCATCATCATTTGCATTAAAACATTGACACAATGTTCATTATTTTAATAAATGTAACCATCATGCTTTAACTGCAAAGAAATAAAATAATAATTATACTGTTTGTTATAAAAACCTCAAGTAATAGATATTCCAAAAGTGTAAGATATACTTAAATCATGCTTATTTTCTTAATTCTTTTTCTTTCAAAATTCTCACATTATTGGAAATCTGTCTCTGAAATATAAGAATTTAAAATAAAAACAGTTGCCAATTTCAAAAAGATTAAATTTTGTTAATTAAAGAGTAGAATATTTGAAAATTTAATTTTATTAACTGGATGTCTACAACACTTGGAAAACCTAGAATTTTCAGGAAAATTGAAAATATCATGGAAAAGCTGGAAATAGCAGAGGGATATTTTTTTAATTTTAAAATTGTTTAGCATACTTAATGTTGAAAATTAATTTTTAAAGTTCGCAAAACAATTCAACAACTTTTAAGTTAAAGATAAGTACAGAATAAAAAATAATTTCAGGGTTCACAGTCGGTTCGTTTTTATAATTATTTATAGTTTTAACTCATTATAATTTTAGTATTATACAAACTTTAAAACTCCAATTATTTCGAATTTCAATAGATGAATATCAATAATTTTGCATGCATTTTTTCGTCCTTTCATAATTTCTTTTATTATTCTTTCACTTTTAAATTAATTCTTCTTAAATTATCACCAGCTTTCTATTCTTGAAATCTTTTCTTTTAGAAACTTTGTCGATACTATTTTTTTTCCTTACAATTTTTTAGTTTTTGTAAGAATTTAAGGAGGTTCTCTCCTTTTACATAACCTCAAACTAGAAAGTCGTCTTTCACCTCAAATAAAAATATTTTTGAAATTAATTTCACCAAATTTTGAAGGATGTACATTTTTTAGAAAAAAAATAAAATGAGCTAAAATTTGTTGTCAAATAATAATTATTTAACATTTTATGTTTTTTTTAGTCTAGTTAAACAAATTGTTTTTCAATAAATTTTTAACAAAGTATACTTTAACAAAATCCAACAAATAAAACTGTAGAAAATGTTTCAACGAGAAAAATAAGCTATTATCTGTTTAAATTGGATGAAAATCACAAATTTTAACTATATTTAAAGAAAAAGCATAAAAGATTATATAATTATTATTTAACAACAAATTTTAGATTAACCTAATTTTTTCTGAAAAATGTACAACTGAACCTTTCAAAATTTAGTGAAATTTATTTTAATAATATTTTTATTTGGAGGAAAAGACATTTTTTAGTTTGAGGTTATGTCAATGAGGAGAACCTCCTTAATTCAATATTGTTTTTTTTCCTTAAACATTTTTTTCAATTTCATAAAATGTCTATAGATTTTTTATTTTATTATTTTAATTCAAGTGGTTTATATGTTTTTTTAAAAAGTTTCTAATATTCTAAGATATTTTTTTTTATAAACTATTTTCTTTTGTAATATTCTAATTTTCTTCCTTTATTTTAATTTTTTTTTTTAATTATAAAATTGTCTCTATTTTTCTTTTTTCTACGAAAATTATTTCAGTCTATTTATTGTAATTTTAGGTTTTATAAGATTATAACTTTTTCTTTTTATTTTGTAGTTTTAATTATTTGTTTTGTATTTATTAATTTTCTAATTTGTTAAAGATTCTTTTACCATTTGCTTTTTAATTTTATTATTTCAAAGCAATCTATTTTAGTTCTTTTCATGCGAACAATTTTTTTTTGTTATTACATTTAACAATTAATAAAATATCTTGTTTTTTTACTGCTTTTCCAATTTATATTCTTAATTTCTAATTAATGTCTTAGTCAAGTTGAAAGACTAAGATTCAATTAAAGGTTTTCTTCTTTTTTTGTATATTGTCACTAATTTGTCACTCTTTCACAAAATGTTTTTCTTTAAGTATTTGATTTATTTTAAATTCGCTTATATTTTTTTGAAGATTTTCTTTATTTTTTTTAAACAATTTTTTCTAAATTTGCTCAAATTTATTTTTGTAAATTATTTTCTTAAATTATTTGATTTATTTTAAATTCGCCTTAACTTTTGAAGATATTCTTCGCTTTTGTACATTTTTTTCTATATTTTCTACAATTTTATTTACTCTCTAGTGTTCTTATTTTATTTTTAAAAAGTTTAAGTTATTGATATTTTTTCTTAAATTTATTTAACAGTTCTAGATTTGTTTGTTCTTTCAAAATAGTTTTCTTATTTTATTAAAAAGTCCTCATTTTTAAAATAATTTCTTTAGGTAAATATTTTGTATTTGAATATTGTCTCATTTGCTAGAAGAATTTTTACTTATCTTTTTTATTTGCTTATTTAATTTTTTTATTTTCTCATTTTTTAGTAGCTTTCCTTATTTTTTTCATCTATTTGTGAAGTTTTTAGGAGATTCTCTCCATTGACATAACCTCAAACTAAAAAATGACTGTTCCAGAAAAATAAAACTATTGTTAAAATTAATTTCATCAAATTTTGAAAGATCCAGTTTTACGTTTTCCAGAAAAAATTAGGAAGAGCTGAAATTTGTTGTCAAATAATAAATATTTAAGGTTTTTTGTTTTTTCTTTAAATCTAGTTAATATCTGTAATTTGTATCCAATTCTGACAAATAGTAGCTTATTTTTCTCTTTGAAACATTCTCTACAATTTTATTTGTTGGGTTTTAATAAATAATATTTTGTTTAAAAGTTATTAAACAAATTAAATTTGTTCTTGACATATTTTTTAAGCAGAATATAATTTAAGAAAATCTAACAAATAAAATCGTAGAGAATATTTTAACGAGAAAAATGAGCTACTATTAGTCAAAATTGGATACAAATTATACATATTATCTAGATTTAAAGAAAAAACATAAAATGTTAAATAAATATTATTTGACAACAGATTTTAGCTTCATCTAATTTTTTCTGAAAAATGTATAACTGGATCTTTCAAAATTTGGTGAAATTAATTTGTATAATATTTTTATTTTTGATAAAAACGACTTTCTAGTTTGAGGTTATGTAAATGGAGAGAACCTCCTTAAACAATTCACTTACTTTTTCTTATCTTACTTGTTGATACCTCTCGATTTTTTCTCCTTTTTGTTTTTATTTTTCATTAACAGTTTCAATTTTTTCACAGACTTTCTAACAGAAAACGTTTTTATTTGAAACAAAAAAAATTTAGTTATCTCAAAGATTCTCTGGGTGCAATTCTGTTATCTTTTTTAATAAGATTTTATTATTTTCCCCCAACTTTTTTCATTCATTTTCTTATTCTGTCTCAAGACATTTTAGTTTTTAAATTATTTTTTACATTCCTAAAATATTTTTACATCTTTAGGTAATTTTTTTTCGTTTTCTCTTTTCTACAAGTAATATTTTTTTCAAACATCTCTTCTTTTTTAAAAAACAGTCCCTCTTTCTGAAAAGAATATTCATTCCTTTTCTATTTAAGCCTTAACAAACAAGATACTGTGAACCCTGTAATTTGTTTTTTAAATAAAAAGTAAAATTATTTACTGTATTTTTTGTAGCTCATTATTTTTTAAACTCTGAAATTAGATTTTAAAGATCTGGAGAGCCTGCAAATATCAGGTAATTTTTTCAGGCCAGTTGTAGACACATTGGTTACATTTTAAACAAAAAAAAAATTTTTTTAAACTCATTTAATAACATTGAAAGAGAAATTGACTCTGGTAGCTAAGCATGAAGGCATTTTTCAGTTCTCACAAACAAATTCGCCCGCCAAGTTATCAGAAGCAGCGCAGCGTCTGCTTACCACCGTCCACCCCATCTGCCACATTAACTGCCACACAAATCGAAAATAACGACAGTGTTAACAACAACCGGTTATCATGGCCACAATTTAGAAATATTAATCAGACGCAACAGCCTTCGATTGTAACAGCAAAAAGTTACATTGTCAGGGGAAGGGAAGAGCAGCCTAATAGTAATAATAGATTCAGGCGAGATACTCACACGCCACTAGAGAGGGTACTTCCGAAAGACGAAGCAAACGTTATGGAACGTGCGAATCGAATTGTCATGTATGTAAATCGCACCTATTTGATAATTGATCATAAGCTAATAATTAAAGTGAGGAATTTGCCAGAGTTGGATTTAATATTCTCTACATTATTCTACTGGGTATTGGGTTTCTTCGTGTAGGTAATGGTACCTTTTTTTTCGTAGAAACTTTTGGCCAACTTTGAGAATTATATCGTAGTTGAGCACATTAATACACACAGAAATAAAAAAAAAATACACAAAAACTGGTAATTGGTTACGGGACACATTAGACAATAGACACACGTTTTCCTTCAAACTGTTTTCATTTCTCGTCAATCACGTGTTCTCTCTCTATCTCTCTCTCACCTTCGAATCAGAACGCATGCTTTAGAGGATTAAAGACTGTTAGTAACTTTTGGGTGGTAGACAATATTAGAGAATTTAACAATTTCGGAATAATAATTCATTGAATTCGCTTTATTAATTTTAACTAAACTGTTGTGTACAGGCTTCATATTATTAGAGGTTTGATTACTATTTCAGAATGATTGAAAAGGCAGAAAGAGTTGGTATGTCCCTTTTTTATCACTGCGAAATGTTCATTTTCTATAATATATCAAATTAAATTTTTTTCTTCTTAAAGTATTAATAGATAGGACGCAAAATACCCCAAAAACCATTTTTTCGAATTGTCAAGGAATAGAATTTCACAATCTAGATCTTTATCTTATCTACTACATTGTCGTTGGTCATTTAAAACTATACATTTTTGTAAATTCAAATAATGAAAATTACGAAATTGAAAATTATATCTAAAAAACAACGAAAATAATTGGCAGTTGAAAACAAAATTTTAAAATTTACTTATTAATGGGTAACTGAAAAAATAATTGAAAAAATTAAATAATTAATATTTAATTTAAACAAAATAGTTTAAAAAAAAATTATAGGAATAACTGTTGCAAATAATTGCAAATTGAACAACTAGATTGAAAATCGAAAAAAATAATTGAAATTGAAGAAAATAATAAAAAAAATTAAAGAAATAAATTGAAAATATAAGAATTAAATTAAAATTTAAAAAAATAATTGATAGTTAAAAAAAAAATTACAAAATGACGAAAATAATTGACAATTGAAAACAAAATTCAAAAAATGGCTAGATTATTTCACAATTGAACAAAATAATTTAAAAAATCAAAGAATAACTTAAAATTTTAAGATAATAATTAAAAATTAAAAAAATTGTAGGAAAGACTTAAAAATTGCGGAAAGTAATTAATAATCGAAGGGAATAATTGAAAAATGACGAGAATAATTAAAAAATTGAAGAAAATATGTGAAAAATGACGAAAATAATTGTCAATTAAAAACAAAATTCGAAAAATGATTAGATTAATAGACGGCTGAAAAACAACTGGATCAAAAATAAAAAAAAATAATTGAAAATTGAAGAAAGCAATTAAAAATTAGAGAATGGAATTGAAATTTATGGAATAAACTTGAAAATTGAAAAAATTAAATGAAAAAAGCCGATAATTAATGAATATAGAAGAAAACAATTGAAAATTGAAGAATGGAATTAAAAATGAAAAAAAATAATTGAACAATTGTACTTAAAATTAAGAAATTTAATGATAATCGACAAAAAAAATTTAGAAAAGGCGATAATTTTTTAATATTAAAGAAAATTATTGAAAATTGAAAAGTGGAATTTAATTTGGAAAGAAATAACTAAGAATTAAAGAGATTAGTTCTAAAATTGAATAATTGAATTGAAATTTTAAAACAATTTTTATAAGTGAAAAAAAAATTGAAAAAATATAAGAATTATTTAATATTGAAGAATAATTAATTAAAAATCAATCAAAATAATTAAATACCTATTAAAGAAAATATTTTAGAATTGAAGAAATAAATTGGAAATTAAAAAATTAAATGGAAATTTTACAAAAATAATAATTGATAATTAAAAGAAAAATTACAATATGATGAAAATAATTAAATATTAACGAAAATAATTAACAATTAAAAAAAAAATTGCCAAAATGGTGAGAATAATCGGCATTCGAACAATTTTTTTTTAAATTGATGAATAATCATAAAATTGAAGAAGAATAATAAATTGTCAATTGAAACCTGATAAAAATAATTGAAAAATTGTAGAAAATAAATGAAAATTAAATAAATCAATTAGAAATTGAAGTATTGTATTGAAATTTCAAGAAAATATTGAATAATTGAAAAAATGCGAGAATTACTGAATTTTGAATAAAATAATTAAAAAACGAAAAAAGCAATGGAAAATTGAACAAAATTATTAAAAGTTAAAGAATTAAATTGAAGATTATGAATTAAATTGAAATTTTAAAAAAAAATAGTTGATAATTAAAAGAAAAATTACAAAAAACGAAAATAACGAAATGTTGAAGAAAATAACTTAGAAATGTGGAAAATAATTGACAATTGAAAGAAAAATTCGAAAAGTGGTTGGAATATTCGCTTTGATTGAAAATCTGTTACATGCAAATTCGGATTATTTAATATTTGATTACTTAAAAGTTCAATAATACAGACATTCTGTCACATGATAATTAGATTTAATATAAATATGTCATTATATAAATTATATTAATTAAAAATTATGTCTATGAAAAATCGATTAAATACAAATTCTCATTAATGGAAATTGTATAATTTAAAAATTCTATTAAATATTAATTCGTTTTATCACAAATTATCATAAACGACATTTCTTGTAAGTAAAATTTATGTTAAATAAAATTTCCCTTAATTAAAAATTTTGTTAATTTTTCCATCGAAAAAGTGAAATTCTTTTAATTGTTAATTGTTATGATTAATATTTAGAATAAATGAAAATCTTTTAAATAGTTGTTCTATAAACTAACATTTATTATAAATTGAAATTCTGTCTTATGAGAGATCGATTACATACAACTTCTGAAAAATTAAAATTATATTTAAAAAAAAATTTCCATAAGTCAAAATTATATTAACTCAAAAATATACTAATTAGAAATTGGAGCTGGTAGAAATTTCTTTTTATAAAAATTCTATTGTATACAGAAATCGTTGTCAAATGAAAATTGGATTAAATAAATATTTCTCCACATAAAAATTCTGTTAAATACAAATTCTTTTTAATGGTAATTATTTTTAACAACTATTCGTTTCTAAAAAATTTTTTTATGCAAATTGTATATTAATTTAAAATTTTTATTATTAAAAAATCAGTCAACTACAATTTCTGTACTTTTCCATTTCTTATAAAGAAAGAGTCTCACAAATAATAATTCGATTGAGCAAAAATTCGTTTCTGTAAATATACTATCAAAAAATAATTCGAAATAATAAAAATTTGTCCATAAAAAAATTCTAATTCTTACATTTGTGATAAATTGATTTTATAGATTGTGAAATTCTATTCCTTGACAATTATATATTATAATATATAATATGAGATCATATTTTAATCAGATGTTCAAATAATTTTGTAAAGTGTTTTTATTTTGGGAATAATTTTCTTTTAAACAGAACATTAAAAATTTTACAGAATTTTAGTATTTCTTGAAGCCCTTAGAGAGAAAGAATTTTCTGTGGTAATGAAAAAGGCATTCAGGCGATTTCTGACTTTTGTGTAATAAAAGTTAACAAAACAGATAATTAAATGACATTTATTAAAGTATAAAAATTAGAAATAAATTACTCATATTAATAGAAAACTTAATATATTATTTTGAATCTGTTGTATAAAAATTGATTAGATGTTAAATTTTGTAACCAGTTATTAAATTTCAGACTTGAAGGATTTTAATAGTGCTCAAAGGATTAAAAAAATAGTATATTTATCCTAATTATGAACATGAAATTAGAAAAAAACAAAACAATTTCGAAGAAGAAAACTTTTGTTCAAACAAACCTTTAAAAAAACAAAGTAAAAAAATAAATTATAAAAATAGCGTGAATTAATGAAAATGAATTGTTTTAAAAAATCTGCAAATAAGTTAAAACTTATTGGAAATATGTGTTTGATAATATACTTTTTTTTAAATATTTCATGTGCATATTAAGATAAAATTACAATTTTCGGTATTTGAGCATTCTTAAAAATAATAATTATCCAGAGATAAATAATTAAGGTTTTGAGAAAGAGGAAATACTTAAAAGTTTGTAAAAGGACATTTTTATTATTAAAAGAAGCCTGTAAATAAATATTGTGCATGATCCACCTAACATTTCTTCACCGATTGGTCACTAATTAATTAATAAATCTTGACAATTCATTCTACATCGTGCATGATTAATAATTTAGATTATAATAAAAATCATGCTTACCTTCAGTCTCCAAAAAATGCCTGCTGCCTGTAAAATTAAAAACCAGTTATTAAATTTAATTGATTTCAAACCTTAGATTATTTAAAAAATTGTAAGTTAAAGAATAAAAATGTGGTTTATTGAATTATTTTCAATTATAATTTAATATTCACTAGTGTATAAACCCATCAAAAAATAACTTATTCAAAAAGTTCTTTTGTCATTAAAAAATTTACATTTTTGAAATCTTGCCTAAGTTAAATTATATCTTATAATATTGTAAACCTATATCATGTAATGTACCCCTGAACCATGTAATTTAAACCTTTTATCACGTGATTTTAATGCACAGATCAATTAAAAATTTGATTATCTTGAGTTTATTTTTAGACTATTTTCGACTGTAAAAAGTCATTAGTCATTAAGTAGCTCTCTTAACAAATTTTCTTCTCCATGAAAAGCTTAAAATAAATGTTTAATTTTTTTCTATGACCTTTTAGGAAAAACAAATCTTTTCGACCACGAGAACGGGGCAAGAAGGGCCTAAAGAATCTTCAAACCGTAAAAACTTTGGCTGGAAGAACTCAGAGTTATGGAACAGGACCGGGAAAAGCAAGAAAACAACCAATGACAGTTTCAGCCCAGTTTCAACAGAGTTTACACAGCTTAATGGACACTTTGAATCAAGCAAATCCGTTTTTTATCCGTTGCATCAAGAGTAATGCAAACAAAGTACCAAATGAATTTGACGAGGAAACAGTTCAGAGACAATTGAGATATACAGGAATGCTGGAGACTGTTAGAATCCGACAAGCTGGCTTCAATGTAAGACTAACTTATGAAGAATTCATCCAATTATATCGAATGCTTCTTCCAAAAGGTTTACTAAGCTCCCAAGCTGACGTTAGGCATTTTCTTCTAACGCTAAATCTCGACAATGATAATTATCAACTTGGAGCCACCAAAGTTTTTCTGAGAGAGTCGGAGAAAATTAAACTAGACATCAAGTTGCATCAGCAGATTATTACGAGCATCACAACAATACAAAAGTGGTTTAGAGCTTGCTTAGAGAGACGAAAATTCCAAAGGTTAAGGAACGCTGTGGTGCAAATTCAAGCATTTTGGCGAATGGTCCTGGCACAGAAATTTGCCCATTCGCTGAGAACGAGAATCGAAGCTGCTATTCACATTCAGTCGGCGTGGAGAGCCTACAAAGTTCATAATTGGTTCAAAAAATTGAAATGCTGCGTGATCTCATTTCAAGCTTGTGTCAGGGGCAATAGTGTGAGAAAAGTTGTCGCGGACATGAGAAGAAAGAAGAAACGAGATTTTATGTTCAGGTCGGAAGCAAGAGCGGAACTTCGGGATAAAGAGTGAGTTGTTCAATTCAATTTTTATGTTATTGGTAAAGAAAATTATTACCGTGGTCAGTGAGGCGCCGCTTGTTTCAAAACAAATATGGCCGACATAAGAGTGTTTTTTTTAGACAGTGCACTGCTTAAGGGGTTACATTAGGGTGGCCCAAAAAAAAATTTCGATTTCATAAACATTAACCCTCAATTTTGTTCTTTTGCGAAAAATATGAAATAAGTATTTTTTTTTATATATTAACCCGTGCAACAGTGGTTCCAACTGAGAAATTACTGTTCAAAATTGTCCACAGCCGTCAAGTTTTGACGGATTTAAACTTTTTTTTTTTAAAACACTAAAAATAAAATTTTCTAGAAGATAGCTAAGCCCGATTTTTAATTTTTGTTTTTATTTTAATATTATTTAAATAAATAAATAAATAAAAAATTTATATAAATATTAAAATTTTTAATCTCAATTGAAAAAAAAAAATTTTTAAACCATTTCTTAATGGTCATATGTAAAGAATAATTATTAGAAAAGTGTTGAAAATTATTGACAAACAATAATTATTATTATAAACAATAATTTTAATAATAATTTAGAATAATCAAGTATCGTTAAAAAAGTATAAACTTTTTTCTAAATCAATTGCAAACTCTTTAATATACTAATAAATTAAAAGTCAATATTAAGTATACATAATAAATAATGTTATAAACAATTTAAAGAACTAATAATTTTGCTTCGCTTTTATTTTAATAATTATTTATATCTTGTTTTATTAATTTCTTCTGTGATACATAAGTTTTTCATTTATTTATTTAAATAATATTGAAATAAAAACAAAAAATTAAAATCGGTCTTAGCTAACTTCTAGAAAATTTTATTCTGTGTGTTTTAAAAAAAAGAAGTTAAAATCCGTCAAAAATTGTCGGCTGTCGACGATTTTGAACAGCAGTTTCTCAATTCGAACCACTGTGCGTGCTGCAAAGCGCTTGAAAATTACCATTAAATTCCCATAGAAAAATGCATTTTTTCGTAAATTTGGTATAAAATCGTGAAAAATTGTCCTTTTTCTTTCTGTAAACGATTTTCTGTTCATGAATGTCCAAACAATGAAAATCCGTCGTTTTATTAAATAAATTATATTAACTATTTTTTTTTGTGACTGTAAAAAAACCCCATAAACGTAAAAAAGCTGTAATTTATTAAAAAACATGTTAATTATTAATTTTAATGCTTTTTTCTTCATTCATTGATATTATTATCAAAATATATATTATTGTTCATGTGTTAACATGTTACATAATTTGTTTAAACAATTTATTGTTGTTATTTCCCTACTATCAGAAAAATAAATCTAGTGTTTTTGCAATTTTTTTCTAACTTTCTAACTTTTGATGCTCATTAGGAACATAAACATATATTTATTATCAAATTAAGACGTTAACAATTGTTTAAACTAACTATTGTTGTTATTTATTAACTTTTTCAAAAATGCATTAAAAGAGTTGTAGTTTTTTCTCAATTTTGTAATTTTCTTTTCTTGAAACAATCACATATTAATAAAATTAATAAAATTAGTATTCTAATAATTATTTAAACAAATTATTTTTGTTACTTATGAACTTTTCCAAAAATGCTTAAAAAGAGTTGTAGTTTTTTCTTAATTTTGCAACTTGCTTTTTTTAATCAACCACATATTAATTAAATTAGTAAGATTATTATTCTAACAATTATTTAAACAAATAATTGTTGTTAGTTATTAACTTTTTTAAAAATGCATTAAAAGATTTAAAAAAAGCAAGTTGCAAAATTAAGAAAAAACAACTCTTTGCAAGCATTTTTCAAAAAGATAATAAATAATAGCAACAATAATTTGTTTAAATAATAATTTTAATTATTTCATTAATATATGTTTGTTTCAAGAAAAGAAAGTTGTAAAATTTAGAAAAAAATACAATTCTTTTAATGCAATTTTGAAATGTTAATAAATTGTTTAAACAAATTATATGTAACGTGTTAACGCATGAACAATAGTATATATTTTAATAATAATATCAATGAATGAAAAAAAAGTATTAAAAATAATAATTAAAATTTTTTAAATAAATTTTAGGTTTTTTGCAGCCACATAAAAAATAATATATTTTATTTAATAAATATACGACAGATTTTAATTGTTTTAATATTCATCAAAGAAATATCTTTTACAGAAAGAAAAAGGTTAATTAAATTTGCTACAGACTATATTAAAGTTTAAAATAACTTAGCAATGATTCGAATGGTTTTTCTAAGGTTAAAATTCTTTGGATGAAAATTTCGCTTTCTGGCACATTTTCCCTAAATTATAAAGCATTTTAATAAAATTAAAAATTAATTTTCTTTGCGTGTATCACTCTTATGTCAGTCATATTTGATAGTTCCTAGAGTGACCGATAAGGGCGTTTTGTAAATTTAAACTGCCAATTATTCAAATTGAATGATTGAATCACGGACTGTTACCCATTTTATTATATTTTGTCACCTATTTCGATTAAAATTTCCATTTATCTAAATTAGAATCAATTCTAATTATAGGGTGTCTAGCGATCCGGGAAAATGCCGGGAATTTGTAAAAAGATCCGAGAATTCTCAAAACAATCCAGGAATTTTTAATGAAGTTTGACCATATGACATAACCTCAAACTAAAAATTAGTTTTTAGCATAAAAATAAAGTAAAACAAAAATTGCTGTTAATAAATTTTAAAAGATCTACTTATACAATTTCCAAATAAAATTATTTTGGATTAAAATATTGTTCATTCCCGCATTATTTAATATTTTGTGTTTTTTCCTCAAATCTAATGAAGAATAGCAATTTTTATCCAATTATGTCAAATAATAGCTTTGTTTTCTTTGAAATACTTTGAAAACTCGTAAATTTTTTTTTAAAATGTATTGTTCAGAAACAATATAGAAAGCATAAAAGGTACATTTTTTTCATTACTTTTTAACCAAATATTTTTAATAAAATTCTATACGTAGATTTGCATAAAATGTTTCGAAGAACAAAAAGAGCTATTATTTGACTTCATTGAATAAAAAATGCAATTTTTTATGTAATTTTTTTTTTATGTAAAAAAATACAAAATGTTAAATAATGCGTAAATGACAATATTTTAATCCAAAATATTTTTTTTTTTATAATTGGAAAAGTAGGTCTTTTAAAAGTTATTAAAAGCAATTTTTGTTTTATTTTAGTTTCATGCTAAAAACTAATTTTTAGTTTAAGGATGGTCATAGGGTCAAACATCGTTAAGAAATTCCGAGAATTCGTAAATAAATCTTGAAAATCTCATTCTTATATTGTTCAGTAACATCAAAAATTGAATTTGAAATGGTAAAAATGCGATCTGAAAATCTTGGGCAAAAATGTCAATAGTCAAATATTAATTCAATTTCATTTTATTTTACTTTAAATGTTTACATCTGTTTTTAATTGTTTAACTTTATCATTATATATTTTTTGACTTTTAAAAATTTTCATAGCTTATTACCTTTTTTTAAAGAACGTTTTTTCATTTTTCAAAATATTGCTTTATTATTTTATATTGGATATTCTTAGTTTTTCTATTGCTTAAAACTTTTTGACTTCGCCTGGAGTTTCTTTAATTTTCTTTTTAATTTTCTTTCACTTATCTATCTAATATATTTTATTTTCGTCTTTAATTTTCCCATTTTAAAGTAGATTATTCTAATTATATTTATTTTTGCTTTTATAATAATGCCTCTAATAGTTTTTTTTTATTTTATCGAATTTTTTATCATTTCTTAGATATTTAAGGATTTTATTTTTTCATTGTTCATTAAATGTTCTCATTTCTTCTACATTTATTTAGTATTTCTGACCTTTTCTGTGATTTCTTTATTCATTCGTTGATTTTCTTTTTCATAATATTTTGGATGTTTTAAAAATTTTAAATAATTTGTATGTTTTGTTTTTGTAGTTGTTTCTTAAACTAATTTTAATATTTCATTCAAACCACTTAATATTTAATTAGTATTATTATTAATTATTAAGTGAACAAATTCGGAAAATTTGTAATTTACGATCCGGGAACTCCGGGAATTTGCAGAGGAGAAAAATTATTATTCGGTAGACACCCTGTTACTTTACTTGTGTTTAACCTTTATTGGTAAAAATGAATTGTGATGTCTGATATCTATAAAATTCTTTAAATATATTTTAGTTTTTAATATTGCTGATTATAAGTATTTTTAATATTTTAAAGTTAATTAACCTAAATTTCAATTGCAGCTTTTGCAGTGATGATTCAAGAAGTTTATCATCTTCTACTGAGAGTAGTGTCTTCACTCGACGTCTTGAACCTTACGAAAGAGCTCTTCCATCAAGGTAATTATAATTTTTATAATAATTTTTGGAAATTTTTAGTTTCTTCATATCATAAAAAGGAGCGATATTTTGTTATTTAAATATTGATTATTTTTGTTTATTTTTTCTTATTTCTTCTTATTTGAACAAAAATTACTATTTTACTTGTATCTCATTAAATATGCATCTTTTTCTATGTTTAAAATATTTTTTAATCACTTTCATGTATATGATTTTCAATTAATTTATAAAGTTAAACGGAACCTATCAATATCAATTGAAAACTTGTTAATTTCATTCTTCTTTTTCTTAGTATACCATCAACATATGTTTTTTTGCGTTTTATTACTCATAAAGTTTAATAACCGTAGCTTCATTTTGATCGATATTTTAAAGTAAATTTTTTATTTGATGCAAGTTATGAGAAAAAACGTGGTACAAAATTCTTTGCCGAGTGTCGTAAATCAAAGGAAATTGTTGTAGCTATTAAACGTACGATCAAAATGAAATAAAAGGAAAAATGGAAAATTTTTTGTTGAGAGAGTACTGAGTAAAAGGAACAGGAAGTTGACAAGTTTTTAATGGAACTTGTCAAGTTGCCTTTACTCTCGTGTTTTTTTAATTAAATTGAAAACTAAAATTCAAAATAATCAATATTTATCGAAAAATCATATTTATTTTGTTTTTAACCATTTTAGGAAGAGAAATTTTGTTTCGGTAATTTTTCAAAATTATCAGGCATCACAATTCATTAGAAAATTATTTTTTAAAAACCTTGTTTATCTATTAATGTAAATTTTCTTTTGTTTCTAAATAAAACTATCGCATTTTGATTTTTAAAAATCGCTCTTTTTAATTTTTCTTTTGTATCCTTTACATTTTCGAAAGGTATTATTTTTAAGTTGTTAATGTTCTAAAATCGTCTCTCGAAACCTGAAATAATTCTGGATTTCGAAAATCGGATATTTTGTATCTACCTTGATAATTTTATTTTGCTTGCATTCTACAAAAAGATGCAGGAAAATTAAAAATATATAATCTGAACTTTTAACCGGTTTAGAATTTACATTCTTAAACAATTAAAAGTTTTGAACATTTAACTTCTCACAATTTTTAGTATTTTTCATGCACAATTTTTTTACGTTCTTTTTTAATTAATTTTTTGAATCTCTTGCATGGATTTTCCAAAAAAAAGAGAGAAAATTCTTTATAACAAAAAAAATGTGTTGATTTTACTAACAAAACATCAAACAAACTGTTTTATTCCTACACAGGAATAAAAAAAAAATTAACAAAAAATATATAAAAATGTAGATAATCTATTCAAAAAATTATGTTTACGAACATTCTCTTTTACAGTAAGCAAATAAATAAGAAGATAAAAATTTAAAGGAATATCACTCTCTTTATAATAATCACTCTTTTTAAAACAAATTTCCCTTTTTATCTAAAATTGAACAGAAATCAATTCTGTTCTTGATTAAAATTAATAGACCTTCTAAAGAAGGAAAATAAAACACGATAATCTTTTTTTTGTATTAAAGACAAAAATCGATCAAGTTTTTCGACAAAACACAAAACAAATATAAATTTTGGATTCGTTTTATGTGTCGTTCCCTTTTTAATTCAGTATATACTCAATCCTAATTAATTGAACCATTTTAATCGCATGATACTTGTTTTAAAAGACATTAACCTATTATATTTTTCAGAGTCGATGACATACACCAAGAACCATCCTTTGATTCGGGTATTGGGTATCGAAAGATAGTGCCAAGCAGACGATTATATAATGATCCAATCTCGGTCTCGAAGTCGAGTGAAACCTTCTATCCGGAAGTGAACAGTGAAAGAAAAGGAAGTCTCGAGAGCTTGGCAAGTCTTCGAAGTTATGAATCTCAGCTCAGCATCGACAGCTCCGAATCCCATCATTCTCAGGATAATTCGAAACCTGTCCCGAGTATGAGAACAAGACGTAACGATCAAACTTCCGTGACAGCAGTCAACACCAGTCTAGCGAATACTGCCAGCCAATCATCCAGCAGAAGGACCGACAGTTCTTCGACTGGATACAGTGACGGAGACACGGATGTTGAGACTCCGAGTGCTGTTCACAGTGCTCCACCCATCTTCAACACTGCATCTTTCTCTAATAGAGACATTGCTCACCACCTTTCTTCCATGAGTGTAACGCAGAATCCAAATAGCGATATTTGGAGGAAACGACCTGACCTACCACCAACAACCTACAGCGAGTACTTGATGCAAATTCCCCAGAAAGCGACTGTGCAACGTTCACAAAATGTCTCCCAGTACAGGAACTTGACAGAGACGCTCTTGGAACAAGCGAGACTTGAAAGACTCAATGAAGCTTCCAATTTTAATGTTAAACTCACCAGTCCCACTTGCAGAGAACAACGAAGACTCAGCGAGAATACCTTTCAAAATGAGTGCTCTGATATTCATTCTTGCTCGCCATCGAGGCGGGAAAATATCTACAGTTCTGGAAAGTGCATCAAGGATTTTAATTACTTGAGGAGGCAGAATTCTGAAGGGGACACGAATTTGAAGACGGATCTCGTGAATAGCGAGTCTCTGGGGAAAATTGCTAAAGATACGAGTTTAAGGGAGAGGAATCTCAGACCTAAGGAGAAGCTTGAACCGGATGTACCTGTTAGGAGCGCGAGGAGGAACAGACCTCCGAGAGAAGTTCAGTGTCGATCAATGGGGGAGAGTACCACTGAAGTGAATGCCAACGAAGGCAGAAATCTTTTTCTCGGCACGATTAGGGAAAGTGATTTGAAAACAGGCAATGTCTGGATTAATAAAGACGCGAATGAGACGACGGTTAGGAATGTTGCCGAGTGGAGTAAAGGTGTGTAACTATTTTCTTTCTAAATGTACATCAATTTAGTTTAATAATTCAAAATTTAAATTAACACTCAAAATTTAAAAGTTACAGATTATTCGACGCCTCTCTTCGATAAAATGCTTTCTTGAACGTCAATTCGATATAATTCTATCTAAAAAACAAATGCAATATGAAAAAAACTTGGAGATTTTTGCAAAATAATTCTTAATCAATTATATTTAATCTTTGTTTATCTATGAGCTCTGAAGCTTTTTTCGGTCTTCTTCTGTTAAATTTATTTAGAAAGTAATCATATTTTTTAGAATGCTCTATGCACTCAAGTCACAGGAATATATTATAAAATTCATTTTACATGAAATGAAGATTTAGTGAAATAGATATTTTGGCATTTAAAAATTCTACTCACTTAAAATTTTCTTGAGAATTCTACTAAATTAGAATTCTGTTAGACTTATGTTATTTCCTATATAAGAAATCAGCCAGTTTTATGCCTGTTACGCTTTCAGCTGTTACGCTGTTCGTCCGTTACGGTATAGAGAGACCAAGATTGTAGGTAGCTTAAAATAGACAGATAAGAAAGGTAGGTATACTAGGATAGCAGGTAGCTTGATATACAATACAAGCTTTTTGTAAAATTGTTTAACAGTCTATTGCTAAATGAGTAAATTAAAAAACTGATTATTGGATATAAATAAAACTTTCAGTAACATAGAGAAAAAAGAAAAATATTATTAAAATCTTTTTTAAAAGTGTCATCCTTAGAATTGAAGAAATTGATTTGACACCCGTAGCGCGCTTTAAAAGTTCTAGTATATTCATAATTTTTTATTAAAAGTTTACTCAAAAATAAAAATCTACCAATCCAAATAGTGAAATTTTTCTGGAAGTTAATGGAAATTTTCATTATTTTGAATTAGTAACTAATTTTTACTAATTCAGGTTTAGAGTGCTCTTCACTTTTAGAAAATTTAACAATTAAAAATAGTATTATAAAGGAATAGATAGTTATTTGTATTTAAAATAAAATTTTTACCAAATTTCGAAACATGTTATCGTTTGTAAAGGAATCATATTGAATAATAATTTCACTTGTCATTTTATTACACTGAAATTGACATAGCATTATCTTGAACTGACGATTGATTAAAAATTATTTTGCAAAAATCGCAAACTTCATTTCACATTGTATTTGTTTTGACATAGAATTATATTGAATTAACGTTCGAAAAAGCATTTTATCGAAGGGAGGCGTCGAATATATTTATAAAAATTAAAAAAAATAATATGTTCTTTAAGCAAGGACATTTCACAAAAATAATAAGAAATTAAAATATTCAATTCCTGTCCATAGTTCTTTAATAAACAAATCAAAATTCTTTTATCAATAACATAAATCAGTCACGTACATATTACCATCTTGAATCAAAGAAACGTTTTTGTATTTTAACCCATTCAAGCAAAAATTTTTTCTGCAGAAAATTTTTACCAATGTCAACATATCTAATAGTTTTTGGGGTCCCTGAATACAAATCCAATGTCATTTTCAAAAAATTTTAAAAAATCTACTTATACAATTTTCAAAAGAAATTATTTTGGATTAAAATATTTTGTCATTTACGTATTAATTAAATTTTTGTGTTTTTTCTTTAAATCTAATGAAATATTGCAATTTTTATCCACTTATATCAAATAATGGCTCCTTTTGTTTTTTGAAACATTCTATATAAATTTACTCATAGAGTTTTATTAAAAATGTTTAGTTAAAAAATAATGAACAAAACAAAATATATTTTTCACGTTTTCTATATTATTTCTGAACAATACATTTTTAATAAAATGCTATAAGTAGAATTGTAGAGAATATTTCAAAGAATAAAATGAGCCATTATTTGACATTATGGTACAATATTTTAATCCAAAATAATTTTATTTCAAAATTGTATAAGTAGATCTTTTAAAACTTGTTAAAAAATTTTTTTATTTTATTTTATTTTCATGATAGAAACTAATTTTTAGTTTGAGGTTATGTCACAGGGTCAAACATCCTTAAGGTGGTTCTCTATATTGACATATCCTCAAACTAAAAAATGTCTACTTCTATAACAAATAAAACTATTTTTTTTTAAATTATAATTACACCAATTTTTGAAAGATCCAGTTGTTCATTTTTCAGAAAAAGTTAGATTGAGCTCAAATTTGTCAAATAATAATTAACAAAGCTTAAAACATAAAAGATAGACAAAATGTAAAGAAAATTGAATAAATTTACATAAAAAACAAGTTAATTTAAAAGTAATTAGAGAAATGAAAATATTGTACTTATTTATGTTTTTTATGTCAAATAATAATTAACAACTGCAATTTTTATCCAATTCTGACAAATAATAGCTCACTTTTCTCGTCAAAACATTCTCTACAATTTTATTTGTTATATTTTGACAAATAATATTCTGTTTAAAAAATACACAAATAGCAAACTTTATTTATTTAATAACTTTTAAATAAAATATGTATTATTAAATAAAACCCAACAAATAAAATTTTAAAGAATATTTCAACGTGAAAAATAAGCTTTTATTTTACAGAATTGAATAAAAATTGCAGTTGTTCATTTAATGTTTAATGTAAAGAAAATACATAAAATGTTAAATAATTATTATTTGACAACAAAGTTTGACAAAATCTAATTTTTTCTGAAAAATGTATAACTGGATCTTTTAAATTTGTTGAAATTAATTTAAATAATAGTTTTATTTGTTGGGATCAGTCATTTTTTAATTTAAAGTTATGTCAATGGAGAGAACCTCCTTAATTTGAATCTTTCCGATATTTTAAAAATTGTGTAACTTTATTTTAAATTCTTTCCTTCCTTAAAAATTTTCTTTCATTTAATGAATTTTCTAATTTAATAATCATGTTTCTAGTTCAAAAAATTAAATTTTTTCCTTATAATTTCTTATACGAAAAATTTATTAATTTTTTTTATTGATTTCCTTATTAAAAATGTTGTTTATTTCTCCAATGACTTTTTAATTAACTCGTTATTTATGTAAATTTATTCAATTTTCTATTCATTTAGTTTATTTTTTCTAAAATTTATTTACGCTTTCATACAATTTTTAGATTCTAAGAATTTTTAAACCAATGTTTATTGTTAAAATTGTTTAAAAATTTGTTTCTTTTACTTTTTAAATTTATTTACATATTTATTTTTAAATTTTCTTCAATTTTTGAATAATTTTCTAGATCTTTTTCATTTTTTAAGGAGTTTGTCACTCTGTTTATACAATTTTCTTATTTTATTCTTACTATTTTTTATTCTGTACTCCATGTTTCACTATTTTTATAATTTTTCTAATTTTTTCATAGTTTGTTAAACTTTCTTTCGATGATTTTCTCCCATTTTTTAATATATATTTTTTTATTTATTTATTTTTAATTTTTTTTTAATTCATTTCATAATAAATAGTCAGACAATTCTGACTATGAAGTCTTATTGTTTCAAGTACATATTTATAAATAAAATATTTTTTATCAAAAAAAGTTAATAATTTAATAATATTAGAAGAAATATTATTATTAACTGTTTAAAGTACTTTAAAAGTCCCCTATTTTTATATATTTAGTCCCCTATTTCCCCTAAAATATTTTTCGTTGTCACTGTAAAGCCTGCCATCAATATAAGATAATTGGGAATTGTCGATTGAGTCATAATCATTTCTTGGATAAAAATTTAGAACCAAACATAAATACCATCATAAAATATAAAATCAGAGAATCTACTCTTAACGCCATTTTAATCTTAATTATATTTATAAACACACATAATTTACATACCTCCAATATACTTTACACGCTTTTAGAGTGTCGTGTAAATTATACTGTTTTATATTAAAGCTCGTAATTAATCTACCCCCAATTCTTAATTTCTCCCTTCCAACTCAATTACTAATTCGTCAATTCTTCTATTCTAACATTCATGAGGCGCATGAATATTCCCTAAAACCCATTTAGCCTAAATTGCATTCAGCCTAAAACCATATAACCTGAAATTCATTCAGCCTAAATTCCACTTAACCTAAAATGCATTCAGCATAAATCCCATTTAACCTAAAATGCATTCAGCCTAAATCCCATTTAACCTTTTAGGTTAAATGGATTTTAGGTTAAAAAGGTTAAATGGGATTTAGGCTGAATTCATTTTAGGTTAAATGGGATTTATGCTGAATGCATTTTAGGTAAAGTGGAATTTAGGCTGAATGCATTTTAGGTTAAATGGGATTTAGGTTAAATGAGTTTTAGGTTAAATGTGTTTTAGGTTGAATGCAATTTAGGTTAAATGGGATTTAGGTTAAATAAGATTTAGTCTAAATGCATTTTAGGTTAAATGGGATTTAGGTTAAATAAGATTTAGTCTGAATGCATTTTAGGTTAAAAGGGATTTAGGCTAAATGCATTTTGGGTTAAATGAGATTTAGGCTGAATGGATTTTAGGTTAAATGGGATTTAGGCTGAATGCATTTTAGTTTAAATGGGATTTAGGTTACATGGATTTTAGGTTAAATGAAATTTAGACTGAATGCATTTTATGTTAATTGTGTTTTATGTTGAGTGCATTTTAGGTTAAATGGGATTTAGACTGAATGTATTTTAGGCTATATGGTTTTAGGCTAAATGGGTTATAGGGAATATTCATTCGCCTCACATTCATTATCTCTATAAATGTATAAATACACGAAGCTTTTGAGTAACATGACTTTTAATAATTGACAAATAATAATTTAAATAAACACTTCTATCCTTACAGGTGATGTTGCTTTCAAAGATCAACAAACGGGAAAACGATCCCATGCCATAACGAGTTTTGAGCTACGCAGAAGAAACTCAGATCCAGCCACGAAAGTCTCGGGTCTTGGGGATGATAAAGCGACAGCTGATACTAGTCCTAGCGATTTTAAACACGCGGGAGAGAGCCTCGAGTGGAAAGGCAATTACTTCACATTGGTGGGTCATCGGTTCAGAAAAGTCGCGAGGTTTTCCAAGGATGATGTTTGTGTCTGCTGTCACGCAAAGATGGACGCCTTCATTACACAAGGTTACAAGTGTAATGATTGTAAGCAACTGTATCACGTCAAGTGCATACAAAATGGAGGAGTTCTCAAGATGCCGTGCAGTATGGCGAACGCTTCGAATAGAAGAAACAGGAAGAAAACTGCGAGAAGTACCTACGAGAATATTAAACAGGGAGTCGTGTCGAAATTTAGTTTAACCGGCACTTCGGCTTTCTCTGACAGCACGGATAAAATTATCTCGGATTCGAAGGAATTGGCATTGATGCAAGACTTTATTACGAAGAAAATTTACGATATGGAGAGTCAAGAGGAGGGTGGAAAACGTAGCGATGTCGATCGGGTCTTCAAGCAGGCGTTGAGGAAGTTCAAAGATGACTTGGTGATAACGTATAGTGTTGCCATTCAGCAGGGAGTCGAGGGAAATATAAAGTACACCGATCTGATTGCTAATTTTCTTCATGTTATTGAAACAGTCTGCAAGCAGGAAAATACGAGGGAAGATTTTCCAGTGTCGATGGGAGTAAATGCTTTCAGAGGATTCATGAACGAGTTTATGAAACTTTCCAAGACCGAGGCGTTGGAGAAGCAGAGTAAGAGCAAGAGAAAAAAGGAGAAGAAACGCAAACAGGAGGAGCCAATTCGACACGGCAATCACATGTTCCAGCTTACGATAATAAATATTCCTACCGCTTGCGAGGTCTGCACTTCGTTCTTCATGTGGCCTATCGAACGGGGTCTTGTCTGTCAGAATTGCAAGCTCACTTGCCATAAAAAGTGTTACACGAAAGCGTCCGAGTGCGGAAAGGAGGGATCGATTAGCGAGATAAACTCGCGACACGTCTTCGGAGTTCCACTCTACAAACTCGATTGTGGAGATTGTAAAGTTCCTTTGGTAGTGGATCGTCTAATCACGACAATCGAGATGCGAGGTTTATATACTGAGGGAATTTACAGGAAGAGTGGAGTCAGCTCGAAGGTAAAGGAACTTAAAATGAAAATGGACGAGGGCGACCTGGAGAAAGTGGATTTTGAGAACTATCAGGTCCACGTACTTGCTGCTGTTCTCAAGAGCTTTTTCCGGGATATGCCGGAGCCTTTACTCACCTATGAATACTACGATGACTTTCTGCACGCGGCGAGCCTGACCGATCCTCACGACAGGATTAGTACACTTTTTGCGATTCTGAAAAAGTTGCCCAAGCCTAATTTTGACCTCATGGAGCGGCTGATTGTCCATTTGGCAAGAATAGCTCGACACGAGGAAGATAATCGAATGTCCCCCTCGGCTTTAGCAATAGTTTTTGCTCCGTGTATTTTAAGGACTAATAGATCACTGCCGGCTCAAGACTCACTGCAAGACGTTGGAAGACAGACGCGATGCGTTGAGACGATTGTCCAGGAGAAATTGAGAGTTGTTAGAGCGACTTTGGCTGATATCAATACTTTGGAGACCGCTTGTCACACGGCAACGCATAGATTGTCGAGTCTGAGGTCTTCGAAAATTTTTAGTCCAGAGGAGTTGAACGTCACCTCGTCAAGCGCAGTGTCCAGAGGAACAACTGTCGAGACGGAAAGGGATCGAAGTGACGAAGAAGAGGCTATTCTCGTTGGCCACATCAAAGAAATTGAGAAAGAAAAAGCTCTTCTTACGTCCACGTTACCGAGCCTCACGAGAGCTTCGTCAGATGATGATCTACTTCTCTCGGCTACTGATCTTGACGATGGCTCACTGGACGATCTTCTACCATCTGCTGGTAAGCCTCGATTAATTATTTTTGACAAAAAATTAATTAAAATTACAGTTCTGATGAGGACTGCATTGATTGTCGAAACGTTAAAACAACAAATGGTTTTTATTTATTAAAGGACCTTATTTTCTAATTGACTTGGAGAAATCGATCAATTCTACATAATCATATTTAACAAATTCATTATTTATTTAATAATTAGGGGAGAGTAGTCAGGGTTGGGACTTAGAGTTTATTTTGTATTGTCACGGTAGAGCCATAGGAGAGACCATCCAACAGTAGATAATTTAAATTTTATAAAAAATGGTTTTAAAACTTTAATTCAGCTTTAATTCAGCACTTTTTATGAACCAGTGTGAATTTCAGCAGTAGATAATCAATAGTAGATAATCCATTATAGAACTGTCAAAAGTTCAGATTGTGTTTTGATAGCATTTTCTTGTTTTCAAACACATTTTAATTTAGTTTGAATACTTCTATATGGATTGTAACATATTCCCGCTGCCTTATTTGCTAGGATATGTTTAATTGAGCGTAACAAGATTTCTCCTATTTCTAATATTTTATTTAATTACAAAAGAATAATCAACTTTTATGTTGACAAATTGCTTTGATTTTCAAGAATATTTATCAAGGAACTGTATTGTGGGTAAAAAGCTGTTCCACAATTTTTTTTTTTTTCAAATAAGAAAGGATTATCTACTGTTGGTAGGAGGTAATTTTTCAGTAAATTTTTATTGTATTATAAATATACATATTATGAATAAGTGGTTAATTTTAGGCCCATTTTGCTGATTGTCATAATAATTTGAATAGATTAGCTTCATTTTAGCGTTAAAATTTTTATCAATTAATTCGGCTTGAAATAATTACACCGGTTGGAAATTTGTACTATCTACTGTTGGGCGGTCTCCCCTAAGTACTTGTTAACAATACCAGCAACCTTTAGGGGAGACCATCCAACAGTAGATAGCCAAAATTTTTAACAGGAGTAATTATTTCAAGCTGAATTAATAAATAAAAATTTTAACGCTAAAATGAAGCTAATCTATTCAATTAATTAATTAACTTAGCATAATGTGCCTAAAATTAACCACTTATTCATTATCGGTATTTTTATAACGTGATAAAAATTTACTTAAACACAACCTCCTGCCAACAGTAGATAATCGTTTCCAATTTATAAAATATAAATTGTGGAACAATTTTCTATTCGTAATACAGTTTCTCGATAAGTATTTTTCAAAATAAAATCTATTTCTCAATATAAAAGTTATTTATCCTTTAATATTTCAATGAAATATTAGAAAGTCGAGAAAATATTAGTTTCTTAAGTTTCTGAAACACGCCTAATCAAACCTAACGGAACTTAAGAAAGCGGGAATTTTGAATAAAATCAAATAAATTCTTGTATTTGTTGTGCATCAACTTATTTATAAATATATTTAAATGTTTTCTAATTTTTTTACTGATAGTAAATTGATTCTGATTATTTTATATAGGAGTATTGAAACTAAATTAAAAAGTTTTTGAAAACAAGAAAATGCTATCAAAACATAATCTGAACTTCTGACAGTTCTATAATGGATTATTTACTATTGTTTATCTACTGTTGAAATTCACACTGGTTCATAAAAAGTGCTGAAATAATTATGAATAATTAAATAATGAAAACTAAGACAGTAATTAATTTTTATCAATATTATTAAAATTGATTTATTCTATGATTCTATCATCAGGTGAGTAAAGTTAAACATTTTTCAAAATCTTAATCGGAGAACTACTCTTCGAATTTAAATTAGTAAACAATAACTAATTATTAGTCAAATTCATTTTTAGATTTAATAACTAATATTTTATATGTGAGAGTAAAATTCAATTCTTGGAAGGTTGTAAAATACATAAAACACGTAAAATTGGTTTTTACGTATTTATTTGTTTGGTCATTGCGACGTTTCGATGACTTGGTGTATCATCCTCATCAGGCTAATTTTGAAAAAACACAAAATACACCAAGATTTAAAAAAGACACTGTTATTTAATCACTTAAAAACAAATTCATAAATAATAAAAATTACCTAAATTAAAATTCGACGTTGCATAGTTATAAATCAAAAATTAAAATACTTTTTTTTAATATAATACTAATATTATTTTAGACTATTTCCAAACTATTTAGTACTGCCGAAACTCATTAGAACATGTTTAAAACTTTTTATAACAGAAAAATGACTTATAAAACTGAATTAAAAGTTGTTTTTAAATACGTCGGACGGACTGACATTAAAGTCTCGTTATAAAATTTTCGGCTTTTAGACACGAAACTAAAAACGAAGCAAAACATCTACGCCAAATTTTAATAAAATTAATAGTAATTTACCTAAATATCCCCAATTTATCAATTGTTTTTAAAAGAAATTTAATTTAAATTTATGCAAATTCTAATGGGTTCTAATTTTGAGGAATTTAAAATTGAATTTTTCTATCCAGTAAACAATAATCAAACTTAAATTTCATTTTTTAAATTATTATCAATTCAAACCTACATTGGCTTCAGCTTTATTTGATCCAAATTTTAACTACTTTATTTTCTCTATAGATATAAACTTAGAAGGTCCTGAGTATCAAGCGCTACTTTTATGATTCTAATTATTCTTCTAATGAACTATATGAAAAAAATTTTTAATCTGAAGTACATTATTGCTACATTTTAAGCTGCACAAGTTGTTTTGACAAGATTTAATAACTTTATTTCACTTTATTAAATGTCAAACAGTTTTTCATGAGTGACAAGCAATTTCGCATTTTTCTCACATTCGTTTTACTTCTGGATAAAAAGTAGTACAAATAAACTTGCGTACAAAAATAGACGAATTTACAATTTATCAGTAAATTAAATTTTCAGCAAACTTTACAACTTATAACTAATAACTGTAAAGTATAATTATAACTACAACTAATTTTAAAATGTATTCTGTTTTAATACATTTAATAAAAATAGTTTGTATTTTTGAAATTCTGTACCGGCATTATAAATATGAGAAATATTCTTGAATTCTAAACAATGAAGAATGTTTTCCGGGGATATGAAATTATTTTGGTTTGGAATTTCGTTTTTCCAATAAAACAATCAATAATAAATGTTTTTGAGGATAAAGCTTTTAGTTTAAAACTGTGAGAACTCAAATACTTCACGTTGTTTGTAACCAGGAATAATAAAAAAATAAAAAAGTTAAAATGGTTTTTGAAATAAAAAGATTTTGCCAGCACAAAAATTAACGCTTTCGAAACAATTCGTCTTTGAACTTTAAAACCCAATTAAATTCAATTAAAAATAAATATGGCTCAATAAAAAATAGCAATTGAATAAGAATAATTGTATACTGAATAAAAATCCAGAGACAGGTGAAGGTTATATTATTTTGTTTTTAATTCCCCTTTTTTAGAATTTAAACATCAAATAATTCTAAATTTGTTTTCTTAATTTTACCATTTTTGCGTGAATTACTGTAATTTAAAAATTTTTTCTTTCTTTTCGGTAGAGCAAAACAAGGAAACCTAAAAATAGAAAAGGCATCATGAAGCTGGAAATAGTTTAAAAAATTACTTAACTTGATTATCAATGAATTTAATAAATGAGAAAAAGTAGTACACAAATAAATGTGTACAAAATAACAATACTTATATTCATAAAATGATAAATTATGAATAATATGAAATAAGTTCCAAAATAACTTGAATAAGTACCTTCTGAGAAAAAAATTACGTAATAAGTGATAAAAATATAACAAATTAATTTTCTAAAAAAAAGATATTTTTTTTTTAAATTAGAAATCTTATATTCAGTCATAAGTTTTAATTAATATCTAAGCCTTCAATGCAACATTCTAACTGGTTAACTAAAAGTTTAATCAGTTATTAAAAGTTATCCAATGTAAATGAAACGGTACTTAAAACTTACATTACAATTTTCAATTGCTTCAAAATAAATGCAAATTGCAAGTTAAATTATTCAAAACGTTTAAGTGAAACTTCTAATGAGAAATATAGAAAAATAATTGTAAATTGAGAGTTTAAATAATTTGAAGAAATAGTGTATGCTACTAATTTATTAATTTTGCTTTAAAAGTCATTTGAGACACAAAAATAAACAAAAAATAGATTTAAAAAATCTTTTTTTTTTCGTTTTTTCTCAACAACTAGGTGCTTAATGTTGATATATTATTTAAAAATCAGCTTTATGGAGATTACATTTACTGAAAATGTTGAAAAATAATTGCTTCTCATTATATTTTATCGAAGACGAATATTATTCGCGAAAAGTTTTTAAGCTTGAGTGGGTGGCAAAGATTTCCTCCCAGATTAAATTGGCAAAATATTCATTTTACCGAGATCAATTTTACCATTCTCAAATTTATCATTATGAAAATAAAAAGTTTGATTTTTCTAACGGATCGTTTAATCTCTAAAACTTAATATTTTAAATTATTGTTAAACGGTTAAAAAAGCCAATTATTTAAGCAAAAGTATTTATAAAATTACTTTTTATAGTTATTAACAAGGTGGGTTATAGACCGAAATTTATTTATCCGAATATTTAAACTTCCTAAACTTCATTCGTGAGAATATTCAACTTTTCGAAAATGCATTTGGCAGAAATTGTGTTTATCAGTTTTACCATTTGTCCTCATATTTAATTTCCCGAAATTCCATTTTTCAGATTATTTAACTTTCCAAATATGAAATTGTCAGATATTGTATTTATCAGACCCACTGTTTGTTTGAGTATTTAATTTTTTGAATGCGCAATTAACCGACACAAGGAATGTAGAGTTCCTAAAGGATTATCTGATTGGTTGGTAATCATTCCGGAAATATTACCCGCCAATCAGCGAGCTCTTTTAGAAATCCTACATCCGTGTGTCGGGCAAATACACGTTTTGGAATTTTTGTATTTGGGAAGTATTGTATTCTGACAAGTGAAAATTCGAGAGGTTAAATATTCTAAGAAATAAAGTTTTGAGAGGTTAAATATTTGGACAAATGATAAATGTGATGGGTCAGCTACTTTTCCTTCAAAAGTAATTTTTCAAAATATCCATTTGTCCGAATTTTATTTAACCAAAAGACTATTTATAAAAAATCTAATTTGACAAAATTTTAAGTTTCAGGAATCTCATTAATCGAAAAGTGCATTTTTCAGAATCTCATTTATTCAAAAGTGAATTTATGAGAAATCAAATTTTTCAGAAATCACATTAATCAGAAGTCTCATTTGTCAGAAATTTCAATTATCGAACATCTTATTTAAGAAAAAATGCATTTGTCAGAAATCTAATTTGTCAGCATTTTTAATTAACAGAAATTCCATGTATCCAAAATTGCATTTAACAGAAATCTAATTTGTCAGAAATTTCAATTATCAAAATTATCACTTATCCAAAATTACATTTATCTGAAATTGCTTTAATCAAAAATCTGCTTTTTAGAAACTACATTTATCAGAATCTTATTTGTCGGAAATCGCATTTGTCAGCAACTGCATTTATCAGAAATTTAATTTGTCAGAAATTGCATTTATCAGAAAGCTCACTTGTCCAAAATTACTTTTATCAAAAAAACCAATTTTCAGAAATTGAAATTACATGAAATTTCATTTATCAGAAATTTTATTTGTCAGCAATCAAATTTATCAAAATTTTAATTTGGCAGAAATCGCATTTATCAGAATTACTTGTCCGAAATCGCATTTATCAGAAATCTTAATTATACGAAATTTTATTTTTAAGTAATTCTGTTTGCCAGAAACTAAATTTATCAAAAATCTAATTTGTCAGAAATTGCATTTATAAGAAATCTAACTTCTCCGAAGTTTTATTTATCAGAAATCAAATTTATCAAAAATCTAATTTTTTAGAAACTGCATTTATAAAAAAACTCATTTGTCCGAAATTGCATTTAACAGAAATTGCACTTATCAGAAATCTAAGTTATACGAAATTTCATTTATCAGAAATTTTATTTTACAGAAATTTTAATTTAATCGAAAATCTCATTTAACAAAAAATGCATTTACCAGAAATCTAATATGTTAGAATTTTTAATTTGCAGAAATTTCATGTATCCAAAATTGCATTTAACAAAAATCTAATTTGTCAAAAAATACATTTATCAGAAGTCTAATTTTGCAGAAGTTTAATTTGTCAGAAATTTTATTTATTAGAAATCTCATTTGCCAAAAAGTGACTTTTATCAGAAATCTCATTTGTCCGAATTCGTATTTATCAGAATCTGCATACAGTTTCTGATAAATGCGATTTCGGACAAAAGAGATTTCTGATAAATGCACTTTTGGACAAATTAGATTTTTTATAAATTCAATTTCTGACTAATGAGATTCCTGTTAATTGAAATTTCTACTAAATGCAATTTCTGATAAATTAGATTTCTTATAAATGCAATTTCTGGCAAATGAGATTTCTGCTAATTGCAATTTCTGATAAATAAATTTTCGTATAAATTAGATTTATGACAATTGGGTTTTCTGGTAATTAAGATTAAATTTCTGACAAATTAAATTTCTGATAAAAGCAATTTCTGACAAATAAGTATTCTGTTAAATGCAATTTCTGTTAAATGCAATTTCGGGACAATGAGATTTTTGACGAATGCAATTTTTGATAACTGAGATTTCTGATAATTGCAATTTCGGGAGAATGGGCTTTTTGATGAATGCAATTTTATATAACTGAATTTTATGATAAATGCAATTTTTGACCAAATTAGATTTCTTATAAATGCAATTCTTATAAATGCAATTTCTGACAAATGATATTTCTGATAAATGCAATTTCTGACTGATTAAATTTCTCATAAATGAGTTTTAGCATAAATTAGATTTCTGACAATTTGTTTTTCTGGTAAATAAGATTTCTGATAAATGCATTTTCGTACAAATGAGATTTCTGATAAGTGCAATTTCTGACAAACTAGATTTTTGATAAACGAAATTTCGTATATATTAGATTTCAGACAATTGATTTTTCTGGTAAATAAAGTTACTTATAAATGCAATTTTTGATTTATGAGATTTCTGATAATTGAAAATTTTGACAAATTAGATTTCTGATCAATGGAATTTATGAAAAAAGTGGATTTCTATTTAATACACTTTTAGATAAATAAGATTACTGATAAATGCAATTTTGAATTAATGAAATTTCTGTCAAATTAGATTTTTGATAAATAGCCTTTTGGTTAATTCAAATTTGGTCAAATGGAGATTCCGACAATTGACTTTTGGAGAAAATTCAGGACGACCAATCTGTTAATACAATTTTTGCCAATTGCATTTTCGGAAAGTTGAATATTCGGAAAAATAGAGTTTTGGTTTTTTAAATATTCGGACAAAAAGAAATGTCCGATAAATAAAATTTCTGGAAAATGCATATGTTCAATATTCTGACAAATAAAGTTTCGAGAATTTAAGTATTCTGTTACATAAATTTCCATTTAATCTTTCCGTTTATATTATCAATATGTTTCGGATTTTATGTTATTTGAAAACATGTAATAAATTAAAAAAATTATTATTTTCAGACGGCCTAGTCAGAAAGAAGCCAATTCATAGACAAAGTTCATCTGACAACTCGTGTCCTACAATCATTAATCATGACGAGGATATGGTGATGGTATGACGAGAATACATCGTTCAGAAGACACGTCTCGGTTAAGTACACCAATCAAAGTAGATTATTAACTGAAATGTCAGTGCTGCCTGTGTCGCTTTGCGAGTCGCAAAAGTCTCTTGAAATCATTTGTTGACAATTAACTAAATGATAGCGAACTTAACTCTAGATAGGTTTAGTAAATTGTTGAATCCAGATAATGTTTTTGAGAGTAAGGACATGCGATATATTGCATTTATGAAAGGTGTGCAAGAACTCTGTTTTACCTTTCGAGATTTTAGAATCACTATAAAACTCAATAGAATATAACTTCTAAAATTGCGTCTGAAGAAGAAACTTCACGCAACAAGAGAAATAAAAACAAAACTTATCGGGTACGCATTTTCCAAATTGCACTCTACAATAAATTATTATTATTATTATTATTATTATTATATTATATATTATATTATATTATTATACATATGATTCTTTAACGTTAAAGTTGTTGCTTGACGCTGTTTTTTTTTGTGGATGAAAGACGTTGTTCTCTTTCATCCTGAAGTAGAAGATTCTGTACAAAGAGTGGAAAAGCGCCAAGGCGTTAGACTGAGTTTTCAATTGTGAAGAAAAAAAAAACATTGAATGAACTTCAAAATGATGATTTATGATTATATACTTTTAAAAATGTGATTAGATGCGATGAAATTAGAGCTAAGCGAGAGGGAACGAAGGAACGAGAAAAAACCAAATTCTAGTTTGTAGTGATCCGATACGCTACTACGATTTTCAAATACTTTATTAACTCATTCGTTTTACAAGACAAGCAACGCAAAGCAATTTCGCCGGATAACGCTTATTATCATTCCAATTTATTTGTATATTTTTTACCAACGAATTTCTTCTTTTTTCTCACATCTATACATCTCTTAGCATTCCTCTTCTCTATTATCGAGCAAGTTTTTTTTCCTTGCTCAGAACTGATCTACTTTTTTTATTTCCAGAATCAAAAAAACACAATTTTTAGTTTTTATACTCTTTATTATTTTAAAAATCATATTCAGCTTTTTTAATTAAGTTTTGTCATTTATTGTCCCCACGTCTTTCAATGAATTGTATTTCAGTTGAGAGCTTTCCAAGCACAAAACAAATGCTACGCAATAACTGAAAGAGGTTAAAAAGTCAAGGTAGCAGTTTAGACAAATACTGAAAATTTAATTTTAATTCTGAAAATAAGGAATCGAATAATGTTTGTACATCGAGCGCTTGAACATATAGAATCGAACAAAAATCGAATTATTTTTTTTTTTAATTTTTTTAATTTTTTATTTAAGCAATGTGCTAAATGTTTAAATGTTGGAAAAATGTTTTCATTATTGCGTGGCGCTATCGTTCGTGGCGCATACTTTCTAGCATAATCAAACAAGTTATGTGTATTTTTTTCAACTTCACAGTGCCGATAGTTGCTTCGACGATCGCTTCTTACCGCGAATGTGTCTATATAAAAGTACCTCGTACTGTATTAGAAAGTTTATTATGTACATTTTTATTGTACATAATCGAATCGTTCCTGTTTAAAAACAAAACTCCATGTCTCAACGTTTGTTTTATATTTACTAATGTATAGTATTTAGTTAATGACGTTTGTCGAAATTTTAATTCGGAAATCGTTTCATCTTGCGTTAAAGCTCGTTTCAATTATTTTAGAGTTAGAGAAACGAGTCTGTTTTAAGCTTAATTGAGTTTATTTTATACGAGAGTAAAAAGAGTTGTCGAAGTCTATATATATATATGTTTTCTTTATTAAGAAAAAAATAAGAGCGTTGTATAATATAAGTTTGTTACATTTCTCTACGATATTATTATGTACAGTATCCATGACATTTGAGCCTTCTTTCAGCGAATCATAGCGGCGAGATTCTAAAAGCACTTACTAAAGTTTCGGGCGAGCTTTCAGAACTTCAGGGGAACACTCACTGACTGAATAATAATCAAAAAAAAAAGTTTCATAAATTTCGAAATCATTCTTCTTTCTTTTTCTTTTCTTTTTTTTTCTCTCTTGACCACAGTGAGATTCTTCTGGATAATTGTATTTACTTTAACTCGAATTAGCGAGACAGACTCATTTGCGCACACAGCTGTTTTAACGAATTAAAAAGCTTTCAAGTCACGAACTCGCACTCAAGTGCACATAATTATTATATTCGTTGTCGAGGCATAATCGTACATATGTAAGGGTAATTGAAGATATTAATTATTACAAGTCGTAATGTTACGTGAACGCATATACGCTTCCATATCGCGAGATTCAGGCTTTCTGTGAGCGCAGTGCGCAAGCAATGATTCTACTCGACAGTTTCTTACTTAAAATAATAATAAGCAGAGGAGTGAGGAAGTTCGCTAAAAGCTTGAAAAACGAGACGATAAACAGCGAATTTCCGGGCAAGTTCAGTTCATGCGCGATATTTATCTTTTTTTTTTCAATCTTCCCGGATATCGTTGCTCATCGTTCTAAACGTTATTTCACATTATATCATTATAAAAACATTGTATGTAGAAGAAAACTATGACAATATTGTGTAACCCGTGATCAACACCATGATGATCGAGTGCACGACTCTCGTCCGGATTATTTTACCCAAGATGCGCCAACAACATTCTCACTCTTAAAATAAAAAGAAAAAAAATAGAAACAGATTGTTGAGTCAACTTTTATGCTTCCTTGTAGATAATATTATAATTTAGCTGATATCTTTCGAAGATATCAACTAATTTTGTTTACGCAAATCGCACTTAATTTATAAAACGTATTATTTGTCAAAATTCGAGAATTGTGAATTCTTGGATTTTATTCTTCCGAGCAAAAGTAGTCGTCTAAGTGTAAATTTAGTATTCCCTAGCTTTGATTATTATTATTGACTGAACAATCTGCAAATCAACATTCAAGCTTTCAGACGTGGGCGTACCTCGGTTCTCGCTTTCAAGGCGCAACAATATTCCTTAAATTTTATTTTAAATTAGTCCAATCAAAACAACGTAGACTGTCAATTGTAATATTTCTTTTTGTAATTGATATTTTTGACAGAAATATTGAGAATGGTTAAACTGCGCCATCTGGTTTCGACTGGCTTTCGGTGGCCATTTTTCTTTAATTAAAGAGAGAGAAAACATGGCTAACGACAGTAGCCTATTTTGCCTCGGTCACGTCAAGATCGTCATTCTCAATGGTAATTCCAGGAAGGAAGAATAAGGGGATTTTAAAGTGGCCACGAATTTCATGAAGCTGAGCTAGTTGCTACTTTTTACGATTTTTGGAAATCTTCTCGAATCTTCACTTTTTAATACAATTTTCCAATTTAGATTCAAAATAAAAAAGTTAAATTCACATAAATGGGAATTTTTAAATAATTATTTAATTAAATAGCAGATAGAAGATGGCGATTAGTTTCAGTTTCATTCGCAATTTAATAACATTGTTGGAAATAGTGAATAGTATTGCCCGAGGCGGGAAAATGTAAAAATCACGAATTTTCAGATTACTAAACTTATGAAGGAAAAGGGCATCTACAGAGGGGGGTTTTTGGGGGTCCAACCCTCCCCTTAGAATTTGAAAAAATCTTTTAAAAAAGTACAAAAGTACAATTTTTTCAACCCCCCCCCCCTCCTACAATTTCAAAAATTTGATTAAATTTCAAAATCCCCATTAGTGAAGGACAAAAAATGGTACTTTTATCCACTATTTACAGAAATGGCCACTTTCTAGTGAAAATATAATTTTTCTGGGACGCATGATTAAGTTCTAAAATTTATTATCTAGAAATTCCATTCTATAGAATTTCATAAGGTAGAATTTTTTTGTAGCCGAAATTTCAAATTTTCGAACTCGTTTTCAATCGAATTTAAATGAATTCGAATTTTTACCTAACAGAATGTTTAGGTCACCAAATTTATATTTAACAGAATTTTTATTTAAAAGAATTTCAATTTAAACGAATTTTAATTTAGAAAAAATTTCATTTTACAGAATTTTAAATTAATTGAATTTTTAAATGCCAGAATATTCATTTGACCGAATCTTCATTTGTGCGAAATTTTAATAGAACGAATTGACATTTGATAGAAAACTTAAATAGCAGAATGTTCATTTGTACGAAATTGCAAATGGCCGACAAAGCATCCGACAGAAATATTTTGGCGAGAATTTTGAAATTGACCAATCAGAAAATATTAAGAAAATCCCCATTGGTCAATTTCAAAATTCTCGCCAAAATATTTCTGTCGGATGCTTTGTCGGCCATTTGCAATTTCGTACAAATGAACATTCTGCTATTTAAGTTTTTTATCAAATGTCAATTCGTTCTATTAAAATTTCGCACAAATGAAGATTCGGTCAAATGAGATTCGGTCAAATGAATATTCTGGCATTTAAAAATTCGATTAATTTAAAATTCTGTAAAATGAAATTTTTTCTAAATTAAAATTCGTTTAAATTGAAATTCTTTTAAATAAAAATTCTGTTAAATATAAATTTGGTGACCTAAACATTCTGTTAGGTAAAAATTCGAATTCATTTAAATTCGATTGAAAACAAGTTCGAAAATTTGAAATTTCGGCTACAAAAAAATTCTACCTTATGAAATTTTATAAAATGAAATTTCTAGATAATAAATTTTAGAACTTAATCATGCGTCCCATTTTTCTCACCTCATGCTCTAGTGCCGATAAACAATATGTGACGCGATATGAAGAAAGGGACCTAAGAAAGAAAACATTTTAGGTTGTGTTTTTGTGATTTTTGGAATGAAAATACAGAAAGTGGATGTCAACTATTTATGTTCAAGTCTTCATTCCTTCCAAAATATTCAATGGAAACTGGTTTTGATTTTACGTAATTAAAGATGTTCAACCCATTAACATAACCTCAAAATTGGGTCAAATCAACTTTAATAATATTTATATTTTATGCGAAAAACCATTTTCTAGTTTGAGGTTATGTCAAGGATTTGAACATCCTTAAAGCATCCTTAAAATCTTAGGTCCCTATCTTTATATCGTGTCACATATTTCAATAGATAAAATGCAAAAGACGCATAAGATGTTTAAAAACTTGTTTTATAAAAGTAATGAGTTAAAGATAAATTAATTTCATTTATCATATTTTCTTTCTCGAATTTTAACATAACCTACAAATAAATCTTAATATTCTTATTCTTGTCAAATGTCTTCGTTTAATTAATTTTATAAAACAATATTTTTAATATCTTGACAGGGTTGTCACAGGTCAGGGAATTCAGGGAAAAGTCAGGGATTTTCATCAAAAGTACTGGAGAAAAGAAAAGAAACTCTAAAATAGATATAAAATTATAGTTTTCTGAAATTTAGTAAGTATAAAAATTTACGTTATAAACTTTTGGAAATAATTTTTTAAACATTACTAAAAATAATTCATGTTTGCAATCGGAAAAATAATTATCTTTTACAACTTTCTAGTAAATATCCGAAAAATTAGTTTTAACAAGTCAAAAAACGTGAGGAAAAAAGAAAAAAAATTGGTCTGGAAATCAGGGAAAAGTCAGAGAAAATTGTAATAAAATATTTGTGGCAACCTTGTCTTGCATTTTTCATTTTGTTTTAATTGAAATTTAAAATATTCTTAAAGAGGTTCTCTGCATTGACATAACCTCAAACTAGAAAGTGGATTTTCAAGCAAAATAAAAATATTATTAAGAATAATTTTACAAAATTTTGAATGATCCAGTTGTACATTTTTCAGAAAAAAATTTTTTCTTAAAATTTAGTTAAAATCTGTAATTTTCACCCAATTTTGACAAATAGCTCATTTCTCTTTTTGAAACATTATCTACAATTTTATTTATTAGATTTTGTTAAATAATATTTTGTTTAAAAAATATATAAAAAACCAATTTTATTTATTTGACTATTTTTAGATAAAATATTATTTAACAAAATCAAACAAATAAAATTGCAGAAAATGTTTCAAACAGCAAAATAAGCTTCTATTTGTTAAAATTGGATAAAAATGACAAATTTTTACTAGATTTAAAGAAAAAACACAAAATGTTAAATAATCATTATTTAACAACAACGGTATCTTTCAAAATGTGATAAAATCAGTTTTAATAATATTTCTATTTTGCGTGAAAAACGTTTGAGGTTATGTCAGTGGAGAGAACCTCCTTAATAAATTGCACCACGTGATTATCTGAAAATTCGTCCTTCCTACATTTTTTCGCCAGTGGCCATTATTTCTAAAAATATCACAAAAATTTCGACTTTTTTTTATTATTTCTGTATTCTTTTTTCCTAGTCAATTTAAAAAAAATTTAAATAAATTTTATATCCAGTAGAATATAAAAAATGAAATTTAAGGAGTATAAATTGACGTCATATTTTTTGACTTTTGTTCTTCCATATTGAGATGTCTGCAAATCAGATGAGCGTTTAAATATATTTTTTAACTCATGTAAATATTTATAAAAAGCAAAAAAAAGATAAATAAATAAAAGTGGGAACTTTCGCGTAGGTTCGATGCTTCCTCTTTAAAAAAATCAAACTGACGAGTGTCAAGTGTGAATGATAGATTAAGATTCTTTATAAGATAATAAACGTCGCAATGTTCTTCCTGTTTGTACTCGGAGTACAAACTTGTGTAAAATATATAATGCGAATCGACAGAGTGTTCGCAACCAAGTTACAAATTGAGAAAATGATTCAAGAGGGGGAGGAATGAATACGTGTTACCGGAATGGGGACCTATACATATATAAATACACATAAACGTAGTAACTAGCAGTGAAAATCCCCCGGGCAATTTTCTTAACGCTTTGAACTTTTCTGCGCGATTCTTTTAAAGTGAAACTACGGGGAAAAGATTTCGATTGACTAATGGCGGGTTTATAGTTCCTAAGTTGAGATTTGAGATAAAAGACTCGAGGAAATTCTTTTATTTTCCCTTTATTTTATTCCTCTTTTCTTTTCTTTTTTTTTAATCTTGTTGTTTTAATTTTAAGATCCTTGTTAATAAAATAAAAAGTGTTTTTGTTATTTTTAGCTTTAAACAATCCTAGGGAGAAAGTTGCGGTAAATTAAATTTTAAACAGCAGGTCTTAAGCTGAGAGTCTTGAAAAGTTTAACAAGTTTATGTGAAACTTTAATCTGGAAAGTCATCTTTTATAGAGGGGATTAATCTCAGCCCTTATTCTTTAAGTTAGGTCGTAATTCCGTCATAAGTCAATGGAAGAAAGCGTGAAGTCGACCGTCTTTTTGACTGCCTGCATCTTTTTTTTTTAGACTAGGTTCATAATCTCTTAGCTTAGTTCCTGTCATTACAAAGACGAACAAAAATATCACTCTTTCGTTCTCTTTTTTTTTTAACTTTACTATTAAAGGCATTTACCAGATTTAAATATAGAATGAGTTATAATTTCACTGTCGAGTGTAAGGCGTTCTATATGTATGTATATAAAATAAGTGAGGGTGGGAATCCGTGCCGAAATCTGGCTTGATCCGTTTATATATTTTTTTAGGTTTGACTGCGTGTTCATATATATTAAACTTGAAAAAAATCGGCAAAGAGAAACGCTTGAGAACGTTTCTGTGCGAGGATTTTGAAGCGCTTAAAGTGTCGAAAGAATTGTTTCGAGAAGGAATTGTTTATTGATGTCGAGGTCAAGAGAACCGATAGTCGTCTCGCTCTCGATTTGAATTGAAAAAAAGGGGAGTGATGAGTTGGAAAAAATAGAGCGAGATGGTGTTGTTCAAATAACCAATGCTCCTTTTGTTCGAAGCTTTACTGATTTAATCCGAGAGCCTATTTGACGTGTGATTGTGCGTGTGAATGAAAAATTTTATGTTAGAGAGGAAGAATGAATTAAAGAGTGAAAATATTCTACGCGATTGACTGTAATTTTATATAATATTTGTAAGGAGAAAGAAATCTTATGTACAGCATACCTGATGTTAAATAATAAGTATCTTAAACTCTTTAATGTTTATTGTTTTATGAAAAATCCTTCATCCTTTAATGCTAACCACATTTCCTGCAGAGATTGAAAAAAATATCCTAATTGTGTTTTTCATTTATAATTCTAAAGTCGGAGTCTTGAAAAACAAAAGAAATTGCTGAAAATATGTTTCAGGGAAAAAGAAGTCACTATGAATTCGTTTTTAACATTTCGATGGTTATTTTATGATTTTCAATTTCTTTTTAATATTCTATTCTTTTGAATTATTTTCAATTTTATTATAAGGGTGTTGCAAGGAGACACTTCACAGTGAACCAATTGTTTTTAATAAAGTTACAAATTTCGTGTATATTTTCAAATATCATATTAAAGGATACAAATTCCATGTTATTTTTTCCTTTAAAAAAATTTAGGATGCCATGCATACACTCACACACATATGGGGGATTATTTCTCAAGTGTCACAGGTCCGAAAAGCAAGTTTATTCTATCGAGCTGAAACTTGGACAAAATGTTGTCCTATTGAATAGTAATGAATAAAAAAAAATCTTGACTATAGAAGAAATATTAAGATTGGGGGAGGGGATGGAATTTTTGATTTTTTTAAAAAACTGTTTACTTTGATAAAATTTTTGTTCTTATAATTTAAATTGAAAAAATTCTTGTAATACCAGTTTCGATAGATTTTTTCACGCTCTTTCGATCGGTCATATTGTTTTTTACGAGAAAAAATTTTTTGATCCCTAAAAATGGAAAATAAAAATAAAAATGACTTTTTCTTCCAAAAGGACAATTTTTAATTTTTTTTTTTTTTTTTTAAATGAAAGCCCTACTTTTTTCCTATAAAAAATCTTTGGAGTAAAATGTTGGATGAGAACTCCTAATCATCGAAAATAAATGTTGAATAGAACCTAACGCCTGTGACGCTCGCTGCCACTAGCACACACTGTGGCCAAAAGCACTATTTTTGATAAAAATCAGCCGACAACTCAAAAATGAACCGATTTTAATTATTTTTTTTTAAATACTCAAGAATGTTTGTACTATAACGCTTAACTGCTACAAAATCAAGATTTTTTTTATAAACTAAAATAAATGTTAATAACTTTTAAAAAGTAAAAAATTGATTTTTGAGAAAGTGATTTCCAGATACTTTGATGCAAGAAACTATATAAACTTATATATTTTACACATAAATTTTGTCTAAAATATTTTTAAATGGTTCCAGTTATAACACAACAATTTTTAATTTGTTTAAACAACCTTAGTTAACAAATAAATAACTTCCAAACTTTTCCTACCTTAGACTTCGTTTCTTTTGTAAAACTAATTAATTACTATTGGCCTAGAGTTCTAATACAGTTGGGGATAATTTCTAACAATTTTTAAATTGTTTAAACAATCTTAGTTAACAAATAAATTACTTTTAAAGCTTTCTTTATTTAGATCTTGTTTTTTTGTGAAATTAATTAATTACTATTGGTCTAATATTCTAATACAGTTCAGGTTGTTTATTAACAAATTGTAAATTGTTTAAACAATCTAAGTTAACAAGTAAATTACTTTGAAAGTTTTCTTTACTTAGATTTCCTTTGTTTTGCAAATTTAACTGATAACTTTTGGCCTTGATTCATCATAAAGTTTAAGATGTTCAGTAATAATTAATAATTAACTAAGATATAGTTTAAACAATAGAATAATTGTTAGAAAACATCTCAAACTGTATTATAAATCTAGGCCAATACTTAATAATTAAATTTGCAAAAGAATCCAAATCTAAGGATTACTAAACATCTTAAACTCTATGATAAATCAAGGCCAAAAGTTATCAGTTAAATTTGCAAAACAAAGGAAATCTAAGTAAAGAAAACTTTCAAAGTAATTTACTTGTTAACTAAGATTGTTTAAACAATTTACAATTTGTTAATAAACAACCTGAACTGTATTAGAATATTAGACCAATAGTAATTAATTAATTTCACAAAAAAACAAGATCTAAATAAAGAAAACTTTAAAAGTAATTTATTTGTTAACTAAGATTGTTTAAACAATTTAAAAATTGTTAGAAATTATCCCCAACTGTATTAGAACTCTAGGCCAATAGTAATTAATTAGTTTTACAAAAGAAACGAAGTCTAAGGTAGGAAAAGTTTGGAAGTTATTTATTTGTTAACTAAGGTTGTTTAAACAAATTAAAAATTGTTGTGTTATAACTGGAACCATTTAAAAATATTTTAGACAAAATTTGTGTGTAAAATATATAAGTTTATATAGTTTCTTGCATCAAAGTATCTGGAAATCACTTTCTCAAAAATCAATTTTTTACTTTTTAAAAGTTATTAACATTTATTTTAGTTTATAAAAAAAATCTTGATTTTGTAGCAGTTAAGCGTTATAGTACAAACATTCTTGAGTATTTAAAAAAAAATAATTAAAATCGGTTCATTTTTGAGTTGTCGGCTGATTTTTATCAAAAATAGTGCTTTTGGCCACAGTGTGTGCTAGTGGCAGCGAGGGTCACAGGCGTTAGGTTCTATTCAACATTTATTTTCGATGATTAGGAGTTCTCATCCAACATTTTACTCCAAAGATTTTTTATAGGAAAAAAGTAGGGCTTTCATTTAAAAAAAAAAAAAAAAAATTAAAAATTGTCCTTTTTGAAGAAAAGGTCATTTTTATTTTTATTTTCCATTTTTAGGGATCAAAAGATTTTTTCTCGTAAAAAACAATATGACCGATCGAAAGAGCGTGAAAAAATCTATCGAAACTGGTATTACAAGAATTTTTTCAATTTAAATTATAAGAACAAAAATTTTATCAAAGTAAACAGTTTTTTAAAAAAATCAAAAATTTCATCCCCTCCCCCAATCTTAATATTTCTTCTATAGTCAAGATTTTTTTTTATTCATTACTATTCAATAGGACAACATTTTGTCCAAGTTTCAGCTCGATAGAATAAACTTGCTTTTCGGACCTGTGACACTTGAGAAATAATCCCCCATATGTGAGACTAACAATCTAAAAAATGTCGGTGTTTCAAAACTAAATTTATTTCCAAGTTTATAGGTAGTGTTTATAAAACTTTGTTTTAAGTTTTTCAGCGGAATTAATTAATTTTTTAGAAGAGAAACAGTAGAGATAACACTACACTCTACATGATAGTCTAATATGACAAAGCTCATAATAACTTTAATTGTCAAAGCATTTTCTCAATTCTTTTCAAAGTTATATTTATCGTCTTTTGTCTTATATTGCAGCTCTTACGTTTACCTTTGTATTTATTCCATTAGTATTTATTGTCACCTACATGCTTAAATTTGTCGTTTTTATTTATCGGTTCACATTTAATTTTCCCGATAATTTTCTTCATTCTTTTTTGTTATTTGAGAAAATTTTATGATTTGTATTGTCACGTCTTCAATTGTTTATTCGTTTTCTTCGTTTCTTTGTTTTTTCCACTTTTAATTATTCCAATTGTTTTTTAATTTGATTTTTTTAATTGCCTTAAATCTTAAAATCCAAGATGGTTTTAACCGAAAGAGATAAAATAATTCTGCTTATTATGCGTTGTTATGGCGATCTTAAAAGATCCTACGAACAAGTGTTACTCATCGGGAGTAAAAGCAGTTTGCCGGGAGCGAATACATTGCGCGAGCTGGAGCGAGTTTTAAAAATAATTATTAATTTCTTTAAATTTATTTAATATTTCTATTTAAAGGAAATGTGGATATGTCTCTGATTTTGTGTTAAAACGCGACTAAAACAACTTTTTTTGTTCCTCTGGTCGATTCGAGGCCTGCTTAGCTTTATTTGTTTTTTATTATGTGTTTTTGATGCCTCTGCCCCCGAACAGTAGCACTCGCTCCGCTTGTGCCACCAAATGTCGGGCAGGCATCAAACTTTTACGAGTCTCCGACAGAGGCACGCAACAATTAAAGATGGCTGCGCAATCAGGCTGTCAATTTTGTCAGCTGGAACGTTGTTAAATTGTTTTTAATAAACAATGTAACAATGCATAATAACGGTAACATCAATTTCGATTTTATTGTTTTTTCAGATGAGGAGTCGTTTGAATTAACTGGGGCTGTGAATCGACATAACCGTAGATATTGGAGTGATAGCAACCCTCATTGGATGAGTGATTTGCATTCACAGTACACACAAAATTTAAATGTGTGAGTGGGTTTCTGTAAACATGGTATGATTGGGCCTTCTTTTATTGAAGTCAATCTCAACGGACAGAGATATTTAGAGATGATGCAAAACTAAGTCGTGCCAGGCGAAATTTGTATGGTGAAGATTTTGACAAAGTAAATATTCAGCATGATAGCGCACTTGCACATTTCTGCCTACCAGTAACGAACTATTTATACGAAATATTTCCCATTAGATAAATAGGTAGGGGTAGTCCGACTGCGTGGTCTCTAAGGTCATCAGGTATAACCCCCTTAGATCCGGAAGGGATCAGAAACTACTACGTCCACGTCGTTGTTCCCTGGTCACGCTAAAACTAGAAACCAGTTTTGAACAAGTTCACTAAGTGCGCTAACCTAACATTATCGAACCTGCATCGAAAATAACATCCCCACATGTGTATACCATTATCAGTATCTTCTGTAAAAGAGAATTTTTTTTTTTTTTTTTTGAAGTAGTAAGTTTTATTTGGTCATACGATCACTTAATTACATTCTTTTTACAAAAATATAAACTGACAACACTAGTTGTGTGCCTTTTTCAAAGTTACAATCTCCAAAGGTAATAACATTAAATTTACTAGTCTCTACTGGTCAGGCTAAATCCTTAAAGAAACTTAAGTCAAAAAAAGACTACATTGCATAAAAAAGTTTGAATCTTCGTTAAATAAAATAAAACTATCATCAGATAAAGATAACAACGATAAAATTAAAAAATGGTTTAAAAATATTTCTAATGTCGATATTTCAGCGAATATTTGTGAGATAATTTCTTTTGGAAAAAATTTCGGAATTCCTTATGATAACAGATCTCTTCCGATAAACAATATTCTAACTAATATTGAATATGGTATTAGAATTTTTTATTCAGACAAAAAAATGGAAATTAGAAATAAAGTTTCCCATATAGTTTCAAATTATCAATTTAACTCAAAGTTAAAAAACCCATCTTTATTAGATAAAAGTTTAAAACAGTTTAAAAAATTTCAACAGGATAATAAAGATTTATTGTTTTTAAAAGCTGATAAAGGAAATATAACCGTAGCAACTAATAAAACTGATTGTATTGAAGTTGTGTCAGACATGCTAAATAATAAAAATTTATATTCGATTTCTAGAACTAGTTTGGTTTCAACTATTGAAACTAAATGCAATGATTTGGTTAAAAATTGGAAAAAAGAGGATTAGTAGGATTAGTTCCTTAAGTTTTTTAATTAAAACTACAGGTTCTATGGTTGCTAAAGTTTATGCTCTCCCTAAGGTTCATAAGCCGGATTAAAAATATAGATTATCAGTTTCATCTATTGGTTCTCCAACTTACAATTTATCTTCCTACTTATCAAAAATTTTAAAACCTGTTTCCGGTAAAACTAGCTCTTTAGTTAAAGACTCTTGATCTTTTAAAAAATATGTTACAAATAATAGTTCCTTATAATCATGTTATGATTTCCTTGGATGTGGTAAATATGTTTAATAACATTCCTGTTGATTTAGCTGAAGAAGTTATCGATCAAAAAATTTCTAACAATTCTAACTTATTTAAATTACCGAAAAATGAAATTATTACAGCTCTTAAATTAGTCTTTAATAGCATAGTTTTTTCCTTTAATAATAAATTCTATAAACAAATTTCAGGTTTATTAAATTTAAAATATTAGATTTATATATGGGGAAAATTTTCTCAAGTGTCCAGCGTCAAAATTAAAAGTTGTTGGATCGGACTAATATTTGCACAAACTTTAGTGCTATTGGTAAGTACTTTAACCACCAAATAGTATGCAATTTAATTTAAAATTGTAGAGGGGGGAGGGGGTTAAAGATTTGGGTAAAGTAAGAACATTGAGTTTTTCAAAACATCGTAGCCGCTAAATAACGAAATGAAAAAAATTTTCACCAATATGTTTTCAAAAGGTTGTTTCCTGCTCTTTCACATGGGGAAGAAGTCTTTTTTTAAAAATCAAAATTTAAACCTTTTCTTTGGAAAATTAAATTTTTTTTTTATGTCATTTTCTACAAAACAGTTATCATTCATTTTTTAATAATTAAATATTATATTTTTTCATAATAATTTGTATAATTCAATTTTATATATATCGTTTTTAAAATTACAAATCTTTAAATTTTTTTATATTAATAATTAACATTTTCTGATCCTAATATTTAATATTATGTGCATCATTTTTAAAACTCGATTTAATTACTTTCTGCTTCCTCTTGGAGAAAATATTTAACATTTTTTTATCCAAACTTAATTTATAGATGTTTGAATTTTAGTGCGCGTTTAATGTAGTGTTATGAATTTCGATATAAAAATGTCTTATTTAAATTTTCAATGGTTGGAAATACTTTAGCTAGATATTATATTTAATGTAGGATTGTCAAAACTTCCTAATAAAAAAAATTTAACACTCTACCTTTCTTTTTATGGATGATATTTATTCGTTAATTAATTTTTTATAAATATTTATTTATAAATCATAAAATTATCCAAAATACTTCATATAGGGCTCATTGGATGCGCATTTTGATAAGCTTCAAAGTGATGTATTCAGAATTGCCGTAACTTAATTTTTTTTGTAAAATATTTCAATTTTTATAAATTTTTATTAATTAATTAATTAATGATTCGAAAACAAAAAAAAAATCCATTTTGTTTTTTTGGTATGTTTAAAGTACACAACTTGAGCTTTATTTTAAGACAAAAAAAAAGAAAAAAAAGGGTCCATTTTGAAAAAAAAGTCAAAAAAATTTTAATATTCAAAAATAAGGGTTAAATTTTGATTTAAAAAAAAAACTTTTTCCCCATGTGAAAGAGCAGGAAAAAACCTTTCGAAAACGTATTGGTGAAAATTTTTTTCAGTTCATTATTTAGCGGTTACGTTTTTTTGAAAAACTCAATGTTCTTACTTTACCCAAATCTTCAACACCCTTCCCCCTCTACAATTTTAAATTAAATTGCATAATATTTGGTGGTTAAAGTACTTACCCATAGCACTAATTTGTGCAAATATTAGTCCGATCTAACAACTTTTAATTTTGACGCTGGACGCTTGAGATGCCCCATATATTGGCTTCCAAATTATTAACCTCATTTTCTAAAAAGTCGTTTTTTATTTCGTCCTGAAAATCTGAAATTGATTATTATTATTGGTAATTGCTATACGTTTCTGTATTCTTTAATAAGCAATAAATTAAAATATTACAACCAAAAAAAGAAAATTTCAATTTCGATAAAAATAAAAAATAGAGCCATTAATTTTATCCATTTTTCCGGGGAAGTATACATATGGGGCAAAATTTCTCAATTGAACCAATGAAAAATATGAAATTGGCTAATATTTACACAAAATTTAGTATTATAGGTAAGGACTTAAACCACCAAGTATTATGAAATTCTAATAAAAATTGTAGAAAGGTGAGTACAGTACATAACGGCTACAATAAACTATTTCAAAAACAACAACAATTACATTTTTATAAATTATTTTTGTTTTAATTAACAATTTAGTGTTTCGTACATTTATCGCAATCATTACAAATATTTTTAAATGTGCTTTGAAGAATAATAATCAATAACTGCTTTTTTTATTAAAGTTATATACGTTCGATCTCCAATAATATTAATCTTATAATGCTCCCAAAACTTTAGACAGTCCCGGCAATTGATTTACCGGTTTATTCTGACCACAAACCTAAACCACAATTTTCTTAAAAGCTTAAACAATCTTGAATGTGTAATGCAGCAACATGGTTTTTTAAAGTTTCGGAAGCATCTGTACCTTTAAGGACAGTTTTAAATTCGTCAATGCATTATTTATCTAAATCAGGACCAACTATTTTCACAGAAAAACAACAACTGGTAAGTTGAAACAATCTTAACGTTTAAATTCAACTATTAAATAACAAAATTTAACAAAATCTCTGTGAAAAATGAAAAAACTGGAAAGGGAGATAAAAGTTAAATAGGAACTTCCTCAATCTACAAAGCCTACTACTTAATACTTCCTTAGCTGAAAAAGAAAAATTTATTAGTAAAAAAAAATCCGACGTTTGAGCACTCACCTAGTGCCCTCATCAGGAACTGCAAAGAAAAGAAAGTTAGTAAGTCCGGCCTGCTTTCCGAAACCTGTAGAACTGAGGATGCTCAACAGAAAAATCGACACTATTTCCACCACGGACCCAAGCCCAGAAACAAATTTCACCCAAACTAAACATGCACTACGACCGCAATAAAAATCTGACCAATTCAAAGTCTCAAAATTTGTTGTTATTGTTGTTAAATGTTGTTATTTAATAAATGGTAAGTTGTTAACGCACATCATACATTCAAGATTGTTTAAGCTTTTTAGGAAATGGTGGTTTAGGTTTGTGGTCAAAATAAGCCGGTGAGTCAATTAACCTAGAATTTCTATAGTTTTGGGAGCGTTAAAAGATGAATATTAACTATTCATCTTAATTTGATACAAAATAGTTGTAATTAATTTTTCTTGAAAGCACGTTTAAGAATATTTTTAATGATTGCGATAAATGTACAAAACACTAAATTGTTAATTAAAACTAAAATAATTTATAAAAATGTAATTGTTGTTGTTTTAAAAATAGTTTATTGTAGCTGTAATATTCAATTTTCAAATTAAACTGATGTAAAATAATTAATGTTGTATTGTATTAATAATTAGATAGATAAGATAAGATTTATTTCGTTAATGCTACATATCTGTATGTTTTACATCGGATTATTTGCCCTACTTTCACAACATATAAGTATAAAATAAATAAACAAAAAAACATTAATCTAGGTAAACTATTAAGTAATTATTTATATAAACTATACAATTCTAGGTATTGACCATACTATTTCACAATTCCTTCCTTTTACCGCACTTTTAATACACTTGTTTGTTTTAAAATACTCTCTATTTCTAACAGTCTATTACAAAGTCTCTTATCACAATTAGTTTTCAGTTCCTCGTTCCATTATCACTCCTTCTTTTATATTTTTATAATAACTGCAAAAGGTGGACTTATCCACCTTTGTCTAATCTTTTTGAATGTCTTGATCCTTTTTGATTTGACTCAATTCTTTACATCTTGTTTGGATTTCTTCAGCTGATTCTCTATTCCATATTTTGTTGACTACTGAGCCGTCCCCTAGATTTTTAAAACAGCGATTTAAACTCTCACTCCATTTCGAGGGGTTTCCATTTTTTATTGTTCTAAATTCCTCCATTAGACACTTTCTTGGCCATCTATTTTCTCGCATTTTGTAAACTTTTAAAATGAAATTGCTTGCCCTTCTAAAAGACTCCACCTCAATACTTCTTTTACCTGACTCCAATTTCCAGATGTAGTCTGGTGTGTTTCGTGCTACTCCCATGCACATTTTCGTATATTTCCCCTGTAAGATTTCCACTAATTCTTGTCTGTTCCAGCCCCATAACTCAACTCCATACAATGCTGCCGATTTTATCGTTGAATCCATAAAAAACAATTTTTTCTTTAGGTCCGTGATACCTGCTCTTGTAGTTTCTCCCCAGGCTTTATTAATCAGCTGTTGTGTCTTGCCTACCGATATTTTAATGTGTGTCTTGTATCGATTTTTGATTGAAAACCAGAAACCAAGATATTTAAACTCAGACACTACTTCCAACTCTACTCCTTTATACTTCCAGCTTTCTTTTTTCTTTCTACCTCCGTTACTAAAAACCATGACTTTTGTTTTATCGGTGTTTACTTCTAGCTGATTTCTATCTGACCATTTTTCTAGTGTTTTTAACATCCTCTCTAATTCCTTGTCATCTTCTGCTATAAGTATTACATCGTCTGCATATAATAATATAAAAATTTTTACACCATGCGTTGCCCCTGATCCTAGAGCCGTTCCTCCTTCTTTTCTTTCCTCCATCTTATCTGCAAGGTCGTTAATAAAAATGTTGAATAATATTGGACTAAGAGGGCAGCCCTGTCGAACCCCATGATTTGTTGTGAATTTTCCAGTCACCTCTTCATCTATTAGTATGCCGTTCCAAGTTGTTTTATATATATCTTTTGTCATATCTAAGAATTTTCCCTTGACTCCTATTTTCTCCATTTTCTCCCATAGTTTCGCCCTGTTGACTCTGTCAAATGCTTTTTTAAAATCTACGAACGCCGTATACAACTTATTTCCTTTCTGTTTCAATCGATTTCCTATTAAAGTGTTTAGTACAAAAATATGTTCCATCGTTCCTCTTCTGCTTCTGAAACCTCCTTGAGCCTCTGATAATTTATCTTTTTCCTCCAACCAAGAGCCCAGTCTATCAGACATCACTGTAGCTAGAATCTTATACCCAACGCTAAGTAAAGAAATTCCTCTGAAATTGCCCACCAAATTCTCGTCTCCACTCTTGTGAATCGGGAAAATCATTGCCATTCTCCAGTCTTCAACTAACTCTCCCTTGTTCCATATTTCTTTTACTAAATCAAACAAATCTTTTCTGACATTGAAGGACAAATTTTCCAAAAATTCTTTTGTAATACCATCTTCCCCTGCTGCTTTCCCGGATTTCAGCTTCTTTAAAGCCTTTATTATCTCTTCATCTTCTAAGGGTTTATTTAGATCGTAAGATTCCTGACATATTTCGTCTCTGTAAGCACTTTCTTGATCCTTATCCTCACCTTGTGGTCCTTTTCCAACTCCTTCCTCTTCTTCTTCTCTTACTTCATCTAAATCGTTCAAAAGTGATTCGAAATGTGCTTTCCATTCGTCTTTACCGATATTATTTTCTACCCACTTTCTCTTCTTTCTAAACCATGACATCGATTTCCACCATTCCGTCAAATTTCTACTCTCCTTAACTTTTTTTTTGTTTCTCCTCTATCCAGCTTTTGATTAAGTTCTTTCGCAATTTCGCTATATCTTTTCTACATTCTAGATATTTCACTTTACTACTCCAGTCTCTTGCTTTTCGAAATTGGTGTAACCTTTTAAACAACAATCTTCTCATTTTTCTGTACTCGTCGTTAACCCAACTATCATCCTCTGGTTTACGGTTACTACTCTTGGAAAGCATGTTCGTTCTTTTTGCCGATTCATGAACTATTCTTTTAATTTTTCGCCACTTGTCTTCTATGCTTTCTTTTCCGTTATATTCTTGCATGCTCGCTGACATTTCCTCTCTTATTTTCTCACTTTCTTCCTCGTACTCTTCTATTTTAGCCGTTTTCCACTTGAGTTTGGTTTTCACTGCATTTGTTGACTTTTCGGTAATTTTTTCTCTCTCCAATTTGCCCCAATCTAATCTATAAAATACGATTAGATGATCTGAACCTTCTTGGGAAGAAACTTTAAGTCCTCTGAACCATTCTGGGATTCGCGGTTCTTCTTCCATCTTAACAATCACTAAGTCCAGAACGCTTCCTAACCCTGTACCATGACCTACACATGTTATTCTACCCTCTTCATCTCCTTGGGCTCTTCCATTCATGATGATCATCGTTTTTTCTTCACACCATTCTATCAGCTTTTTCCCCTCCTGTCTGATTATTTTATCTTCAGATCTTCTAATTGGCCAAATATTTTCCTCCTCTAATCCACAGTTTGCTATGCATTGTTCTTCGCCTATTCTGGCGTTTAGATCACCTGCTACGATTACTTTAGTTTTTGTATCTTCCACACTTTCAAGTCTTTCGTTTAGAGCTTTTAAAAATTTTTTCATGTTAGCAGGTTTATTGTTGTATCCCGTAATTAATGAGTAATTTATGTCACTGTCTTTTTTCTTTAGTTCCACGTGTAAGCCAAACTCCCATTCTACCACAGACCAAACTGCTTTTAAATTTTTCCTAATTCCCAATAACTGACCTCCACCAGCTCTTCCTCGTCCTGATGTTTCTCGAGTCGCTGCCTGTCCTTGCCAACTAAAGCTTTTATTCAAACTACTTAAAATTTTTGACATATTTTTTTCTTCAATGAAAGATTCTTGTATAACAATAACGTCCCCCCCTTTCAAAGCTTTCCAGTTTTTTCTCATATTGCCTACACCTTGCGAATTGAATTGGATAATTGTCAACTCACCTATTTCCTGCGTTGTTTCCGTTATTGTCACGAAAATTATGTGAAAGTTTTCTTTCTTCATGCCCCAAGTTAAAATCTGCTTCTCTTTCGTCCCATTTCAGATAGAAATCTTCTATTTGCAGGCTTTGGTAGCCTACTATTGTTTCTTTCCCTTGTTGTCTCCAAACTTTAGCCTCTTCTTCAAGCCACATTTGTACCTCCGTTTGTCTATCTGTCATATCATCCTTAATCCAAACTCCCCAACCAGCTTCGGTTAGTTTTCCTTTTTGTTTCATAATCACTCTCTTCTGTCTCCATTCTTCTAGTTTTACGCTCCATCCCTTTTCTATTCGTTCCATTTTTTCAACTCTTACTCTTATGTTCATCACTTCACAAAACCATCGTTCAAGTTCTTCTTTAGGTTCCCTTGAGAGCAGAGTCAAGCCTCTTATCAAAATATTTTTCTTTTTCGCCCATCTTAAGTTTCTCTCAATTACCCAGTCCTCTTCACTCAATTTTCTAGGTTTAGAATTCACTATGTTCTCGTTAACCTGCGCCTCTTTTTCATAGTTGTCTACTGACTGTGCGTGCAGTTGCATGCTCTCAAGTCCGTTTTCTTTTTGTGCCTGTTGTTGACAATTAAAATTTTTCTCACCATTTATTTTATCTTCTCTTTTGTTTTGATCCACATTTTTTACATTTTTTCTAGATTGGTATGTGTTGTCTTCTTTCCCTTTCCTTAAAATTTCTTTGCAGTAGGTTAACTCTTCATTTTGAGCCTCAATTATTTCGTATAGTCTTTGAATTTCTTTCTGACATCTTTCGTTTTCCTTTTTTAGTTGCTCGAGAAATTCTTGTTTTTCCTTTTCTTCACTATTTTCTTTATTTATTTTTCTATTAATTTTTTCAAATTCAGTCCTCATAAGATTTTCCAAGTCTGCCATTCGCGATTCCCATTTTTCCTCAATTTCTAATTCCCGCACTATTCTGTCTTCTGCTGACCAATACTTTATCTTTTCCATGCCTGTGTTATATTCTTCATCTGTTTGACTAGCCATGTCTCTTGCATTGTCACAACTTTTATTCACACCTTCACTCAGTTGCTTTGTACCTTCTTTCTTGTTTTGATCGTCATTCCTGGTCACTATTTCATTTTGGAGGTTGCCTTCATCCTTTTTGTTGTCATTCTCTAATACTTGCGTGGTTCTATTTTCTATATTATTATTTCTAATTACCTGTTTATCAGTGCCTTCATTGTTTTCTCCCTTATTTAAGATCTTTTGGGTATTATTAGGCTTCCAAAAATTCTCTAAACTCGTCAATCCTTTCTCTTTTTCCTCTTCAAAGTTTATTTTTCTCGGTCTGCCTCTTCTCTTTACTGTTTTGATTGTATCTGCAATTCCTTTTTCATCCTCCGATGGTAACAACACATTTAAGTCACTTGTAGGTTCCATTGATAAACTCGGGGTGTCGCTTATATCGCTGGTAATTTCTCCGGAAGTTCCAAGAGACGATTGTAGCGACTCCACTAGCTCGTTTTCATTACTCATTTCACTTCTAACCTCACTTTTTCCCGATTCTTTCACCGATTATTTTTATGCCTTACACAATTAACTGCACCAAGTTTATTACTTTTATTTAAACAGACACTTTATAACTATCTGCACAAGGCACTCTCGTATCTTAATCGACCGATAATACATGTTTTTCACTTATCCAAATAGCAGCGAGTCACAACGCGTGTGTACACAACTGTGGCTAAACCGGAAGTCTGTATTAATAATTAATTTGCATAAATAAATTTCATTTAAAAAAAATTTATATTTTACATAACTCGAAAAAAGGATCAGCTATACATAAATCATTTACCAATAACATTAAAAAGTCTTCATTCATGTTGCATGTTTAGTTATGAAGGTTATGGATATATTCAAATAAACATAACATATCATTTCCATTATTATTAATATTAATATTATTATTTTAAAACTTGTAATTCTGTGGGAAAATATTAGACTCTTTGAATCACAATATTTTTTTTTTTTTTTTTTTTTTTTTTTTTTTTACAAAACAAGTTTAGGAGAGGAAAAAATGCATTTACGCACTTGTTCGTGTGGGACTCGACCACGTGCTGTGGTAATACCTCACTAAAACAACCTCTCCCATTCTTGCTTTACATATTCTAATCCACTATTGCTCCATCCGTCCTGGAGGGTAAGCAAAAGCGTGATTCATTTACTAGAGTTGTTATTTTCGTTTCTTACACTGTTGTTCTCACCCATTGCCGCCGATATTCTTAAGCGGTGGTCAAGAACGTTGTTGGATGCTTTTTTAGAGCTACCGAATAGGATCTTATAATGAACAGTGCTGCCGAACCAGATTTAGAGAGTTCAGAAGAACAGCCTTCTGCATGCGAACCGCTAACGCATTAGCCTTGTGCTCGCAGCTAGGAATTTTTTGTAATTGGCTCACAAATGAAGCTCGCATCCCTCCTAAACAACCGAGTACAAGAACAATTAATCTGACCCTGTAGCCTGGATATATTTTACTCAATTCAAACAGAAGGTCTTGATACTTTGTCCGCTTCTCATCCTCCTTTTGAGTGATATTGCTCTCAGCAGGTGCCGAAAACTCTATCACACAAATGACCTTACTTTTATGATCCTGGAGCACTATATCAGGTTTATTGGCGCTGATACGATGAGTGGTGGAAAAAGAAAAATTCCAGTAGATCTTACACTAATCATTTTCCACAACGGACTCCTGATCCCCCTGGGCATACGGCAAGATGGGTTCTTTATCTATACCATATTGGTGTCGAAGGTGATAATACAACACCTTAAGCGCAGCATTGTGTCTTTCTACATATCTGTAACATGCATACTTCGGGCACGCACTTAGAATGTTACTAAGTGTCTCCGGGTATTGCCTGCACGCTCGACAGTTGGTATTGTCGACAGATATATGCATCACTCGACTGCGATACACCAAAGTATTTATCACTCCATCTTGGCAAGCAAATAAAAATCCTTCAGTCTCCGATTTCAAACCAGCAGACTTGAGGAAAGCAAATGACAAAACCCCAGACAGTCCCAACTCTTTTATGAGACTGAAAAACCGTCCATGCACAGGCTTGTCAATATGCTCCTGTAACAGAAGCGCATGTTCTGCTTCCTTAACACGTTTTTTAAGCATTAATGGTGTTAAAGATGCTAAACCGTGTTCCATATCCCTGGTTTCAAATGGGAGACTAAGTTCACTTGCAGCTCTTTCTGCCGCTCGATATAAAAACGCCCCAACATTTGCAATTTCATGATGGTGAACAAATTGCATAAGAGGATCTCTACTGTTTATGACTGAGCATGCTGCAGATCGTTCACTGAATGGGCTTTCCCATATATGTTACTCCAGAAGTTTTCTATCTCTTCACGACATGGGGGTCTTTCGACAGTTGGCGATAGTGGACTGAAGAGACGAGAAGGATTAGTAGCATAGGTATTATTTTGCTTTATCCATTTAACCCGCCGTTCTAAACGCTCTCTTATAACAACAAGAGAACGTATCTTCTCAATCCAATGTTGCTTGATGGTCTGCAACTTCGATTTCTTCAGAGTGTGATGCAATCTTTTTAGAGTCTGGGCTATTTCCAAAACCCTGGATGTAAATTTTCTTTTCGATTCAAGATATACAATCACACTCTGCAATTGAGAAGCATGCCTTCGAGCCACCCCAATCTTAAACTGTACTTGTCTGATTCGTTTAAAGGTCCTATCGACGCAGTCTGAAACAGATTTTCTGTTACTTTCACGAAGCAGGACCTTTGCTTTTTCGTACACAGCACAATTTAATGTCCAGAGATCTACATCCTCTGGGAGTAATGAGAGCTCGTTATTCCCTTCAGCGATTTTGTCCATTTTAATGGAAACCTTTAGATGTACTTTGGTTTCCCTAGACCTCATGTTCCCTTCCTCGGTCGTTGGTGTAGGTGTTACTGTCGGAACCTGAAGGTTCTCGGAGGGTTCTTCTTCTTCCTGCTGAAGAAAAGCTTCATGTCCCTTTTTTCGCAGAAAGGATACTTGGTCTCTTAAATACTGAGGTGTCATTTGAGCGTATTGGGGGTACATATTGACCCATCGCTCATGCAACCTTAGCATGTATCCTCTTCTGCAAGGACTACTGTTTTGCCAACATAGCATGATGTCCTTCCGAAGTTGGTCCGTCCATTTAAAACGTACTCTAGCTTGTCCCGGGTCAATGCCTGGTCGTTGCCTGGGTTCTGTCCTATTGCCACTCCCAACTGAACCCTGATCTCCATCCGAGAGAGACCTATTGTGGGTGGCACTGCGCGTTACAGTCGTCGTAACCGCAAATACTCTGTGTGGGAGGTTATCCCAACACAGAGTGGACAATTATATCGGGTGCCCACCCCTATCTGACTTTTGGTCCGCCCCGGGTATTCTAATTTCCTCGGTACCTCCCATATCTGAGAGGCCTTCCCCTATCCGCCACCTGGGGAGGCGCCCGATTGGGGTATCAGAAACCCCATCTCAAATGACATTCAAGTACCCGACCCAGTCGGCTAAGAAACTCTGTGATATCCCGTAAAGGGTACCACAAGTCCCTCACCAACCCGATCAAATACCTACACGATGTTCTGTAATGGTCATCTTAGTACTGAGCCAAGTCGGACCAGTATCTTTGAGCTGCTTGGTAACGGATAAACCAAGCAACCCATTTCGGGGAATCACAATATTATTATTATTATTATTATTATTATTATTATTATTATTATTATTATTATTATAATATTATGTTTACTACTACAAGAATCATTATCTTCCTGATTGCTTAATTTATGGTATCAATTGTACGATAACGATATTTGCAATATCGAGAATATGTTTATTTAAATGACAAGATTACACAGGCACACAAAAAACATAAAGTTCTCTGAGCGGGGTATGAGACCAACATTTTCCTATATGTATTTTGATGCGCTGATGAATCCGAATCCGTCATCAGAATTGACCCATCATGTCACGTTTTGACCCTAACCTCAAAATCAATAAAATGATAGTTTTTGTTCATTAGAATCTGAACCCGACTTAACTTTAATGCATGCCTAGGGCCAATAGAAAGCTTGATTTATGACCTTTAAAATGCTTTTTTAAAAATTGTTCTAGGCTGATTTTTAACGGAGATATGGTATGTTTTTCATAAAATAATTTTTTTTCATAATTCACTATTCACGCGTTTTTAACATTTTAAAAAAATAATATGTTACGTAAAACATCATATCTCCGTTAAAAATCAGCGTAGAACAATTTTTAAAAAAGCATTTTAAAGGTCATAAATCAAGCTTTCTAGTGGCCCTAGGCATGCATTAAAGTTAAGTCGGGTTCAGATTCTAATGAACAAAAACTATCATTTTATTGATTTTGAGGTTAGGGTCAAAACGTGACATGATGGGTCAATTCTGATGACGGATTCGGATTCATCAGCGCATCAAAATACATATAGGAAAATGTTGGTCTCATACCCCGCTCAGAGAACTTTATTTTTTTGTGTGCCTGTGTTATTAAATAGTTTATCAGATAATTTAACTAACACTTTAAAATTAATTTAACTAACAATTTAACAACAATTTAACTAACAATTGGTGACATTAACTTTCTCTACTGAAAAGAGCAAGAAGTCTTAGAAGAGAGGAATGTTTTCAGATCAAAATGAGTGATATGTGTGTGTGTGTTTGTGTGTGTACTACATGTGAACTCGATGTTTTTAATAAACAATTGTAATTATTATTAGTTTTATTCATTTGTACATCAAATTAATTTTATTATTAAGAAACTTGTTTATGTTTAAATAATAACAATAATTGTCAATTTAATATTGAAGATGATTATAACGATCACTCTGAGTCAGGTTAAGAAATTAAAAATTCATTTTTTATGTTTCAACGGCAAAGATGTATGTACGATAATACATCTATAAAATGTTATTTTTTTCGAAAAAAATTTTGTTTATCTTTTGACGTGTCTGCAAAGGACGGCTGTGCCGTTGAAATATAAAAAAATCTGTTTTTAATTTCTTAACCTGTCTCGGAGTGATCGTTATAATCATCTGCAATATTAAATGCGCCCGAGTAATAAATTCAAATTAAATTAATTGTTAATTTAGTTTATATGGAATTTGGCATAGAAACATTTTTGCGGAGAAGGTATTGACTTCTCCACTATTTTTAATGACGCCTAGACTTGCCTAATTGTTACACTTTTACCCCTACCCATTATCAAACTAGCCCTTTTTCGGAGGCTAGGGCGGTTAGCCGTAGAGCAAAGAGCAGCACTTCTCTGTATTATCCCGTCTCGGGTAGTAGTCAAGTTTTATTTCCAAGACCTTCAAAATATTTTTAACACGTAATTCAAATTCTAATTCAAGTTTCAAACACTTATTTTCTATATTTAAATGAAGGAATTTTTAGATTCTAAATCAAATTAAAATATAAAACTTCTATATTTCCAAGAAATATTTCAAATTCTAAATCCTCCTTAAATGTAATTATTTTGTGCATTTTACTCAAAGAAGGCATATTCACATCTTGTACTTCAGAAGTATTTCCAGTTTCGACAACCAAGGTAGCTTTTACCAATTAATTATCTATTTTTAACGCAAGTTTGTTAAAATACAATTTATTAATAATATCGAAATCTACTAGTTTTAGTTTTGCACCCTTTAATTTTACTCCGCAAGAATTCACTGTAATTTTTGTTTTATTTTCCCATTTTCTACAATTTTAATTAAGTTTATTGAAATTGTGTTTTTATTTTCTTTTGGCAGAATGTTCACACTTATTAAAGGATGCAGTTGCGAAAGAGCAGTGAAAATTTACTCAAAGTTACGAACTCTAGACTATTGAGATTTTTGAATATACTTTAGGTCTAAACGTTATTAGTTCTAATACACACAGTTAAAAATTTTGTGTAAAAAACAGTCCACATATTCTTTGTGTTAAATTTAACACAAAGATTGTGTTAATTTAACATGAAAATTATGTTAATTTGACATAAACGATTGTTAAATAAACATATAGTTTGTGTTATTTTAACACAAATTTTGAGTGGACCGTTTCGAACATTTAATTTGTGTTAAATATACACAAAATTTTTAACTGTGCACGTTATCAATTTCCGATTTTCATTATTAGAAATTCAATTTATGTCATAACCGACATAACAATAGATTCAATACGTTTTTAAAAAACTTTGCTAGCAAGCCCAGAACATGTTTTTTTTTTAAATTGCTTATAAATATTAATTAATTTAGCATTAAAAAATAAATGGACAGCTATCGCCAGATATGCTTTAACATTTTAACACGTAGGTCCAATGGGAATATTTTAAAGCATATCTGGCGATCAGTGTACATGATCGGAATTATTTTTATCTTAAAGTTTACTTTTATACGTAAGTCATAAAAATTGTATTAATTTTCAATAATATTATGAAAAAAAGATATGACTTTTCAATTAAAATGATGCACAAAATTTCATTTGCTTATAACTTTTGACATTATTTAAATCAAAAAAAGTATTTATATGCAAACTATTTTCAAATTTTAGTGCATGTTTGCAAACGGGGGTGTCACTTCAGAAATTTTTACCCATGTTCTAGTTTTGTAGACCATTTTTCGCAAACTCAGAAAATACTTAGCTCGTTAGAGTAATGTTCGACTTTTCTTAAAACTGGATTATTCTCAAAGTTTAACTTAAGTTAGTTTAGAAGATTCAATTTCTTTTATTTAATTGTCTGATCAGATTTGTCTTGTAGAAGGAATTGAAGCGGCCAGATTTTAGGAATCCGATGTCTCGTATTCATCACCTTTATTTCTATCACGTAGGGAAGTCCTTCTGTTTCTCAACGGATCAAGGAAAAAGTATATAGAGAATCGAAAATGGCTTGTGGACAAAGGAGACGATCGAGAAAGGAATTTCGAAACGTAAAACTGCTCTCGTTTGCGAAGAAGGACGAACAGTAATGTCCCGTTCGGACAGAAATGAAATTCGGGTGATTTAACCGTTCGAATCTCGAGTCCACGTACAATTGAGAGAACGGAGGACAGTAAATCCTACCATAAAATGGGGACTTTTTCTTCCTGCTCTGTGCAACCGACATTGGTTCCTTGCTTTTCGCTCGTGACTCTTGTTGATTTCTGGGAAATCGACATCTCCTCAAATGCTTGGAACTTTTCATCAACTGGTTTCAATATAGCCAGTTTGCAGCGTGAACCTTTCTTGATTTACTTTTTCTTTGAAAGAAAAACCTTTAAGCTCCTACAAAGATCTTTCAATTTGGCGACTTGTTTGCTTGAATTATAAATTATATTGTTTGCGACTTTTTTTTCCCCTGCTAAAAAGTTTATCGTTTTGGATATCGTGTGTGTACTTTCAGTACTTTAGACACTTTCGAAACCCTTTATTGAGCAATTCAATCGGTTCAATTTAAAATTTAATTGACATTCGAGCACCTAAAAGTGAACTCGGATGGACCAATTAAGACTGTGAGTTTTCCCTTAAACTTTCAATTGAAGTAGCGATACAATCGACATTTTTCTTTTTCAGTCCGTTTGTTTCAAGAAATAAATATTTAATTTTTATCCTTCAGCAAAGCTTTTGTTAAAGGTACTTTTTAACTCTCCATAGACAGATTCAGATATTGTTTTTCATGGCTCATAAAAAAAATTGGACAAAATTCAATACTCGCCTGTTTCATTTTTAATGACAATTCCAGTGAGATTTTGAAAATAGTGACTTCTCTCTAATAATATAGACACCACTTTTGTCTCATTAGATTAAAATTTTAAATTCTAATTTCTTTCTTTCTCAAATAGAATGATAATTTTATCTGGTTTTAACAAGTTTAATGCTTTTGTTGAAATGTGACGAAATGTCGAATTGGAATTTAACTGAAAATTTAATGCCCTTCTTTATTTTAAACCCCGTTCTGACTGAATTATGACATTTTTGTCAGTTAAATTCAACTTTATGAATCTCAATTTCGGGAATGTGCAGAATTATTGAGTGGACATGGATAATTATCATAAATAACAAAAGACTTTGTGTATTGATATTCAGTCAAGTTAAAACTGATGGTTTTAACGAAATTCAAATTAGTAAAATAAACATATTTTAAATCCGTTATATTAATAAATTAAGAATATTGGTGACTTGCAAATGATAAAATTATTCTGAAATTCATACAGTATTTTTATAAACATAGGCAAATGCAGGATTCATTTCAAGTTGTTAAAATTTTAATTATATATTCTTGAAAATTTAATTATTTGTGATACGATGTAAATTTATTAAAATGAAGAGTAAACAGAACCTCAAAGTCAAACATGGAATAACAAAAAAAGATAAAAGTAATAATATTATTTACAGTGATGTAATTGAATTGTCATTTAATTTTAGTTAGTTAATTTAAGCAGAAAAAGATAAATAAAAAGAGAAACGAAATAAACATTAAAATTAAGCAGAGTAATTAAGTGAAAGAAGCTTAAGAGATAAATAATATAGGATAAGTATAATTGAGATAAGTTAGAAATGCGAAAAGAATGTAAAAACAAAATTAAAGTTGTAGAGTAAATATAACTCTAAAAATTAGAAAGGATAAAGAAAAGATTTAAAAAAATATATAGGAATTAAAAGAAGAAAATGGGTCACAAACATTGTTAGAGAACTGGAAAAAAGTGATATAAAATTGTTGAAGTTATTATGGATTAAATAAATAAAATTAAATTGGATTATACAAATTAAATTTAAAAAATTTTGAAAAGTAAATACTTTAATTTCATTAGTAAAAACTGTAAAGTAGAGTTGGTTATAATATAAAATCATTTAAGTCTTTTTTTTACAATTTCTATTCATGCTTAATTTCATGCAGATGAAATTCCTCGATATTATGTTTTAAAGTTTTAACCCACATTTGATTGTGGATTTATATCTGTAAGATTGAAGATTTTTATAATTCATTACATTTATGTTGCATTCCTTATTCTACTTTTAGTGTAAAATCAAATTTGATTGCAGACATTTTTTTGTAATTATAATAACATTTTATTATTTTATAGAATGGAATGTCAAGATAAGATTTAAAAAAATGATAATTCATAAAATATATCATAAATTTTGAAGTCATACTTTATTATTTCTTTGTAACATCATCTCCAACAATAACCATTCTTTAATACTTATTAAAATTGTTATGTCACAATATACTTAATGTTTTAAAATAATTAAATTCTATCGTTGGCCTTGTGAAGTGGAGGTAAGGTGTGCAGAACAAGGTTAGATAAATAAGTTATTTTATTTTTGAGGGTTCCGCTTATCGGCCTAATTTGTTTTCGCTGAAAGTTACTATTAGCCTAATTAGAGGGTTCACTTCTTTTACTCTAAATAATTCGCGAGTTCGTAAAATAATAACATAAGAGATTTATTTTAATAAAGAGGATTCTCTTCTAATTGTTAGTTAATATTTCAAACGATTGGAAAAAAGGAGGGCTCGAAACTGATAGCTTGAACTGTTATCTAGTTTATAAGTGTCAAAGGTACGCACCCTTATTTCCTAATTTTGGTCACACGGACTAATATCTTATTCCGATAAATAATTCATGGATCTTTAAATTTTAGCGAATATTTTTAACACTCTGTGCTACTGAAGAGAGCGAACTTCTTGTGGCGGAAGCTCCGAATGTGAGATTTGATAATCACTTCAAAAATCTGCTGATATTTCTCGACTCTCAATTAATGAGTAATTTTCAGGTAACGGATCCAAATTAATCTTGTCGACTGGTTTCAGAGCATTTTTAATTAATTGCAGACCGATAAAATGGGCTAAACTATAAATAAAAAATAAACTATTAAATAACTCAGTAAAAAAAACTGAAGCGCGAATTCCATATATAGGAAATCGTTATTTTTTAATCAATTATAGTCAGTTAGTAAAATAAAACGAAAAATGGCTTTACTTACATTGCTCTGATAAGAAAGAGGTAAGGAAAAAAGAAAAAATGCCTAATCTAACCTTTAGATAACAAATTAAAATCCAGGATAGGACAAAGATTGTTATATGAGAAGACTCTACTTTTTGTCTTGGGAGTATGTTATTAACCTAGTCGAGGATGAAGTCGACTGTAATTCAAGAAACTCGCCTTGCAGCGATAGCAGGAACAAAGAACTTGAAGATAGGAAGAAGGTTGGCTTTGATCAGCAATCAGGTACGACCTGTATCGCTGCTTGTAAGTTTGAAACTAGAGAAGACAGGAAAGTTGAAGTAAAATGAAAAGAGTACAAAAGTCTCGTGAGGGCGAGATAACATCCATCTACTACTCCTATGGAGAAGTTTCTAAGTTAGCCTTATTTTCATAGAGAAGAGACTCTCAAAGACGCATTACCACCCGATTTGTAAGACCTTCTATCTATTATACACTTTCTAACAGAAAACACTTCACCTCGAACTTTTGACTCGACAAACTGACGACTTGCTGCGACTTGCCAACTTTCAACAGAGATTAATCTGAATCCAATGAGCTTCTGTTTGCTTTTACAGAAATCTTAACTATACAAAAACATACTCTAAATTTTAATTAAGATTTAGTGTCAGTATATTTATTTGTTAGAAAATGTAATACATATTGGAATTAGTTTTTTAGTAAATTAAACCCTGCATGTTCAAAATTAGAATTTGAAATAAATTTTCCTAAACTGATTGTTATGTTATGCAAAAGGATCATTATAGTTATGGATGGCTAGTTTATTTTATTACAAATTTAGAATACGTCACATTTGTTAACCCGTTATAAACACAAATTAGAGCACCTATATGGAAACCGTCGAGAAAAGCACTTGAAAACCCGCCCGATGTAGATTGTTAGAAGACCAAAAAGTTACTCAACTGCATGATATCAGCAGGCCCTAACTCACAAAAGGAAGAGAGAGCTCCCACTAACGACTCGAGCTTCATCCTAGAGAAACAGAAAGAGAGCAAGAATGTCTCCTTAACAAGGAAAACCCCAACTTAATAGGAACTTTAAACTCTATTAAAGATTTTATGACATATTAACCCTCTGCCTACTCAAATGTCCGTTATCGTCTAAAATCGTCTATTTGGACGCCTGGTGAGGACAATAGGAATCTTGTTGTGAAGCTCTAGAGTAATGAGAAGTTAGCGTAGAGATTAAGAGGCACAAGTTGAATAAATGCAACCTTTTTTTTTAAGACCCTACATGTGACTATTTGTACACATGAGAAGACGGGGATTAAAACCAACCACCTGGATGAGTTTTTGTAGTCCTTTTGAAAGAATACCCCAAGCGACAAGACACCATAAAATTCTAGAAAGGTACCAGGCTGCTATACTCAAAATAATTGAACTCCCAGACAAACATTTTGTTCATTTAAAGCAGGAATACCTTGACTATTTCATAGACTCCTGAGGACTGTAAAAGAACTGTGTTAGTGATTCTTCGGATCACATATCATCCAAGAACTTTAGATCAGTATATATTTACGACGTTTGACCTTCCACGTGAGAGTGTTATTATCCAATTGTTATATGAACCCAGTTCAATTTTCTTTGAAAAATTATTAGTAGTGCAATTATTTCTCTAACCTGCGGTAATTCCGACACATCTAAATTCTTGAGAAACTATAAAATGAGACCTGTTGTGACTTATCAAGTGTCGTACTAGATACTTTAACTCAATAAAATGATACGTTAATTTTAAGAGTTAATTATATTTTAGGGCAACTAGGACATTAAGTAAATTTGAGAGAAATTCAACTTGTAAACTATTTATTTTATGATAGGAGATCCTAAAGCTAGGACTGTTAGTAGGATTCTGGTGAACATCAGCTATGTCTTAGGTTTCGAAGGACCCAAAAATACATAGTAGGGATAACAATAGTAGTGGGAGAAAACCAAAATGGAGGTACAATTTTGACATATTTAAAAAGCAATTTGCAGATGGCTCCGTCGCGTCATAAACTTGATCGTTAACATAATCCCTTAGTGACAGAGCGGAGTAGAGGTATCCCGAACCTAGATTGGTTGTATTCAGAAAGTTTATAGATTTACAACGTAGTCAATGAACAAAGATAAAAATAATCCTAAAGGATAGCAAACATTTAGCTGTTCGATGAGTTTACAGAGGTAAATGGCTATTGGTATAAACTAATAAACTTAATACTCAAATATTGTCAGACTACACGTTCAGAAACAACTTCATTTTGACAAGAGAATGAGCAATAAAGCAAAAGATAAAAAAAGATACAATTTCCTCAAATGTGTTGAAAGTCTCAACAAGACCCAACATTGCAAAGTTTTTTTTCAATGTCAGATTAAAATTGAATAAAAGCCTTGCGCAAGATCAAGCTGTAGTGAATGTGAGTGTGATATGGTATCATCAATTCACACACTATGTCATTGCCTGACATTTGCTAAGGAACACTTATTATACTCGGGGTCTAGCGCTTGCAGATTCTGAGCACATCACCAATCTATCTATGAAAGAGAGATCCGTACTTTTGGAGTAGAACGGGACTCTAGATAGGATTGGTCGAGGTTTTCAAGCAAATCGAAGGACAGGAACAATGGGTTGAAACGTATGTGCCAACTTCTCTCTTGGGAGAATCCAAGGTGAAACTAGCTATCTACTACGGAAACCAAATTTCTCACAGAAGCCATGTGAGAAATTTGGTCTCCATGGCATATGCCCTTAAGATTAGATTAAATTAAATTAGAGTAATCGGATTGGTGTAAGTTTTCCTTGGTTTCAAGGTTCTCTGTATAAACTGCGTATAAAAAGTTTCTGTTGTCGAAAATCGAAAATTAAAAAGAAAACATTATTCAGTGACTCAATTTCGGAGTTTGTAAAATGTTCACATCAATTTATATTGGATATTTAGGGGTTAGAAGAGATTTTGGAGTTTATTCCTCTTATCGGTGTTTATTTTGTTCCATCCTTATTAACATTAAATATCACACACCTACGCACAATGCAAATACACTTTCACTGATATCATTAAAATCATTACCATCAAAATGTTACTTAATATAGTGGTGCAATATTATCCAAATGTTGCGTTACAGAATTGCTCACTGCAAACACGGAATTGCTTTAATATTATATGTTGTGATTTGACAATAAAGTGACATGCACAATATATTAAATTGATAAACTAAAACCTGTTGTTTAATAAAAATGAACTTATCAACTCCTAATACTTAACTTTATTTCATGCACTGGTTCACACACACCACCGGGGGACGAACGGTCTACAGAAAATCGAACACAACAATCGAGGTAGCATCTCAGCCAAGGTAAATCTTGGGACATAACACGGCGGCCATCTTAAGTCTACTAATGGACGTCAACGCAGGTACTCGACTACTGTTGGTTTAAAAAGTAGGGGAAAGTCGACTAAGACGGGCCCCTATCCATATTTTGTAAAAAATTGTTTAGTTAGTGAATTAAAAAGAGAACGCGAATTTATCTATGTTTATTTTTAACATTTCCTCTAAATAATTGATAAGAAGAAAACCTTTATAATTGTTTAAAAAACAATTAATTTTGATGTTTAAAACATAGTTCATACTAGCCCGTCTTAGACTACCTGGTAGGGTAAGACGGGCCCTTTTTAAAATGCCCTAAATCTACTTACTGAACAATATATATACTTCAATTACAACTGTTTTAGGTATTTTAAGCAAAATACATGCCTTTTTAAAGCCCTATATCAGGAAATTTGGTGAAATAAAAGCAAAAAGACAACAAATATGACTATTATATAAAATTCGATTTTTATGACATTAGAATAATAACTATGTGAAAAAACTGTACAATCTTAAATAATTTTACATTTAATTTCAGAATTTAACTGTTTTACAGCATTAAAATAGCTTTTGTTTAATATTCTTTCTAGTAATTAAAAGTGATTTTTGAGGTTAGAAATAGAAGCGGCAAATGCATAAAAATTTGAATTTGTAAAATTTTCTTTATATTTATAGGCTATGATCACTGTGAGCACCGTACCTTCACAGGGTAAAGAAGATTTCGCTTTAATCGAAAATTTAATAAATTCATGGGGCTCGTCTTAAACAACAGGCTTTTTTTAAATATATTTACGTTTTTTAATTATATAAAGTAAATATCAACTAAATATATGTAAGATTTTCAAACATTAGAGAATATTCTTTGAGATAAAATCAATACTTCTATTCCAAATGACATTTAATTTAGAAAATTTTCAATTTAAAAACTAGTTTATATTTCATCTTTTGAAGCGCTAAAAATATTTTTTCCTCTTATTATTCATATTTTTTTGAAAAGTACAAAAAAATACTTCTAAATTAATTAGATACATCCCCTAAATACAACTGTCTTTGAAGGATTATTACAGATGTAAAAAAATCGCACGATATCGAGAGCACTTGGAATCAGTAGCTACATCATTTCTATGTTTTTGTATTATTATCATTATTGTAAAGAGGAGGAATTATAAAAAAAATTTTGTTAGTTATGAATTTTAAAAGAAATAAGGAGCATGGGTTTTCGTTTCATTTTTACGTAGAGCAACTTTATACGTTCAACAAAAGTCCTCACGCAGTCATGAATTTTTTGTACGTTCTTTGAACCTTTCTAAATAATACTATCTTAAAAAAACTTAATAACTGTAATAACTATTGAGATTTAAAGAAACTGCAGTCATGCTATCTTTGTTTTAAAGATTGATACAAACCTGAGACAAAGTGCAGATTATGTAAAATACGGAACTGAGGATGGTGAGCTAAAAACAATTTTGCAAAAATACAATACACCTCTGCCTGTCTTTCAGAATAAGATCTTTTAAACCATAAATCAGGTTCATTTACAGAATACTATTTTTTATAATTTCTGATTCTTTATAATAACGTAGAAATGGTGTGGCTACTGATACCAAGTAGTCTCGATGCCGTGCGATTTTTTTTAACGTATCTGTAATAAACCTTCAAAGCCAGATGTCTTTACTTTTTGAACCGATGGTAGTGTTTTATTGAACAAATACGTGTGCGCAAGTTTGAAATGCTCCCAATGGATAAAATGCCCTCAAGGGATAAAATATCCACAAGAGGTGAAATTCTCTCCGTGTGGCATTTTTATGTTTATGTATTGTGACAAGATAACAGTTTATCTCTCACAATATTTTTAATTTCATTAAAAATATATAAACACACCAGTCTGGAATCATTGTTTAGACTGTTCTACAGTCGTATAAAAACTCAGTGATTTGTGACATAAAATTTTGAGTTTTCATACTTAAGTTAATTAAAATATTTTAACCGGAGTTTTTTTTAACTAAAACCTGATTTTGTTTTTTTTTAAGTTAATTCATTTTGTGTTTATTATCTAACCTTCATTTTGTTATTAAAACTATTTAATTTTATTTTAATATATTAAATTTAACAGTTTAGTTATTTAATTATTTAAATTCAATTATTAACACTTGTTTACCTGCCAACTTTGTTGCTGCTCCTTACTCCCCACGCTCTGAACTTTTCTTTGTTAAAGCATACATTTTTTAGATTAATTGTTTTAATTATACTTTTATTTTTCTATTTCTGTTTAGTTATTTAACAATAACATAACTTGACACGTAAGGTTTTATTAAGTTATTTAATTATTTAGGAGAAAATTAGTTTAATTAAAATTTAAGCATACAATATAATCAAAATACGTCATAGTGATATTAAACTATTCTTAAAAATAATATTGATTTTATCAATGCCATATTCCTTTGAAAATAAATTAATTTTTTTACATAGATACAATTTTATATAATATAATATATGTGAAGTCATTAAGAAATAGTGTGATAAACGTTGTATCTATAAAATTAAAAATAAATTGTTTTGTACAGCAGTGACCAAGTAAACAATACACCAAACATGATAAACATGACAATTATCGGATATTTAAGATACTTATTTCAGTGAATTCACTTTGACCAAACAGCTAGAAAACAAATAATATTGTACATAGATTAAAATTATTTTTCGTAAAATCTTTAAACACTGAGATAAAGTAATGAACAGATCGAACAAATGAAACATTGAGATGTTTGTGGAATATTTAAGTCATAATCTATCATATAATAATTTTTTATTTTGATAAACATATATCTTTGTTTATTTAAAAATGTTTATACACCGCAAAAGATAAGTATCATAGAAATAACTACGCAGATTTGTCATTTAGCAGACATTTTAATTGCAAAAATATAATACTTTCATGTAAAATAATTAAATTCATTTTTGAATTAATCTGCCTTTAATTTATTAGTATAGAATTTAATTTTTCTTTGGGAGCGAATAAAATTAAGCATATTAATTAAATTCGACATGTGTAGGTATTATATATATTTGATTGAAAAAAGAGAAAAACGGTTTTATTAGGTATTGTTTGCAAACTATATATTAGAGTATTTTGTCTTTTCCTGTTCCATTTGTATCCCTACCATTTTTTTTGTATATATAAATACTTGCATTTTCAGACAGTATTCCTAAAGAATAAAAAAAAACAACTCTAGCATATACGAAAAACAGAATTTAGAAATCGACTTTCTATTAAAATTCATTATGTTGCGTCAATTTATACCTTTTTTATTAATAACAGTATTATTAATTGGGTGCTACGTTCCTCTAGGTGGTAAGTAAAATATTCAAAATTAATTTTTTTCATTTTATTTCGTTAAAAATGCAAAATTTGATAAACTTGACTAATAACGATACGAAATTTTATCGCGCGATGAATTTTTGTGTTTAAAAATTATATACATGAAACTCTAAAACCATAATAGAGACAAAAGTGGTTTTATAATTAATCTTCACAGCTCGCTTCACAGCATTTCTCAAAACTGAATAAATCATGTTATTTTTAAAAATATTGATGCTAAATAAAATTTTTATAATACTTTTTATTTCGTTGTAATTTATTTATAAATGTTTTATAATCAATCTTCATATATACCACTGTTTTTAAATATAAAATCCTCTTTCTGATTTTCGTTTCAGGGGTAAAAACCTTTTATAATAACGACGACCCTACGATGATACTTTAGTATTTCTATTAACTATAATTTATGATAATTTTTTTAAATGTCATAACGCAGATCAAATTTGCGAATAAATGTCCATTTCTTTAAAACAATTTTTTTTTCAATATTTTAGCAGCACGAATGCTGTGTAAAGGTGGAAGTGGAACATGTAAACCGAAAAGTCGGTGTTCCTCAAATTTTGGTGGCCTTCATGGCTGTCCCCGTAAAAATTATGCAGGTGATCAACTGACTTGCTGTAAATAATACAAATAGCAGAAATTAAAAACCTTTATGTGAAAGTTTGACGATATGAATGAAATAAATAAACAATAAAAAACCTATTTAATAAATTTTATTAAACCTCGTGTTACTTTGAATAGCAGGATTATTTATAGTATAGAGAGTCCAAATACATAATTCAAAGTGACCCAACTTGCCCCGGCCCGGGGCAGGTTTGTCCTTGTACCGGAGTAAGTTGAGTCATGATTAAAATTTTATTGTTTAAATGTTAAAACATTACTTTATAGCACAAAAGACATTTCCTAACCTCACTTTTTCTTTCAATTTCAAACATTACGTACTAATATCGTTTTATAGACATAAATTCTATAATATTTTATCTAATGAAAAAAAAAGTTTCTACCACTTACAATAGCACTTTAATTTTATTGACTTCTGAATAACCGATAGCTGTGAAGAGATCTCAAATTCCATCAATAATTTTTACGCCTAAAAAGAACTTCCTTTGAATTATTGAAAAGTGAACGTTTTGAAATAAAATTTAAAAGGTGGAAAAGCAGACGTTTGCTTGAGAGGGCTTGTGTAGCTGTACACTATAGAGAGCGCAATATTATATTTTATTCATGATGAGTCATACAATTTATTTTCTCTAGGTCAACTTTCTTCAGAATAACTTCTTCATCCAACCGCAAACTCAGTATCTCACTGTTATGTGACTCTATTCTTTTTTTTATCATGACAGTACATATTTCCAACTCTTATGCATAAATATTTAAATCTTGGGAAGCAAGATGGATGCAGAAATTGCATTTTTCACAGGGTTACAAATAATGAAAATAATAATATAATAATAGTAAAACAAAACAAAATAGCGAAATTATCCTTTTTTATTTAGGGTCTTAAACATTAATATTTAAAATTATAATAGTATTCTACAATAAAGAATAAGTTTGTTAGAAAATATTTATAATTAAAATGTTACTAAACACAAGATTTTGAAAATACAGGGTGTCTAACACATCTTCGTTTTAAAAATTCCCTGACTTTTTTCAAATTTTTCCGGGAACTTTAAATACTTTTTTCCCTATAAGTACAAAAATACAAATCGGGTAAAATGTAAATAAACTTGAGAAAATGCAAAATGACAAGTTAAAAGTAACTAACATAAGACATTAAATTAAAATAAAATTTTCATAGAATGAAATTATAAATTTTAGAAAAAAAATCAAAAGCTTTTGAATAATAACTTCTGTTAAAAAACGATGTGATAATCTTAAAAAAATAGTTAAATTAACAAAAAAGGTTTTGCAAAAAAATGCAAGAAAATGAGAACATAAATTCAGGAATAAATTCAAAATCCTTAAAATTTATCTAAAAAATTATAAAAGAATGGGAAAATTTAGAAAACATTATGTATAAATGCAAAAATAAGAAAACCAGGGAAAATCTACTAAAAGCTGAGAAACTGTAAAAAGAAAACTGAAACGATTACAAAAGAGATAAAGAAATTTTTTAAAATTGAAATAAGTAAGGAAATTATTTTTAAAAAAATGCTGAATATAAAAAGAAAGATTTTAAAAGAACTTAAAGAAATTGAAATATAAAATTTTTTAAAAAATTCTAAAATGTGTAGAAAAAGATTAAATCTATCACTGCTAACAGAATTCACCTATGCACCTATTCAATACGATATGTCATGTCTAAAGAGCTTTTTAAGATAAAAAAAATCTACAATAATTTTTTTCACAAGATGTTGTTTCACACATTTTTGCCTTTTAATTAAGTAACATAAAAATTTTTTATTTATATTTTACTGCAGGGTATTTTTTTATACAGTTTGTGATCTAATGTCTACCTAATGATAAACTAATTCATTGCTATAAAAACTACTTTATCGATATAAAACTACTTAAGTTACCGAAAACTGTTTTAAATTAAAAAAATATTTCATTGACCTAGAGACGCATAACTTGAACACATCAATCAATAAAAAAATGTACTTTTTTGACCGAAAAACTACTATGTCGATAAAACTATTTTTATCAAATCATTTGTATCTAGATGAAAAAAAATCGTTTTTATATCAATGAAGGTAATGTTTTGATGAATAAAGTAAAATTTTTATGGATTTATTTACTTTATTAAGCTATTTGTGAATCCGTGGATAAAATTATTTTTCCATTTTTAAAGTATATTCTGGGTTAAGAAACTAGTTTTTTATATCGATTATGTAATTTTTGGACGCTTAAAGTAGTTCTCATGTCGATAAAGTAGTTCTTCTATTTAGAAGTTTTTATCTTAAAAAAATAGTTTGTTTTTGGATAAAGTAGTTTTTCGTGGATACAGTTATAATAATTTCTCAATAGTTTATAAATTATAACAATTATAACAATAAATTAGTTTTACGTAGGATAAAACAGTTTTGATGTCGATAAAATAGTTTCTGGTTTGATAAAATAGTTTCTCTTTGGAAAAAACATTTTTGGAATCGATAAAGTAGTTTTTTTTGGTGGAATATTATGTTTATAATGAATTTATTTTCTTGAGTGGAGTGTAAATTTGTTTTCTATGATTGTTGAAATTGTTGAAAAAAAAAATTTACTTAACTTACTTACTTGACTACTTACATGAAATATGCAAATTGATGAATATTTTTTTTTAAATAATTTTCAATTATTGTAAATTATTAAAGAATAAAAATTTCCTGACTTCCTGAATCTCTTCGTATTTTCCGAGTATTTATGTTTTTCTCAGTTTTTCCTGCGCGTCCTGAAATATTAATAAAATAATAGTAAATATAGAAATTAATATAATATAGCCATTGATATAAATTTATGAATAATCCAATTCCTTAAAGTCCTTTTAGTTCTACATGAAATATTCAATAAAAAGTTTATCATCAAAAGATTGTTTTTGACAAAGGAATATCAAATTGCTTGGGAAATCTTCTTATTTACTTTATTTTTATTATCTTGAGTTTTTGCACTACAGAAAATATTAATAAAAATCTTTGAACAAATTTTAATAAAGCTATAATAAAGAGTGATGCACATCAATTTTAATAATTTTACTATTTTTAATTGCTTTAAATCAAATGTTTCACTTAACAAGGAAATGTACACATATTCGGAAAAAAGTTGGTTTAAATACATTAATTTGATTTTTGAAATACAAAACTCATATTTTTATATAATATTTTTTTCAGTAAAAGTGTGAACATTGGTATTTTTTACAAAAATAGCATTTAAAAATTGCAATTTGATGAAAATTAAAAAAAATTGACGTTTAGAAATTGGGGATGATCTAACCTCAAATTATATAAAGTTTCTAAACGTCAAATTTTTTTCATTTTTACCAAATTGGGATTTTTAATTACTCATTTTGTGAAAAATATGATTGTTCACACTTCTACTAAAAAAATATTACATGAAAATATGAGTTTTCTATTTCAAAAATCAAAATAATGCATTTGTACTAACTTTTTCTCAGACTGTGCGTGTACTTTTCCTTGTTAATCTGGTCTTCCAAACTGTATTTATTTCTTTTTTAACTTTCTATTTTTAGTGGATATAAAAGTTTATCCGGATAAATTGACAATACCATTAACGACCTTCCTTTGAGGGACTTAATGAAATAGAAAAGAATGCGACGACTTTCTCTCTCTCTCTCTCTCTCTTTCTCTTAATGATTTGACTTCAAATTTAATTTAAATTCGTCAAATAGATTTAAATTGCATTTTAAGTGACTATTAGCCATTCTACGAGAACAATGTTGATCCACAGTAGAACGTAAGCTTCATAAGCTTTCTATATAATCCATTCCGCCTACGAAATTATTTGGTACCCATATGCTCAATTGTTTTATTTAGATTAGAAATCCAAATCGAGGTGAATTTGCTCATGCTGTTAATAACTATTGCAGATAAAAGATTATTAATATATATACTTTTACATTAAATTGAAACTGATAAAAAATATTATTAACTCGAAAATACAGGTTAAAACATAAATCCATTACAAATATTTTCAGTTTATTAACTCTGTTTAACCTATAATTGGGATTTTATTGATAATTCGAGCATCAAATCCCTGAACTCAAATAAACACGAGTAATTTTCAATTTTCCAAAAATGGATGTTATTATTTGTTTTATAAAAACCCAGTGTCATATTTTACGTTACACGCGTATAACCAATTATTAGACTTGCTGGAATTCAGTCAGCGTAAAGAATCGTTTTAATTTACGAGTACGATGCGAATTCATTTATATTATTGTCATTATTATAAAAGCTGTATTTGTAAAATTTTAAAAGAATTCCCATATGTGCTGTGTGCAGTTTATCTTTTTATTAAGCTTCATTGAATAATCATTTTTCTGTCGTGAAAAAAGGTCTTAGTGAAATTGCTTTTATCGCGTTATTTATAGGTAGTGTTTTCTGCCCTAATACCGGCATAGTGAAGACCATAAAACAGCTTTTTCCTATAAATATAATTTATTCTAACCCGAATGACAATTTTCTCTGAATAAACTTTATATATAACTTTTCCTCAAAGCTGTAAGTGCACACATTACCTAGATTTCGTATCGAGAAATCGAAATTTACAAATAAACCTGGAGGTGTTTGCCAACTGTTGTAGAGTCTTCAAGTTTATTGGACGCCCTACTGTCTGACTATAGCAGAATTTACTACTGAGAAGACGAAGGTCTTGAAATGCTCAAGAAACTTTGTACGAAGTTTCGTTTTATTCATGAAGCCCAATGAATTACGTCTAAAACAATCTTCTCCTGGATAAATTTATATCAGGACAAATATTTCTGAACTAATATTGGATTTTAATACCACCGTCATACTTTTCTTTCATTCCTCGCAACAAGTTTAACAGTACCAATTTATTCCGTTTACTAGCAAAATATAACGCGCGCAAGCGCGCGATTAGTTTTACGTACATTTTAGAAATTAAACTATAATAATAAATAAAACAAATCGATGAATAATATTTATCCAATAAGGAGTGCTGCCAGTGGACTTGCAAATTGAAAATAGTGAAAAAAAAGACTTTTTAATTTAAAAAAGTGAGTAAATAGTGAGTTTTTAAGAGAAAAAAGTGTGCTTTTAAATAAAAGAAGTGATTAAATAGTACGTTTTTAAATAAAAAAAGTGAATAAGTAATATAGAGTTCGATATCATTGATATTAAATTGGGGGGCACCAGCAGGAAAAGCCATTCAAATTTGAAAAAATAATTTGAAAATCGCAAAAATAATTGAAATTTGTAGAAAGTAATTAAATAATGACAAAAATAATTTATTTTGAAAAAAAAGTTGTAAATGACAAAACTAATTTAAAAATGGATTAAAAATAAAAAAATGATAACAAAAATTGATATAATTGTAATTTGAAGTAAATAATTGAAAAGATTAAAAAATATTTGAAGTTACAAAAAAATCATTAAAGAATGACAAAAATAATTAAAATTTAAAACAAAAGTTTGAGACTGGTGTAAAAAATTTTAATTTTCGCACAATAATTGAGATATTGAAGAAATAAGTAAGATGTAAAGAAACTAATTGAATAATTACATAAATAATTATAAAAGCTGGTGTAAAAATTACACTTTTTAGACAATAGTTGAAAAATTGAAAAAAATAATAGAATTTTCAAGAAAATAGTTAAAACTTGAAAAAAATAATTAAAAAATATCAAAAAAATGTATATGTGTAGAAAATAGTTGAATAATGACAAAAATGACTGAAATTTAGAAAAAAATTAATGAAAAATGAAAAATATATTCAAAAATGAAATAAAAAAATAAAAAATGTTTGAAAATTAATTAATTTGAAATTATTTAATAATTAATTTGAAAATTGTATAAAATAATTGAAAAATTAAGGATATAATTAAAATTTGGAGAAACTAATTGAATAATGACATAAATAATTGAAAACTGATCTTCAAAAGTTAATAAATTCATGACAATAATAAAAAAATTAAAGAAAATGACATTTAAAGAAAATAATTCCAAAATGTCAAAAATATTTGAATATTGACAAAAATAGTTGTAATTTGAAAAAATAATTGAGAAATGACAAAAATAATTGATAACTTTAAAAAATTCGAATTTGAAGAAAATACTTGAAAACTTGACGAAACAATTGAAATATTGAAATAAATAATTAAAAAATGATATAAAAATTAAAAAATTATAGACAACAATTGTAAAGTTAAAAAAAATATTATAAGTTTGAGGAAAATAATTGAAAGTTGAAGAAAATTTGAAGAGAATAATTCAAAAATGGCAAAAAAATTCAAATATAAAAAAAATAATTAAAATTTGAAGAAAATAATTGAAAAAGGTATAAAAAAATTAATAAATTCGTTACAATAATAAAAATAATAATGAAAAAAATTGAAAACAGGTGAAAGAAATTTAAAAGTCCATAACAATAAAAAAATTGAATAAAATAATTGCGATTTGTAAAAAATAATTCTAAAATGTCAAAAATAACAAAAATATGATAAATTAATTGGAAAATGACAAAAATAATTGATTAATGACAAAAGTAATTGAAATTTGAGAAAAATATTTCAAAAATAATGAAAGTGAATTGAACATGTGTAGAAAATTTGTATATTCCTGACAATAATTTGAAGATTGAAGAACACAATTGAAATTAAAAAAAAAAATAATTGAAAAGTTTCAAAAATAATTGAAATTACAAGAAGATAATTGAAAAATAACAAAAATAATTGTAATTTGAAAAAATAATTGATAACTGGTGCATAAAATTAAAAATCTAAAGACAATACTTGAAAAGTTGACCAAACAATTGAAGTTTTCAGAAACTGATCAAATAATGACATAAATAATTGAAAGCTGGCGTATAAATTAAAAATTTATAGAAAATAATTTAAGTTTGAAGAAAATAATTGAAATTTGTAGAAAATAATTGAAAACTAATATAATAAATTTAAAAATTTATGGCAATAAAAAACATTGAATTTGTTTATTTATTTATTTATTTACGGGCAAAAGCCCATTATAATATAAAATTTAAAAATTTATTTTAAGTAACAATAAAATTAAAATTTGTTATAACAATAATAAATACTATATATTAAATATTAATAGGTCGCATTCAATAATTTGAATAAAATAATAATTGAAATTTGTAGAAAATAATTCTGAAATTGCAAAAATAATAGAAATATGAAGAAAATAATCGTAAAATGACAAAAATACTTGAATAATGACAAAAGTAATTAAAACTTGAAGAAAATTATTGAAAATTAACAAAAGTAGAATAGAAACTGGTGTTAAAAATTTAAGCATTCCTGGCAATAATTTAAAGATAGAAAAAAATAATTTAAAAAATAACAGACGTAAATGAAAACTTGTGTAACAAATTTAAATATTCATGACAATAATTTAAAGACTGAAGAGAATAATAGATATTTGAAAAAATTAAATTTAGAATAGCAAAAATTCTTGAAAATTGACAATAATACTTTAGAGTTGACAAAAGTACTTTAAAAATAACAAAAATAATTGAAAAGAGGTGTAGAAATTACGTATTTTTAAATTGTAATTAAAAATTGATGATGTAATTGGAATATGAACAAATTAATTGATTTATAAAGTAAATTTTTAATCACGCACATAATATCAGAAGACCCCCTTCCCCGCAGTTGGAATAGACATTTTACTAAAAAAGTGAGAAAAGTGAGTTTTTTTAAACAAGTGAGTAAAAGTGAGCAATTTTAAAAAAGTCAGTAAAAGTAAAAAAGTGTGTCACTGGCATCCCTGCAATAAAAAGAAATAAATAAGTATTTAGAGATTCTAAATATTACTTCATTGAAACTTTGCCGCATTGAAACTTCTTTGCAGAAGTTTCCAAACTTGCAGCAAACTTGATGAAAGTTTCGGAACTTCTAAAATGGTTAAAAAAGTTACAGAATAATTTAAACTCTATTTAATTTTTTAATTTTAATTGTTTTTAATAAAGTAAAATAATGTCATTTCAATTTTTAATAAATTGGACTATTCGACATTTTGAATTAATCTAAATTATTATTAAAATTCATATAAGTGTGTAATATATAAATTATTGTTATTCAGAACCAATATCTCGTCATTAAGGCTACCTCAACTGCATATTTTGTTTGTAAGCTAAAACAATTTTAAAATTTCCTGATAAATGAATAAATATAAAAACTAACCAACTTTACTTTAAATTTTAAAACTTGGACAGAAAAAAATGAATGAATATAAATAGTAACTAACTTCAGGAGTTTACGGACTTTGTTATCATATAATTTTTATTAATGTCAAGTGAAAAATAATTTTCTACTTTGAAGAAGATCAGATTTTTAATAAAATACAATCAATAGCAACAAAAACTGCAATTATAAATAAAATTAAAAGCTTTCATAAAAATAAAAAATAATAGTTGTTAGTTTTATTTCTATAGGTCAAATAAGGATTTTCGGCAAAATGGAAGTAGTTCATATGAAAAATAAAATATTGTTTTAGGTCGTGAGCTGAATGACATGTCAGGTAATCCGCATCAAAGAAACATGATTTTTTCGATAATGGAGGATTTAAGTCTACACTCATAAATATAACTCAATTTTGACAGGAAGTATGCAAACATTACCTTTCACGAACCAGATCCTTTCATATTTCATGCATTTTTTACTACCAACAATTTGTCAAATATGGACGTGAGCAGTAAAACTTTCTTCTCCTTCGGAATTACTTGTGAAACTTTATTATATAGTTTGAAATTAACAAGTGTCCCCAAGAAAAGATTAAATTTTAAAGATAGAATTAATTTTTTTATTAAATTATTATTTATTTTATTAAATTCATATTTTAAAGTGGGTTTGATTTTTGTTTATCTTAAAAACACCATTCTTTTTCAGAGATTCAATGCTGACTTTCCCGAAATAAGATGCTGATAATTAAGACATAGTTAAAGAAAAAATTTTGGATAGATCTTAAAGATATTTTCGACTATGATACTTGAAATTAATTTTAAGGGGGTGGTACTATAATGGAGGTTAATACATTTTTGGCATAACAGAAGTGTGGACTATTGTAGAGGCACCTTAATGGTTGACTGCTGTGGAGACACCCTGTTTGCAAATAGTTGTGAAAACACCCTAATGATGGAGTGTTGTAAAGGCACCTTAATAGCTGATTATTGTGGAGGCTCCTTTATGATTAAATAGTGTGAATCCATAGTGGTCCATCATTAAGATGTACTCACAATAGTGCGTACTATTGTGCGTACATCTTAATGATGGACCACTATAGAAGCACTCTAATGGTTGACTATTGTACAGGCACCTTAATGGTATAGCATTCTGAAAGCACCTTAATGGTGAGATATTTTGCCTCACCATAAAGTAATATTCCACACCACTGTCTGTTGTGGAAGCACTCTTATAGTAAATTATTGTGAAAACACCCTAAAAGTAGAATATTGTTCAGTCGCCATAATGGCTTCTTTTGTGATCGAACTCTAATGGTGAATTCTTGTGAAAGCACCTTAATAGTCATAGTTAATAGTGTTTTTCGAATTTCAGTTATTTTCACATAACCTAATAATGAATATAACTGATGATTCGTTATTTTTAAACAAAATATGATATGAAGTAGATATATGATAATATTTTAATGAGTACTAATTTTTTACTACTAAATCAATCTTTTTTTATACTGATTCAGAATCAGAGAAAAGCTTATCTCTAAAATTCTAGAAACGTGTAATGCTGAGATATTTTTATAATATAATGAGATTAATTAGATTTATCAGAAATTTATTATACATGATGTGCTGACGTGTAGTATTTAGAAACCAAATTAAAATTCTTAGTCTCGGTTTGAAAAAACACTTAATGAATGAAATGGAAAATAGTGGAGTGTTATTTCACTCTAATTTCCCGACAAGCAAAATACCGTTTTTGCAAAAAAAAAAGTAAATTTAAAGAGACAGAAACTGTGGACGTACTAAAACTCGAGTTTAACAAACTTTTATGTTTGTTACTTTTTTAAAAATCCAAGTGTGGATAAAATTTCAGAGGATCTTTTTCAATTTAGTACTTTAACTTATTACTATCTGCATTGACTTAATTTTTAAAAAAAAATTTAGCTCTTATAATGATTATGTTCTAAATCTACAAAAAATGTAAAACTTAAAATTCGTAACATCAAATCCATGCTCTTTAATTTCGACGTGCAAATAATAAATAAGAATTTTCTAATCAGCATATTTAATTTCTAATATAAAATAAAATAATTTCTCTGTGAAAAAAGATTGTTAGTAAAGATTTATTTATTTTTCTAATCAAAATATTAAATTTCTGATATAAAAGAAGAAAATTTTATAACAGATTTAATAGAGTTGACATTTTTAGGGCTTTAATGGGTTAAGTAAATTTTCGCCATTCGAGAGTATTTTCCTTTCGGATAAAAATATTCATCTACTATCAATTGAAAAATCTTCTGAATAAAAGATGAATAAATTTCCGATTTAGAATTAAAAACGTTCTCTAAAAATTTTCAAGCAGAGAGAATTTATTTTTAGTTACTGTATTAAAAAGTATTACCTTAAATTGAAGGTAGTTTTTTTTTAACATACAAGTTCAACTTTCATTAGTTTTCAAAAAATTTATTTTACAGCCACACGACCAGAGCATTTTATTCCTAAATCATAAATGTACGTATTCATAGCATAGAATACGTTATTGGAATTTTTCCACGATTCTGCAAAATATCAGAAAAACTTGATAAAAGAATTTACTAGCAAATAAATTACTTCTAAAAAATTTTATAATTAGCGAAAATAAATTTTGAGCGTAATAACTTTTTATTCCATTTAATAAAAACTTTTTAGTTTGATTTAAAAACTGCAAATTTAAATTAATTTAAATTTTTATTTTATTAAATTCTATTTATTGGCTGAACCATCTTACTACCTTGACTCGGAGAAATTGATAAAATTTTTATCTCTACTTAAAATACACCGAGTAATAAATCCATATATATTCATTTAATTTATTAATTTAAATTAATTAATTGATCAAATTCTAAAGAATTTTAATTGCACAGTAACATAAAAAATTCAAACATGGAAACTGTATTGAACATGGTAAGACCAAAAGCATTAAGGGTTACTTACCACTTCCGTTACTTTTTCTATAATCTTTTCGCTGTACAAAATTCAGAAAAATCCAATCACATTTATTTTCGTTATTTTAAAAGCACTTTCAAAAATTCTTACTCCTTAAAAATAAGCCATTCCCAGAGAACCTTTCATTTTTGGATTTACTAAAAAAAATAATAAGCTGATTACTATAATCGTATATGTATAAGGATTAAAAAAGTTGAAAAAATGATAAAAGGAAAGTCAGTGGAATAATAAAATAAATTAATTTTCTTCTTCATTAAATACATGGACGGATATAATTACCATTTATAATGTATTCCAAAAGACCAATAAATTGTTTTGAAGTCCAAGATAAAATTAACTGAATTTATTAAATTTATTATAAAATAAATTTATCACGTTATTTATAACTATTTTAAAGTTTTACATATACAAAAGTTCCTTTATATAGAAATACGAATGGAATCTATCAGGTTTATCGACTTTTCTAAATTCGACGTATACATAGAATTTAATCCAGTTACCGGGAGTGAAAGGAGATGGTAAAGTGAAAAATTGTGTTCCCAATTTATTAATAATTTATTTAGCGAAATAAACTTAACTCACATTTTCCTTTTATTGAATTAAATGTATTATATTCTACTATTATTTCTGTAAAGAAATTTATCGTTTAATTATTACTCGGTAATTTTTCTCATTTTTCGTTTAATGAACATTAAATAATAATAGCATTGGTATTGATTTATTGCAAAATATATTCTGTTTTATCAAATTAAGTAGCTTTTCTCGCACAGAAAATCTCGATAATAAAATAAGTTACTACTTTAAAACATTCTAAAAAAGCATTCCTACGACTCAGAGAAATGTTCTTAATTTAACACAATTTTCTATGTTCAACAAAATTGCTTTTATAACTTTGCAAACTCCAGTAATTTGACTAAATTCTTCGCTTTGAGTTTGCGACGCGTGCTTTCATGAATACGACCAAACGACTAATCTTTCAAATTTTCCCTCACATATATTAAACTTCTATTTGAATAAATAAAAATTATGCTTCATAAAAGAAAGTTTTAATTCTTAGAGTAGATTATTTGTTTAAATCCACTAATTAAGTACTTTTAATATTTTGTTTTTCAATTTAATAACAGTTTCTTGTAATCTTATTTAAAATCTCTTATATATACGTATTTTATTACCACTTGAGGAAAAATGTAGGTAGTATAAAATCATTGTTTTTCAAAATTAATGAAATTAGTTTGAGAAGGTAATATTTAAGTTTGAATTCAGCAGAACTACTAAAAATTTTCATGAGAAAAGTTTTCTTAATATTTTGCATGATAAAGCTTTAGAGTTGAAGATTCTAAGATTGAGTCCGGTTAGGGAAAACATTGGCGTGTTCAATTCCTTGACCTAAATTCCCAGAAGCACCTTCGAGACTGAGTTTCACGACAGTTCAGATCTCGGTCATTCCCGGATAAAGACGAGCTACTTGAGCAAATTGCTGAAATTTGATCGTAAATACCGATGGACCATTGTTTGAGTCTGTCACGCGACCACTGTTAAGTCATTAAAGCAAATTAGTCACTACGCCACGTCCGAGCCATGCAGTACAAATGTAGTTGCATATTTCACAATCTGCATTAATGCAATCATTCCGCTTTCGAGCTTTGTACAATTCATCTTTTTTTAGCGATATATTCATGACAAGCTAATAATCATCATCTTTATTTTAAAGTTTTTTTTTAAATTTGTATTATATATTAGTTAACTATGTGATTATTTTTCAGGTGATTGTTTACTCATATAGCAATACTTATTTATTTCTTCTGTACACCTTATAAAACTTAGGTAACCGTGGGTCTATTTTGTATCTTGTATTTCAAAAATTTAATCAGAATTTTAGAAAATTTTGGCCATAGGTATGTGAGAATCTACCGCACATTAAGTAAAGTGAAAAATTGCAATGAAAGTTTCCATTAAAACCATAATCACTTTTTGTGCAAAAGCGGATATTTTTCAAACTTTCCTGAGACTGTTAATATAAGTTTTTTAAAGTTACTCCTCTCTTTGTTAAAGTTCAAATAACAAAAAAAAGAAAACTATTCCGAATATCTGATCCCGCATAACTAAAAGTTGTAACCTTTTGTTTCTTGATTTTTCTTTATTTATTAATAAAACTTATTATTCATTTTGTTAGGAATGTTTGATGATATTTTCGCAAAATCTCAAAACACCGTTATAGTTTCCAAAATAATAGTTTATTGTTATTTCAATTTTGAATACGTCACATTTGTACACCCGTTATGAACACAAAATGGAGAACCAGTCAACAATTCGTCGAGAAATGCACGGGAAGACGCTCCCGATGTGGACTGTATAAAAGCCAAAACGGAACTGGACCCCAACGTCTTATCAGGCCCTCGCTGACTGATATAAAGGGAGGGAAAACCCACCTCAATGGGAACTCTAAACTCCATTAAAGATTCTATGACAGATTAAGCATTGTTTCACAATGTTTACAGAAAGCCATAAACCACTTATTTAATTCCTGCAAGAAATCTTCCTTATAAATTTAAACATTTTAAATACATTTTAATTTATTTATTCTTAATTTAATAAGTAAGCTTAGCGTTAAGAGCCAAGTTATTTTTCAGAATAAAAAGATAAAAGCTAAATGTAAATAACTAAACCTTTACCGCCACTAGCGGTGTATGAGTCCATCGAGTTTTAAATTTGTTTGACTGACGTCGCACTTCAAGATGGTCGCCACCATTTGTTTTTACAGGTTGTCAACAATGATAAGAATTCGATTTTTAATCCTGGTATTTTTGTAAAATCGGGACTCTCATCCAATCCCATATGTCAGGATAATAATAGTTTTAAGGAAGAACAATTTTTCTAACCTCTTTTTAATCCTTTCAAGTCACGGGTTCTGTAGTTTTGCTGACTTTTTCTCACTCTTGATTTATATCTTCGTCATAGTTTCTGATCGCTTTTATCCTTTTGTCCACACTGCACCTTTCTATCACTTATCACTCACTCGACAAAATTAAATTTCTTCGCCACTTGTCTCCTACCTTCTATGCTGTCCACCTACAACTGAACTATCGCCCCAAAAATCCTTTTGTCCACTTTTCTTTTCTTTCTGGGTCCTGCCTACTTACCTCTCAACCATACTTGATTAGAAACACCTGCTCTGGTTTCTGTAATTGTTGGTCTTGTGGAACGAAGCGGATCGAAAAAAGACAACTCAATTGAAATCACGATAACTTTGTAAAAAAATATGTTAGGGAGTAGAAACTCAAAAATTGGGAAAGTTTATTAAATTGTGCTTTAGAAAACCTGTTCATAGGTATTTTTAGAAATTTTAAAGTGATTATATTAGTTGATAAGTGAGAAAAAAGAATTCTTGACTATTTTTAATAATCGTTCAATATCTTTAACTCGCTGACAGATCTACAAAAATGACATGAGAAAATCTAAACTTTCTTCATCTTCTTTGTTGAAAGTCAGCTTGGACGCAAGCTAAGAAAACTTAAAAATATTAAGTGGATCTCGAGAAATCACTAAAAATGTTCAAGCATGTTTTCTTAAAAAATCGCCGTCTCTGCCGATCAGATTGCTCATCTCGTTCTTCGCCACAGGACCGAGAATATGTCAACTTAAGTATGTACCTAAGACCTAGAGCCTCTCATGCACTTTTTCATTTTTTAAAATGCAATTGTCAATTCTTGATTTCTTCTATAATAAGTTATTTTGAAAAATAAGGTCTAAAATAAATTGCATTTAAAAGACGTAAAACTGCATGAAAGGTTCCAGGTATTAGGCATCTGCTTAAGTTGACGGCTACTCGGCCCTGTAGCGACGAACGAGGTAAGCATTACGGCGATTATAAGAAAAAACACGCTCGGAAATTTTTTGCCATATTTCAAGAAATATAATATTAATTTCTTATTAATTATTAATTCTTTATTCTTCTTTATTCTCTATTCATTTATTCTTATTAATTTAATTAATATAATATTTTTTAAGTTTTTTTTAGCTCAAATTAAAGCTGATATTTTAACGAAGGTGAGGTTACTAAAAAAATTTCTTCATAGGTTTTCTAAGGCAGAACTTAATAAGCTTTCTGTTTGGGTATGAAATAAAATTTACGAACATAATTAATTTGAGAATTGATATAACAGAAACATAATTTATTCAAGAACTCTTATGAATTTACAATCATGTTATAGATTGAAGATTAAAAATAGTTAAGAGAACCGACCCGTTCAAGATTTCGTTTGTAAGTGATTTTAAAATCTGGAGATTCAACATTGGTGGCATGCACATCGAAATTTGGCAATCCAGCAAAACGGAAAAACTAATTGGGGTGAAAATTACCTGAGACTCGATGACGTTAACCGATATATAAATTGGTATGTACCTAAGTACCTTTTAAGCGGTACCCTAATGCACCTAGAATTATGGCGCCAGATACAACTTGACAATGGTAGATAATCTTATCCTTTAGGAAGGTCGTACGATCACACCTTGACAATAAATACTTAAAATGTTAACGAAAAAAGAAAACGATGGTTTGTCATCTCTTTAGCTACTTAAAATAAATCTTATCTTTCTTAGGAATAACAATTTTAAATACGAGTCTCAAAATCTGCCACTTGGGAAAAACCTAGAATTTATTTTTACAATTTCTATCTAAATTAAATTTGCAACAAAAATCTAGAATTTAATAATAACTAACATAAAAATTGATTTACTTTTTGATTTAAACAAGACTAAGCTGAATTAAATTGTTACCACGTAGTAACACTTTCCAATTTTTTAAGCTTCAAGTCTATATTCAAGTTTACCAATCGACCGTCGATGTTACCGTCAGTCGGTAACTTATAGTGCCCAAGACGCTCACAGTGTTGAAACAGAACAAACATTCAACGCGACGCTAGTATCACAACTCCACATTTTGTGTTAGACTGTCTAAAGAATTCGTTAACGACAAAAAGGAGAATAAATGGACAAGGTACCTTTTGTGGGCGTTCAACACACGGTGAGTTCCTCACGAAACTGAATAATTTAGTCGAGTCGGTTTTCCAACAGATCAATCAGTGCTCAGTGTCTTCATTTTGTGGTTGCCTGGTTTGATGCTCAGCGGCCACATGTTTAACTCACAACAATAAATGCTTGAAATTATCAGAGAAACTTAACGTATTTTACTTATTTTTTTCTTCTTTACTACCCCTCTCTGGTTTAATAAATTTGCCCTAGTAAGGTGTAGAATTCATAAATTCTAGTTTAGTTATTGATCCTTTAAATTACTCTTTGAAAAATATCTTGGGAGTATGCATTTTTATCTAAGAAATTCCAATCCAGTTTTTTTTTTTAAAAAATTAGAAATATATAAATTAAACGTAGATAGAATGGAAACCTTGTATAAATGTGTTTTCAAAAGGGTAGAAAAATTTTTTTATTATGCTTTTTGAAACGTAATAGCAATTTAAGTTGAATTCTAATTCAACTAAAATTCATACTGAAATCTGCTTTTTTAGAATTGTAAGAAAAAAATGTCGACACCTTAACTATCGCGTTAATTAGCAAAGTTCTTAAACTTAAGTAATTAATGACTTTACTTGAACTTCAGGTTCTTATGTTAGGTACAAAATCAGTTCCATTAACGACTGATAAACATATTTCAGTCATGTATTTAGCAAGTTATGTGAGACTGGTCAATGTATTAAGAATTTATTATGCAACTATATTCTACTCTATAGGGAACCCGAGTTCAGTATAATTTTAAGCAGTTAATTTCCAAATATTCAAACTTTTGGAGTATAAACTTTGTATTTGTATTATGTAGACTTTTTTGTAAACACAATTAATTACCTACCTTAGCAAAATATACAAACTGTTAATTTTAGTTAAGAATTCTAGGAACAAAAACTGTAATCATTTTTTAATTTTTAAAGAAAATTTATTTTACAAAATCTAAGTTTAAACTTCATGTAATTGTGTGTTACTTACAAGCACCTGAAAAAAATATCATGCTTAAATTAAAATATTACTGTTTTAAAATTAAAACATTACTCCTTTAAAATTAAAATTTCACTCTTGAACAAAGAAACCTTTTTTAAATGTAATTATTGCAAATGTAAAAGCCCTTCAAAGTAATAAAAAATATACGATGTGTGAACTTCAGTAATATAATAATTCTTTTGAGAGAAAGAATTAAATTAATCGTTAACATAAACACAGTTCAGAGTTAAGGGACTCGAAAGTTAGGAAACAAAATATAATTTAATTAGTGAGATGTGTTCGTACATTAATTACAAGTTGCTGCTTTATATAAATGTAAGTCTGAAAATATAAAGGCAGTGAAACTGCACTATCTGTTTACAGTAACTAGATCGTAATTTCTCTTGTAAGATGGCTGGATTATGCATCTGCTAGGGTAGCATCCCTTTTATATGTATCTTGATAGCGACAGTGTGATCTACCACCCTCAAGTAATCTCGTTCGCTTAAATCTGAAATCCACCTTGGCGACCGAGACTTTGAATTTCCACTGGATAGGTACACGTCTACTCGAATCTTAAAGCTTAAACAAACAGCCTAAGGTTTCGCTCTCTACATCTCTATAAAAACTATTAACCGTTTCACACATATGTACTTAAATACGACACAGAAACTAATTTTTCCATTTGTGAACAAATATAATTAAAATTATTTATTGTTAATAATTTGAGAATTGAACAATGAAAACTAGATTTTGCTTCTTGAATAACATATGATTGATGTTCAATAAATATTTAGATTTAGCTACAAAATTTCCTAAAATTTTTAAAGCAACCTGTAAAGTATTAGGTGTATTTTAGTAATTTATTAAAATTTCCTTTAAAGCCACTTTTAAATGTAAATCTTCAATCACTTTAAACTTTGGGTAAGTATGGAATTTTGGAAGGTTGCAAAACAGCTTAACCCTGGAAGACCAAACTAGGATCTGACACTTCTCAGGCAATTTTCTTTAACCTTGTCCTGTCCTCGATAAAGTTCAAATTGGGATTCGCCATTCCCTGATGACATTCTCTAACCTTAGTTTAGAAAATATTCAAAAGATTATATTCAAAATTTGCAAAATTATCTAGGATGTGAAAAACTAGTGTGTTAAGAGATCAGATTTCAGAAACATTTTAGGTAATTGTTTACTTTTGTGGATTTTTCGAATTTTCAAGTTTTTTAATCTGGACCAAGAGTATAGTTTTCCACATATTAATAATAGTGTGCCACTTTTATAGGTTTAGTGTATGATTCCCATGTAAATGTTGAAACTTTGAAGGTAAATATCTCAATTTTTAGCATCGCAAGGGGCCCTGAGATTTTTACCACACATAAAGCATACAAAAAAGAACATTTATCCAAAGTTTAAGAAAATTCTAACGAAAATCGATATGCCGAAGAAATACCTTAATGTGGTTTCGCGTGGTTTAAACCAAAATTTTACAGTCTCAAGATTGGTATTTCGGTTACTGAATTTTAAGTCTTGCATTTCTGAACTAAATATTAGTCTACTCGTTGTTCAAATGCGAACTGGTATTTTTATCGCTATGTTTGTGAGCCGGTCACAAAATTAAAATCAGTTTAATCGTCATAGTTAGCGTAACTCTTTAAAACAAAAATGCAAACGTGACGTGTATGCTTTTGGGAGTTACGAACTAATAACAAGTGAGAGAAGTACCAACCGTTCTTTATCAAGAGGCAAGAAAATCTCAACCAAAAAATTATACAACATACAATAACGATTTTAAGTAACCATAAAAGAACCGTAAACTTATAATTAACATGAAAATTGTAATAACTTTGATCATTCATACATTAAAAAAATTCATAATAATCAAAATACACATCATTATCTCTTTCATTATTTAACAAAAGGCAATTGTATAAATAAATCAATTTAAATATTCAAAAAATAAGACCCCCATAGGATCGATAGAAGACAAGGAGCTCATAACAAAAATAAATATTTATCGGAAAACCATCCTTCAATAACTTAAAATATTGTTTTTGTAATTAAATAATCAAATGATGTCAAGTTAAATAAATTCCACTTATTGTATTAATTTGCAAAATCAATTTTTATCTAAAGAAACCTGAGAACCAGATTGATAAAATTATTGCTACATGAAAAGTACATTGTGGATAGAAGACCTCGATCCAAACCCCTCTTATCCAATCACAAATTTCTGAAGAATTAAGTAATCTGATTTATAAAGAAATTCGTAAACCACTGCTCGATAAAGAGATGCGTCTACCAGAATATTGATTTGAAACTCCGGATCCGCTTTTAAATTCAACAGTGAACAATCTTTGAGTCACTCTTTCCATTTTCAACTTTTTATTTCAAATCAAAACTTCAAAAGTGCAAGATTGTCTTTCAAATGTTTTGACCCTATTTGTAACGAATTAGAACTAATAAATTTGAATTTATTTTGCAAATTGAAAGAACTTGTTTATCAATTCAGGGTTTGTTTTTCTTTTAGAAATAAATTTATGGCATATATAATTTGTAATACGGTTATTTACAGTAAAATAAATTGAATGCATAAATGTTTGCTTCGCTGAAAATTTATGCAAACTTTAGTTTGTAATAATAGAAATTTGGATCGATTCAAATTGAGGTTGGTTCAAATTTGGAGGTAAATCACAGTTGTGTATAATGCAAATTGTAATGATGGGATGTTTTTGCTGCAGAAATTGTTATACGGATACCTGCAAAAAATGATTTAAAACATTTTCTTTAAGTACCAAAGTGTGGAAAGATTGATTACACTTATTTATTATTGCAGTGAATATAATTAAAAATGTTTGATAATATAAACATTATCAAAAAATAATTCACAAGAACATCCTCAAAGAAAAATCTATTATTTGATAATATTTTGAATACCCGTGATCGATATTGTATATACATATTTTGCTCTACAGCAAAATATATCCAATCACATTGGTTAATTAATTTGATTTCTTATAGTTGTCTTTTTAATTATAAATTTTTATTATTATGACACATAATTAATGACACACTTTTTTCTCCTCTTCGTTCAAAATAAAATCATATTATTTATTATTTTATAATTTCTGAAGCATCATTAATGTGCTCCCTATTGGTTCATAAGTTTTCCTTTACTTCCTCTCTCAAAGGCATATTTTTTCAGCTTACTTTTTTTAAACTGAAATCTTGTGCACGTATTATTTTTATTATTATGTTTTTTTAACCGTTTCCTTTTTTCAAGAAAATTATGTTACTGCTTTGTAATTTCTGAAGAAGGTATAATGTGTGTCCTACTGGTTGATTAGGCCGTCTAATTGGTTAATTTACTGTAGTACGCATCACATTTATGCATGCAGAGATTTATTTATTTTGCAATTCTTAACTCATCTGTAAAGCGTAAAAAGACTGAAATTTTTATGTTCAAACAAAATGTGAAAATTATTGTTCAAACTAATGTTTTCCGTTAAGAAGAAGATTGATTTTCTTTCTTGCGATAGAACGCAGAGTTTTCAACTCAATGTACAAAATTCTTTTAAGTGAATCTTTCTTTTAAAGTGGATATATATTTTCTTTTCTATTTTAATCGAAAAAATGCCTATAAATATAAACAGTTTTTTGAAAATTAATCTTATTTATTTGAATTTAAAATAGAAAATACAAAAAGTTTGTTTTGTGAACACTGAAAAATGTAATACTGAAGGAGATACAATTTGGAAAGTCATAAAAGACGCATTTTCATTAAAAGTATCAGCAGTACAAATATTTAAACGCATCTCATAAAAGTGTAACGTAGCATGTAAAACGTGCAAAGATGAATTTTTCATATAGCAATCTTTTATATGTCAAACGTTTTATGAATCAAGGAACGATTTTAGAGCTCTTTTTATGAAGGATTTACCTTCAAAATATATTTTTGTGTAAAACTTGAAAAAAATGAGAATTGAAAAAGTAGAGCAAAAAGAGAAGAAGTTCATGAATGTATAAAAAACGCAATTCAGCTTTTGATTTGAAATGTCATTCACTTCTAAATTTAAAAAATCGATTGCTTTCTATGGTATTGTCATTCGCTGTGTATGAAGCAAACGGGTCGATGTTAAGATCGTATCGCAATTTTATGGCTGACAATAAATCTGTACGGTGATAGTCCAGAAGAATTATTAGCCTATACACATAGGACATTAAAAAACACACTTTTCTAGGCAGATGCTTATCGAAGGTTAATGCCAAAAAAATTACTGGCATAAGTACATTAAATTAGTTGAATTAACTTTTATGATCCCATTTAATTCTCATTACACTACTTTTTACATTACAAGAGCGATCGCGCGCATAGCGCGTGCTTTAAGCGTCTAAAGCTATAAAAATGTTAATAATATAAAAAAAATACATGAACGAGTGTACTGAGGAAAGTAATCACTTGTCAATAAAATCCAATGACAATTACGACATAAATCAAATAGAAACAAACATTCTAACCTTAAATTACATATATAATTTATGAAACTTTAAACTAATTAATAACATTATTATTTTGCAGTTTTGTAATAAAAAAAAGATTAGATTTAGTTTATTTATTTATTTCATTTTAAGAAATCTAAAGCCTAACAGTATCAACTAATAATGGGGCTACAGAATATGTTAAACATAATAATATACAAGAGCGTGTAAGCGTTGTTGGTCAATTACAATTAAGGTACGATGCTCTATATATCTGCGTGTAACAGTAATAAATTCTGAAATTGTTGTAATAAACAAATCAAGGGTTTTAATTCCGGATATTTTTTAATTAAATCATCAACATGTTTACATATTCGACACAATGGAGATACATTGAGATCAGTTGGAATATAAAAAGGTGCAATGTTATGCGTAGTATACTGTGGTAAATTAAAAGCTAGCATTTAATTTTTTGCAGGACAAACAATTAAGTCTCTGATGAGCTTAAAAAAAACGTGTTTAGAAAAAACACGTCTGTTCTCAAGTGAACATACTCCAAACCTAGATTTCAATATGCCAAAGTCTTTGCCTCTAGATGGATAAATTCCATCTTGTTTTCAAGCTAAAAATTTCAAAAAATGTTTATGACATTTTTCTATTGACAATGAATACTTTTTATAATGTGAAGACCACACAATAAGTGCATATTCTAATTTTTGTATCACAAGAGCTTAGAAAAGTAACTTTAAGGTAGAGATGTTTTTTAAATTTTTACAAAATCTGATTATAAGACCAATAGTTTTAGATGCACAAAAACAATTTCAGCAACATGATCATTGAATGATAAGTCATGCCAAAAGTAACACCCAGATCTTTAGTTTTAAAAAATCTTTGAATATTAATACCATTAATAGAGTATGGATATTCCAAAAACGGTTTTTTTTGCGAATGAAATAACTTTACATTTATCAACATTAAGTTTTAAATTATTTTCTTTGAACCATTTATTAAAGTTATTATTTCAAAAATTATAAATTTTTTAAATGTCGAGAAATTGTTTATTTTGTAACTAAAAGCTCCTCTTAATCATAAAATAAAAATATTTTGTATTTAAATTACGAAATAATTGTAAACTAGTTGAATTAAAAGCTACCAAACAGTTTTTGGAACCACAAATTGAATATGTAGTTAAATGTGACTAATTATCCTAATTTAGGTAGAAATTCTCATTGGCCATTTGAAGATTCCTGGGAGTTTGACTTAACTTTGATGTGGCGCTACCCACGAATATCTAAGACATTGATTAACCTCAAGTTTCGAAGAACTTAGGTCAGAGATGAACTGTATTAATAATAACAAAAGACACCAAAAAGACTTAATTAAATTAAAAATACATCTAAATTTAAGGTCGGAACTTTTTTTTCATTAATAAACAGAATACATTGATAAAAAAAATAAATTTACAGCGATTCATATTTCAAAAACTGTCATAAGTCATAATATTCCCTTATGGAAATTTGTCAGAAAATTAATGACAGGTATGTAATTCTTTTTTTTAGTTAACCTGTTAATTCCAATAAAAGTCATAAATTATATGTCAAGAAAGAGCTTACTGAACCAAAATAACAATCCTTTCCGAAACGTAAGTAATTTATCAAAATCAATAAAAAAATGTTTCACTTAATTATTAGTTTAATTGCATTGAATAAAAAAATAATGTGTGTTACTTAATAAGAAATCCTTGTCGGATTGGGAAAATTAAATGGCGAGAGTATTCGAACGCCACTCGGACGCCATTCAGTCAACTGAAAATGTCTAAGTTGATAAATTAATAAGCAGTAAGAAAGCAGTTGAAAATAATACATTCATGTCTGCTCTACTTATTTTTTACGTAAATATAAAATGAAAATGCAATAATAAATGTGATGTATGATTAAGATTACTAAATAATTAAAACTGCTAAAGTGCTTCTGACATGCATTGTTTTTTGTTAAGTATTTAAATACAGACTTTATTAACAGCACATTATAGAATATGACGTTACTGATGTAAGCAAAATTTGTCCGCAAACTTTCTTTAAAAATCTAGGTAGAATTATTACCAAGTTTGGTGGCAATAATTTATGCTAAGAAACGATTTTTAATTCGAAATTAGTTTAACTTTCTTTTTTCTGACGTTTTTAGATTAGTTTAATTTACTTAAATTGGGATTTTATCAATGTTATAATTTTAACCCTAAAAATTCTACTCGAACATTTATTGAGTTAGCAGAATTTGATAGACGATATTAAAGAAAAATACTTTTTGAGTTTTGAAAGTTCGCGCCAGGCCACCAGAGGGAACAACCATTGAGGCTCTAGAAAAGTCAGCAGTGATTGTACAAAGGTAGCATAATAAATTGTCGTTTAATTAAAAAATTGTATGAATGATTAAATAAAAAAATAACTTTATTATTTTAAAAGAAATTAAATTTTATTTTTAAGTAAAAAATCTTAAATAAATTTATTAGACAAGAAGACCATATAAAATTTTATAGAGTAAGTATATTAAATTTTAAAATTAAAAATTTAATATATTTAAATTTATTTATTTGGGAGTATAAAAAATTATAATAATTTTTGTATTAATAAGTAATATTAATAAATAGAATTAATAAAAAAGAGGGATAATAATAAATATTAATAGATTATATTATTTTAGGGATAACAGCATAATATTTTTGAAGAGACCTTATTGATAAAAAAGTTTATGACCTCGATGTTGAATTAAGATAAATATTTAATGAAGAAATTTAATTATTAAGTTTGTTTAACTTTTAAAATCTTACATGATTTGAGTTAAAATCGGTGTGAGCCAGATTGGCTTCTATCTTTAAATAATTTTTAAGTAATTGTACGAAAGGACTTTAATTTTTAATAAATAATAAAAAATTATTTTTAAGTGAATGAAATTAGTAATTTTATAAAGATTTATTAATTATATAGTTTAAAAAACATTATAATTTCATTATAAAAATAATTTAAATAAATTTATGATTTTGTATTAAATTAAAGTTATATATTAAATTAATTTATAAGGTTAAATTTTAATATACTTTATTTACTCTCCCTTTAACGGGTTCAAGGGCTCCACTTCCTTTACATTTTTATTACAATATATTTCTTATAACTACCTTTTTACAATCTTAATCTACTTAAATCTAAACGACATCTTAACTTATTTTAACCTATTATTCGCCATGTGCCTGGGCTTCCATTTCCCGTTTCTTTTGACAAATCTGTCTTTATCCCTTTTATCGACCACCCTTTTAAATTTTACTATACTCTCTCACTCACTCCTTACTATCCACTCTATTTCTCACTTCTCCATTTATTCCACTTTCGTCATTCACCCCCACACTTTCTTCCATTCCTAACATAACCATGCACTCCATATACCTACACACAATCACACTTTTATAACCTCTTCTGTCTCTTCCCTCACTTTCCATCTTATTCCATCCACCCAGACACAATCTCTCCCCATCCTTACCTCACCCCCTTTTCTTCTTTCTGTCCACGCTTTCTCTTCCAAGAACCACCTTATCCTTCTCTCTCTCCATGTTCTATCTTCATCTAATCTCTTCCCACTTCCTTTCAACCTTCCCCTTAATCTCATGACTTCATATTTGTCATCCTCATTTTCCAACTCCACTATCCACAATTTTATTGTCCCCTGATCTACTCCTCTAATTCCCGTAACCTTTTTAATTTTTACCTTGGCCCCAATTCCTGTAAGCACTCTTTCTACTTCCTCTTTGCCTTTCCTACACCCTACTTCCAAACCTCTAATCACGATGTTCCGCTTTCTTTTTTTTCCCTCTCGTACAACTCAACCTGACTCGCTAACTTTTTCATTTTCCTTTCCAAATTATCATCCCTTACTTCTCCATTCTTCTCTCTACTTCCTTCCTTTTCCCCTATCTCTACAACCTCCAATCCACCCTTCTCATTCTTCCCATCTCCTTCACTCCAATCCGATATTTCTTTCTATAACTTGTTCATTCTCTTCCACATATTTTCTTTTTCCATTTTCCTCCCACTTTTTTAAATTCCTTTCCATCCCTTCTATCTTCTTTTTTATTACCTCCGTCTGCTTATCTCGTTTTTCTTCTATGTCCCTATCAATCTCTATTCTATCCCACACCTCTATCCATTCTTTGTCGAACCTTTTTACCAACAACTTGACAAATTCAGGTAAGTCAATGCAGTCCTGCCACTTCATAATTTTCCCGTCTTTTCCCTTTCTTATTTCGCCTATAATATTTTGTATCTCCGACATTTTCCCGCGTATACTACTTGACTCAAATTTCGCCATTCTAGATCCCTACCTTACCTACAGTTTATTCGCTCTCCTCGTCATTCACTCTATCTCTCGCACTCACACCCCACTCTTTCCACCTAACCTCACAAATCACGCTTTCCTTTTACCTTCTTTATCTTTCCCATTCACACTATTTTCTACTTACATTCTTTTTCAACCATTCACCTTACTTTGCACATCACTTTTCACTCACACCACTACGCACCCTTAACTAATAATAACCAAATTTTCCAAAAAACAATTTACCCTTCACAAATGCGTGCACTACTGTACGGTACCGGAAACGGAAGCCAGTTAAATTATAATATATAAATTTTTGTAAAATAGTTAATTAAATAAATTAATTTGTAGTTTTAATTAATAAAATTAAAAAATAAAAGAAATCTTTATTTTGTAAAATTTTATAATTATTAAATAATTAAGTGACAGCTTTTGAGGTTAAACTTAAGAATATAAAATTAATGATTTCATAAAAATATATAAAAATTAAAATTAATTAGTAAAATAAAAATTTTTAATAAAAGTAAATTGTTTTATAAAAATAATAGTTAAAGTAATTTTAAATGATTTTAGCAATTAAATTAGGATTAGATACCCTATTATTAAAATTTAAATTTATTATTAATAAATTAAATTTTAATAATTAAATTAATAAATTTAGCGGTATTTAATATTATTTTGGGGAATTTGTTGAGCAATTGATTTTCCACAATAAAATAAACTTATTTATATTAAAATTTATATATTTTTGTTTAGAAAAATTTTTATATAAAAAATTTAAAAATTTGTTATTTAAAAATTATTCAAATCAATATGTAGTTTATAATTAAGATTTAATGGATTACAATAAATTTATAATTTATTAATTAAAAATTTTAATAATTTTAAAAAATAGGATTTGAAATTAAATTTTATTGATTAATAAAATTGATTAAAAATTTTAAATATGTACAAATTGCCCGTCAATTTAATTGTAATTAAAATTAAATAAGTCGTAACAAAGTAAATATACTGGAAAGTGTATTTAGAATAATTTATTTAATAACAAATAAATGGTATATTTAAGATTTTAAAAATGGGGTTTAAAATTAAAAAAAATAAATAAATAACCTTTAAAATTTCACATTTAGCATGGTTAATGGGTTGTTTGAGTTTGAGTGACACAAAAATTTATAAAAATGATATCTCGGCAACACACGCCGAAAATTTAAAAAATTTTTTTCGATATCTTTTTTTCGATAGTATAAACGATGAGCAACTTTCTTGTTTGAATCGAATCGAAAAGTAGAAGTATATGCTATGACGCATCTTTACTAGAGTATGTTTAATGTTTAAAATCTAAAATTAATGTTTAATTCACAAAGATAAACCATAAGTAAATAATAAACCATAGCGCTAAGTTATTTTAACGTTACATAACTCACCAAAAAGATCAAATTATTTTCAAATTCAGATTAAAAGCATTTATTTTTCTTATGGACTTTAACATGTAAAAACTCAGATTTATTTTCAATCAAAGTTTTTCCTACCTTATAATAGTTCTATTTACTTCACATTTCATTTTTCTATTCTTGAGTATATTACCTTGCATTTACTGAAGTTTTTATGTCATACAGTCTTTAATTAACAATTTTACAATAGGTCAATTTTGCCTCAAATCGTGATATTTTACGATATTTGACGATCTTTGAGGACTAGTTGCGAGCTTTGGTATTGTTTGTTCGGAGTGAAATTTTGTTAGATCATTTACTAGTATTTCGAGAATAGAAATTTGAATATTTTAAAATATTTATAGTGTAATTTCCATCAGAAAAAGGGAAATAAAAGTGCAGAGAAAAACCAAGGTTTTCAGTGTAATCGAACCCTAAAGTCTCGGCAAGTCGAAAATTTATGATATCCAATAAGTCAGAGAAAAGGGTTATTGTGTATTTTTATGAACGGTTGGGACCAAGTCCCAGTACCTAGGTTTAATAATAGACCTAGTAATAGATTCTTTAAAAATCCTAATAAACTTAAAAATAAAAAAATTCACTACCCCACGTCATAAATTTTCATACAAAACCATAGATCAGTAAAGAGCTTCCTTACAAGGTGCCGTGCTTTGAAGCCAGATATTTTAAAAGCAAACTGTATTGGAACCTTAGGGAGGACTTACAATTTTCCTTATTTAAGGTGTATTTTCAAACAAAACTTTCAAAGCCTTTAGCGAGTTCTAAAAATGATTTTTTTGAAAAACAAAAAAAATACGTATATTCTAGTTTTTTCTTGGCTACAATTTTTTCAAGTCGCCGGAAAAAAATTTTTTTTTGGGCCACCCTAATATATATATATATTTTTTTTTAACTGGTGACCAGAATTTATTTGACCTCCATTCTTATTTTAGTTACTGAAGGCACGGTAGAAACATTAAACGGCTGCTAGCTTTTATTGAGCCATTTAAATTTTCTTATTTATATTTCGAGTTTGGATTTTTTTTAAATACGATTTTGGAAAGCTGACTAAATCTAAAAATTACTTTGTAAAATAAAAGAACTTATTTATTATTGATTGTAGTCATAATATAATTGAGGGCCCGGATGCAATAACTACGTTTTCGCTCGAAGGCCTAGACTGTCTCCTTTTTCACAAGATAATTTGACGGGAAAATTATCTGGAAAAAAAGTTGAAGGAAATTGAAATTTAAAAATTGATATCAATAGAGGAGATAAAGACGCACATTTTTTCTTAATAAAGTTTTTTTGTCAGACTATTATTTAGTTAAATAAAAATTAAAAACTAATTTTTTTTAGACATTGAAAATAATTATATTTTTACAATCAACTCGTGATATCTCAGAGTCATATGGATAAAAAAAGTTGCTGCTTCATCTGCATATTAAAAAAACATTGCAGATCCTAATAAAATGGTTGTAAATATGAAAAAATTGTAATTATTTATTGATTTTTAATAATAATGTAGTTGCTATCATTACTGTGCTTTACTAACTTTGAGCAAAAAATCTCTGTTACAAAGTTTCGAATTTTGAAGGTTTGAATCATACAAGTTGTTTAGTAAGGTATTAAAAAGTTTTACCAAAAAGAATTTTTTCGATTCATTAAATATTTCAGCTTTTATAAACAGTTTTGTTTGAAGCTACTTCGCGTCACACGTTAACATTTGGTCAGCTGACTGGCTGAGCTCTAAGCCGTGAGTGGAACAAGGAAGGATGCACTCCGGAGTGGCTATGGCGAGAGAGAGAAAGCGACAATAAAGTGTTTTTACTGTAGAAATCAAATTTTTTATTTTCTATTTACATAACTGTTAATAAATTAACACACTTTTAAAGAATAAATAACGTAATAAAACCATAAATTATGGAAAATTAAATATTTTGAAAAATAACTTGTAAAAAACAGACCTATATTTTATGTTCTTAAAATAAGTTGATTTTTTTTAAACATTTACAATCTTGTACTTTTAATATTTTCAGTCCAGTTTATTTGTTTTCAAAAGTGTTTAAGTAATAAAATTTGTACTGGAAAATTGGTTTTACAAAAATTGAAAACAAAATGTTTCGTTCTTAAAAGTCCTTGCCGCACTCGAAGAAAGATTTTCATTTAGTTGTTATAGTTTTATTATGTTATTTATTCTTTAAAAGTTTGTTAATTTATTAACAGTTATGTAAATAGAAAATAAAAAAGTTGATTTTTACAGTAAAAACACTTTATTGTCGCTTTCTTTCTCTCGCCATAGCCACTCCGGAGTTTATCCATCCTTGTTCCGCTCACGGCTTAGAGCTCAGCCAGTCAGCTGACCAAATGTTAACGCGTGACGCGCAGTAGCTTCAAACAAAATTATTTATAAAAGCTGAAATATTTAATGAATCGAAAAAATTCTTTTTGGTAAAACTTTTTAATACCTTACTAAACAACTTGTGTGATTCAAACCTTCAAAATTCGAAACTTTGTAACAGAGATTTTTTGCTCAAAGTTAGTAAAGCACAGTAATGATAGCGACTACTTTATTATTAAAAATCAATAACAAATTACAATTTTTTCATATTTACAACCATTTTTTTAGGATCTGCAATGTTTTTTTAATATGCAGATGAAGCTGCAACTTTTTTTATCCATATGACTCTGAGATATCACGAGTTGATTGTAAAAATATAATTATTTTCAATGTCTAAAAAAATTAGTTTTTAATTTTTATTCAACTAAATAATAGTCTGACAAAAAAACTTTATTAAGAAAAAATGTGCGTCTTTATCTCCTCTATTGATATCAATTTTTAAATTTCAATTTCCTTCAACTTTTTTTCCAGATAATTTTGCCGTCAAATTATCTTGTGAAAAAGTTGACAGTCTAGGCCTTCGAGCGAAAACGTAGTTATTGCATCCGGGCCCTCAATTGATAACAGTAATACGTAATTAATAATTCGAAAATAAGCTTCTTAACCTTCTTGGCTACAATATGCTCTTAACCATCAAAGAACAGAAATTTCAATGCTTGCATTGTAGATAAATTTAATACATATCCTAAAATGCTCTATAAGCCGCTTATTACCTAATTTAACTTTTAAAAGTAAACTTCTCTTCAGAATTAACAGATCCGACAAATTAAATCTATCCTATTAGACTGTTTTAAGCTTTCTGGTCGAACTGTAAAAGTTTTTTATTGACAGAATCCTGTTTATTCTCTTTTTTCTAAAAAATGTGCAATTATTTTAAAACTATTTTTATCTATTACTGTTAGTAATGTTTAAAATTTGCTGTACTTAATATCAAATACTGTTTAGATTCAATAACATTTTTTCAAAATAAGTCACGAAGCAAGCCTTATATAAACGTATCTACCTCATTGATTTCGCACCACATCAGCAACTTTAATTTAAGTGTGAGTATGAGAGTGCCAGCCCAGTTAATAAAATCCAACTATTATCTATTTATTATCATTAATAAATAAATCTTGAATCGTAAAATTTGACCCATTTGGAAAAGATATGCGCAAATTATATGCATTCAATTAATGATTAATTTCACCATTATTTATTTATTCCGCCTTTTATACGAGAGAAGAGTTATCAAATAGTAGATTATGCAAATATTATTCATAAGTTTTTCACCTGGTCTAGTTTTTAATAATGTTGTCCTCTTTTTCTATTAATCGCATTTTGGACAAATTACTAAGTTCATAGAATAATAATTTGCCTTAAAAACGCATATCGATTGAAAAATATTGTGTAGCAAATTTTCGTTAATTAAATGTTTCAAACTATTCTGATTAAAGTTTTTAGTCAAAAGTGTATTACTTTTCAACGAATATAAAGTTTTGAAACATAAAAGCTTTACACCTACCAGGAAAAAAATTGATGAAATCATATTTCTACTTTCCATGAAACCAACATAAACCCGATTTTTATCGAATATCTCAATTTTTTTCTAGTTTTGTGTTTCCGAATGAAATACAACAGACCATAGAGTTTCACCGCAATACCCACTTGCGAACGCGAGGATATTGCGAAAGAATGAGGAAATAAAACAAGCGAATCGGACTCTGAAATGGGACACCTGTGGAGGTGTGGGACTAGGAAACTCCATTCCAACACTCGCCCTCTGTCTCTGTTTTGAAGGGCCTTGAATTTGCCGTGTCCCTGCTTGTATCTCCTGTACTTTAAGTCTCCAAGAAGCATTCTGAAAAGCTCAGGAAGAATCCGAAGACCTCGTTCGAGAATTCAAAGCACGGTCAGGATGTTCTCCTCGCTCTAATCGAATCGAATTGAATTTTCAGTCTCCGTTCAACATCTAGGTCCTCGTCCTCGCTCTTAATCAATAATAATTAAGGTTAATCTGGAAAAATTGGCATCACTCCAGTCAAAGTCCTTCTGGTCAAACGAAAGAAAAAAAAGTCGACAACCTTAATGTCATCGGGAAATCCAATCATATTTTCGACTTCGGATGTAAAATTTACTGCAGTAATGTTTACGGAATTATCTTATTGGAAACGAGGAAGTATAAAGAACTTGAATTAAGATTTTTAAAATTGAATTTAAGTTCTAGAAAATCTGCAAGTCAATCAAATAAAGCGATTCAAATATTCGAACATGTGAAAAGTAATTATTGCCGAACAAATATCCCATTCAGCCAAAAACCAAATACCCTAAATGCATTCAGCCTAAAACCATATACCCTAAATGCATTCAGCCTAAATCCCCTTTAACCTAAAATGCAATCACCCTAAAACACATTCAACCAAAAATGCATTCACCCTAAATTCAAATTAACCTTAAATGCGTTCAGCCTAAAACCCATTTATCCTAAATTCCTTTTAACCTATATTCTATTTAACCTAAAATTTATTCAGCCTTAATCTCTTGTCCTAAATCTTGCTTAACCTAAATTTAATTTAACCTAAATTGGATTTAGCCTGAAACCCATTTAACTTAAAATGCATCCACACTATAATTCATTTAACCTAAATTTCATTTAACCTAATTCCATTTAACCTAAAATGTATTCAGTCTAAACCCCATTTAACATAAAATTCAATGAGCCTAAATTTCATTTAAACTAAATTCCATTTAACCTAAATCTCATTTAACCTAAACTCCATTTAACCTAAATCCCATTAAACCTAAAATTCATTCAGCCAAAAACCCAAGTAACCTAAATTCATTTTAACCTAAACCTCATTTCACCTAAAATGCATTCAGTCTAAAACCCATTAAACCTAAATACCATTTAACCTAAAATTCACTTAGCCTAAAACCCATTTAACATAAATCTCATTTAAACTAAATCCAATTTAACCTAAAATGCATTCAGCCTAAATCCCATTTAACCTAAAATTCATTCAACCTAAATTTTATTGAACCTAAATTTCGTTTAACCTAAAATGCATTTAACCTAAATCCCATTTAACCTAAAATGCATATAGCCTAAAATCATTTTTCTTAAATTTTATTGAACTTAATTTATAATGTAAAATTTAGGTTCAATGGAATTCAGGACAAATTACTTCAGAGTCACTGCATTTGAGGTTAAATGGATTTTAGCTTAAATGGAATTTATGTTAAATGAAATTGAGGTTAAATGGGATTTAGGCTGAATGCATTTTAGATTAAATGCAATTTAGGCTAAATGCAATTTAGGTTAAATGAGTTTTAGATTAAATGGGATTCAGGATGAATGCTTTTAAGGTTAAATGGGATTTAGGATGAATGCATTTTAGGTTAAATGGGATTTAGATTAAATGAGTTTTATATTAAATGGGATTTAGGTTAATTAGGATTTAGGTTAAATGGGATTTAGGCTAAATGCATTTTAGGTTAAATTGAATTTAGGGTTAATGAAATTTCGTTTAAATGTTATTTAGGCTGAATGAATGTTGGGTTAAGGGGATGTTACCGTTCTCAATGATGAAAAATTAATTAAATTTGGGAATTTTTTTTCATAGACGGAAATATTTTTGGAATTGCGGTTTTTTTATTCAAATAGTATATAATTATATAAACTTTTTACATATTTATATTAAAAAAAAATTAAAAATGGCGGCTGTAGCTTAACTTATATAAGACCCTGCGCGCCGTATTTTTTTATGCGGCGTACGTTCCATAGCCTCGCCAGGTTTTTAGAAACAAAAATTTCTGATAAATTATTAAACTAGGATAAATTTAAGGGGCCTTATCGTTTTCCTTCTTTTAAAAACCTTTTTTTAGCAAAATGGCGGCTATTAGAAGAGAAAATTCAATTTTTAAGCTTTTTTCTTTTTACTTTATGGGTCACAAAAAATATTAAAAAATATTTTTTTAAAGAAAAGGAAAATAATAAGGCCCCCTAAATTTATTCTAGTTTAATAATTTATCAGGCATTTTTGCTTCAGATAACTTGGCGAGGCTGTGGAACGTACGGCGCATAAAAAAATACGGCTCGCATTGTCTTCGATAAGTTAAGCCACAGCCGCCATTTTTAATTTTTTTTTAATATAAATATGTAAAAAGTTTATATAATTATGTACTATTTAAATAAAAAAAACCGCAATTCCAAAAATATTTCCGTCTATTAAAAAAAAAATTCCCAAATTTCATGAATCTTTCACCATTGAGAACGGTAACCTCCCCTTAACTGGGATTTAGGTTGAGTGCATTTTAGGTTAAATGGATTGTAGGTTAAATAGGATTTATGTTAAAAGGGTTTTAGGCTAAATGCATTTAAGGTTAATTAGGATTTACTGAATGCATTTTATGTTAAATGGAATTTTGAGTTAATGGAATTTTGTTTAAATGTGATTTAGGTTGAATAAACTTTGGGTTAACTGGGATTTAGCTGAATGCATTTTAGGTAAAATGGGATTAAAGTTAAAAAGATTTAGGTTCAATGGAATTTTGGCTTAATAAATTTTAGGTTAAATGGATTTTAGTGTAAATGCATTTTAGGTTAAATAAGATTTGGGTTAAATGAGTTTTATGTTAAATAAAATTTAGGGTTAATGGTTTCTATGCTGAATGCATTTGAGGTAAAATGGGATTAAAGTTAAGAAGATTTAGGTTCAATGGAATTTTAGGTTAAATGGAGTTTTGGGTAAATGCATTTTAGGTTAAATAAGATTTGGGTAAATGAGTTTTATGTGTGCATTTTAGGTTAAATTCGATTAAGTCTGTATGCATTTTAGGCTATTTGGTTTTAGGCTGATTGGGTTTTAGGGTAAATGGGTTTTAGGGTATATTTATGCGCCTCCCAAAATTGAGATAAATGTTTTTTTTTATATACGCCACTCTACGACTTTTTTTTTGTAAAAGCTGTTTTTATAAAATAACCTGGAAATATTTCTGCAAATTGAATCATTTAAAAAAACGGAATATTGAAACAAAGTTTATTAAGAGTTCTTTATGGCATAATGGAAAAATTTTCAGAAGGTGTATGAGTGACAGAAAACTGCAATATTAATCTGATTCATTTTCATCTAGTAGCTGAGATATGTATATTTTGTAAAAGTTGTCTTTATAAGAAAACCTGGAAAAAAATTTTTGAAAGTGAAATCAGTAAAAAAATAAAATATTAAAACCGGAATCGGTAAAATTAATTTTAAACTATATGTGATTTAACTATATGTGACATATTTTTCAAAGGTTAAAGTTCTTTCTCCTATTCTCTCCTTCTTTCTAGTAGTTCTTTTCAGCTATCCTGCAGTTTCTTTTCAAGTTTTTTGATGTGTCAGTGATTTTTCTGAATTTTCAATCAGCTTTAAGTCGTTTTTGTTTTTATTTAATCTATAAGATTGCTGATAATGTTTTAATAATTTTCAAGGTACTTTTTACCTTAAAAATTGTTTTTACAGTGAATTTGGGTAAAACGGACCAAATATTAATGCCCTTAATAGAGTGCATGTCAATCAAATCAAATAATTAAAAAATGTGTACTTCTGATTCATTAAATTTAATTCTTTTAGTTTAAAAAAATCATTTAAATAATTGCAAAAAGTATAGTGGAATGAAGTACCTAAACACAAAAGTTGTTTATTTAGAGTAGTAAAAGCTATGACAAATACTTTCCGTCTAGTTTCTTTAGCTCATTTATCCAAAATTCCATACTTAATATAATTACAAAAATTTCATAAGAGATTTATGAAACTAATCAAAGTTGTTGAAAAGCAGTAAAATCTACTAAGAATTTTTAAGTTTTAAATTAAAGATTGGTTTCATTATGCCAGCTTTAATGAACTTTGAGTAAAGTCTCATAAACAAATTGTTCCTTACACTTGCATGAAAATTGTATGAAACATAAGTGAAATAATACATTTATACAAAATATGTTGAATTTTAGATGAATCCAAAAATCTCATGAATTTTTCAATATTTCGAGATAAGGCAGCTGATGCAGAAGTTTTGAAAATATCTTACAGGATAAGAAATAAATTTCAACCCTCAAAGACAAATTTCAAAGGAAAAACGCGTCTTACTGGAAGTCATTAAAACTTTTCAAGTCCTCTACATTTCTAAGGTAATCCTAGATTACTTTATACACGTTTTACTAAATTTTCTTTTCATGTATACCGCTTTTAACTGAAATAGTGAGGAGCAAAATTAATCTGTATGAATAAACCATTTATATTTAGAGGTTTTCTTTTCAGAGTAAAACAAAATTTAATTAATTACTTTCTTCTAAATTAGACATGATTTAATGAATCAATTAAATTCAAATTATAATTGTCTGATCCAATTAAATGACATCATAGTTGGATTAAACAAACGATTGATTTTTGCTTATTATTTTCATTATGATTCAGTTTTGCTTATTCATTTATTTCCTTCCAGTCTTACGAAATATTGATCTCATCGTTTTTAACAGTATATTGTTCGTTGAACTGAGAGAAATGTTTTGCGGAATGCAAATTAATATACTAGAATAGGTTGAAGATAAATTATTTAGAAGATTCTTCAGTTTTTTTAACATTAAATTTTCCAGTCGGAAAGGTTCTTTAATATTCTATATGAATTCTAGTGAATATTAAAAAGGTAAACAAATTTATACCCCTTAAAATACAATTGATCAACCTTAATTTAATTTTGTTGCTTCTTTATAGAGAAATCTTTGTATTCCTTCAAATTTACGAAGTTTTTAAAATGCTTCAAATTTTTTTTGGAGATCTCTAGTAATTTTTGCCCTTGGAACTTGTTAATAGTCATTGCAAAAGCTAATAAAATAGGAAAGTATCTTTTTAAAAATAAATTAAACAGATTCACTATAAATTGTAATGCGATTTAAAAAAACAATTTTCCTCTCTTTAATTCCATCATTAATAAAAATTTAATAAAGTCTTGTTCTTGCAGTAAATCCCTCATATTCTCTGTTTAAGAATACGAAGAAAAATATTTTCAAAGTTTTCTGAATTTTATTGATAAATTAACGATTCTGTTCTAGTTTCTCTTATCTTAATAGATAGAATTTGTCGCAAATCCCTTCGAAAAAGGATTAATTTTCCTAGTGATGCATGTCGAGCAAATGATTTGATCCATTTTTAAATTTCACAAGAATGGTCGACTGTTGTTAGCTTGGACCGTCTCGATTTTATTTTATTAAAAAACATGTTGATTGTCTTAATTCTAATGGAATTGACCAAATTTTAATGCACATTTTGAAATATATATATTTTATATTTAAATATTTTACATACTTACAAGTAACATAATACTCACAACTTAAACCTTGTAACTTTACTTTTTAGTTAACTTTGAATAATTATCATTATTTTTAAAAATATCTTTAAATAAGTTTTTTTTCTTTTTGTTGACATTTTTTATTCAGTACGCATTTATACTGAACTGTCACTTTTGTAATTTTTTTTAATAATTAAATATTGGCTTAAATAAAATTTTTCTTTAAAAAAGAATGTTAATAAATATATATACATTCTAAAGATTTGTTTGTAGTAATTTATTTTGTATATAAAGCTAAATTATAATAAGTAAAATGGATTTAAGATTGATCTTAAAATTAACAATTATTTTTCATATTTGACAGCATATTTTTTTTAAAACTATTTAACAAACAAGTTGGATACATACGAGGATTTAAAATTAGTATATTTACTTTGCTTATCCAGAAAGAATAGTTTAAAAACATTAATTTAATTATTACAAAACTGAATTTCATAATTCTGTATTTGAAAAAAATGACATTTAAACACATCATATTTTTTTCTGAAAGTTATGAATAAGATCAAACTTTACGTAGATTTCAATTTGTACAAAATAAACACTATATTAAAATTTCACCAGGATATTTTGCTTAATTTCTTAAATATTCAAATATGAACTATATTACAAAAGAGATTCATGTTTTTAAATTTAGATGTACTCCGAAATTGGGTGGTTTGGCAAATAATTACTTGAATCGATTTTATTTAAATTAAATATCATAATTAATATTCATTGAAAAGTAATTATAAATGTAATATATTTTATTTGAAGGTGTAACATTTATTTTCTTATAATTACTTGCAAATAAATGTTATTTATGATAAGCATTATTTCTGGATAATCAAAGTAAATGTACGAATTTTAAATTCTCGTAAGTATCTGACTTTTTTATTAAATATGTAACAAATTTCTTATATTTGTACATAAATTTAATTTAATTATTCACATTTAAATTAACATTTAAATAAATTTTAAAAAGTTACATGTATGTTTATAACAATTGAAAAAAGAATACTTTAAATAAGGACATTTAATCAAAAATAATAAGTAATTAAACTATGAAATTTCCGCCCATAATCTTTTAATAAAATATAATATAAATATTTCAATATTAGCATAAATCAGTCACACAATTTTAATTAACAAAAGAATATAAATAATATAATCGACGCACGATTAAGGCCTGAAATATTCGTTTAACAAATATTAGAATGTTTTTTATAACGACAAATATCAATAGGTGAGTTACACAAACAATACATAAAATAAATATAACAGAATTAGAATGCGCAATGGTGAGCTCTAAGTATTAATCAGTTATGAGCATTTTATATACAATTAAATTGATTTATTAAAGAAAAGACTTATCCCAAAAAATGGAGATTGTCCATGATGAGATTTCAGAAAACAGCCTATCTGCTTCTGTCCGTAACAGGATTCTTGGGGATCATTAAGAATGACCTGTACCTCAGCCTCAAGACATTAAGTCATCATCTCATCATTTTTACAAAAATTGATTCACAAAGAATTTGGCATCACAAATGAATGAAAATGATCTCAATATTAAACACCATAAAAAACACCACACTATAAAAAGAATTAAAGAACATCGTTAGTAAACTACACTTTAAATATAACATATACACTCAAAAATTTAATATTACAAAAATTACGAACCTCTAAAATACATGAATCGTTCTTAAAGTGTGGTGCTAATTTACTACTATATCAATTTAACAGTTCACAACTGACTAATTAATAGAAATTTATCTTCACTATAAGAATCGTAGATACCCCCGATTCTTAATTTTTCCCTTCCAACTCAATCACTCATTAGCAAATTCCCTTATTCTTAATAATTGTCTATAAATTCACGAAGCTTTTGAGAAAATCTCAAATGACTTTTAATAGTCGATAAATAATAATTTAGCTAAACACCTATATCCTTACAAATAGTTTTAAAAAAAATATGTTTCTTCTAAGTATGTAAAATATTTGAACATAAAGTATAGATATATATTTCACAATGTGCATTGAAATTTAGCCAATTCGATGATAATTAAGACAATCAACATGTTTTTTAATAAAATAAACGGAGTGTCTATTTCGCCAGACGTCTGGCGATTTAAGCAACTTAAATTGAATCGCCAGTCAGCTGTCTGGCGATTTAAGAGAAATGAATTAGTTCGCCAGTTAAGAAAAATACACAGCAAAAGACTGGCGATTTAAGACGAGTAGCTTATTTCGACAGTAAAAGAAAAAATATATCATACACGATAAATTGAGGTTAAGTTACGAATATATCAAAAGCGTAAAATAATTTTATTTTACTCAATTTTTTAAAAAAATTTTTTTCTTTTTCGTCTATTAATACAATTTTTAAATATAAAATTATTTCGCATTAAAGTCCCTGTTAAAGAAGTAGTCTTTTAGTTTTATTGTTTTAAAAATAATGCTTGCTTCCATTTTGGCGGTAAATTTAAATATTTATTTCCACGGATTCAATATATATCCTCATTGAGTCGCTTTCTAGAAACATTTATCAACTGCGTATTAATAATTTTCAATAACATTTAGCTGTTTAATAGAAATTTACTTGACGTTAAGCTTCAATTCAATTTTTCAATTATTCAACTATTTTCATAAAATCACATTTTCTTCAATTTCAAATTATTTTCTTTAGTTTCCAATTATTTTCTACAATTCTCAATTATTTTCATTAATTTCAAATTATTTCTTCATTTGTCAATTATTTTCTTCAATTGCCAATTATTTTCTTCAATTTTCAATTATTCCCATCAATTTGTAATTATTTTCTTCGGATCTCAATTATTTCCTTCAATTTTTAATTATTTAATTCAATATTCAATAATTATCGACTTTTTTCAATTATTTTTTTTCAATATTAATTATTTCTTTTCATTATTAATTGTTTCTTTTAATTCTTAATTATTATTTTTTTTAAAGTTTAATATTTAATTCTTCAATTCTCAATTATTTTCTTTGAATTTCAATTATTTGCTTCAATTATCAACTGTTATCTTCAATTTTTGTGGCCATTTGTAGGTCTATTTATACTTAAAATAAATTTTAAGCCGAGAATGATTGATTATAGAAGAAAATAATTGAAAAAAGTCGAGAATTATTGAATATTGAATTAAATAATTAAAAATTGAAGGAAATAATTGAGATCTGAAGAAAATAATTACAAATTTATGGGAATAATTAAAAATTGAAGAAAATAATTGAAAATTAAATAGAATTGAAAAAAATAATTTAGAGTTGAAGGAAATAATTGAAATCTGAAGAAAATAATTACAAATTGATGGGAATAATTGAAAATTGAAGAAAATAATTGGCAATTGAAGAAAATAATTGAGATATGAAGAAATAATTTGAAATTAATGAAAATAATTCAAAATGGAAGAAAATAATTGGAAACTGAAGAGAATAATTTGAAATTGAAGAAAATGTGATTTTATGAAAATAGTTGAATAATAATTGAAAAATTGAATTGAAGCTTAACGTCAAGTAAATTTCTATTAAACAGCTAAATGTTATTGAAAATTATTAATACGCAGTTGATAAATGTTTCTAGAAAGCGACTCAATGAGGATATATATTGAATCCGTGGAAATAAATATTTAAATTTACCGCCAAAATGGAAGCAAGCATTATTTTTAAAACAATAAAACTAAAAGACTACTTCTTTAACAGGGACTTTAATGCGAAATAATTTTATATTTAAAAATTGTATTAATAGACGAAAAAGAAAAAATTTTTTTTAAAAAATTGAGTAAAATAAAATTATTTTACGCTTTTGATATATTCGTAACTTAACCTCAATTTATCGTGTATGATATATTTTTTCTTTTACTGTCGAAATAAGCTACTCGTCTTAAATCGCCAGTCTTTTGCTGTGTATTTTTCTTAACTGGCGAACTAATTCATTTCTCTTAAATCGCCAGACAGCTGACTGGCGATTTAATATAAGTTACTTAAATCGCCAGACGTCTGGCGAAATAGACACTCCGTAAAATAAAATCATGACGATACAACAAACGATTATTCTTGTAAAATTTAAAAATCGATCAGATCGTTTGCTTGACATGCATCACTAATTTTCCCTGCAAATGGTATGTCCGATTTCATGATGTCTCGTAAAGTTCGATCCATTGTTTCTAAAGCATATTTTGGTGACATTGGAGCTTCATCCGAAATAAAGACGTCAATATCTTTTACATATTCTCCTTCTTTTGAAGGAGTTATATGTTTATTGATAAGATTCAAAGGATAGTCATTTTTAGTAAAAGTTTTTTTTAACTTTTACTAGATTATCTCTTTGAAAAGAGTGGTGTTTTTTTACCTTCTTCATCTTGCGGTTCAAAATCGAAGATCAGGGGGAGGTTAGGAGGTGTCAAAAATTTTGGGCAGCCGAGGAGGCTGCCGGCCTCGTTATGCTGGAAAATCTGGAATCGATTGAAGAACCAAGGCTTGCCCTGGCGTCTGCGCGACGCAGTCGTCGACGCGGACGCCGAGGTTGCACATCAGGTCGATAGCAAACCCTGGTTAAACTCAGCGAACGAACTCCGTCGATGGGCCCAGAGAAAGAGAGAAAGAGCTAAATGAAGGAGAAAGAGGGAGAAATGGTAAAAGTGTAAGTGAGCAGGAGAGAGAGAGAGAGATACCTACCCGTACTTTCTCCCTCTCTCTGCCTCTTCTATTCTTGGTTTTCTCACTCCCAACTCCTATAGCTTCTCTCGACTCGACTCCTCTCCGCCCAACTACTTCCACCCTTCCCATGTCTCACCTAGGGGTCGTCGTATATGCCGTGCAGTTACGTCGAGGAATTAATTACAGGCGATCCTTTGGCTCGTTTAGTGGCGCCTTCTGTCCCCAAAAAGAAATCGACGACGAGGCCTCAGCAAGGAACTCAGCATTCATGTCACGCCACAAAAATAAAATTCGACATTTTTACACCAAACCTAAATCTCCTCGGGGATGAACTTCTCACAAGACCCCTTTTCTCCAAAATCGTTAAACTAAGCGATCCCTCCTGTTAAATTGACTTTACGAGATTCTTAAAACGATTAAAGGCTTTTTTTTAGTTAAAAATCTGTTTTTTTTTTAAACTCGCGCGGAATATCTCGTTTTTCTTTTTTCATTTACTCGTTTCTGTCACAAAATATTTAACGAGATCATTCATTATGTCAAGTTTGCGAACAGAGAGCCTATATTTGATAAAAAATTATCAAACTTTTGAAAGCACTTTGGTGGAAGGGTAAAAATTTTATTTTTAACATTTTGATCGATTCAAAGTTAAAAAAAAAAATAAATAGGGTAAATGTGGGTATTTTATCAAGGATTTTCAGAAACGTCGAACTTTGAAGTGCTCCAGAAAAGTAATTTCAGTAGATACCATTATATTTTTTGCTTTAATTAAAAATTTAATACTATTTATTCTTTGAAAAAATTTGACAATGGTATAAAATTATATTTGAATAATTAAATAGAAGATTTAAAAAAAAAAATCAAATGCATGTATTTTCGCGGCTCTTTAATTGCAGTTGAAGGTATTTTCGTGCATCAAATATCGCGGTTGAGAATATTAACGTATATTAAATGAAACGAATGATTTAATAATTTCTTTTTATTGAGAAGGTAAACTATTAGAATTGGAAAAAAGTAAAAAGAATAAGATTCATGTTTTTTGCAGGAATAACCGTTTAAATATCAAGATTATTGAATAATCTGTATATTTAAAATTTTTCGATAGATGACTATTACATATTTTTATTTTTCAAAATCTCTGCAAATGCATATAAAGAAGAATATAATTTGAGAAAAAAATTAATAAATACCTTTACTTATTTTTTTTTTTTTGTAATAAACTATTTCAGTGATGCATCAGTATGTTTTTAGGTTTGTTTTGATTTTCGAAGTATCAAAATAAAGTAACTACTATGTCATTTTTGGTTAAAAATTCAAGTAAATATACAATTTTTAACATTTCTATTATGAATTTAACTATTATTACCTTCATTTTAATAGGTTTACAACTCTTTACAACAACAATTTAAAATCTTCTATAATTTATAAAAACCTTCACTTCTGGGGTTATGGAGGTTATTTTGACAATTCTTCAATAGAACACATCCGCGATATTGTAGGCACATGCGAAAAAACATGTTTCTATCCTCGCGGTCATTAATTTTAAATGAAAATTAATTTTTTTTTAATGAATTCATTAAATTAATTGAAAATATTGATATATTTAACTGAATATACAAAAAAAATTCATTTTTTTAACTGTTAAAAGTAAAATATAAAGGAATTAATCAGATCACTACTAAGCCATTTGCAGAACCAAAAGAACGAAAAATCCTTAATAAATTCAGATGATGATTTTCAAAATTAATTTAATAAATCATAAATATTAAAGAAGATTCTATTATACTACGCAATTTATTGCTTGGGTATCAAGTTTATTATGTAATTTTTTTCAAGTCGCAAATAATCATCTTAATTGAAATATTAATACAAATAACAGTAAACGCGAAAATACCCTCAGCCACGATAATACCCACATTTACCCTAAGAATTTTGATAAGATTTTTACATCCGCATATATTAATTTTGTTAAAAGATTTTTACGGGTCCTTTTGCGGTATTTAATCTATCGGAATTATTAAAATAAATTCCTGTAATAAAATAATAAGTTTTGAGTTTATGTGGATATGATTATTATATTAAAATAAACATGTATTCAGTTATTAGAAAAATTAAACTTACTTTTAAAAGACTTATCTTTATTCGATGTTAATATATCCAATTAAAATTATTGGATTCAGATAATTATTTCTTTTAAGTTTTTGAGATGACATTTTTAAGAGAGAAATCATTACAGAATGAAGTTAGAAATGAAATTAGAAAATATCATTCAATCAATTAAACGATTCTTATTCAAATTTCAAATATCTAAATGTTTAAAGTTTTTAAAATGTTCAATTAGTGGATAATGTTATACTTAAATAAGATAATAATTAAATTTTAATAATTAAATAAGATTGTTGACGTTTCTAACAAAAAGGTTTTAAAAGCAGCTTCTTTTGTTTGAAATATCCGAAAATATGGAATTGGATTAACTTCCTTCCGATTGTTTGTCTGATTCCTTCTTTTGTAGAGAATTTTTAAAAAGAAGCAGAAATGCTGAACGGAAATTGGAAGAAGATCGATTATTGGAATCCTTTAATGTTTCTAAAAAATGTATAGAATATTTTGTAAAATGAAGATTATGTTTTTATCTAATAAATAATAACGTAGAGAGAAGAAATTAATAAATTGAATGAATATATAGAAAAGCACACGAGTAATTAACCAACTTACAAAGAAAAATAAAAAAAATTTCAAAATTACAAAAACACGGTTCAAAGATTTTTTAATAAATTAATCGAAATTTTATGAAACTGTAAAAAAATATTCAATTTCAGAAAATAACGATTAAAATTGTAACAGTAATAATTAACGAGTAAAGTTATTAAAACTTGACAATCAGAAACACTGTTAAAAAGTGTATAACAAGACTGAAAGTAAAGAGAATACGTAAGAATCAAATAGAATTAATTAAATAGAAGTTTTGATCAATTGAAATTTGGATTAATTGAGTTTACGGATGATTTAAAAATGACGACTTGTTTTTTTAGTTTCAGGTCCATATTTTTCTAAAATTAATTTTCCCTTCAGTTAAAATCTTTCAATTCTATTTTTTTTAGCTCGAATATCATCTTTTTAGTTTTTAGTTCAAAATCTTTCTTTTTTATTCCAAAATTTATCTCCTTTTCAGCTCAAATCCTGGATATTTTATTTACAATTTTTGCTCTTTGTGAAAAACCCAACATAAATAAATGACTTTTGAGACTCTTAAACTTTACTTTCTTTAACAAGATTTGTATAAATATTATAGAGGAAAGTGCAGGGTTTTGATATGAAATGGTTTCGTTGCGGTTAAGTGATTAAATTAAGCTGAAATTGGACACCGAGGTGCACCGCAGAAAAGGTGAATTTTTAAAACTGCGGTGTTTACAGAGATTTTATACCTTTTAAGAAATACATATTGCAGGATAAAAATGGAACAAAAATAAAAGTACAAATATTAAAGCTGTTTTGATTCAAAAGAGGAAACTAATAACGAGTCCAGAAAAAATTGCAATAAACTAAAAATATAACTTTCAGAGAATTTGAGTTTTGCTTTTATATTTATTGGAAACGCTATTTAGAGAATACTCTTAATATTGTAATTTGTGACAAAATTAATTCCAAATTGCATAAAATTTAATTGTATTTGCTACAATAACTTTGCGAAAATAGTTTGCATGATTAAATTCGTTTGTATTATTTATTGCACGGAAAATATCCAATTTATAGAAATTTCACTGCTTCATGAAAAGCGTCTGTTCGCTGAATAAATTAGCTCTATAAAACAATTAATTAAATTAAAAGCATAACGATATGATATTTAATAAGGTGATAAACTTTATTCTGTTTACAATTAAAATAATTAAATAATTCACACCATTTAATTAGATTCTTGTCATTTGAATGATTTTAAAGTAAAAAATTATTTTAAAAATTGTACAAATATGACATTTGTATTTAAAGCTTTGACTGAATAAAAATATAAGCATAAATAATTTTTGTATAACGATACAAAATCTTTTAAATTTGCACTATTTTCATTGTTTTTATTGTCATTTTAAATTTGGGTCAATGAAAATTAGGATTAATTAAAATTTCTCCATAGATTAAAATAATTTTTAAAGTAGTCATCGACAGAAATTCATGTCGATTGTATGAAATTCGATACAAAATGGAAATTTGAACTAATGAAACCCGTAAAATGCGTTTAATGGTCATTTCATCACATCTTCGTCAAAGCAGAACTATTGTTGAAAATGGAATTACATAAATTAAATATCTATTAATTTAAAAAACATGATTGTGTGTTTTGGTACTCGACAATTCTCGTGAATAAATTTCCCAGAACGAAATTATAACGAACGACCATATTCTCAAATCATAAATATCCCGAATAAAATTTTATCGAATGTGATTTTACCAAAAATAGCTCGAATATACATATGGTTATTAAAAATAAATAAATATGTTTGTTTTAAGTATGTAGACATTTGTATGTATAGAAGAAGTGTAAATTGATAAAAAATTTGTTTAATGCACATTATGAAATTTATTATAAATATATTACAAAAATCTGTAACAAATGTACACTATTGTGACTGCAAAAAGTCAACTTTCAATTTTCTAAAGCACAACCCTGGATTCTTGAACAAAAAATAGAGATACATATTTTTTTGTTTTATTTTAAAACTAGTTTTAGAGATTGCGCTATTTATTTTTACACGACATGTTACAGACGTTTAAAAATATGTTCACAATGTAACAGAATAGTTAACACATTTTTGTGAGACGCATGAATATTCCCTAAAACCCATTTGGCCTAAAACTCACATAGTCTAAAACCCATTTGGCCTAAATCCTACTTAGCCTACAATACTAATATTTAGGCTAAAATCATTAAACCTAAAATATATTTAGCTTAAAACTAATGTGGCCTAAATCCTATTTAGCCTAAAATACATTTAACCTAAAACCCATTTAACCTAAAACCCATTTCACCTAAAACCCATTTTGGCTAAAACCCTTTTGGCCTATATACAATTTAACCTAAAACCCATTTGACCTAAAACCACTTTGGCCTTAATCCTATTTAGCCTACAATTCATTTAGCTTATAACTAATTTGGCATAAATACCTTTTAGCCTGAAACACATTTGGCCTAAAACCTATTTAACCTAAATCCTATTTAGCATAAAATACATTAAGGATAACACCCATGTGAACTAAATCCTATTTAGCCTCAAATACATTCAAGCTAACACCCATTTAGCCTAAAATTCACTTAGCTTAAAACCAATTTGGCATAAATGCCATTTAACCTAAAACCCATTTGGTATACAATTTAACCTAGAACCCATTTGGCCTAAAACCCCTTTGCCCTAAATGCTATTTAGCCTAAAATACATTTAGGCTATCAACTATTTGACCTTAATCCTATTTAGCTCAAAATACATTTAAGCGAACACTCATTAAGCCTAAAATTCATTCAGCTTATAACTGATTTGGCATAAATACCATTTAGTCTAAAATACATTTGGCCTAAAACCTATTTCACCTAAAACCCATTTGACCTAAAGCCTATTTAGCATAAAATACGTTAAGGATAACACCCATTTGACCTAATTCCTATTTAGCCTAAAATACATTTAAGCTAATACCCATTTAGCCTAAAATTCATTTAGCTTAAAACCAATATAGCATAAGTACCATTTAGCTTAAAATATATTTGTCCTAAGACGCATTTGACATAAAACAAATTTGGCATAGATCCCATTGAACCTTACACCGATTTGACTAAGCTTATTTACTCTAAAATTCATTTAGAGAAAAAGTCAATTAGCCTAAATTCCATTGAGCCTAATTTATTTGAACCATTTTATACTCCAAATAGGCTTTAGGCTAAATGAGTTTTAGGCAATATGGGTAGGCAATATTTTACACTATATGGGTTTAAGGCTAAAAGAGATTTTGCCAAATGGAATTTAGCTCAAATGAGTTTTAGGTGAAATGGATTTTAAGCTAATTGGGCTTTAATATGAATTATTAGGCTAGATGGATTTATGTCATTTGGTTTTAGGGCTAAATAGATTTTAGGCCAAATGACTGTTGAGCTAAATGGGTTTAGGATTAATGAGATTTATGCCAAACGAGTTTTAGGCCAAATGAATTTTATGCTAGATCGCTTTAGACCATATGTGTTTTAGGCTAAATGGGATTTATGCTAAATTGGATGTAGGTCAAATCTTTTTTAGGTCAAATGGATTTTAGGCTTAATGGGCTTAAGGTCAAATTCGTTTTAGACTAAATGAGATTTCGGCTAAATGGGTTTTAGGCCAAATGGGTCTCAAGCAAAGTGGGTTTTAGACTGGATGTATTTTAGGTCATTTGGATATTAGGCTAAATAGGATTTAGGCCAAATTGATGTTAGGCGAAATGTGTGTTAGGTTAAATAGGTTTTAAGCTAGATGGATTTTATGTCATTTGGGTTTTAGGCTAAATGGGAATCATGTCAAATGAGTTTTAGGCTAAAAGAGTTTTAGTTTAGACGAGTTTTAGACTATATGTGTGTTTTAGGCTTAATGGGATTTATGCCAAATGGGATATAGTCAAATGGGTTTTAGGCCAAATGGATTTAGGCTATATGGGTTTTAAACCAAAGTTTTAGACCAAATGGGTTTTAGGCTAAATGAGTTTTTGGCCAAATAGATATAAGCCAAATAGATTTTAGTGCAAATGGGTTTTATATTTATGCTCCTCATTTTATTATTATATTCTGAATTTTATGAAGCGTTGAGGGGTTATTAGAAGTTTCAAAATATGAAATTGATTGACATCTCCATATTATGGAATACTGTATGCTCTCTATACAGCTTTCGTCGTTCCTGATTTGCTTTTGTTTTAAAAATATGTTGCTTTCACTGCAATGTGATTTAAACCAAACAATTCTCTGGATTTCATGCTTTTGATAATTGTTGAATAATTTACGTGTTTTTGCAATTTCAAACATCACACATACAAATATTTAAAAAGTTAACATTTTTTAAAAAAAAATGATCCATCTAAAAATTAGCATTCCCTAAATAATTCACTGAATGGCGAATCAACAAATACGGGATAAAATACCCAATACCAATAAACCCGAGGAGAACAAGTGGTTAAAAATGACTCGTTGCGCCCAGAAGGATTGAAGAAAAATTGCCGCTGAAGTCAATTTACTACCGATACTGAAGTAATTTATATCCAAAGCTAAAAATTCTCCATTTTCTCCCAATTCTGACGCTGAATTTTTCTATTTCTTCTCTCAAATCAGAAAATTTATAAAATTCAAAATAGTGTATAAAAAAAATTTGATATAAAAAATTCTAAGAGGTATTTTTTCCAACTTTTAGAACTTGTCTTTTCAGGGAAAGTTTTCTTGAGCACTTCAAAGAGAATAAATAAATTTTTAGTTTTGGATAAGCAATTCATTTTAATCAAGATGCACCACATTACCCTTAAGGTCACATTAGACGTCTAGTATTCTATGAATTTTACTCACCTTGACTCCCAACTTTTACAAATAAAACCGTTTCCTTTTCCAATCCTGAAACGTCTCGACTCAGACAAGCGAAAATTTTACGCAGTAGAATAAATTTCCTGTGGTTGGACATAGTGACAAAAAAAAAATTTATAGCACAGAGAGAATTTCACTCTGCATTGATTTGTCCGCAAGAGAAACTTTTAATAGCAATAAAAGCAACAGTGAAAAATACACTTACAAATCTCGGCAACATGTTTTAATCCTCTCTTGAAAAATTCAGTTACGTGATTTAATTTATATTTACTACTACAAAAAACATTATTTTGTTAAAATTTTGTTTACTTACCTTATACATATTAAGTTTAATTAAATTCTTTTATATCAAATTAGTGATTTCTGAAAGAATAAAGTATAGTTTAAATGTTAGAAGAATTATTATTATAGCTTCTCAATGCCAATCAAATGTCAGAGTCAAGTTTCAGAGTTCGATAGAGCTTTGTGCAGTATATTGAATTGAAGAATTAAACCTATATTGTGCAGAATATTAATTATTGTAGATTGTAAAAGTATAAGATTGATTAACTAATTTTGAAAAGCAATATTTCTCTTGAAAATGTCCTCTTTTATTCTGTATATCATATTCCGAGTACGGGTATGAATCGATAAATTACAAATTTTATAACGCATGAACGATTGATATTCTTTAGCAATACGGTACTGTGGCCACCTCTCGAGCTTCTCGTCTCTCGCATTTTTCTTCAAATATTTGCTTCTGAGATTTATTCTTTCGTTCTTTTCAGAAAATGATACATTATTTTTACAAATATTTTTAAAAATATGACGCTGTTAAAAAAAATGGTTGTTTAAAAACTTATGAACTATTAAGAATTTTTATTATTTTATACCTAAATTTTAAATAAATTAATTTAAAAAAAAAACAAACAAATAAATAAAAAAAAAGTGTCAAATTATTTTAACGTTAAGTAACTAAACAAAAATACAAAACGAGGTAAACTTTTACCTCGTCACAGTACCTACTGTGTGTTTTTAAACTAAACTTTTAAAATTTATAAATTAATCTAAAATTTTAGACTTGGCTAAACTAAACTCTTAGCTAAACAAAAATTTCAAAAAAATATACTACAAAATTGTCGGTACGCCTGACGACCTGAGCGGATCGAAAAAATACAACTCACTTAAAATCACGATAACTTGGTCAAAAAATAAGATAGAGAGTTAAAACTTACAAATTTTTAAAGCTTATCAAATTCTGATTTAGAATTCCTATTAGATCTACAAAAATGCAATGCAAAAATTTGAACTTCATTCATCTTCTTTGTTGGAATGTCAGCTTTAATTTGAGCTAAGAAAACTTAAGAAATATTAAGTAGTTCTTGAGATATGAATAAAAATGTTTAACCCTCAGGGTGCGGACTGGGTTAGCGTAACTCAGGCGAATTTTGGATGTTGCGCCATTTCTAAACGTGTCGACGTAGGGGGCTCGGACTGGAGGGGGAAAATTTTTGAGGTACCAACCGAAAGTAACTCTTTTGGCAGAGCCTGTCGACACTTTTTCTTCAAGCTAGTATTGTTAAAAATTTACGTTTGGGTAAATTTCACCCAGTCCGTACAGAACGTTACAATATTACATTTTTTTAAATATCGAAAGTTTCCAAAAATAAAGAAACATTATTTATAAATTTTCTTACAATTTATTAAAGTGTTAAACAGAAGTGTTTATGTTAAATTGGATCTTCTTTAATGTTTTCAAAGGATCATGGATGCTATTGTTGACTGGTATGTATCTTTACTCTTCTTGCAATGTGTTTACAAATATTTATTCCAATGTTTCTTTTTTATATTCATTGTTAAATTTTTTCCTAAAGATGTCACTTCCGAGAAGTAGGATCGTAGGTAGCTGCTCTAGGACATCTTTATCGCGAGGTTGAAGAAGATGAGGAAGGAGCAACTGATAATGCCAGCAACACAGACGACGCCATTGACGAGAAAGCTGTCTCTTCGCTTGACTTTGAGCCAATGTGCAGGAAGCATGTTAAAAAGATTTGCTGCAATTGCGCTAACTGAAATTCATTTTCTTTTTTGTAATTTAACGATTTTTCCAAAACCTTGTCAATTTTAAGAATAAAAATTTTTCTAATGAATTTCTGTCGTTTCTTTATGTTATAATCATAAACTTTGTCCGTAATAAATGTTTTCTTCATTATAATGGAACATTCTCAAATTTAAAAAAAAAAATACTTTTTGAAATGAATTAAAAAACGGCTAACGCTATCTTAAAGATAAACTTTTTATCTTTCCAATACCCTTATATAAAATACTTTTATCTTTTTTTTGACAGAAATATCAGATTTTGAAAAAAAGTTTTTTCATGAAAAATTTTGAAATTCTGTTAGTATTGTTAATAATAGCTTTTGTAAATAAAAAAATATTACAAATCTGACAATGCCATTATATTTCTAAGAAAAATTTAAATAGAATAAAGAAAAATGTTAAAATTCATCAATTATAGCCTACGATACAGGCAACAGGTTACGCTAACCCATCTTTGTACCCTAAGAGTTGAGCATGTTTTCCTTCAAAATCATTGAAAACCGTGGTTTTTACCTGAAAGTTAAGGTTTCTGAGAAAAATATGCTTGAACATTTTCAGTCATACTTCGTAAACCACTGAATATTTTTCAAGTTTTCTCAGCTCAAATTAAAGTTGACATTTCGATGAAGAAGATAAAGTAAGTTTAGATTTTTTCATGTTATTTTTGTAGGTCAGGCAGCGAGATAAAGATTTTGAACGATTGTTAAAAAATTCAAGAATTCTTTTTTCTAACTCATCAACTAATATAATTACATTAAAATTTCTAAAAAATTTAATTGTAACGAAGTGAAATTTTTTAATGCTTTGAATTTGCTCGCCGGAGCCAAAGTTCTCAAGATATATTCACTTATACTGGTAAACTAGATTTAGACTTGAAATTTACTTTACTTAATTTCTACTGTCGCTTTGGGATAGGTTTAGTCAGTAAAACTCACAGCATTTCTATTAGTAAGAAATAAAAAATTCATATATTGTGATTATAATTTAAAAATATAAAAGAATTCAATTAAAATGAAAGAAATAAAACAGAAATAATATAATACAAAATAATATAATTGCAATGAAAGAAATTGAACAGAAGGAATATAATACAAAAATAATATAATATAAAAGAATTTGCCAAAGAAAATAAAACATAGAATTGCTGGAAGAGTCGACGTTAATACAAAAAATATAAAAAATATTTTTGTTCTTCTTTACTCCAATTTCTCATCCTGCTAAAACTCTCTCAGAGTATGATTACCGGGAATCTATAAACAGATTATAAAAGATAATGTAGATTTACATAAAAAAATCAAATAATACAATTGAATATAACCCTAGTATACGGTCGCAGATTTAATAGGTAAACTCAGTTTCCATTACAATACTAGTTACGGACGAACCGCTAAAAAGTATTGTCGCCATTATTCACCGTCATGTTAAAATAAAATCGTCCATCAAGACACTGTTTAGTCGATTCGCTGATACGTAATCTGAAATTAATTATCACGAAAGGAAATTAATTAATTCATTTTTACGTTAATTACGCGTTTCAGTCCGGTAAAATAATTAAATCTGAGCGCGTAATTTCAGGTGCGCGGTGAAGTTAACTGGAGAACAGTTAAACGAACGCGGGTATTCACCTAGCGTGAGAGTCTGGGTCTCCAGTGACGCAGTACACGGGGAAGTCTATGCGACAATCTGCGTTTGTTATTTGTTAAACGGCGCGGGAGATTTAAAATTGCTCCGGAACACTTTCCTACGTTCTTAGTGTTCTTACGCAATATACTCAAATTTCTTGACAATTCGTGGTGGTCCACGACGATGATTAAGAATTCCGTCACGGTGTGGCTTTACTCCAGACAGAATTCCTTAGCCTACGTAGATTAATCTACGAAGATTTTCAAAATTGTATCGTATATGAGACTCCACGGTGAACCGTGACAAATCTCAGGACGATCCTGTCCAGAGAAAAGTTTAAGCTTATTCCTTTGATTTTTCTTTGCTGAACCAATGCTAAAATCTCCAGAATGATCTACAGGTACCATTCTTGGAGGACCAAGACGATGGGAACTGGAAGAGTCGGAGTCCGGGTGTTCTCTACATCGTTCCGACTCATGGGCCGGTATTTTCTCGACTGAAGGACCAGTCCGAGAAATCCAGCACCCATTAATAGTTAATTTCTGAATAACCAGAACTTTAATCATTCCTGAATCGGAGGGGTACAGCCCAAAATGTTCCTCGGCTCGCTCACCCGAGGTGACTGAAGGATCTGCAAGCAAGCAGATCCATACATGATCTCATGGATCCATATATCGACGCGGCTCGCTGTGGAGCTGCGCAGGCGTACTACTTAGCGCCGTCTGCGCTATCTCTGGCGCTCTGCGCCATCTTCTAACGTTGCGTACGACAGAATGCGCGGTCCGTTTAGTAAATTCGTCTGCTAACCAACTTCTGACAGTTCAAAAATAAGACAAAAGTGTAACTTAACCTCAAAGTTAAGTTTATTTAATTTAACTTTAAAATAAATTATTAATTGAAAATTAAAAGTCAAGTGCAACTGTGAGGTTCGTTACATAATTAATAGGTTTTTTAAAGCAAAATTTAATAAGCTTTAAAAATTTGTAAGTTTTAACTCTCTATATTATTTATTGACCAAGTTATCGTGATTTTAAATAAGTTGTATTTTTTGAATCCGCTCAGGTCGTCAGGCGCACCGACGATTCCCTACGGTAGTGTATTTATTATAATTTTAACTTTACAGTTGATCATAATTTTGAAATCCAACATCTCAATTAGCAGTTCAAAGTAATAATGTTAAAATTTGTAATTACAAATCTCGCGCTTCCAGGATACATTTTAGTATTGAAATAAAAGTAAAGAGTTATTAGTAACAGGTAGGAAGAAATCGGGTAATTTACCCTGTAGAGATCAAACAGGCAATTTACCCGACTCTCTCTGAAAATGATTACAGGATTTTGCATATTAATCATGGCCTGATGCATAAAGTTAACAACCGTCAGGATTCGTAAATAATAACAAGAGAAAGATAAATGTTAGTTTAGCTCTAAAGTTGATACTAAAATACGCTGCGACAAAAATTGTCCCACGAGTGTTGTTTTAGCACTTGAAATAGGATACTTTAGTACTTGTCTTTGTTTTGCAACCATGGCAACAGGGTCGGCTTAAGCTTAGCTAGAAATCTGCGGCCAAACTCAGGATTTTGTAAAATTAGAAAATATTATGGACTCTCTTTTATCACATTGCTCGAACCTGTACTTTATAAAGCTCTAAGCTTCCAAAGTATTCTATACTATTTCACTTTACTTTATTATCTGTACCCAACAATTTATTCTGTACCGAAAAAATAAGGTTTGAGAAACAATGTAAGTTTAAATTTTCGAGATTTTCAAATTATAAAAAAAAAAAAACACAGGCCTACAACATTTTCTGAACAATGATTTTATTGATTATAAAGAGTAAAAATAAGGTAAAAATCAAGCTGTATAACAAGATAAGAGTAATGGATAATATATTAGGAAAAAGGAAATTGAGAAAGACATTTTTGGGCAATTTGGTTAAAGATTGGTGAGCAACGTGAATTAATTTCATGGAAGAAGTAAATGGATTAAATTCATTGCCTTTATGGAAATTCGGAGAAAATGCTCTAAAGTGGCTTTAGTAAAGCTTAATTTGGCGTCAGCTAGTCCTTCCAAAAAGACGAGAAACAACGAAACTGCAGGTGTACTCTCGTTGAAGACATTGTTCGCATGCTATATTCTTGACTACATATATGTATACATTCTTATGTATGCATCCTATCCATGCATTCCTTTCTTCTATATAAACTATTTTCTAACAAAACTTTTCTATTCCGAGGAAGGTTTTTTATCTCCCAACAATTTCGAGAATATTTCTCTTGCGCTTTAAGTGCACATACTCGACGCATACTTTGGCTTAAAAGGAAAACCGATTGACACGATTTTAGGAAGTACGATTCGAATAAGACCAGATAAGATGCAGTAGTTACATATTCTTGCATGACTGTACTTCTTATACATCATATTCTATCATTCCGTGTCACAGAAAAATTCCGCAATTGACAAACATTGACGTTTCTGTCATTACTGTGTGAATATTGCATACATTCGTGTACCATATATGTATACATTCGAATTCGATCTGTCATTTTTAAAGTAAAAGACATTTTTAAAACTTTCTGAAAAATGTCATAAATTTTACTCATGGAGCTTGACACGTCAAATAGAGTGTCTTATTTTTTCGCTTAAATTTTAACGAATATGGTTTAGAATCACTTTATGTACAATATTGTAATTGTATTTGTATATAAATTAAGAGACTGACATATGGAACTAGCTGAAAACTATGTTCGTTTTATGAACATTTTTCTTTCATCTGAACAAGAAGATTTGTTTTCCACATAAAAAAGCAGTAAATTCACTTTTAGAGGATATGAAATAAAATTTTTACTGCATTTTATTGTACAAGTTTTAAACAAAATACAGGAGGGAGAAATATTTATAAGTTCTTAAAATTAGAGAAATTGCAATATGTGATTTATACATTTATGTCATGAATAATATTTCAGAGTTAAAGGGAAATTTATTTATAATAATCTTCGAGTTTAATTTATTGAGTCTTTTATTCATTCATTCTTTCCACACTTGAAGATTGTCACCGACGCGACGCTTTTTTGTTTTACCTCCGGCATTTTTAAAATTAAATTTTGTGCATAATGTAATTTATTATTATTCAGTAACTGATGAAAATCATCAATGGACATTCTGGAGTTTTAAAATATTAAAAACAGTTTTATTGCTTAAATTATATTATTAAATTTTTAATAATTTTCTTGAAATGTCAAATGTATTTTTGAGCTTTTTCAATGAACTTTATTCGATTTTTAATTATTTTCTGCAATTTTCTATTAAGTTTTTTAATTTTCAAAAACAACTAATTCCACAGTGAAAACTCTTTTACCATATCAAATAATAACTTTGCTACTCATAGTTTAGTAAAAAATTATTATTTTAATTTGTCAAAGTTACTTTTAGGTAATGTTAAATCAATAAAAGAATTAACATTATTAATAATAAGTAAAGGCTAGAACTTAGTTTTTGTTTCAATAAAAACTTTAAGGCTGGTCCATCATCAATACATTTCTCTGTTATCGTCCGTAGATAACATCTTTCTATAAAAGTGAAAACAATTAACAATATTTTCATTAATCTTTATTTTAGGTTTATTTTAGTGTGATTAAAATTAGAATAATTGAAAAATTAAATTTAAAGATAGAATAAAAAAAATAAATAGATAAAGACAATGTCAAAACATATTAAAAATGGATAATGTAAAAGAGATTTAATTAAAAAAATAGTTTAAGACGTATAGGTAGTAACAGATTGAACTGGAAAAAGTTGTGATAGAATTAAGTAAAGATCGAAAAACTTAAAAAGACAAAGATTTTGATGGATTGAAAGAAAAGTAGATGAAGAATGGCGTGGATTAATTGATGAATGCTTTAGATATAAAACTAAAATTAAAAAGGGCAGACTACTTTACAGATTAAAGAGGATAGAGAAATATTGAAATGGATAAGGTATAGAAATAAGTTTATCTTAATTATATATAAATTGGAAAGTTGATAAATATTTTTAAAACAGATGACTACAATTTTTGTTATTTACTTTAAAAAATTATAAAAATCCTTAAATTTCCTAATCATGGTAGACTTTAAATAAAAGCAAATCGTCTAAAATGCAAAAAACATTTTTATGTATATAGATAATTCCTTATTATATAATTTCTCTACTCTATAATTAACTTTAGTGATTATGTGCAAAACTGCCTTTGTTTAATTTTCTCGCACTATCAAATAAGGATTTATAAACTTTTGAAAATTTAATCCTCATTTTCATTATAGTAATATTGCAAAAGACAATTTTCAATATGCGATTCTACACGTGCATTCTTGAAACATTAATTAATAATTTAACACTCTAATGACAACTTTATTAATATCATTCCCGAGAATGGTATTTCGACCGCACTCTGATGTGGTAAACGGTAACAGATTTCTATCTACACATCTACCGTGTGTGCATATTCCTTGACCACATTCAGGCATCTTGGATTCACTGAAAGAGGTAGAAAATATATACACTTGAAACTTTACCGACTTTCTCACCTGGGAGTATTCTATAAAGCTAAAGAAAATTCTTAGACATCGTATGTATAATAAATTAAGGATTTAAATATTCAAAAACAATAACAAATTAATTTACCCCATTGAGTTAAGCTCTTTACTTTTTTGATTAAAACAATAGGGTTTTTTTAAACATATAATTATATAATATAATTATAAATATAGATATAAATATATATTTGTATAGTATTCATAGCTATGAGTTACTTGGGATATAAATGTATCCACCAATATATAAAATATTTTCAACCTTAAATTAAACAATTATATGCTAATCTGATAATGAATAATAATAACAACAATAATAATAATAAAAACAACAATAACTAAAGTATTTAAACACTGTTTGACAGACAATAAAACTCCACAACCTCTCAGCGTATCATATGCTTCGTTACATTTAACAAACCAATAATCAAAATAACAAAGTTCTCCTAATTTAATACTTTGATTTAACTAAGAATAAGTTTAACTTGAATTTGTTCAGAGCATTGAGAGAAGGGGATACTACATACTAGATCTACACAGTGAAACAAATCTTCTTTTGTGTTATCACCAGTCACACAGAAAGAGTAAATATAGTCACTGTTTATCGTCTGACACGTTTTTTGCAGATATTTAGAATTCCTTGATGAAACATCAGGGCAAGATCCAATTCTTCTTCTCTTCGACGATCCTCTATTTGTTTCCTTACTAACTTAATTCCTTCCTGTTGTTTTTTAGTTTTATCACTGATCAGCCAAAGACCCTTCAAATCTGGTATCGTACATATGTACGATTAGGGAGCTGCGCCTCTTAACATCCTCTAGATGATCTGGTGGTGTTTTAGCCTTTCGTTAAGCCACACAGTACCAATATAGTGTTATGGGGGGTGAGCTCATACACAACTCCATATAAAAGGACGTCCAGAGACGTTATTAAAAACATTTTTCCTTAGATATTGGGGAGGATTCACCGAATTTTAAATAATTCATTATTTGTATATTTGTTTAATATATTGTATTATTTGTACTGGTCAGCAACCCCACTGAAGTCAACTTGAGAAGCGCCTGCCTTCCGTCAGGAACCTAGCAAGTGACTCGAGGTGCGCCTATAGTCCCGTCAGCCAAGAGACTGAAGAGCTACTGTGCAATAGCCATTTATATAGACTCCCTCTACTCGCCACTGCGAAGAAAGGGAAGAGAGCGACGCGCAAGAAAACGGACGCCCCACTCTCTTCAAAAACCGCACGAGATTGTACCAACCAACCAATATTTAGAAATGAGTGTACTGTATATTATACATTCTGATTATTACAAACGTAATAATCAATTTTTATTTCCATATGTTAAGCCTATATAAGCAGGGACCGTCCCGGAAACGACACGACACATTAAACAGCTATCGTGTTGTGTCGTGTTGGGACACGAAACACGTTAGCACACGGCGGGTCTTAATTGACTTCAACCCAGGAGTGCTTGCACATCTCAGTTCTCTCTTGATTTTGTTTCTGGGATGCCTCCTGATGATTTTAAGCATAAAATGAAAAAAATCGGTTGGGCCCTTTTTGAAAAAACTTATTTTTTAAATTTTTTAAAGAGGTTAATTAACATATTTTTACTAAAATAAGTGCAAATAATCGCTTTATCGACGTGAGTCATTAAAAATGGTATCAAAAAATAGGTCCTAGGTGCTGAGTATCTTTGAGTAACTTTACACCATAAAAATTAATGAAAAACAGTGAAAAATCGGTATAAAATTGAGTTTTTTCAATATTACTCCCTCCCAGTACATACAAACCTCAAGTAACCTATAGAAGAATTTTAGAGTATGAAATTTTGAAGAAAATAAAAAAAAATAGAGTGCTTTATCTTTAAAACTTTCGGATTTATGACCTTCTAAAGTCATATTTCAGCCAAAAATCTCTTTAAAAAAAATTTTCATTTTGGTTTTTGAAAAATAAAAAGTTTTCTATGCATCTAACCCATATATACTACTAAAAGTAAATTAAAATAGACTAAATTATGAGTAAATCTGTGGTTAAACCATTATTCTATCTTTAATAGGATCGGAGTTATGATTTTTTTAAAATGACCCTTTTCATGAACTTTTTTTTAAAATCAATTTTTTTGTAATTTTTTCGTTTTGCAGAGTGTTAATTGTAAAAATGGTCTCATCATATCGTTTTGTCTTATATTTTAAAGAAATGAAAGTCCAATTATGTCAATACGAGAGTCTTTACTCATTTTGAAAGATATTATTGCTTTCATAATGTTTATAAAAAATTTTTTTGTTCCTAAATATTAAATTGGACTTTCATTTCTTTAAAATATACGATAAAACATTATGATAGGAGCATTTTTACAATTAGGACCCTGCAAAACGAAAAAATTACAAAAAAATTGATTTTAAAAAAAAGTTCATGAAAAGGATCATTTTAAAAAAATCATAACTCCGATCCTATTAAAGATAGAATAATGGTTTAACCAAAGATTTACTCAGAATTTAGTCTATTTTTATTTACTTTTAGTAGTATATATGCGTTAGATGCATAGAAAACTTTTTATTTTTCAAAAACTAAAATGAAAATTTTTTTTAAAGAGATTTTTGGCTGAAATATGACTTTAGAAGGTCATAAATCCGAAAGTTTTAAAGATAAAGCACTCTATTTTTTTTTATTTTCTTCAAAATTTCATACTCTTTAATTCTTCTATAGGTTACTTGAGGTTTGTATGTACTGGGAGGGAGTAATATTGAATAAACTCAATTTTATACCGATTTTTCACTGTTTTTCATTAATTTTTATGGTTTAAAATTACTCAAAGATACTCAGCACCTAGGACCTATTTTCTGATACCATTTTTAATGACTCACGTCGATGAAGCGATTATTTGCACTTATTTTAGTAAAAATATGTTAATTAACCTCTTTAAAAAATTTAAAAAATAAGTTTTTTTAAAAAGGGCCAAACCGATTTTTTTCATTTTATGCTTAAAATCATCAGGAGGCATCCCAGAAACAAAATCAAGAAAGAACCGAGATGTGCAAGCACTTCTGGGTTGAAGTCAATTAAGACCCGCCGTGAGCAATGATGAAATGTGTTCGTGTTCAAACACAACACGTTAGAAACCGGAAAACGTGTTCGTGTCCAAACATGAACACATTAGCAATGATGAAATGTGTTCGTGTTCAAACACGACACGTTAGAAACCGAGAAACGTGTTCGTGTCCAGATTTGAAAACAGTAGCAACGATAAAATGTGTTCGTCTTCAAACACGACACAAAAGATATAATCAACGAGTTTGTGTCAGGACACGTTTGCACCATCGTGTCAAACAGATTGCAATCAACCAATCAGAACAAATGTGCGCTGTTATGTACTTGTGATAGTAGCCATACATGCACAGTAGTATAATATCGTAGTCTCGCATACGCATTAGTGTGATACGTTACTCTCATCTCAATTTAAATGGTATAGCGGAGCGTCGTTTAATTCGGAAGTCAATATAAACAAACAAGAGCTGTTTACTTTTTTACACAGAAGAAATGATGAGCTCTTGATTTCTTTTATTAGCATTTTCTAGAGATGCCAGCCTTCATTATTATTTCATTTGGCTCCTTTATATTATAATAAATAAATTAATAAATAATAAATTGAAACAATAATACTGTACATCAGCTCATGCCTAAGTAGATAACGATACAAAAAAAGTGTCGATTCTGAAAAATGGAGAATGCTTTAAATGACTATTTTAAGCTTTATAAATTGTTTAAAAGATTAATTGTTTAAACAAATTGTTACAAACATATGAAAAAATAATACAACTTTTATCAGAAAAAAAGATTCTGAAAAGTAAAGAATATTTTAAATAATTATTTTTAAAATTTTAAAATTATAATTTCTTTAAAAAATCAATTGTTTCATCAAATTGTTATAAACAAATAAAACAAATATTAAAATTTTTATCAGAAAAAAATTCTGAAAAGCTAAGAACGTTTTAAATAATTATTTTTAACATTATAAATTGTTTAAAAAATAATTTATTTAAACAAATTATTATAAACAAGTGGAAAAATATTAAAAATTTTAATAGAAAAAAATTCTGAAAAGTTGAGAATGTTTTAAATGATAATTTTTAACCTTATAAATTGTTTAGAAAGTTAATTATTTAAACAAATTGTTACAAAAAATGGACACATTAATTTTTTATCAGAAACAAAATTTTGAAAAGCTAAGAATGTATTAAATATTTAAATTTAACATTAAAAATTTTGTTTAAAAAATAATATATTAAAAAACAAATTATTATAAACAAATAGACAAATATTAAAAATTTTAATAGAAAAAAATTCTAAAAAGTTGAGCATGTTTTAAATAATTATTTTTAACCTTATAAATTGTTTAAAACCTTAATTGTTTAAACACATTATTACAAAAAATGGACACATTAATTTTTTATCAAAAACAAAATTCTGAAAAGCTAAGAATGTACTAAATAATTAAATTTAACGTTATAAATTCTTTAAAAATTAATTGTTTAAACAATTGTTATAAACAAATAGACAATTATTAAATTTTTATCAGAAAAAAAATTCTTAAAAGCTAAGAATGTTTTAAATTATTATTTTGAACATTATAAATTGTTTAAAAATTAATTAATAAAACATATTGATATAAACAAATGGACAAATATTAAATATTTTATCAGAAAAAAAGATTTTGAAAAGTAAAGAATGTATTAAAAAATTATTTTTTAACAATATAAGTTGTTTAAATTTGTTTTAACGATCTTTCCCTTGCTTATTATATTTTATGGGGGTTTTAGGGGGCTTTTTCAAAAATAGTTATTAATCAAAAATTGTTAAATGAATTATTGAATGTGATTCTTTAAACTCTTCTCAAGAGTAACAGCGTTATCCGATCAAAAAATATTATTTTTCATGGATTTTATATCAATTCTAAAAAAAAAAATTTCTTTCAACTTTTTGTTTTTCCCAGGTATTTTTGGACCACACTAGTGGAGAAACTTAATTTTTGTTTATTATTTATTTATGACAAGAAAAATTGAAACTTTTGAAAATATTACATACAAGTGACACCATTGATTTCTCATAATAATTGTAATATTTAATATTTTAATATTTAATTTAATATAGGGGAGAGGGCCCCAAGTTGGACACCCTATCGATTTATTGCTGTAAAATCCAAACCGAATAAAATATATTAAAATGTTTTATACCGGATGAAAGTACAATTTATAAGGTAACTTATGACCACAGAGATAAAATTTTATTTTGAACATAAACATTTTTTAAAGCATTTTTTCTAATTGTTAAAATTTTTGGTCTAAAAAAGAAGTGGCCCCAAGATGGACACCTTCTTAAAAGTCTCTGAAAATGGTAGTAAATAAAAAATGAACATCGTGTAACAATTCTTGAACTAAGTTTTAATCATTTTACGAAATTTATCAAGAAATAAAATTTCTAAAAAACTTCAATTTAATAGCCTAACAGTAAAAAGTAATAAAATATCGAAAAATATCAATATAATAAATTCTCTAATGATGAAATCACATTTTATGGTGGAAAATAAAAGATTTTAATTAATTGGCTCAAAAAATTATTGAAAAAAGTGTAAAATCGAAAATATGCAAAAAAATACATTGAGATTTTAGGCCTGTCCATCTTAGGGTACATGACACCATTTTTTAATCACTAGTAAAAATATATATATGAATACTGAATTAGTAAAATCATTTTAGAATATTATTATACGATAAATAAAGAATATTATAACGTTCAGTACTCATTCTAAATCATAAATTTAAATAGCTTTGCCACTTGCGAAAAAACTGTTACAAAACTTTTTTAGACACAAAATTACGTGGTATGTGTAGAAGAAAAACCAACTGGTTTTTTTTCTTCAAATGTGCATCAAAATGTTCGTCTATACAAACAACAAAAATGACAGAAAGCATAAGGCGCTGTCACCTTAAACAAAAGTTTTATACGAAATGTCCATCTTGGGGCCCTGTCCATCTTGGGGCCCACTCCCCTACCTATTTAATATTTAAAAAAATTAATTTTTTAAACAATTTATAATGTTAAAAATAATTTTATAAAACATTCTCCACTTTTCCAAATCCTTTTTTCTGATAACAATTTCAACATTTGTCCATTTGTTAAAAACAATTTGTTTAATTAAGGTTAAGGTATTTTTAGGAATTTGTTTAAAGGTTAAAATAATAAACAACGATATTAAAACTTTTCAGATATTTTTAAGAACTTATACTGTACACAAAAACAATTTTTTTCATTTCTAGAAAAAATTTTAATTAATTAAAATTCTTTATAAAAATAGGCTTTAGTGACGAGATGGATTTCTTCTCTTTTATTTATCTGAAAAATAAAAACCATGAAAATTCTTAATCAGTATGAGTACAGTTATGGCCGGAACTAGAATGAACAAAAAATATTGAAAATTGACAAAGTGGCGCGCTTTTGACAATCAAACTCTAAAAACAGGCTGCCTTTTTTATTAATTTTCGTATGTAAAAAATACGAAGGTTTTAAAATAAAATATCGGTTCTAGTTCCGGCCATAACTATACTCATACTGATTAAGAATTTTCTTGGTTTTTAATTTTTAGACAAATAGAAGAGAAGAAATCCATCACACCAGCTAGGTCAATTTTTTTTAGGGATTTTAATTAACGCCATTTTTTAATTAATTAAAATTTTTTTAGTAATAAAAAAATTGTTTTTGTGTACAGTACAAATTCTTAAAAATATCTGAAAAGTTTTAATATCGTTGTTTATTATTTTAACCTCTAAACAAATTCCTAAAAATACCTTAAATTTTAGAGCTCCAGACCACCGGGTTCCCTTAATTAATTTTTTTTAACAATTTATAACGTTAAATTTAATTATTTAAAACATTCTTCAATTTTCAGAATTTTTTTTCTGATAAAAGTTTTAATATTTGTCAATTTGTTTATAACAATTTGTTTGAATAATTAATTTTTTAAACAATTTATAATGTTAAATTTAATTATATTAAACATTCTCAGCTCTTTAAAATTTTTTTCTGATAAAAATTTTAATATTTTTCAATTTGTTTAAATAATTAATTTTTTAAACAATTTATAATGTTAAATTACATTATTTTCAACATTCTCAGCTCTTTAGAATTTTTTTCTGACAAAAGTTGTAATATTTGTCCATTTGCTTATAACAATTTGTTTAAACAAATAATTTTTTTAACAATTTAAAAGGTTAAAAATAATTATTTAAAACATTCTCAGCTTTAGAATCTTTTTTTCTGATAAAAGTTGTAATATTTGTCCATTTGTTTATAACAATTTGTCTAAACAGTTAATCTTTTAAACAATTTATAATGCTTAAAATAGTTATTTAAAGCATTCTCCATTTCCCAGAATCGACTCTATTTTGGTATCGTTATCTTCTTGGGCATGAGCTGATATAGCGTATTGTTTCAATTTATTAAATTATTTATTATAATATAAAGAAGCCAAATAAATAATAAGAAGGGCTTGTATTTCTAGGAAATGCTAATAAAAGGAATTAAGAGCTCATCATTTCTTCTGTATGAGAAAGTAAATATATATTTTATTTGTTTGTATTGACTTCTGAATTGAACAATGCTCCACCATACGATTCAAGACGAGATAGTAACGCGTGCTGTGGTTCTTTACGATACGATTCGTACAAGGTCGATCCTATTATTATCAACCCGAAATTTTACAGGTGGATACTTGCCCAACTAGAATTTCTCCAGGAGGTATATATACCCATCCAGAATTTTTTCACCCATCCGAATTTAACATGAACTGCCGGGCATGAATAACGTAGACAAAGTAAACAAAAAATGCATTCCTTTTTTACACTACTGCGTATGCGTGACTACTATATTACACTAATGTGCATTCAAATCGGCCAGTGTTAGTCATTTGATGCCCTGTTGTTTTTAAACAATGCAACACGTTTAGAAAATAAGTTTTTTTGGGGGCACGACACGTTTATTAATCGAAACTGTGTTGTGTCTAGAACTCAACACGTTAAGCATGTGGTGAAATGTGTCGTGTTCAGAACACGACACGTTTATCGATTGAAATGTGTTGTGTCCAGAACACAACACGTTAAGCATGAGGTAAAATGAGTCGTGTTCAGAACACAACACGACACATTCATTTCGGGAAGGTCCATGTATATAAGAAACGAGTACTGAAGGTAAGCGTTAAAAGATAACGGAAAAGCGTTAACAGTTACCGAAAAAGGATACTTTTATACCTGGTTCCTTGGTTAGAGAGAGAAGGTATGCTTTAAAATTTAACGAAAAAGGAAACTCTCAGCTCATTTGTATCTTAATAAATAAATAAAAAAGATTATACAAATTACTTTAAAATTTAAATTTTATTTCTTAATATAAACAATAGACCACCTGCAGGGTGTCATCATCGTTCGAGTAAACCCTTATATAATGAGGGTTAATGGTTCTAGGAAAAGAGATAAAAATTTCGAGTTTTAATAAAAAGATAGAAATTAAATTAAATTTTGAAATTTTACCTTATTATTCAAATCTTCTTCAAATTTAAATGTTTCTTTCTAAATAAGAACAATAAACTAAATAAGCCCATTGTTTTTCGAACCAATCCTTGCATAATGAGGGTTATAATTAGTATTGGCAAAGAGAAAAAATTTTCGAGCTTTAACAAAAAGAGAGATAAATACATTAGTGCGTGGTATAGAAGTGCATGGTAGTGAAAGTTATTAATTAATAGAACTTGAATGTGTATAATGTGGAACAGTGGAAGTGAATAATGCTTAGTATTGTGTATTTTTTATTAAGTGTTTATAACGGAAATCTGTTTAATGTGAAAGTGTATAGTATTAATATGCTTATTGTTTATTAAGAGTTTGTCTTGAATAGCTAGTTCTTAATACGGTGAACAAAAAGTGTTTATTAAAGAAATTAACTGTAAGTGTTCGATAATAAATAATAAAGTGACTCTAATAGTACACCGAAAAGAGGTTAGGAAATCTGTCAAACTCAATTCCTTACAGCAGAAGTATTTTAAACTCTGAATAACGGCAGCGACACTTTGGTGTCGCTCCTGCCTTATTTTGGTACATATATTGTACCAAACTCGTTCCTCAGGACATAAGATTGGTGTCGCTCTAAACTTTGGTACGGCTCCTGTACCAAACTAAGACAGCTCTGTTACAAAATTTTAATCATCTATCTATATCGGCCATTTCGAGCGTAACCTGTACTAAAATTTTTTCGGTGTAAATATACAGTAAACATTAAATGTGAAAAGTGACAGTGATTCAAATGAAAGTGTGCAAAATGTGTTGACTAAAGTAACAATATTTAAAAAGTGTTTAAATTTTTTATTTCCTTCTTATTTTCAATAAGGCCGTGACTATTCGTACAGATTTTCTGTACGAATAGCCAGACCAAGGTGGAACGGCTATTCGTACAGAAAATTGAAAAGCTGTCTTTGGCAGCGTAGTACCTTTTGTTTTGGCTGTTAAAAAAAAAAATAAAATTTTTGGAAATGCTAGGGGGGGTCTTGTGTCACATACAGTGGTTTTTTAACCAAAATATACCCAGGTAACATTAATTTTCACAAAAAGAAGACTTTGACAATTTTCTGTGCGGATAGCCGCTTCATTGAGGTTTGGCTATTCGTACAGATTTTCTGTACGAATAGCCAGGCCACATAGAATGAGTCATTCGTACTTATTCAAGCAATTTTCTGATTGGTCGAGATTTTTTGTACAAATAGACACTTCGTTTTAATAAAGTTAGTGTTATGAAATGCTAAAAGTGTCCATAAAATGGGATTGTGATTTTATTAAACAAGTGATTAATAACTGTTCAATAAATAAATTAATTATGAATGTTTAATTAATAATAAAGTGACTATAATGTTTCTAAACAGTTGCTATAGTGTAAAAGAAGTGTTAATAATATAATTATATAAAAGAGGTGAGATAAACAGATGAGACAATAACATGAGACAATGATATGAGATAAACAGATAAGAAAATGAGATGAGATAAACATGTGAAACAATGAGAGAGATCAGGTAAAGAGATGAGATAATGAGATGAGATAAATAGATATGAGATAAACATATGAGATACAGAAACAAAAAAAACATTAAGACTTGAAATATAAAGATACTTTGATGACATGTAGGATAAAGATATGGAGTTAGATCGTGAGACACAGAAAATAAGATTCATTTTTGTTAATATTTTTTTGCAAGTTGTTTTTGAAAAATGAGTTCTTAGTTAAAGAGGAGATATTTCAATTCAAATGACAAAGATTGGGATATTATTCGTAATGGGGATATACTAAACGACAATCGCATGTATAAGTTTTAGGAATTATTAAAAGTTGCATCAGGTAGTAATCAAAATTTGCAAATTGATACACACAATCAATCAAAGATCACATTAATTTAAATTTATTTGAATGTTTTCTTATCATTAATTTTCTTTTTTTATTATATTATGTATTTCTTTTATTTCACATAATTATACATAAATTAAACATTATTTTTAGAAATAATAAAATTTGGCGTGCGCCTTAGCGCGCACTTTTTTTTCTAGTAATATATAATTTTAAATAACGTTAAATAAGGTTAAAAATAATACTAATTCTAATGAATAAGTCTAAGTTTATATAACATATTTTAATAAAAAATTCTCCTCTTGTTATTCTTTATTTTTTATAAAAAATTATTCATCATAATTTAAATTTGTTTCTTTATATCTTTATAAGAATATAATTTAGACTCATTGCAAATGTTTCATTATTAACATTGCCACAAATTCGATAGAACACTAAAGATTTTGATAGGTCAAATGTAAAAGGTAAAAAGTGACAAGTGAGATGTGAAAATTGAGAAGTTAAATGTGGACAGTGAGATGTAAGAAGTTACATAATCGACTCCCAGTCTGTTCATCTGTCAAGGTACGATTTATAATTTACGAAAGATTTAACTTCAGATTTGGAATTTAAAAACTTAATAAGTTAATTTATTAATTAAATTAATAATAATTAATTAAGTAAAATCGGATCTTTGAAATGTCAGCTCAAATTAAAAGACACGAGTCGACGACCTGTCATATGAATCCTAAGTTTTATGATTATGTTTAATTCAGAAAGTTAATAAATGAACTTGTAATGATTCATAGTTATTCGTAAATTAACGTGAGTGAATATACTCTGAGAATCAATGGATTCATCCAGGCATTTTATTCGTAATACAAAAAACTCATCTTTGTAATCATCTTTGTTTGCATTTGCTTGTAAATAATAAATTCAACCTATTGCAACACCTTCGTGTTCTCGGTAAATTCCAAAAAATTAATAGTTTTACGTTATCATAACTTGTTTACGACTTCTAAGCTTTCAACTTTTTAATTACTTTTAATAATTCTTTTAGTACAGTATCAAGTAAAAAGTTATTTATTAATTTATTATTACATTTCTTCAACGGTAGTAGAAACTTTATTAATTTCTTTCTCACATATTCATAAATATTGGACGTATAGTTTTAAGTGAATGGATTAAACGTTAGGATGTGGTTATGACGAGATTGTCTTCGGAGATAGATAAACCAATAAAGTCTGCGGGGATAAAGTTTTCGAAAGTTAGTGCTGATAAACACAGACAGGGGAGTAATGTTCGTGATCATCTAAATTTGTTCGCTCGTAAGAGTCGAAGAAGATGAGGAGAAAATAATAGACGAATCCAATCGACAAAGAGAATAGCTCCATAGGGAGCCAATTCTTGAGGCGTGTGACAATAATTCACATTTATTGAGAAGATTCTGGTATCACGCAATTTAGGGTAGGATTTATGATTGATGAATAGTCTGGAAATTATTTTTCTGAGTATCTATAGACACATAAACTATTTATGTTATTTTCTTTCATTCAATGTTTTCGTGTTTAATACAGCAAGAAATTGATTTTTAGAATATCCGCTTCGAAAAATAATAATAATAGTCAATTAAAAAAAAAAAAATAAATGAAAAAAGTCGTTTCATTTCCTTTCACAAGAATTTTAGTTATATTTTATTAAAACTTCACAGCAAGAGAATATTTTTAAAATTTATAAATGTGCGCATCAAATATTAAAAATAGTTAATTAAATTACCCAAAACAGGTAGTTTAACGTTCAGGAGTTATCATCAAAGTAAGAAAACAAACACGTATTCTCCAGACAAAAGTCAGTCAATTTATTTGATTATTTAAATTATTTAATTTATTTATTTATTTGTTTTTAACATGACTTTACGTTGAAATAAATTGACTGACAATTAAAATAAAAATAAAAACAATAAAAATCTTTTAATTGATTTATTTTATAATTTTTAATATTAATATAAAAAAAAATAATAATAATGACTTTTTAATATGACAGCTTTAGTGATTTTCAAAATGTAAGTACGACTTTTCCTGCATTTTGATTTAAGGTGGCAAAATTACACATATACACTTATGTAAATTTAATCTAAAAACAATTTTATTTTTATTTTTAGCATTATATGAAAAAAAAATAATAATAAACTTGATAAGGGTAGCGGGAGCTGCCGAAACGTCGTTATAAAAGATTGTAAATTTTAAAAGAAATGTGGAATTAATGGCCTAAACTTGTTTTTTATTTAACATACACAAATCCACAAAAAAACTGACATTTAATAAATTGACTGACTTTTGTCTGGAGAATACGTGTTTATTTTCTTACTTTAATTAAATTACATTATGTCAGTAATTAAATTTTTAATTTAAAATAAATTACTCCTTAGTTTATACTTAAGATAAGATATTTAAATTTTAATATTCAAATAATTTCCTCTCTTAAGAAGGTAGAATAAAATTTCCAATTATTGGTAGTTCTTCATTATTTTATATTGTCATAATGCTGCGATTCTTTAGTAGTTAAACGTAAAACTGTTAAATAATTTTACAGTATAATTTTATGGTCCAAATAATTAAATAATTGAATTAGGAATTAATAAGAATTAATTATTCCATTTAATATGCGAATTAATCAAATTTTAATGATAACCTTGTTTGAGGAAAAGAATTTAATTTGATCCAAAGTTTTTGAAATTAGAATTTAATTATTTGTATTAAGTATTAACTTAATATTGTATTGCCTTAATTGAATTTTTATTGAGTTTTAATTAAATATTGATTAATTAAATCTTCTTGTATTCTGTGTGTGCATGTGGAAAATCCGATTATATCAGATATCTTTTATCATTTTCAGTCAGTACTCTAAGGTATTATATTTTTATTAAAAAGTTATGATTTGAGTTTCAATTATTATTTAAAAATACCATTTGGACCTCCCTTTGCTTTTTAAATTAACTTAAAAGTGGAATAATGCAATTTGAGTTTAGTTATTAATCCTTTTATTAATTAAGTCAAAAAATAACTTAGCACGTTTGTTAAATATTTAAGATAAAGTTTAAATTAAAATAAAATCAAATAATAAAAATGGAATTAATATTAAATATTCACGATCAGATAAAAATAAGTAGACAAATATAAGAAGAGAGTCACAGTGTCGTTAAACATATTGTTCCTCTTGCTTGAGGAATAATACGAGATCTTTTTCAGAAGATAAATATTTTTTTAAAAGAAAATGTGTACTATCTGTAGATTTACATTTAGAGATTTAAACGTTACTAACTAAATTCTCTAAACTTCTCGTTCTAATATTTCGAAAATGTCATGCAATATTCAGGAAATATTCGAGGAATTCCTATTCACCCTTGTGTTTACAATATTCTGTCGATTCTATAAAGGAAAAGATCATAGTGCCAAAAGTTGATGATTTTTTCATGAAGTATTGCTTACTTTAAGATAGAGAATAAAATAAATGTAATTTTGCAGGCCTTTATTAAATTTTAAATACAAATTCATACTTTATTAAATAAATAAATATCTTATATTTGGTATACGCGACTGCCAAAATGTACATAAACAGAATTTATTTGCAGTGTACATTTAAGTGTATTAAATTCTTATTTATTTGCAAAGTTTACTTAGCGAGGTAGGTTAATTTCGTAGGCTCGAGCGGGCGGCGCCAACGATCTCTATATATATTGGGGATTAAGATGAGCCTTAAGTAGATTTGATGAAAGTGCTCAAATTAATGAAAATAAAAATTAAAATTAAATAACTTAGAAAAGTTTTCGAGCTATATTAATCCTTAAAGACGAGAATTTTGTGAAAATAAAACAAAAATACTTTAAAAACACGTTAAGAGAATAAATTGGAAAAACTTTTTAAAGAATTAAAATGTCATTCTCAATTTTTTTGTCTGTAAATATATTGTTTAATAACAAATATTCTTCATTTGCAATAAAGCTTGTAATGTATTTGTATTATTGTATTTATCATCATTTTTGACTACGAGAAAAAAAGAAAAAGTTGAAAAGCAGATTCGGTCTAAAATTGAAATTTACGGTATAAGAAATTTAAAACCTAAGAATTTGATAAAGAATTTAAAAGTTACTAAAGACAATTAAGAAGATTGTAAAAGGAGATAGCATTCTTTGGTGTACAAACTCCAAGGTAAAGGTTGTAAGGTTTTAAAATCGACATAAAAGTAGGAAGTATAGAGAACTTAAAAAAAGGGTAAAAAATAAAGTAAGATTTATGAATGAAAATGAAAAAATATAGTGAGAGAAGGGAATAAATAAAAGTTTTTTAACACAAAACGAAAAGAAAGAAATAAGCAAGGTGATCCCTATTTAAAAACCTTACGTAGGATCTGATGTTGGATCTTAGGTAAGATCTTAGGTAAGTTCTTATGTGATTTCTTATGTAAGAAATGACATAAGATCTTACGTGTGCATTTGGCAAAAGATCTTACCCAAGTTCTTATGTAATTTCTTAGGTAAGTTCTTATGTAAGTTCATAGGTTCGGCCAAAAATAAAAAAATTTAATTTTCATATTTTTAATTTTAAAAAACTGTATATTCAAAAAATAAATTAAAGTTAAAAATCTAAATTCATTAAATTTAATTAATTAAAATTAATTAAAATTAAATTTAAAAATAGAAGATAGAAAAATCTTTTTTTAAATTTAATTTTTAGACATTTTTCAAAATGTCTGAAAAAAAATATTTAAAAAAATTATTAATCATAAGGTCATTCATAACCATTCATAATAGTTTAACGCATTTTTATTTTTTGTTAGAGGAAAGACATCTTGTGTCTTATCCTTTTAAAATGCTTATTTCTTGATCCATATATAATACCTAAGAGTTCGGTCTCATTTGTGAGGCAGAATGATGGCAGCCCTCTGGCGGCGAACCGAAGAAACAATGTCGCGGGATTACTCAGTTTCAAACCGTTTCACCTGTAAAGTGTATAAGTCACGATAGTTTGTTTACATTGTGCAATGCTTCAAGTAAAAGGTTAAAAATTGGTTAAATTAAAATCTTTTAAAAAAAGTGTGGCGCATTAATAATTATAAGATGTGAGGAGGACGAGAAATTAGTGAATATGTACGTGACAGTTATAATATTGGTAAGTTTTTATAAGATAATTGTCTTTAAACATTTTAATAAAAGTAGGGTTATTGTTTTGAAATGTATTATATTCCATTTAAATAATAATATTAATTTGTTCAAATTACATATTGTTTATAATTAATTATTAATTTATTAATATAATTTCGAAATATCTATTTTAATATTAATTTAACTAGTTTTGTCAAAGTAAAACTAAAATTTATAACAAGCTTTTTTATTAATTAACAGTTTTGAATATAAAATAATGTTTAAATATATGTGTTTAAATATTTAGTTATAAAATTTTTATTAATATAATTAAATAAAGAATTAAATGATATATTTTTAAAAATGTTTTGTACAATTTAAATTTTTCTTTATTTAAACTATATAATTTTTAAAAAAAATTCATAAAATATCATCACCATTACTTTAACCATTAGGCTAAATTTAAATTTAAATATAAAATAATAAAATAAATATACTTAAATATAAAATAAAATATTCAGTGAATTTAATACTATATTTATTAAATTTTAATTTTTAAATTTAATCAAATCTATCATTATAAAACATAATGTACTTAATAGTTCTTCAATTTATTTTTAAATTATAAATGATCTTATTGTTTATTACAATAAATAACATTATAAAATAACATAATAAATATGCTTGCTATTTACCCTACCCTAATATATAACAAATAAATATAAATAATTGATAAATAAAAGGATTTTATTGTTTTTTAATTAATAATAGTATTTTTATTTAACAGTTACAAATATTCAGGTTTTTACATTAAGCTTTATAATACTATAAATTACAAATTGTATTTAACTTAATACTAAACAAGTCAACTAAACAGTGTTTTATAAAACTATTTTATCACATTATTGGCGTTCCTAAAAATTTTATTGATTAATCCATTAATGCTAAAATATATTGAAATTGGAAAAAATTGTAATAAATAATAATTCTTATTTTTTCCAGAAATATTGGAATACAAAAAATTTCTATTCTAAAGAAATTCCTCAACAGATGCTGTAGACTTATCAATATTTTGAAAATAAAGCTCCAAATCATGTTGATATTACCTTCGGATTCCTATGTACACCTTCGTCTGTGTTAAAAGTTATAATACTTTGAAGTAATATTTGAAAAATAAAAAACATATTTTTAAAAAGGAAAAAATGAGCATTAAAGATTAATGTAAATAATAATAATAAGAACAATAATATAAGGCAATTAATATTTTTTGATTTTTTTGCAGGGAATCAACAACCAAAAAATATCCAAAGATGTTCGAATAACCAGCAGCCTTGATTTACAATTGATCCGTTATCAAGAGGCGACAACACCAGAGCAGCAAATCCAATACGAAAAAAAACCATGGTTTCCAAAATAACAATTTAGTTCGTGAAGATACCACACTAAAAGAAAAATGTGATTGAGTCTTCTAAATTGAAAACTTACACCTTCAAACAGGTATTTTCGGTAATTTCAAAACACTTAACAATTATTCTCTGACCACTCAGACACAAATTGAAATTTTACTTTTAAAAACAACAAATTAATCACTTTTGTCTCTTTAAAAACATAATATTTAATCTTCTAACACAGAAATAAATGCCTTATTTTTCTCTAAGTGAAACTCTTCAATATTCCTTTGAAAAGTTATACTGGACAGTAATTAATATTAAATACACATGCTTCAATTTAATACATTACCATACTTTTTATGTAAAAATTTATTAACAATATTTCAATTTTTAAAATTATTCTTCCCGGTAAAATTTCTCACATACAAAACACCTCACCCGCTTCTAAGAAAAATTTTATTTAGAAACCCAATTTGCAAAATTATGCTGCCCAGTAATTAACTTTTTTCGTAATTGAAAACAACAAATTATTATTGACTTTTACTTCTTTAAAAAACATTTTTAAATTTCTAACACAGAAATAAGTTTCGTATTCTTCTCTAAGTAAAATTATTCAGAATTGCAATTTTGAAAAATTATACTGGACAGTAATTTATTTATTTATTTTAAACATAACTTTATTAATCATCTCTGGATATTAAAAACTCATTTTTTAATTTAATACAGTACCAAATTTTCTTAATCTTTTCGACAGTAAAAGTTTTTGAAAAATTCCAAATTACAAAATTTTTTTGACAATTTTCTAATTTTTTCATTTTAAAAAATTACTAATTAATCATTTTTGTCTCTTAAAAATACATAACTCATATTTTTACATAATAAAATTAAGAAAAAAGATATCTCACATCCCAATTTGAAAAATATAACTGCACAGAAATTAATTCTTCCTTTCTTCGAAAATTCCCGCATGGATCGTAATAATATTCATATTGTAATTCTATATCCCCAGTAATACATTTTTCTCGTCTTTGAAAACAACTCATTAATCATTTTGTTTTTGAAAAAACCTATTCTAGCGTCGAACATACAAAGAAGTTTCTGATTATTTTTTGAATAAGAATTCATTCAAAATTTCAATTTTACAAAATTATCCTGGACAGTAATGAATTTTTTTTTATTTTAAAAATAACTTATTTAATCATTTTGGATATTAAAAACACTTGCTTCAATATAATACATTCCCACAATTTTTATCTTTCTGACGGTGGTAGTTTTTTATAAATTCCAATTTTCAAAATTATTTGTCCCGGTATCTAATTTTTGTCGTTTTCAAAAATTCCTAATTAATAAGTTGTTTAAATACAAACTAATTTCTTATTCTTTTCTGAATAAAAAATATCTCAGAATCCAACTTGCAAAATATATCTAGACAGTAATGAACTTTTTTCGTTTGAATAAAAACGTAAATAATTATTTTTGCGTCTTTACAACAATTTCACACTCACAAATAAGTTTTAAATTCTTGCATTAGAAAAACTTTATTTAATATTCGAATCAAAAGAATTAAGCTGGCTCCTAGTTAATTTTTTAGATTTTCATAACATCTCATTAGTTATGTAAATTGTAAATTTAAATATATTTTTACTTAGGGAAGAATTACAAACTTGTTTGAAGAAGGGCAGGATTAAAAACTTGTTTGTAAGAAGAAATTGAATAACTTGTTTTTAAGTTGCGAAAAAAATTATTTATATATTTTTAAAAACGAAAAAAGTTAACTACGGTCCAGTTAAATTTTGTAAATTGGAATGTGAGATAAATTTTTATTCAGAGAAGAAAAAGAAATTGATTTGTATGTATGAAATTGAATTATGTTTTTTTAAAAGCCAAAAGTGATTAATTTTTAATGTTAAAAGCGACAAACATTAGATACCTGGCTAAATAAATTTGTATATTGAAATTTTTAAAAAATTTACACTGACGGAAAAGTGATGAAAATATGAGAATACATTAAACTGATGCGTGTGCTTTTCATATCCAAAAATAATTAATTTAGAATTTTCTTAAATAGAAAGAATTAATTACTGTCAAGTATAATTTTGTAAATTGGAATTTTAAATAAATTCTTACTAACAATAAGAAATTACATAAGAACTTGGGTAAGATCTTTTGCCAAATGCACACGTAAGATCTTACGTCATTTCTTACATAAGAAATCACATAAGAACTTACCTAAGATCTTACCTAAGATCTTACCTAAGATCCAACATCAGATCCTACGTAAGGTTTTTAAATAGGGATAACCATAGAAGAATTAAAGATGTATTCTAGGGGTTTTTATAAGATGATTCAAATCTTGAACATTCAAAAAATAGTTTGAAATATGCTAGAGATGTTGAAAAAATACTTGGAAATTGTGTAAATCTCGTAGAAACTTTTTTCAAACTAAAAACTTGTCAATTTACTTAAATTGGAGATACAGTTTAATTTTTCTGCAAAGTTAAATAGAATGATTCAAATCTTATAGAGATGTAGAGGTAGGGTAAAATGGTAAGGACAGAAAATAACAAAAAAGGAAAAATAAAAAAAAATCAATAGAAAAAAGTGAATAGAAATTAATGTATTAAAAGCAAACAAGTCATAAAGTTGAACTGTGATGCAAAATAAAGTGTAGAAAAACAAGAAGGAGTGAGAAATATGAAGGACAGATAGTAAAGTTGGCCTGGGAACTGGAACATAGATTTAGTGGTATCTTGAAGAAAAGAAGAGAAGAATGTTTAAAGTAATTTAAAGCAAAAAGGTCCTAAATATTTTATTAAAATTATTTATATCAGAATATTATTTAGCATATTACATCAGTAACTATATAAGATCCATTAAAATACATATCTAAAATATAGTCAGCAACAAGTAGTCAGCATCGCATACAACTAGTCGTATAGTTTTTATTAAAGTTGTTATAATTTTTTTCCTACAATGCCAGACATGCATCTATTAAAAAAAGAAGAGAAATCAGAGCTCTTGAAATCAACACAAATAAACGTTTATCATTAACTACTGTGACGAGGTAAAAATTTAACTAGCACAATATTTTCATATTGACAAAAATATAATTAATTATTTAAATATAAATATATAATTATAAAAATACTATAGAATATAATAATTGACATAATAATATATTATTTATATAATTATAATGACGATTACCAGATTGGAATCAATTTTCAGGCGGACAGCTAGATGTATGATATTAAATCTGTGTAGGTGACAACAATAATAATAATTATATTCAAATTTATAATTATTTCGAGTGAGAAAGGTTCCGAGATAAACAGGACGAGATCTACAATCCTAATTGTAGATCATAAAGATTTCATGGCCGCTATTAAAACTCCATAATACGTCTGCGCTGACAGATTAAGTTTGATATGCAGAGAACAGAACGAGAAAGCCCTAATACACTATTACCTACATTCATACAATTTCAGCAGCCGGTGACAAATTTGAGGAGACTGTATTATGACGGACCTGCTGCGACTATGTGTTCATCAATATGAGGGTTCGTATTATTACGCGGATCTCCGTTTCTCCTTCTCTAAGATGATGTTAAAGTTTCTGTCCAACTTAGTCAAATTCTTGAAGTTGCATCTACGGTATATTTAAGGCAATCCATCAAGCATTCCTTTGAACCTGTTTAAATGCATTTTTAACGAGCGGAATCTACGAAGAAATGCAAAAATTAACAATTTTTAGTGTGTCAGAGAAAATCTTTACTGGGCGTGTGTAAAGCTTATATCAGAACTGTCTTATTATTTCCTAATAATTAAAGATTTATGATTTGCAAGTGTCACTCTGTCGATGAATAATAATGAAAAATTTAAAAAAGGTTCTTACTTGATTGTCACAGATATATTAGGCTTCGGAAGCTAAGATCACAACAATTCTTATAAATTTCAAATTCTCTCGTTATTGAAGATTGGAAGCTTAAGGAACTTAGATTAATAATGATAATGAATGTGTTTACACCGACTGTTAATCACTTCATATACTGGAGTAAGTTATTTTATGAAATGTCTTCAGTGAATCCTTAAAAGAGCGTAAAAACAATGTTGCCAATTCTAAACTTCAAATAACTGTTTCTTCTGACGCACTTAAATCCACTCCTTAAAATAATTTAATGCAGAATGTGAAGTGAAATGCAAACAGTTTAAACATATTCCATAATCACAATAACCGAAGATCATAAAAGTAAGGTCATTTGTGTGATAGTTTTCGGCTTCCGCTGAGGGCAATATTATTCAAAAGAAGGATGAAGAGCGGACAAAGTATCAAGAGCTTCTGTTTGAATTGAGTAGATTATATGCAGGCTATGAGGTCCGATTAATTGTTCTTATATTCGGTTGTTTGAAAAGGAATGCTAACTTTATTTGTCAGACATTTAAATAAGATCGCTAGCTGAAAGCATCAGGCTGATGCATTGGCGGTTCGCGTGCAAAAAGCTCTTCTTCTAATCTCTCTTAATCTGGTTCGACAGCATTGTTCATTATAGGATCCTATTCGGTAGCTTTAAAAAAAGCATCCAACAACGTTCTTGGCCACCGCTTAAGAACGTCGACAGTTATGGATAAAAACAACAGTGCAAAATGCAAAAATAACATCTCTAGTAAATGAATTACGCTTTCGCTCATCTTCCAAAACGCACAGAGTAAAATCTTGTTCTGAAAAAAAAAAAAAAATAATAGTAACTGTTAGAAATGTTGTATGGTGGTATTCACAAAATGTCACAGCACTTTAATTTTACGTAATGTAGTTTATTTTTAGCAGAATTATAAATACGTCACATATGTACACCCGTTATGAACACAAAATGGGAAAACAGTCCACAATCCGTCAAGAAATGTAAGGCGAGACGCGCCCGATGTCAACTATACACAAGCCAAAACGGCTCAGGCTGCTTCATCACATCAGGCCCCTGTCTCCTACCAACGATCCGAGTTCCATCCTGTAGAGAGAGAAGGAGGGCAGGCATGGCCACAGAACAAGGGAAAACTCACTTCAATAGAAACCTTAAACTCAATTAAAGATTTTATGACAGATTAAGCATTGTTTCACAATGCCCACAGAAACAAAACACATTAATAGACACTATACACTTTCACATTAAACACATTTCTGTTAAACACTTAATAAACAATACACAATAATAGGCACTATTCATTTTCAAGTTATACATATTTCCGTTATATTTATTAATAACTTTCAATACAACGCACTGAATGTATTTATTTTTGGTTTCGTTATAGCTCGAAAATTTTGTCTCTGTTCCTAAAACCATTAACCCTCATTATGCAAGGGTTCGCTCGAACAATGATGGGCCTAGCAAGTAGTATGTTGTTTGCATTTAGAAATAAAATTTAAATTTGGATAATATACATATAATGAGGTAAAATTTCAGAGAGAGAGAGAGAGAGAGAGAGAGAGAAATTAAAATTAAAATTTAAAGAGTTTTTAATGAGGTGAGAGTTTCCCTTTTCCGTCAAGTTTTACCGCTTACCTTCTTTCTCTTACTAAGGAAGCCGGTATAAGAGTTTCCTTTTCCGTTAACTTTTAACGCTTACCTTCAATACTCGTTTCTTACATAGGATAAGGCACTTTTCCAAAATGTTAGTATCTCAAGGTAGATGATGTAACCAACCTAGCTGACGAACATTTATGATCTTCTAAATATTAAATTATAAATTAGGAACATAACTATGGATTGATGATTTTAGATAAAAGATACTCTAGCATTAATTCAGTAGCATCAATCTTAGTGGAAACAATGTCTAATAGTTAAAGTGAAGTTGCTCAGCATTTCGAAGATGCTACCTAAATTTTGTGAAAGAGCTTCCCTAATGACCTATTTCACTTCAAGAGCTGTAATTGACAATTTGAAGAACAAGTCAGGTGTAAGAAGTGCTCTAACAAAGTGCTGTAAACACTTCGAATTCTGGTTTGTTAATTAAGATCTTATTGCTTCATGTAAAGTTGGTGTAAGTGGACAACTGTCCACAAATGTCCATCCTTGTGTAAGGTTCAAATACTTCTTGTAAACATTTTTATAGCGATTATGAGATATAAAGTTAAAATTTAAGACTGGAAGGAAGAGAACATGTTTGAAGGTTTTTTAACATAGACGTTGTATTACTCCTAAGTAGTTTGAGGATCCAGGTAACATATGGTGGGATTGTGTAAGAAGGTAATAAATATTTGTTAGGCAAAAGAGAGAAAAGTGGGCCACATAGGATAAAGGGTAATACAAAGAAAAGATATCAGAAGAGCTCAATTGCTTTGAAAACAAATTTAATATACAAAGGATGAGAGGGGTCAAGATTATAAAGCTATGGAATTGAGGGAAATAAACGCATAAAGCCAAAAAGATAGTAATGGTCGGCATTAAGGAAAAAGTATCTTAATTGATATGTTTTGGTAGTGCCAAAAACTCTCACGGCGCTTGCGTAGCTACAGAACATTTGACGAAGAAATGAACATTGCTACAGTCCATCTTATCATATTATTTTTTCAAAATTGAATAAACTTTTTCATTTAGTACGGCTCCTGATTACCTCCTAAAATAGTTCCTAAGTAAAAGTTTGATCCAGTTTTAGAAATAAAAGTTTAAACAATTCTAGTTTAGTTATTGATCCTTTAATGTACACTTTGCAAGCTGTGTGATCATCCTTAACAATATTCTAACTAACTCAACATTTCACTAAAATTTCGAACAAAAATCCATAGTCTAGTTTAAGTTATTGTCGTTTGATGGACTGAGAAACTTCGTCGAAAAAGCGAAGACGATATTCTCATCTCGAATGTAGAACCGAGATTAATAAAAATCTTTATTGTTTGTCGTGTCTTCTGGATCAAATGCAGCACTAAATTGAAATTTAATATCTAAAAGCATAGCGTAACAAAGTGGAAAATTAAATTTACTCATGTCAGCGCCTCAGCCTTGGTTATCATGAGATACAAAACAATAATATTTGTTTTAAAAATTCATCTTTTTTTTCTATTTTGTCATATGCATTAAAGAAAGTTTTAATTAAAAGCTGCAATACTTTTAAAATTTTAAATTTTAGAGATACGAGGAATATGTTTTTTACAAAAATCGGATATTTCATTTTGCCAGCTCTTCGTTTGAAGGAGAAAAGATAAAATTGAATTTTTTCAAATTGTATTGAATCATGTCACAGTAAGGTGAAATTTAGAGCTTCAAAAACTGTTTTACCAGCAAATAAATCCATTAGAAAAAAAATTCTGTTGGAATGTTAAATTATTAATAAATCATTATAAAAAAGTTATTTTAAAGAAGTTACAATAAAAGAATGCACAAATTCAAAAAAAGAAATACTTTAGGTACTACTTAAGTATAAACATTTTTTAGGAAAATATTTTTATTAACGTGCGAAATTGTACATGAATATTCATTACTTGAATTTTCATTTACATTTTCTATTTCTCATAGTCTGGTCATATACATTTCTTCTTTCATGATTCGAATAATCGGTTCGTGCAAACAAGCAAAGGAAATAACATTTACGCTTACGGGCACATTCAGTGCAAATAAAATCTTGGGCAAAGAGCCAGGAAAAAATTACATACGCATCCTTCAACTTATCCTTTACGATGTGAGAGAGTTCATGTGAAATCCACTCCATTTTTATTCATACTTGTCTACTTAAAAATTGAACTTGATGAACTCAAGTTTTTAACGATTTGGAAACTTTAAAATTAAGTGATTATTTTAGTTTGACAAAAATTCAATGTAAAACTTTGTTTTATAAAATGCATTTTATTACCAATATTTTAATTAAGACACAACTGTGAAAATTATAATTAATTGAATTTTAATAATAATAATAATAAAGTGTAAATTATGAATCTATCACTCGGTGTGATTTAAGAAAAATTTAAAAATTTTAAATTTATTTACTCGATGAGTAAATTATCGACTTTCAAGTGAAACGTATTGAAATGAAATTTTAACTCACTGACAAACTTTGTTTCTTTCTCAAAACCAGAACAAATGCCTTATTTTATGCAAAATAACAATTTCAATTTACATTATTCCTTGAAAAGAATGTTATTATTCAAGAAGACTTCTGTGATTATATTTTTTCTGATGAGGGTTGTATTGACAGCCGAAACGTTAAATAATATGAGTATTATTTCATTTTAAAAATAATAATACCTGCCATCCTGACTCGGAGAAATCGATAAAGTCTTTACCTTATTTAATAATAATAATTTTTTTCTAGGTAGAAAAAAGTTAATAATTTTTCGGGTGTTATAAAAAAATCTTTTTGTATTATATAGAGAGATATTTTAATTATTTTTGTATGTAATTGTATAATAATCTAATTAACCTAATTCTATGGATTATGTTCATATCAATTATTGTAAAGTAAAAATTATAATCTTTTTTAAAGTTATATTAGTAAATTTATTGAGCAAAATACCTACAATATATTGTATTCAAATAAAATATTTCATATTATGCAAAATGAAAGATACGATTTAAAAGTGAGTTCCATTTATAAGCCACGAGAACGTCATATTTTACGTTTTTTAACACTTGAAGTTAATAATTCTTCCAAAAGTTACGATTACCATAACATCTACTTTAGACGTAATTTATGTGACCCATATCATCCTTTCGTATAATGACAGGTACTCTCTTGAGAAATATTTAATATCTACGAGAATATGACATTAAAGAACGATAAAAAGTTTACGAATTTTTAATTAAATATAACAATCAACCTAGAAGATTAAAAATATTTGAATAATTTTATTCGTTTATTTAATTTGTAACATAAACATTACAAACATTTAATCTATCTTAGGTTACTTTTTCAAAAGTGTTTAATTTTTAATTCTAAATTTTTATCTTGCAGTAATTTTATTGATGGATATTTAAAGGCGATTTTCATCTCTTAATAAAATGTCTATAATTTGAAAATCGCTCACACATATATACTACAGAGACAATGGAATGTGTGTGAAATAAATATGTATAGGTAAATGCGCAAAACTTTTATAATTCAAACTATATGAAAAGCCATTTCACATTGATTGAAAACACTTCTTTAGAATGCCGTACATTTAAACGATTCATCATTTTTATCACGTCAGTTTTATATTGACGCAAAAAATCAGCCAAGTATGAGTAGAGTATATTTATTATATTTGAAGAATTTGAGCTTTTTGTCAGATGTCAAGTTCGCTTGATAAATAACGTTATTTATAAACATACGAAATTTATTTAGAAAATGATGAATTATGATTTTTAGTATTTCTCTGTATCAGATTGAAATAAATGGTCCAGTTAAAGTTGGCAAAAACATTTATTTTTGCATATGTCTTCTTAATCTCTTGAAAATGTTAAATGTTAGGAAAAAATATAACAATGGAATTAAACTAGTGTGAATTTTATTTAGAACTTGAATTTTTTTTCACAAGCCTTTGTGTCAAAATAAAGTGAAATAGAGGAACAGGAATAAGAAGTAAGTTGAGTTACATCTCACGGTCAAGGCGGCTCTTTGGCTGACTTGACGATTTGCTCAAAGAGATCTTCCAGGTTTTGCACCCTTTCATCGATCCTCGGGAAGAATTGGGCCAACGGCTGTGACGCAAGCCATTCTCTCTTGTGCTTCGACACCCCTGCTCTCGATACTACCCCCATGGGGCATTCATTGAGTCCAAACAATTATTTATATCGACTGTTTTAAATTGCAACGACAAGTGCTCCACGACACGTGTCCCACTAGGAATCCCGCGACACGCCACGTGCGTAAATCATTATTGAGTTTCGCCAAGGGGCAAAGCTTGTACACTTTCGATTGCTATCTATTATTCAGGGATTACTGGCTCTTACCAAGAAAACACTCGAACAATGTGGAACACCTCCATTTATCGCAAAATCCGAGGTTCAGTTGACAAACAGTGACGGCAGGCGCAGCGCGACGTTCAATTCAATGGATGTGTGCGGGTTCCGTGACTACAAAATTAAGCTGGAATTCGAAAAGCTCTACTTCGTTTTGTAAACTTGATGGAAAGAAATTGCTTTCATGGAAGTGATTGCAAAAACATACAAATAAAACTTTTTACTGTTAGCTTATTGATATTTATATTTCTTTTTTGTCGGAAAGGCAAATATGAGCGAGACTTTGCTTTAAACAAACCAATTTCTATTTAAACAATGGAGTAATAACAATGATATTTGCGTCTTAATGGGAAAATAACTTTCGGTTTTGTAGTTAATAATTTATATTGATAGTTTTTACTATTATTCAATGTTCACACATTGGAAGAAAAATGTGTTATATTTGCATTTTCTTTCATTTTTAAGTTATCGAATAACCTTATTTCTTTACCTGACATTTTGTATACTATTAATTTTAAAGTTCCAAGATTGGAGACTAGACTTAGTGAACTCTTTTTATTTAGACGTTGCGGCACTTTCACAACTTTCGATTTCTTTAATAGTGTTGTAATGATACGAAAAATTCTAAATGATTGCTGGGAATTCGCTCGTCAGATTGTCCAGTGTCTATTACAACTAGAGATCTGAAAATAAATTAACTTTGGCCATCTGGTTGACAATATTATTTCTAGGAACAAAGCAAATTGAATATTAACTTGCTGGCTGACATTTATTTTTAAAAATACTAATTACTAGGAGGTAAGGTAAAGTCAATGATGACACCGAGAATTCAAAAATAACAATAATATTAAAGAAATAATTTACGACCAATTAGCGGACGAAAGTTTAGAGAAACCCTGTATCAAAACTGCAAAGGGAGATGAAAAGTAAGTAGGAACATCCTCAGTCCACAAGCCCACTACCTCTAATTTTCCTTAGCTGAAAATAAACAGAATTAGTTAAAAAATCGACCATTCGGCACTCACCCAGTGCCCCCATGAGGAGCTGGAAAAGAGAAGAAAATATTAGTAATACTCCGGCCAGCTATCCATATTAAAAAAAAATTAATAACAACCTTAACGTCCGATACAAAAATTAAAAAAATAATTAACAATAATATATTCGAAAAGTTAAAAATTGAAATGTTACAAAAAGAAATTAACAAAATCTTAATTGAAGCAGAGTAGAATAGTTATATTACAATTCTAGAACTTTCCTAGATTTCGAGATTTACAATATTTCTTTTCTCTAGAAGATAGCTAGTCAAAAACAGTGGACCAACGAATGGTCTAACATCGACTGATACGTTAATAATTTTTTACTAACGTCACTCCCCACCCCTGTGCAACAATCTGCTCCAAAGGAAAAATTGCGTTTTATCTTTGGGTAGAAAGAAAGCAAACAGAAACACCTATATTTTTCCCTTTCTAGCCAAGAAACTGAGAGTGCCTAGTAGAACACGGATTACAACTTCACGGAAGCACCCATAGACGTTGCAATCCCCCACTACTGTTCGACAAACTAAAAGTTTCCGGATACATCGCATGAGTTTTGAGGGAGGAGCACCTCTACTCAATCCCCACGCGCTCTCATTAGTCAGTCTGGCCACCAGACAGCTTCCTCTGGGATAGTGGTGATGTGGCGGGAGCACCTACACACAACACTGCCACCTACCCAGCAGTCTACTGAGTTACCTAGCTGAGGACCAATGACCGCCTCGAGTCCTGTCCGCCAGACGACTGACTGAATTGGCGAGCGAAACTTAATATATGTACGAGCCGTCAGTCGCCGGGCCGGTGCGAAGAAGGGGAAGAGAGAAAGAGACGTGCGAGAAGTGAGTAACCCCCTCTCTTCGAGAGCCCTGCCGGTTTCTATAGTAATGGCATGAGTACGCTACACATTAATAACTCATATCATTACAGTGTGGACATGCAATCTCATAAATTGAATGTTTTATCTGAATGAAAATGATGTGGATTTATGTTTTTCAACTCTGCAATGTTTTATGTCTAATTTTCTAAAGTATTTTGAATCAATTCGACAATAATGAAAATGAACTGTGTTGTTGTGGATAATTTTATTTTTGGTAGGACACCTTTGATCTCTTTTCTTGTTTTTTTTTTCTTTTATTAAAATTATTAATTACATATTCTTCATTGAGTATAAGTTTAGCATAAACCCCATTCATACGGGGATATATTTAAACAATAAACAATGAACAATTATTGTAAGATTATTTATATATATAGGGATAACTAATAATCTCATGTAATTAGCAGAAATCTTTGTAAATAGTTATTTTTAATTTGAAAATTTCGTCTTACAAATCTAGGAAAAGGTTGCATTTATTTAATTTTAAAACAAAAATATGAATTCGATACAAACTAGAAAGGCGTAGATCTTTCAATGTGAAGTTCATGAAATTAAGATACTAGATAAAGAAACTTACACTTTGATGGTCTCCTGTAATCTGAATTTAGATCCCACGAGACTTGGGAGACAGGAGGCTGCTAATATGCTATGTATTCACCGTCAAACCATTCTGGATACAGCATGCTTAAAAATAAACTGTAGAATATAGTTATGGATCCTCTAATGTGATTTATTCAGCATCGCGAAGTTGCAAATGCTGAAGCATTTTTTTGTGAAGCGCCAGATAGAACAGCCAGTGAACAGTCCTTCGTGTCTTCCGGACACTGGCAAGTGATTTAAGATCCTTAAAACCTTTAGTGTTAACATGTTGTTCACAAGAGTCGAAACATGTACTAAAGCATGGACAAGAAGCAATCACGTTTATCCCTGGTTCTAAAAACAGATGAAGACAGATACAGAAATGTAATGTGACCCAGCAAATCATTTTCAGGAACAAAGCATTGAACAAATTCAACCTGCTGTCTTTTTTTAATTAAAGCATTAATCAAAGATTGATGGTTTAAAACAGTCTACACCATTAGTCATACAGAAATCTTCGCGGCAAATGGGATTGTATGAGAAACATAATTTCTTAAAAATGACAGAAGACGAAGTCAATTCCTTCCTTATAAAAGAAATTCTCCCACTAGTCGACAAAATTCTACCACAAGAGTAAACGATAGTGATTCGTATAGGATTTTTTCCGTAGATTACGAATCTGTAAGTGAAATTTTTTCATCAATTCTCAATTTTGAGAAAAACGAGGTTAAAGTTTCAAAAAATGTCATCTTTGGCAGTTTTCAAACAACTGTAAAAAATTAACGCGATGTGATAAACATCTTAAATAGAGCTTAAAAGAGAGCTCAAATTTTCAACTTTGATCTTCAAAAGCAAAAACCAATGTGACAATAACATAAAATTGAGGGGAACAGCCTTTTCCCCCGTGCGCACAGCAGTTTTCATATGCTCTAGTGATTTAAAGCGATATTTTATATTCGGTTCAATTTTTTTAAATCCTTACAGCTATAACAAAATTTTTACTAGTCTGGTAAGTTTTCGGGGTCGCTGATCACTAATCTGAAGTCAGTTCCCCATAAACAAAATTTCCTGAAAACCCATTAATTTTTTAAACATTGGTTTGCCATATTGGATCCGCCATTTTGGATTTTCACAAACTGACTTCAGATAAGTGATCAGCGACCCCGAAAACTTATCAGACTGGTAAAAATTTTGTTATAGCTGTAAAGATTTTAAAAAATTGAACCGAATATAAAACATTGCTTCAAATCACGAGAACATATATGAAAACTGCAGCGCGCACGGGGAAAAACTGTTCCCCGCAATTTTCTGTTATTGCCACGTAGGATTTAGCTTTTAAAGATTAATGTGGAAGGTTTGAGCTCTCATTTAAGCCCTATTTGAGATAATTATCACGTCGAGTTAATTTTTTACAGCTGTTTGAAAACTGCCAAAAATGCCATTTTTTGACACTTTAACCTCGTTTTTCTCAAAATTGAGACGTGATGGACAAATTTCACCTACAGATTCGTAATCTACGGGAAAAATCTTATAAGAATCACTATCGTTTACTCTTGTGTCAACAAAGCATCCTTTTTTTTGTCGACCAGTGTATCGATCCTTTGTTAATGAAAAATGTCTTGTAGTTATTTATAAAAAATTACATGACAAAGTAAATTTTATATTAAGTATACTGTTGATAAAGAATGTTGTAAAAAAAGTTGGACAGTTTCCAGACTATATTATATTTTTTATATACTTTATAAAGTTCACTGCATGGAAAATATATATTCTAAATTAATATATCCCTACAATAAAACATTCGGAAAAAATAAATCTCGTTCTATAAATAAAAAATGTTTCAAGCTCTCTTCAGTGAAATGATATTTCATTTATCAGAAAAAAAACATTCAGTGGACAAAACAGATTAAACTAAACTTTCAGTTAAAACAACAAAAACATTTGATCAGTATACTTATTACATATTTCATTATTGTAATAAATAGCTTTGTGTAGTTAACTAGTATCATAGTGAAAACACAAAAATAACATAGAAAATTTGTTGTCATAAATGCATGTAAATATATGTTAACAAAGCGTACATAGTTTTCACATGAAATATACGTACACAACATTCGGTAGCTATAAAAGTCGAAAAGCAGTATAACTTTGTGGTGTCGTCTCAGAATTTGTCACAAAAGTACTGTTTACTGTTCGAACTCTCGTAACCATAAATTCTTGTGTTATCCACATAATATTTTACATTTTAATAAACTATAAAATCACATGAACTTCCACGCATTTTTGAATTTCAATCTTTATTTATTCATTGCATTTCATTTGACTTTATTAGGTTCTTAATAATTTTATTATTACAATAATTCACCACAGAAGTAAATTTAACGCAGAGAAAATTATTATTGACTTCACCACTGGATATAGCGGTACATGATAAAAAAGTAATAAAAAATATATAACTTTATGTGGAACATATGTCATAGCAAATAAATCACAAATACGTAATCCTCATGGCACTTGAATGACAAGAAGGGGATAGACCGGAGTTAGTATGAGTGCAGATTTATTTTAGGTAACCACTGCTCTGCTGGGTTGGCATTAAGATTAAAAGTTAAGCTCTTCAATCAATTGAACTTCTCATCAGAATGAAAAACATAATTCATTTAATGAAAAAGATGAACAGTTTTATAACTAAATCTGCGCTGGTTTTTTTTTGCAGAATGAGAACATCTGACATTTACTGCTTTTTGTTTTTAATACTCGTATTTTATTTATAAAGATTAATTGTTTTTTATACGAGGAAAAAGGTTTTGTGTCTCTTTTTAGTTTGGAACATTAGGGTCGAAGAATGTGAACAACGGGCATGTGGTTTATTAATTTTACCAAAGTTTCTAGATCGTATGACAGAATATTTGCTTTGAAATTTATTTTGTACTACATTAAATTCAGAAGATGTAGTTTTAATTTGAGATTATTTCAGGCGTCACAGGTTTTCTGTCATAATTATTCGAAATTTGAAGAACATTACAGGCAGCTAACTCACGTTGCTAAACAAAGGTAGCCTAGAGTTTCTTGCTTTATACTGTATAGTAAGTAAAGCACACTATCATATCATATTTCACACGCTACCAAACATGAAAGGCCTGGAGCTTGTAATCTTCAACTAATGAACTCCTATGAGAATCCACAAGATACCACAAAGTTTGCCCAGTGGGAAACTACTTTTTAACAAATTATCATAAAAATTCTACGTGAAAAAGTTATTCAGTTTATTCAAAAGTACAATAAAATTTTTCTAACTAGTCTATTCTTTAAAAGGACTCCCAGTTACTTGACACTATATTATAGGTCATTCAGAAGAAACATATACACTCGTATTGGTAATTTTTTACATAGGGCATAATTTTACAAAATAAATATAAGTAAATTTCTTTTCGCAATTTGAAATTAAAGAAGGCGAGATTTCCTTAAAAGCTATTTATTTTATAAATAGGTACGAGGAACGTAGAATTTAGCACTACGCGGGGAACTACTTATAGAATTATTTTATAATTTGAGATTATCATAAATAAAGATAGAATTTCTGTACATTTATATAAATACATATGGCGTGCGCTAAATTATGGGAAATAAAAGAAATAGATAATATAATAAAAAAAGAAAGTTAATGCTAAGAAGACATTGGAATAAATTTAAATTGATGTGATCTTTGATTCATCCTATATATCAATTTGGAAATTTTGATTAATTGAAGATTAATATAATAAAATAAAGATGAAGAATAAAATGAAGATGATGAAGAATACTAACAAAAATTATGATATACCTAATACAAAATACACAATAATAGGCACTATTCATTTTCACGTTATACATATTTCCGTTCTATTTATTAATAACTTTTTAATAACCTTCAATACAACGCACTGAATGTATTTATCTCTCGTTTCATTATAGCTCGAAAATTGTGTCTCTTTTCCTAAAACCATTAACCCTTATTATGAAAGGGTTCGCTCGAACAATGATCGGCTTAGCAAGTAGTTTATTGTTTGTATTTTGAAATAAAATCCTATTCTAAAAAGAACGGACGTTGTGGTTAACTTCAGACGTGTAACTCCATTTTCGAGTCTCCCATTGGTCAGTAGATATCAAACCTCACTATCGATAGTTTTCAGTTTCGATTTTTTGTTTTGTAGACAAATTAAAATCTTTTAATTAAATATTGTAACTTCAAGTTTATTTTATAAATTTTCGTATAATGTTAGCAATATAAAATAACAAAAAATTTTATTAAAATAGTTAATACATAGAAATTAGCTTTGACCTTGACTTCCCTATACGAGAACCTTTTCGACGAACTTCAGAGGTGTAACGCGTTTTATCAGGCTTTTGATTGGCCAGCAGATTTTCGATACTTTTTGTCAACAATATCATCACAGTTTAGACGTTTATTTGTACAATTTTTCAATTTATTAAAAATCTTCGTTTATTGAATAATTGCATTTTATGAAATAATAATAAATTGAAAATAAATTAAATTGTAATAATAAAGGAGTAAGTTTAAGAAGTGACAGTGATTTTAGTAAAGTTGTTAAGGTTATAGTGTTTTGAGTGAAATAATGTTTTGTTTACATTGGCATTCGTTTCTGACAGGTGAGTAATGATAATAATATTAATAATCTTTTATTTATTTTTATTTTATTTGTAACTTATTTATCTGTTTTTTAGTTCTATTATTTAAATGTTAGTTTTTTCTTAAAGTATCATAATTATTTATGTCATTTAAGGTTTTGATATTTCTTTTTATTGGAATGCACGTGGTGATTGCTATCGGATTTCTTTTCGGCCAAGTGGAAATGGTGAAACTGGTAAGTAATAATAATTTTTAGTTCTTTATTTTGTTTTATTGTATATTTATAATTCATTAACCTTTTAAGTTTCTGTAATATAAAAATATTATACTTTAATGTTTAAGGTTATGTTTTTTGTTATTATTCTCTGGTTTAGTAGAACAGTAGGATAAAATGACAAAATTTGGTTCAAATTGATTTTTAGACTGCAATTTTGAACCAAATTAGAAAATTCTTCTTTCCTCTAACGCAGAACTAAATTCTAAAGAGATCTGTGGGAGTCGTTTTTTTAATTATTGTTTTATAAATTTTTAATGTTAATACAAAAAGTATAAAAAAATGATTTTTTACAATGTTTTATTTCTTTTGCACAAAAATTTTTTTGCATACTTAATAATGCATGCATTTGTTGTTTGGGGGTGTGTTAATAGTAAAAAAGAAGTTTTTGCGCTTAAAAATTGTTATAAAATATTTATATAAATAATTATACTTTATGACTTTTCTTAAACAGTTTACATTATCTCGTTTAAATTTAAAGAATATTTGTATAATAAAGTAAAATTTCAGAGAGAAAGAAATTAAAATTTACATTTAAAAAGTTTTTAATGAGGTTAGAGTTTTCTTCTCCGTTAAGTTTTAACGCTTACCTTCTTTCTCTTGCCAAGGAAGCCGGTATAACAGTTTCCTTTTTCGTTAACTTCTAACGCTTACCTTCAGTACTCGTTTCTTTCATAGGAATAATAGGTTTTATGATTAGCCTGACTTTTTTAATTTTCTAGACTTTCTTATAAAAACAACATTAAAACACTTCCTCTTTATCGTTTTGAAGATTCGGAACTAAATTAAAAATAATGTAAAATAAATTATTAAATATTTAAAAAATATATATACATTTATTACTTTGTACCGTTGTAAACAGAGAAAATTCTTCACTGTAGTTGAATAAAAATCTTTTTTTTAGTTTCTGTCGCCTAAAACTATTCACTTGAGCTACTATAATTCTTGGTTGTGCTCCTGGATTTTGTTACATAGAGGACTGAGGTCAACGAAGTAACGACGTAAAGTATACAAAGCTTTAAACACAATTTAAATTTGCGTAATTATGTGTATATATTTAGTTTAAAAACTACATATTTTAATTTAAATTTAAATCTCATTTAAGACTGTTAAAAGCATAATATCCATACTTCTCTAATTTAAAAACTTGAAGTACTTGTTACGATTGAAACTTACTCTTTCATGAAAGGAATTTACGTTCCTCTTGATGTAATAACTTTTTTAATTTTCCGATAGAAAATAACATAAAACTTTGGTTCTGATGATCCATTTTAGCAAGATTGAAAGAAATTGAAAAATATGTTAACTGCTTTCAATTTTGAAGAAATCTTGTAGGAAATAATAATTAAAGACCAATATTGGATAAATTTTACAAAAAATCTTTTTTATGTAATGGAATGGAAGATAAAGGGTAAATAGGATTCTTCACATTTCACAGCTCACTGCCTAAAAGCTAACATCTCCCGCCCTTTCTGAAAAAGAAATAAAAATTAGTATAAACGATATTTCGGTACTATAAAAGTATTTATTGCGGCTATGTACAAATTTTTTGTGCGATTATTATATTATTAAATTGTTACATAAAATCGGCAAACATTCTGCGGCTGACCAAGAATTCTGTGGATTTTTTAATTTGAATTATAATTAACGATAATTTCTGTATAGACATCTGCTTCAAGTAAATATTTGATTGATTAAAGGCTCGATAACCGTATAAACTTCAATAATATAAAATAGTTTATAGAACAGTGTATGTAATGTTTTCTTCTTCCATTATGTTTTCAATAAAAGCACTATTTTTCGATAGTTGGAAGATCAGGATAAAAAAATAGAAACACTATTTTTTTAAAAGGTATGACGACGTTTCGGTGGCTTGGTTTGCCACCATCATCAGGTCACTCGTTAAAAATATTTAATTCACATCGAAATTAGTCAAAAACAGTAAAATAACATTTTTAAACAATAAAATTTTGTCACAAAATTAAAATTGAAAATCACTGACATCGTGTATTCAGTGATTAGTCAAGATCACTGAATACACGATGTCAGTGATTTTCAATTTTAATTTTGTGACAAAATTTTATTGTTTTAAAATTTTATTTTACTGCTTTTGACTAATTTTGATGTGAATTAAATATTTTTAACGAGTGACCTGATGATGGTGTCAAACCAAGCCACCGAAACGTCGTCATACCTTTTAAAAAAGTAGTGTTTCTATTTTTTTATCCTGATTTTCCAACTATCGAAAAATAGTGCTTTTAGTGTATGTATCCGATTTTTCAATTGGTACCTTCACTGTAATGGCTAAAAATTTTATTTTATATTTGTTAAATTAATACTTATTACATGTTCTTTATTTACAGCTACGAAAGTGTCATCCACATATCTGCCGTAAAAAAGGGGAACACAGTTATATTTGTTTTTTAAAACTTTTAAACATTCAGTTTCTAGATCATTCATTACAATGTCTGCAAATAATGGAGATATAGGAGAACCCATCGGAGTTCCATCAATTGGTCTATAATATTTTCCATCAAAAGAGAAGTAGGTATTATTAAACATGAATTTGTCAAGTCATTTAATTTATTTTTTAGCTCAAAACTGTTATTGATGTGGAAGGAGTGAAAGTTTAATAAAAGTTTATTTCATAGAATTAGGTTTTCATAGCATGAATATTATAAACCAATTTTATGGTCTGTAACTTATAGCTCCCATTTTTTAATCATGAATCTTAAAAATAATTTTCATCTATTAAAATTTTAACAGATCCGTAAAAAATGAACAATTGAATTCTTACAGTCTATTTTCTTTACTTTAATATAACATGTAATGTAGCATTTTCTTACCTTCTTGGCTTTTACAATCTCTAATCTCTGTCAATTAGCCGTTCACTTACTCGCAGTAAATACAATAAGTAAAATCCCTAGTTCTAATTGACAAGTAATTAGCAAGTCAGGGGTCGAGTACAAGCACAATCTATAAACAACTTTAGAGTACCTTTCTATTCAAAGTTACCAACCCCAACAGGGAACTTTGATAATTTTTTATCTCTCTTTCTTGCACTTACCTGTCAATTGTGTTTATTTATACAGCCATTTGGTTTATAATATAAATATCATCGCTGAAGCAGAATGTCAAAAACTTTATGTCCAGCCTTAGTTGATCTCGTTCCTGTCCATAAAAAGTACAGTCACGTAGGATGCAATCTTTTTTACAAAATTCATTCACCCTTGTTAGTCTGGTGTGGATAAGCCTCAGCAACCAATGAAGCGTAGATCGGAGTACTTTTATTTTCCGCTTTATTTACTGCAGGCTAACATGAGGATTTTAATTAACCATTCCTAAAACAGAAAGGATTATGGGGTTATTATCAATCTCAATTTTTCCTCTCGTATTTGGTCAATAATTGACAGGATTAAAAATTTTTCCTTTTGATGTGTTCAATAAAGCTGTGCAACAGTAGGGTACTATTGCTCCCTTAGTAAAAAAATTTAGCCAACAAACAAACAAGATATATCCACTATTTACGTGGTCAATAGTAATTAATTTTGCAATTCGTCAACTAGACAGTTTAGTTGTTCAGAAAATAAACTATAGATAAATGCGAAAAGTAACTCGATTTTATAGATAATAATAATTAAACCTTTATTTATAACTTTACAACAATCAGTACAGTTTTTTTCTTATTATTTTCGTTCTTGATTAGATTACAAACATACATGAAATCAATTATCTTAACCTTGCCTTTGACTCGATTTTTTTCATATAATTTTATCGTACATTTCTCGGTAAGAAACTTTAGATTATTGTCTCAAATAAGAATGAACGAAACTTAATTTAAGATTGTACATTCCGAAATTTGCAAAGCAAAAGCTACATTCTATAAATCAGATTTCATTTTCCTGCTATTGTGCACAATGCACAATCGCTTTTGCGTACCTTTGTGCTCTATAGCGGCAGATTTTAACAGTGTATTGCCTGAGAACTTGTATAATTGAGTGCACCCTTTCTCCACTTTTGCAGAATATCTTTCCTATTAATACCAGGATCATGGTATTCAGGCTCCAAAGATAAAATATAAAATACATTACACCAAGAAAAAATGTGCTATTTTGTATCATTAAATATGAGTGCCTTAGATTGTCTAAAACGCTCTGCATTATATCTTTTGATAATGTAATTCTTGTTGACTTTTTAAAAGATAAATAACAAAATAATAAATAAGAATAAATGTAATCATTGTGAGATTACTTTTTAACAATTGATCAAAACTAAATAACCACTAAAATTTTTGTGAAAAAAAATTCCTAATATCGAAATACATTTTCTTAAATCACGAGTGACAGATAAATGAATAGTTTAATTTTGTTATCAATGGTAGTTTCATTTAATTTATTATTTCTCGACATTCTATATTAAGAGGAATTGGAAGAGAATTTCAAGATTTGAAAATTCACAAATATGTCAACTTCCAATTAAACAATAATTGACTTCAGCACGAGATTAATTTCTTTAACAGTCAGTAATAACATAAAACCAATTTTCTAATTTAATACATTTTGATATCCTGTCTGTTAGGAAAAATTTATTTCGATACAATCTGAACAGACACTGTTTATAAATTCAAAAGAAAAGAAAAAAGAACAACCACATAATTTTTAAACCACTTTATTTAGAAGTCAAAACGTAACTGTACAAATTTTAAACTATATTTCAGAAATTTTTGTCCTCTCCACCGGAAGGTCTAATTGTCTCCCTTGAGGTAACTAATTAGTCTTCTTCTTATTTGTCTTTCTAGGTTTAAATTGCACAAATAACGAGGAAAAAGGATAATAATTAGTCGTTATCCCTCATAAAACTGATCAATATCTTTCCTTTAGTTTCACTTTATTTGCGTGAGCGTGGCCCGTGAGACCTTAAGGTTCAAAACCGGGTACCTGTTCTATTAAAAACCCGAATTTTCTTTCGGGTGCCAGCCTTTTCTCAGCTTCTCTTTATTTTTCATAAATATACCAATGAGTAATAAAGTACTCAATTAGCATCATTGAGCTCCAAACTATCAGGTATTCCAAAGTTTCAAAGTATAAAACAAAATGTCATTAAAGCCAAACTAGAAAAGCGATAAATATAGTATTCAATTAAAATTATATCAATATATAAACCCATTCTAATTAAGAGAACCAAGACTGATTAATATATAAAGCACATTGTTAACAGAACAGATTTAATAAAAATTAGGTGAATTAAATCCTTTGTTTTACATCCCTTTTGGGAGAGCTGACGTCATCAAGACCAGTCATATTCAAAACTGGATTTCTCTCAAAAGACTCGTAATGAAGATAAAATGGCTCGAGAACTCAACGAGCTCTGAAATAGTGTGAGTATTTTGCAATTGCGGAAATGGTTCGTCCTTGATTTGATATTACATTTGTATTTGGACGTGAAGTGAAGTTAACCTAGCGCGTTTCCTGCATTGGGAACAAGTAAAGCTTATTACAGAATCTGTAATCCCCCCAGGGAATTCTAGTGGAAGGTACAATCTCGTAGATGTATCATCTTGAACTAGAGACCCCTGGAAAGACCATTTTTCTTTCGAATTTCCCTTTTTTTCTCACCCCTGTCACAGCGTCCGACATTACTTTTCCACTGTCAGTACGCAGTTTCTTCAATCGATCCCTTCATCTTCCAAGATTTAGTACGAATCTCACTATTGTCTCAGCCTCCCTTGTTTCTCCGTTGCTTTGTAAATTGTTCTTTCCGACCCTTGTTACATGATAATTTTTTTGTCAAAGGTCACTCTGAATCGTTACTTTTTTTCAAAATAATTTATTGAGTTGGATCAACAAAGATAATCAAATGGATTATACATATACTAATCGAGGATTTAGTGTTTTCACAAAAATAAGGCGGGAATTTAAGCGTAAAAAATGTGTTCTAGAAACATGAAATGTAGATAATAAGGCAAATGAGTTTACTTAGCGTATTAGATAAAAATATACCTTATGCAAGAAGTTTGGGTTAGCTCTACAATTAAAAATTGATTAAGTTCCTGTTTCAAGTTAGCCTAATTATAATAATTAAATAAAAACTATGGGAATCTGGGGCAGTTCACGTCAAAAATACTACCCTCTGCAAGCGGTTCTCCAATTTTAATGGAACTTGACGAAATTATAATTTAATGTTAGAGTCGAAATCTAAGCTGTAATTTAATCCGCTTTAGGATTGAATTAGTTTTCTTTTAGTTCTGTTTGAATTTCAACATTCGCGTTTAATCCTCTGATATTCTATTATCGTATCTTTAATTTCACGATTTGCTACTGTAAAAGATTTGTAGAAATTCATAGATGACTATTAAGTACTCTTTTCACATTTTTATATTATTGCGAGTGATTTTTAGATTCTCCATTTTGACCTAGCATAGGTTGAATTTTAAAGCATGTTAAAAGTGTCAAAATCAGACACTGAAACAAATGTTTAGTCATATCAACAAAAATTTTGTTGGCTCAACCAAATTTTTGTTGATATGACTAAACATTTTTTTAGTGGATGATATATACGGAACGTCAATTTTTACACATTAATATTTGGGACAAAACTACACTTGACACGAAAACTGAAAATAAACAAAAAATTTTACATATTTGTAAATTCTAAATCACGAGATAGACCCGCGCGCCGCGGCGCGCTTATTATAATTTTTTTTTTAATAAAAGTTAGTAACGATTAACACATGAAATAGAATAGAAACAAACATTCTAACTTTAGATTACTTATATAATAATAATTTAAAAGAATTAAAAAAATATTATTTTCAATACAATAATAAATAATTCAATATATTAATTAAAAGTAATTAATTATTATTAGTTTTAATTTAATAAATAAAAAATGTAAATAATAAACAACACAATTGTTTTAAATGTAAATAAATTAGAAATTTAGAAACAAGAGAAATTTAAAAAAGTTATTATTATTCACTATACTTACAATTATTTTATAATTATCTGTATTATAACTATACTTATTTTATAAATTTTAAATAATTATTTAATAAACTAAAGTTTTAAATAAACTTACTAAAATGAATTACTTGTCAAAAAACTTCAATGATAATTATCACACTTACCTGTCACTAACCATAACTACGTAACTGGAGAGAAAGATAACAAAAAACATAACCTTAAACATGGAAGTATAATATTCTTACTTTACAGAAACTTAAAAAGTTAATGAATTACACAGCCCCACAAAAAAAAAAAAAGTGTCATGTACTTTTGACCGGAATACTATAGCCCTATGTATTTTGACGCGCTGAACACGAATCCGAAGTCCATTTTGCTCCATCACGTCAGGATTTTTTTCTAACCTCAAAAAACATGTCGGATTTTGAGAGGTAGGCGATTTTTTAAAAAAATTTATGGATTTACTTCAAACTTGGTATCTGGGGGTTTTTTGGGTCGCTGATTATGAATCTGAAGTTAGATTTTCAAAATTCAAAATGGCGGATCCAATATGGCGGACGAATTTTGAAAAAATTTGAAGATTTACTTCAAACTTGGTATCTGGGGGTTTTTTGGGTCGCTGATTACGAATCTGAAGTTAGATTTTCAAAATTCAAAATGGCGGATCCAATATGGCGGACGAATTTTTAAAAAATTTGAAGATTTATCAGGAATAAGATGCAGAATGGAACAATGTACTTTCTTATTTGGCTTCTGCACCAAACATATCCAATCTGTTACCAAGGAATATTTTATGATAAAATTGTAATAGAAGTCATATTTGAAAATGTGAGAAACTCGCTTCGAAATCACACTCAGCAACTTAAAAACCTGAAGATACCAAATTTCATAAAAATTTCGAAAATATACTCTCATTTTTTCAATTGATTTCCAAGATCTTGATGTTTTTTATCGGAGATTTCAATTATTTCATTTAATTTTCAATTATTTATTTGGTTTTTTATATTATTTTCATCAATTTTCAATTACTTTTGTTCTTTTTCGTAATTTCCAATAAGTTTTTGATTATTTCTGTTTAATTAAAAATTATTCTCTTCAATTTTAAATTATGTTTATTTTGTTTTATTTTTTTTTCTCTAATTTTTAATTAGTTTTTTTTTCAATCAACTTCTAATAGTTTTGAGTAATTTTCTGATAGTTTCTTCAACTTTCCTGTATTTAAAATATTTTATGTAATTTTTTGTATTATTTTCTCGAACTTTAATTTTTTTTTCAATTTTGTATTATTTATCTCAATTTTAAATTATTTTTTTTTCAATATTACATTATTTCCCCTAATTTTTCATTATTCAATTTTTTTCAATAATTTATTTTTATGATTTTCAAGTAATTTTCTTAAATTTATTTATTTCTTTATTTATAAACGGGACAAGCCCTTTAATTAATTCTAAAAAAAATTAACTTATTTTCTTTATTTTTAAAACATTTCTATAATTTTTTCAATTAGTTTTCCCAATTTTTAATTGATATCATTCTTTTTCAATTAATTTACCAAACTTGGAATTATTTTGTTTAATTTCAATTATTTTTTGCAATTATTTTTAATTTAATATTTTATCAATTTTGTTCTAAAACAAAAAGGTTGACTGAGGGCCCCTTGAGCTCAAGGGCCCCGGGGCACTATCCCACTTTGCCCCTTAATAGTTACGCCCCTGACTAAAATTAAGTTGACTGTTTATAATCTTTAATTAAATGAATCGAAATTTTAAAGAACCAAGCTATTTTTTGGGCGTGATGCGCTAAGTTATTTTTACATCGCAATAATAAATAACACAGCCCCACAAAAAAAAAAAAAGTGTCATGTACTTTTGACCGGAATACCCTAGCCCTATGTATTTTGACGCGCTGAACACGAATCCGAAGTCCATTTTGCTCCATCACGTCAGGATTTTTTTCTAACCTCAAAAAACATGTCGGATTTTGAGAGGTAGGCGATTTTTTAAAAAAATTTATGGATTTACTTCAAACTTGGTATCTGGGGGTTTTTTGGGTCGCTGATTACGAATCTGAAGTTAGATTTTCAAAATTCAAAATGGCGGACGAATTTTTAAAAAATTTGAAGATTTATCAGGAATAAGATGCAGAATGGAACAATGTACTTTCTTATTTGGCTTCTGCACCAAACATATCCAATCTGTTACCAAGGAATATTTTATGATAAAATTGTAATAGAAGTCATATTTGAAAATGTGAGAAACTCGCTTCGAAATCACACTCAGCAACTTAAAAACCTGAAGATACCAAATTTCATAAAAATTTCGAAAATATGACGTCAGATTCGCAATCAGCGACCCAAAAAACCCCCAGATACCAAGTTTGAAGTAAATCTTCAAATTTTTTCAAAATTCGTCCGCCATATTGGATCCGCCATTTTGAATTTTGAAAATCTAACTTCAGATTCGTAATCAGCGACCCAAAAAACCCCTAGATACCAAGTTTGAAGTAAATCCATTTATTTTTTTTAAAAAAATCGCCTACCTCTCAAAATCCGACATGTTTTTTGAGGTTAGAAAAAAATCCTGACGTGATGGAGCAAAATGGACTTCGGATTCGTGTTCAGCGCGTCAAAATACATAGGGCTAGGGTATTCCGGTCAAAAGTACATGACACTTTTTTTTTTTGTGGGGCTGTGTTATTAACATACAATAGAAAAAAATAAAGAACTAAAAATTATTATAACTTACCAGTTTCACAATTTCTACGTGACCGAAATGAAATCTGGTGACAATCACCACGTGCATTAGAATAAAAAGAAATATTAAAACCTTAAATTACATAAATAATTATGATACTTTTAGAAAAAAAAACATTTAATAATAGTTCCAAAAAACAAATAAATAAGTTACAAATAAAATAAAAAGAAATAAAAGATTATTAATATTATTATTATTACTCACCTGTCAGATACGAATGCCAATGTAAACAAAACATTATTTCACTCAAAATACTATAACCTTAACAACTTCACTAAAATCACTGTCATTTCTTAAACTATCACTCCATAATTATTAGAGTTTAATTTATTTTTAATTTATTATTATTTTATAAAATGCAATTATTTATTAAACGAAGATTTTAAATAAATTGAAAAATACTCCAAATAAACGTCTAAACTGTAATGTTATTGTTGACAAAAAATATCGAAAATCTGCTAGCCAATCAGAAGCCCGATAAAACGTGTTACACCTCTGAAGTTAGTCGAAAGGGTTCTCGTATAGGGAAGTCAAAGTCAAAGCTAATTTCTATGTATTAACTATTTTAATAAAATTTTTTGTTATTTTAGATTGCTAACATTATAAGAAATTTTACAAAATAAACTTAAAGTTACAATTTTTAATTAAAAGATTTTAATTCCTCTGCAAAACAAAAAATCGAAACTGAAAACTATCGATAGTGAGGTTTAATATGTAATGACCAATGGGAGACTCGGAAATGGAGTTACACGTCTGAAGTTAACCACAACTCCTGTTCTTTTTAGAATAGGATTTGGAATTATTTTATTTGATACCTGAACACGGCGACAATGTGGGCTAGAAAATCTGATTGCGATGAAACAGATAATTGAAACAAAGACCCGATCTTTCTACATTTAGGTATCTCTAATGCAATGCTGACCTTGGAATTCAAACAATGATTTCTTGTCAAAAATGTCGTAGAAAGAATAAAATCACTACCTGTACATTCTGTTACTTTCCCTCGCTATCTAGCAAACGATATAAACTAACAGGGCAACTTTTCCTTAAAGACGCAGATCTTGCTACAAAGAGCTCGTCTGGTATCTTCACCTTGTAGAGAGGGCTCTAGGGACACGATTAAATAGCACGTTTGCTGACGTCCAGTCAAGAAAAGCAGTGTCCACACATTTAACAATTTGAAGACTACACCTTAAGTCTTTTTTAAAACATGTACTGTAAATTGTTTTAAATTAATCGTTGAATCATTATGTGACGAAAAAAGTGTAAAATTGTCGAAAAATGTAGACAAAAATTGAATTTATGTTTATTTAAATAAGTTAAACAAATAAATAACAAAATAAAACTCTATGCGCTAAGATATTTTATTAATTAACTAAAAAAAAGATAAATATAATAGGCTGATCAAGCGAATTAAGAGGTTACATGTGTTTACTCAGGGGAAAAAAGTATATTTTTAACAATTTTTTTTTACATAAACAATACAATATTTTATTCAAACTTTTTACTGTCTTAAAGATATTTGTTTGAAAAAGAATTTCTGAAATTTTCACAGGAAAATGTTCATAACTCCGTCATTGTAACGTCATTTCCGGTGACCCCACGGAAAAAATGTGTGTCCGCGTTGACAGTAGAAGTAAAAAAAATCGTGTTTTAGTAAAGACCATAAACTAGAATTTGGAAGAAGAAAAAAAAGAATATGTGAAAATTGGATTTTTGGCAGACTTTTTTACAAAAAAATATTTTATCAAGATCGTTTGAGTAGTTTTCGAGAACTTTTGGCAACCGACTTTGAAAACACAGTTTCGAGAAAAACGCATAAGTTTTGAGTAACAATAAAACTGTAAGAAAAAAATTTGTTAACTAACATTGAATCATCGATCCCTGTGACATAAAGTAAAAAACCGCTGCAATGTCCAGGGCATCCTTTTGCTCCTGTCTATGACGAATCCTGGCTTCGGAAGTCTCGCTCGCAAATTTTTTTTCGGATGTCCACACATAATATCTGACTTTCAGCGCGCACCTTTCCAAGGCTGTATCTCCGAAATTTTTATTCAGATCAACTCGAAAATTTAGGATATTATTCTCGAGATGTTGTAGAAATTAATAAGATAATAAAAAAAATTCGATTTTTTAAAGCTGTGAAACCCATTGTAATCTCTTCATCTAAACAAACTATGCCACGACTAACACAAATAAAGTCCAGAGAGTGGGTCAGATAGAGCAGCATAAAACCACGATTCAATTTTGATCGCAAGTCAACATATTTAGTTAAATGAATTCGAAAGAATTACAAAAGTTAAGAGTCGACCGGACGCACTGTGGAAAAATAGTGAAATTACCTGTTGAAAACATTTTACAGTCTCTAATTGTTAATCGATTTTAACTTTTTTTTTAAATAATCAGAACAAAAATGTGTATAAATTTGTGATCTTTAATTTTGTTTTTTAATATTCAAATAAGAATAAATTGATTAACCTGCACTGACTAACATATAAAAATTTGTTAAATTGCAAAATAAAAAAAATTCTTTCTCTTTTAGGTGCATTAGAAACAAATTATAATAAACAACAACAAATCCCTGCTTAGAATGTCGGATAGAAACCGACACAAAAACCGGATTACTTTTCGGACAGAACCGGATATACATATCCGGTTTCTATCCGTTTTCTGTTCGTTACCATCCGACCTTAATCTGTCAAACATAATTGAAATTGTTTTTTTAAATTAGTTTAGAAACGTTTTTTATACGGTTGTGTACGAATCGTATGCGTTGGAGAAAATCGAAATTCCAATTAAACGTTCTTCATCCGGTTTCAACCGTCATCATACGTTTTTATCCGAAAGTTATACGTTTTTAATCCGAAAGTTATACGTTATTAATCCGACTTCTGTACGATCTTATCCGAAATGTAATCTGGTTTTTGTGTCCGATTTCTATCCGTCATTTTAATCAGGGATATTTAGTTAAAAAACTATTAAAATAATAATTTTATTAATCTTAATCTTTTACCGAATCTGTTTTTAAATGTTGTAAAGATATGCACCAGTGTAGAATGACGAGAGTAAGAAGTGAGTTTCTTGTGCGGCGACATGCGCGCCACACTGAGAAAAAAATGCTATTAAATTAATTACATATTGGTTTGATCTAACAAATGGCATATTCAATATCGTTCGAACAAATATGTAATGATTTTAATAGTGCGTACTTTCATTTTTAATATTATTAAAACTATAGCATATACTATTGCTTATATGCATGATGCTATAAAATGAATGTTGCTGCATTTTAAGTTTTATTGACTGTTACATTAAAAAGAAATAGTTTAGTCCTTTCATTTAAGAAAATTAATTTATTGAACCAAAAGCAAAAGATATCTGTAAAATAAAAAAAAATATCGGTCTTTTTCTTATTCAGCTTTATTTTACACCGGCTCAACCCCTCCCTCGGTCTTGAACTGTTGTACACTACCTAATTTCGCAGTACATATTTTTTTTATTTCAGAATATTTATAATTTCAGTGAAAAATATCAAGCTGTAGCAATATCACGGAGACGGTCACCCATATAATCTCTAACCAGTAACCACGCTTGACTTTGCTTAACTTTCGTGATCGCGAGGCCAGAGCCGCTCCGCAACCTGGTATTGAGGATTGAAATAATTCTTTTTTATCTTTAATATAAGCTAACGGTTTCAGAATATTTTTTTACCATGTTCTCAAGATTTTCTTAATAATTATAATAGTTTATGAAAATGCCCCTTCATTCGTTAAGTTATCGTTTTCTCTAAAGATCCTTTAAAAAATTGTATTTTTGAATATATGTGACCGCATCTTTCGAGTAAAATGAGTTTAAAGTTTTTCATTAAAATATACTCGATTACTGGGAACGTTGCATATTAATAATTACCCAGATAGATGTTTCTTATGTAATTTTTTCCGACAAATACGATTTTCGTAATAAAACAATTGTTTAAACATCGCTGTTATTGTTATAAACAAATTATGTTGCAAAAATCAAATGCTTAAAATTTTAAATCAAATTTAAACAATTTCTAATTGATCTAGAGATCTGAAAATTTATATGTACATTCAGAACTAACAACAATACCATAATTCACAATTTATTATTGATCTATTTAACTAGGTCGCTAATGACGGGTATACATCTTAACTCGTCTCCGAGAGTTAAGATTTAATTTTTCTCAGATAGTTTTGATATTCATATTTAAGGTTCAATGCAATAATTATTTGTTTAAAGCAGGAATAATTGTATCAAAAATTTCCAAAAAAATAACAATTTTACAATTTTAAAAAATTCATAACCTTTTAACTATTGATTTTAATCAAAAATACCAAGAATCATTTTTCTTTTAAAAAGACCTATATTTTCATAAAAGAATTTTGTCAGAGTTGAGTAGTAAAAGTTAAAAATTTTGTAGGAGTAATCATTTTTTTTTTAAATTTGCTTGAAAAAGTAAAAAAAAAGTTTGTTTTTGATCAGGATTGATCGCATTACATTTTTAAGACCTAGAAGTACACGAAACCGTCAAAAACCAAAAATCGATTTTTTTGGTCATAAGTACCATTTTCTCAGACGCGGTCACATAATGTACTTTGTTTTATTTTATTTATTTTTTATTTATTTATTTATAAAGTTCCTAGGTTTTAAATTAAAAAATGCAAAAATGCATTTTATTATTTCTATTTTTTATATAATAAAATTCAATAAATAGTTTTACCGATCTATTAAATGTACTTTCAATTTTATAGCATCTGCATTTGAACGTATGTGAATATGCCGTTTATAATAACAAAAGCAGATGCTATTGATTCAAAAGCATATTGCATCATCTGAAATATATATTTGTACAAACTGTAAATAATATTTATTGATATAACAAGTTATATTCATTTTAAACCATATAAAATAACTTTAAATTAACTATTTCTCTCTATGTTATAACTACTTTAAATAATTCTATTAAAAACATCATGCTTTTAATTTAAAAGTATGAATTGTTATATTTTAATATATATTAGTATAATTGATTACAGATATTATTGAGTAAAAAGAATTGAATTCAATATCATCGGCACTATTGATTCAACAGTTTCTTTTTCTCAGTGCACCGTGCCGCTAAATCGAATCACATTAGAAAGTTTTGAAAGGAAACATTACCGGCTGATGAAACTATTGAGTGGCAATTGACAGTCAAACGTGGATCAGTTAAGGTAATGGTGACACTAACGCCCAGTGCTGAATTAAGATGGCCGCCACTAGTGTTGTGACAGGTTGTAAATACAGCCGTCGAAATCGTCTTCCAATCCTAGTTATCTTGTGAAAACGGGACTCACATCCAAACTCATGTGCCAAAACAATCCCACGGTGACCACTACTGGCACTTACGATGTTGACGATCACCAGGAACTGTTCCCTTGCCAATTGTTAACGATGAAATTCTCCGCGTCAAGTGTTGTGGGTAATGTTCAAGCGTAAAAAATAAGATTAACTTATTAATATTTATCTTTTGAAAAATGAGTTTGTCAAGTCTGACAAGTTGATAGGTAAACAATAAAGTTTAATAATTGAATTTGGATAATCAAATTAAATAACAAAACTGTTAAATTGAATATTTTATCAAAACAAAATTAAACAGTTTTAATAACAAAATAAAAATCAGATAATAAACACAATATGTATGAATTTAAATTAACAAACTAATGATTTAGTTACATACAAATGAAAGTTAAATTATTTTAATTAATTTAATTATGAAAACTCGTGGCACAAATCGTCGAGTTTCGATACAACTGTTCAACAGTCTGAAAATTGATTCCAAACTGATGTATTTATATATTTTTAAGGGGCTGTTCATAAACTACGTCACACGATTTTTACGATTATTTCCACACTGAAAAAACAGTTCAGTTAAAATAACCGGAATTCCGGTTAAGTCCTATTTAACATGATTTTCCGGTTATTTTAACCAAAATTCTGGTTAATTTTCTAGTATTCTGGTTAGCTTTACTAGAATTTCCGGTTAGAATAACCGGAAAATCATGTTAAATAGGGCTTAACCGGAATTCCGGTTATTTTAACCGGACTGTTTTTTCAGTGCACCTCCCCCCCTTCACATCACAGATCGTCACATAATGCCATAACCCCCCTTGTGTGACGTCACTTTAGGAATTACCCCCCCCCCCCCCCCACAGATAATTTTTTTTATAATTATTGGAGTAAATTACTTTAAGTCGATCGCAATCACGATTTATTTTTGTTTAAAATAAACCCATGACTTATAAACTTGTGTTAACACATTTTTGAAATATAAATAACGGTAATAAATATATACATTAAGTTAGTCCAAAATCGAAAAGTTTGAAATGTTATGCTGTCACTCACTAGGACTGTTCTTTACCGAAAAAATAACCTATTTTTTTAATTTGAAAAATACTTGGAGGTCGCTTAAAATCAAAAATTGCTAAAAGTATCCCATGTGAAATTAGTGGTTTTCTACTAATGAATTACCGAGAAATCGGTTATTATTAAATAGTGAAAAATATCCCTATTTTTACTAAAAAACTACTAATTGATAGTAGAATAATACTTATTTTAAAGTGAAATATTTATTTTATTTTTAATAGTGAAAGTTTACTTTTTCAATTAGTAGATATTTCACTTTCAAATTAGTAGTTTTCTACTAAACAATAGTGATAATTTTCACTATTTAATAATAACCAATTTCTCGCTCATTCATTAGTTAAAAATTACTTATTCAAATTTAGAGAGTATTTTTATGGGTCCTCCGAGAACTCCGAAAAAAGAAAAAATACAAAAAAGCGTTTAAAAATATTTCTTATTATTTCCTTGACTATTTTTTACACAATTTTTAGTAAATAGCATAAATCTAGACTTAATAATTGTTGCGTGCAATTGATAATTTATTTAAACAAATTATTATTACTTATTTACAACTATTTATTAGTTAATTGCTACAGAGTTGTAACTTTTTCTTAATTTTGCTTCTTTTTAAGCTTAATGGTCGCAAATTACCAACAACAATTTTACAAGTTGTTTAAGCAAATTATTATTGTGCAATTTCTATTTTTTATCAAATGAAACTACAGACAACTTTTTCTACATTTTGCAACTTTTCAAGCTTAATGGTATAAATTACTAACAATAAGAACTAAAAATAACAATTCTACCAATTGTTTAAGCAAATTATTAATGTTCAATTTAAACTTTTTATTAATTTTTAAACAAATTATTATTGCATAATTACAACATTTTATCATATTAAGCTACAGAGTTAATTTTTTAAAAACTTTTTCTCAAATTTTAAAATTTCCAAACTGAATGATATTAATTACTAACAACAAACTAATAATAACTATTCTACAAATTGTTTAAACTGATTATTATAATTTAATTTCAACTTTTTATTAAATTAGGCTACAGAGTTGCAACATTTTTTCAATTAAGCATTTTTTTATATTTGAAGAAGTAAAATTGACTAATAAACCTAATTATTGAGAAAATATTTTTAACAAAAGTTGTCAGAAGTAATAATTATAATAAACAAATTTTATCAATTTACAATTATCAATTTACAAATAATAATGTAAAAATAAAAACTTGTGTTGAACATTTGATAATAATAAATTGTTGAAATTTTAAACTCGATGATTACGTCTTATCACTCCAAAAATAAAAACATGTTTAATTGAGAAAATATTGCAACTCTGTAACTTGAAGGGATGAAAAATTGAAATTAAACAATAATAATTTGTTTAAAAAATTAATACAATTGTTATTTTTAGTTTGTTGTTAGTAAATAGTATATTTTCAGTATGAAAGTTGCTAAATTGAGAAAAAATTACAACTCTATAACTTAATTTGATAAAAAACTAAAATTAAAAAATCATAATTTGTTTAAAGAATTAATACAATTGTTATTTTTAGTTTGTTGTTACACTCGTCTTGAAAAGTATCAAAATTGACAAAAAGTTTCAACTGTCTAGCCTAATTTTACAGATAATTGTAAATAACCAATAATTATTTATTTAAACAAATTAGCAATTACATGAAATAATTGTTAAAAGGCTGCATTTATGCTATTTATTGAAAATTGTACAAAAAATTGTCAAAAAAATAGTGAGTACCTAATATTTTTTAACACTTTTTTTTATTTTTACATTTTCTTTGCATATACTAGGAGGGTGGGGGGGGGGGTGGAGAGAATAACATTTCTAACTCTTTATTCCATATATTTTTGGACCATTCTAATATATCTTTTTTATGTAGAAGCCATGCAGAAGTTAATTTCTTAAATGTGACGTCACATTTTTTTTACACCCCTTCCCCCCTAACGTCACAAATCATCACAAATCTCTAATTCCACCCCTCCCTCTTTTGTGTGACGTAGTTTATGAACGGCCCCTTAATGAAATTTAAAAATATTGTGCGAGGTAAACTTTTACCTCGTCACAATAATATTCTATGCGAAATGTCTGAAAATTGCGATTCGTATTCAAAAAATACTTAAATAGTGGATTTAAGATTGAATCTCAATTAGTTGTATTTAGAAAGTGTGTCGTCTTCAGAAAATCCTTTAAAGAGGAAAAAAGGCAGATGCGCTTAAGTGCTGATAAGGAGATAGAGTCGTCTAGGTGAAGACGTTGGGATATAAGACCACCCTCAAAAGTAATACGTAATGAAAATACTATGATGAGAGTAATTTTAAAATTCCCAAAATATGCAAAACAAAAAAAATCAGTATCAAAGAAAACACCCTGGAAAAAAAGAAATTAAAAACGTGTCACAGCATTATTAAATCAAATGCGAATAAATTATTTTTATTTACTTGGAAATTTCGTAAGCTTCCAGTGTTAGTAATGATTGTCATTAATGCTTCATTTTTAAGCACATTAATTTTAAGACAAACACAATTAAATGTAAACAATTTTTGTTTTTATTTTAAACAAAAATCCATTTCCGTTTATTTATCTACCTTCCCTCTTCGCAAATGTTGATCCTGGATGTTGACTCTTCCGGGAAGGGGTTGGTTCTGTTACACTGTTTAACAGTTTTAAAATGGGTTGATAATACATTAAACAAGTCTAATTATTATTAATGTGCAATCAAATAAAACGGAGAATATTTTCTAATATCCATTATAAATAAAATATATTAGTAAATGTATTTCAAATATGTAAAGTTCCAAAGTTAAAGTCTATGGGTTTATACTAAACCTTTTGATGGATTAGAGATTAGTTTCTAATTAATATGCTAGATTTACATAAACAAATGCATAATAGTTTGTTTCCTAAACTCATCTGTGATTTTAACTAATGACACCAAAAATGATAATCAATAACAAATAAAACGAAAAAATAAATAAATAAGTGATAAGACAATGTTATAATATGCGAAATTTCAAAAATATATTTCGTTTAATTAATATTAATATTAATTAAATTGTAAGAGAAGTAATGATACAGAACAGATATTGAATTTAGTACAAAATGTAAAGAAATTATTTTATTGCAGTATAAAACGTTTTAACAAAAATATATAAAAATTGTTTCACAAGAGACCATGTCGCACTACATATATATATGACTACCATTTGCTTGCACCTGTCGGCCTGAAAACCACTTGCACTATTTGCCGGGACTTTCTTCATCGTCTGCACTGACAGTATCTCAGAATTCTCACGACTTGTCGTGAGTTGGAGATATGCTATCTTATAATCCTCGCATTTTATCCAATAAGGTTTCATATTTTTTGAATTTGATATAATAATTTTAACCTATAATTTAATAGTCTGCACAAAATGTTTTATTTTTTATTTAATCTTTTGAGACACACATTTTTACAATGAAGAGTAATATTTTTTACTGTTTTATTCTTTTTCTCAATTGTTAAATATCTGCAATTTAAATTATAAGTTTTTTTTTGTAACAAATAAACTTATTTCTGAAATTTGATAAATCTAGTATATTAAATAGCTGGTTTTAGATTCCAAAATATTACGAATTTCAACCTGTTTAATTTGATCAATGTATCTGCTTCCATTTTAATTTTATTATTAATGAAATATGACTTCCTCCTCAACGACAGAATTGCAAAACTAATTGCGTTAACTGACTCTCCAGGTTTCAAATTATTGTGCATACGATGGCTCTCTAATATTATACCATTTTAATTGTATCCTGTTAAATTTCATGCCTATTAAATGTTTACAATCTATTAACTTTTGTATTTAAAAACCTACACTCAATTATCAGAAGGCATTGTTGAAATGAAATTATTTATACTGAACACTCTAAAAACAAGTGTCTTATTTTGTCCTCACTTTTAAGACATTTTGGGGTGTCTTAATATTAAACCATTGAAATAGTGTCTTAAAAATGCCTGTAAGACGCTTTCTAAACGTCTTATGTCTTAAAATTAGACACTTGTAAGACACCTGTTTTTACAGTGAATAAACATGCTTTCATTTCCAAAGTTAAGTCTCTGCACAAATTTGATAAATATTATTTTATATTTAATTATATTTCGAATTTTATTAAATTGAAATGATTTGGTATCTAAATTATGAATCCGGTAAAAATATATATTTGTTTCAATCAGAACACGTTTCTTTTTACAAATCGATTAAATATTTTTATTACCTAAAATGCAATCGTATTGTTGCTAGGAATGTGCTTATTATTTTATTTTATCTTCTTAAAACGAATGGCCCATATGACATTATTCCTAAAATTCTAATAGCTTTTGCAATGACTAATATATAATAAATGATGTTTACAGGATAGTTGACATGTTAGTTTAATTTCTTGTAAATGTGGAAATTTTTTTTAATTTTGTTTTTTGCATTATTTTCTACTAACCTATAAGTTTAAAAATGCAATATGATTGATTTATATTTTATTTAATATAAGATAAGGTATAAAAAAATAAATTAACTTTTGGACTTGTGCGGTTCCTGCACAAACTGAAATGAAAAACACAGAAAATATATTGAATCAAATGAAGTATCACAGTTTTATTAAGAGTTTAGTAAGATTTTTTAAAAAAGTTTAAATTGGGTAATTTTTATTAACATTTTATAAATAATAAACATTTTTTGAAAATCACTTTTCAATATTTTCTTAACAAATATTACATAATTCACTATTATTGTTTTCTGCCTCGTTTTCGGTGTATTTTATTTATAATATAAACTGTTTAATATAAATTATTTAACAACGTCTAAAACACGTCCAGAATGTCACTAGAAAATATTATTTCATCCATTGCGCATCTTTGTGCGTTTACAAAGTGAACACCCAGTAGAGTAATTAGATCGAATAGAAAGACAATATAGGTTTCTAACTTTTTTCATAACAGATCATCAGGAAAAAATAAGATTAATTTAATCGAAAGTAAAATTTGTTTCTTCTCTAGAATCTCTAGCGACTTATAATAAAACTTATTGGATTAATGTGACTTGCCGTGTATCAAATGATGCCTTATTGTATAAATTTACACTTAATATTTTGAGATCTTTACTCACAGATAATAATTTAATAATGATGAATTTCGGTTAAATAAAAACAAAGCTGTTTTCAGAAATAAAAGGCTAAAGTAACTTAAGAAAATTAATTCAAAATCTATTTTAATAAGAAAATAATCAATATCGGAAGTCCATTAGCTTCGTGACATATATTATATCCGCCAGCGAACAAATTTATTATTTACATTTTTTATTATCCTCTTGATGATCAACCAGGCTATATTTACTAAAAGATAAAGATTTGTTTCTAGTTGAAAACAAGAGAAGGAGCACTTAACTATTGTTTATTTATAAATTGTTGTACAAATGAAAATATTATTAATTTTATCTTTTGTAAGGCACAAAATGACTTTGTAACAGTTTGTTTATCTATGGGTCTTCTTTTTTATATTAATAAGACCTAGGAAAGAACCTGAGAGAAGGTAAGTAAGCGTAAAGACTATTTAAATTGATTAGCATTTAATTTAGGTAATTGTCTGCAGTTCATTCAATACCGTTGAACACATTCACGTAGTGCGATATACCGGTAGGAACACTCTCACAGGAGGCTGTTAAGTATAAAACAAATTTTTCATTCGAAAACAAACTAAAGTTCCATGACGCAGAGCGATCATCTGTGGAAATGCATTTATCAAAATACAAGTACGTATGAAATGTAAACCAAACTTTTATACTGTCTATAAAAAATAAATCACTGTTCTTTCTTCTTCACAGGTACGATCCGGTGGAGTTCCTCGGTGGAATCCCACTCATCGAATAAAAGTAAGTATAAAAAACAATCCAAACTCCCAATATTGTCTGTAAAATCTATTAAAGTCTCTTTTTTTTGTTCACAGGTTTAAGAATCGTAGCTGCCGGTGGAAACACACTCATCAGAAGTAGGTAAAGACATATAATTTCTTATTGAACTGGATAATTCAAGAAGTAGGTTTGCCAGAGAAGCAGGGTTCTTCCGACTGAGCTCGGTGACGTCAAGTCTTGGTTCCAGTGACCTTTTAGGACGCACTAAAACGAGAAAAAACGAAATGGTTCTGGTAGCCTTACGGCGTACACCGAAAAAAACACTTTAGAGGAGGGTGAGGGGATCTCAGTAGCCTCCCGGCGTACACTGAGACTTAATAATTTCGACCACATCGAGAAAAAAGTTCGGTGTGTACAGCTTTGCCGTATGTTATGTGGTTAACTGTGGCCACTCCGGTTGTTTTGACTTAGCTCTTTGTAACGTGTTTCTATAGAGCCAGGACATTTCTACTTGGCGCTCAAGTAGAATCTGCCTGACTATACGGTTGAAACGGCCTTGCGACCAATATTGCGTTGACCGGAATAACGTTACTTGAGTCAGCCAAGTAGTTTTGACCTGAGTCTCGAGTAGTTTTTCTCGGTGAAGATAATAAAAGTCTTGCAGCGTGATGATTAGTCCGGGTTTACTTACCACGATGACTCTCAGTAATGGCATTGGATCACTGGACGAACGGCTGAGGGGCGACTCTGTAATTTGAGGGCTGGAATCTGGTCCCTTGCCGCTGGCTTCTCACCGACCCCGAGCGCTCACTCCTTTCTGTGGCAGTCGAGTGGGCTCTTCTGGCTGATTGTCCTCGAATTTGAATCGATCGAGACAGTTATAGCCTCAACTCGCGAAATTGATCGCGAGTGAGGTTGCCTGCCGTTGGAACAGAGTTCTCTAGCGGCAACTCGAGTAACCCTTTCTGAAGCCTCATGGCTCTCTAATCCGCGCCCGTCCCTGCGCTACCCACGTAGCACGCGTTTGCATTGCCTCGGGCTTTTATGTTATGCGTTGTCTTAAGACGAACCGTTACAGCTTTTAATAAACAGGAGTTAAGACGGAAACAGCTCTCGTATTTGAAATTCGCGCCTGTCGCTAGAGGGAGTCATAATCCTGAAAATAAAATGGCAGTAGACAGTTGGTTTATTTAGATAGACATTACTTTGAAGAAGGAAAAGAATAAGAAGAAGAAAAATAAGGGCACGCCTCAAAATCTAGTATCTTCTGTTATTTTTGGGCTGAGGTCAGACTTGGAAAGAAAAATCATGATTGGCTGGTAGAATCTGGATCGATAATAATTGTGGCACTTTGTTTGTTTTTACTTTTGTTTTGATGTCCATTTTATCCTGTTGTTGTCATTTTATTTAACAATTTTTTTTGTTAAACAAAAAAAAAGATTATTTTGAAAGGAACTATTAAAATATGTCAACATTTTTTTTACGTTACGAAGGAAGAGGTTCTCTAACTACTAGTTAACTAAAGAATTTGATTTTAAATTTTGTTGACGTAGTGAGGTTAGGAAACTGGTATCCACCTAAAGCGCTCAAAATGTTTGATATATGCACTCTTTCTTCAATTAAAATTATTCTTTGAAGCTACAATTCTTTTGTTCAACATTGTTGATTTATTTTTATAAACTCATTTATTCAGTTTTGAATACCAACTTTATTCTTGTTGTTACTGAATCCTGTAATAAAACATTGACTTAATCGCCTGGTGCGATATTCAAGATAGTTAAACCTTTGAAGGTTTCTTTATCTATTTAATTATTCAAAATAAATCTTTTGTTGTTGCGGGTTTTCTAAAGCTCATAATTTTAACGATTAATGTAGCTGGAGAATTCATTTAGAATTCAAGAATGGTTGAAGCTCTTTGAGATTCAAGAATTTACCAGTTGCCAGTCTATTCAAAATTCAAATTATCGGATGAGCTGTTTGTTGATCTACCATCTTTTAGACGGAATTAATTTATTGTTGTTTAAAATTAATTCAGAAGATTTCCATATTTATTTCATGTAGATTTCCATTTAAAAGACTTGAATTTCGCAAATTATGATGTCGGCCAATGGAAAAGAAGCATTTAGATTATATTTCATTTTATTGGAAGTCTCGGTTGTGTTTTGTCCAATTTAAGTAATCTTAGTTATTTACCTTTTCTTAAAGGTTGCCTTAGTATGTAGGTTTTTGTTTTAATGCGTTTCAGAAGTATTTAAATTTTCATAAACGTTATTGGTAACTATGAAAAAATAATAAACGACGCCATCTTATCTTATTTATTGCTTCTGGAGAGATCGGACGTATTTGGAAATTTTTCATTAAAAATGTTGTTAATCAACTGAAAGGAGAAATTTTAATATTGAGTTTTGGATTCTTGAAAAGGTTGATCGCCTTTGTAAAAAAATATATATTTAAGAGGAAAACTTCTAACGCTGATTTTGCTGGGAAATCTCAATTCAGAAATTCCTTTTTGTTCGATAAGCTTTCTTTGTATTTTCACGAGAGGTAAACTCAATTTAATTAACTTATTTTACGATTTGGTATATTTAATATATTTAGTATTATTAATTTAATTTTGTTTTTAAATTATTCAAAATTACAAATTTTTCAGAATTTTTTATAACTCTAATTCCGAAAATCTTTCCTTTAATTTGTAGAATCACAAAATTAATATATAATCTGATTTTTGCTAAATTTAAGATTTATTTTCTTTTGAACCTGTCTTAAACTTATGTAAATTTAAATTTATTGAATTTAGTTGTAGTTCAATTTAGATTACAATTCTTGATTTATTTAATATTATTAGCAATAACCTGTCTTGGAATATTAAAAATTTGTAGATCTAGTCTATTTAGACTTTAACATAATTTAATGATGTCCAAATTATAAATTATTTTGATTTACATTCTTGAAATTTTATTTCTCTTATGTGACTTATAGAAACTGTCGCTTTAATTTAATTTTGATCTTATAAACTCTTTTAGAAATCAACTTAAAACTTTTGTATTATTTTACCTTACTGTTAAAAAAATTTTAGAATCCATTTCGGATAAATTTGTTGCCTAATATAGTGTCTTATTTGGTAATTTAGCTTAAAAAATAAATCTTGTCAAATAATGACGAATTACTCCCTTTGCCATTATCCAGATTGAGAGCTAAGATAGTCAAGGTAAATTATTTTACGGAAGATGATTTTGAATTTTTATATATTTCGGTAATTTAATTAAACTTAATTTCTTTCAAATTCATCTTTCTTTTATTATCTTTTGCGTCTTTAATCTAAGCTGAGCTTCTAATTGTTTTTAGTTGTCAATTTGGTTAACTTTAAGTTGAACTTCCAATTACTTTTTGGTTGTCAATTTTCTCGATTGAGCTTATAATCGTTTTTGGTTGTCAATCGACTTCTTTGATAAATTGAGCTTCCAATTATTGTCGGTTATCAGTTTGTGTCTTAACTTATTTCTTAGACTTTTATTTTTTGTACATTGATCCCAGGATATAATTCTATCAGTTTCTATCGTAATTCTATCCGATTTTTGTCCCCATTTTAAAGCAGGTTTTTATTAGTGTTTTCTTCGGTTTTCATCAGGGTTCTATCCAGGATACAAAAATTTTGATACCTGGTTTTTACATGGGTTTTTTTTTATTTCCGGGTGTTAGCAGGGTCTTTCAAATTCTGCTATCCGGTCCCTGTATGGGTTTTATAAGGTTTCTATCTATTTTTTAGCCTTGTAACAGTTCGTTTATCTAGGGGTCTACTTTTTTATATTAATGAGACCTAAGAAGGAATCTGAGGGAAGGTAAGTAAGCGTAAAGACTATTTAAATTAATTAGTATATATTTTAGGTAATTTTCTGCAGTTCATATAATACCGTTAAACACATTCACGTAGTGAGATGTACCGGTGGGAACACTCTCACAGGAGGCTGTTAAGTATAAAACAAATTTTTCATTCGAAAACAAACTAAAGTTTCTTTTTAATCACAGGCATGACGCAGAGCAATTATCGGTGGAAATGCACTCATCAAAATAGAAGTACGTATAAAAGAAAAACCAAACTTTTATATTGTCTATAAAATAAATTAAAGTCTCTTTTCTGTTCACAGGTTTAATAAACGTAGTTTTGATGGAAACATACTCATTAGAAATAGGCGTACACATATTATCTATTATTGAACTGAATAATCCAAGAAGTAGGTTTGCCAGAGAAGAAGGGTTCTTCCTACTGAGCAGGTCTTGGTTCCAGTGACCTTTTAGGACGTACTGGAACTAGAAAAACCGAAATGGTTTCGGTAGCCTTACGGCATATAATTGCAGACGTATAATATGTCTATAACGCCGCATTTTTACATAGACGAAAGATTTGTTAAAGGTATTCATTTTTATTGTCGTTAGTGATGCATGTCGAGCAAACGATCTGATCGACTTCACATCTGATTGTCTGCTGTTTGCTCGATTATGATTGAATTGAACAAATTACTTTTTATTTACCTTTTAATAATTAGCATAACTTTTGAGGATATCGTTAAATAAGAATCCTTTCTGTTTGTTGATATATACTGACATACCGAAATTTGAAAAAAGTAACCTCTTTTATGATTAATTGCAAACTTAAAAATTTTTCAAATTAAGCAAAATAACCTCGTAAAATTTAAATATAGAATTTATTTTACAATTTTTTACATTTTTTGTACAAACTTAAATATGTGTTAAGTTTGAATCTTTTAAAAGCTTACAGAAGAAAGATACGATGTGTTGAAAGATGTCATTTTTCATGAATTTGAAATTTAATTTTATAATAAACAAGTTTTTTTTTTTAAGTTATTGTTCTGAATAAGAAAAGTTAATTTATTAATTTCAAACCTCGTAAGTATCCAAATTTGTTATTAAATAATTTTATAAAAAATATGCTTCTAAATATTACAAAAATTGACAGTCTTTATAGATCAATCTTAAATCCATTTTTCTTATTATAATTATGCTTTATATAAAAAATAAATTACCACACACAAATCTTTAAAATATATATTGACATTCTTTTTTAGCGGAATTTTATTTAAACCTATATTTAGTAATTTAAAAAAGTTTGAAATATAAACTCAAAACGCTATACTTTCACGTCTTTAATTAACATTTTGTAAATGCCCGAACAGCACCGAATGTTTCAGCAACATCCGTTGCTGTTTGGGTGAAAAAGAAAATATTATTAAAATCTTTATTAGAAATGAATTTTATGGAGTTTAATAATGACTTATAAAACAAATTTATTTTTGAAACACTTATGGCAGCAACATCCCTTAGACGAAAGTCAATGAAATTACCCACGTGACAGATAAAAAATGTCAACAAAAAGAAATGATTCTTACTTAAAGATATTTTCAAAATTATGCTAATTATTAAAAGATTAATAAAAAGTAATTTGTTCAATTCAATCATAATCGAGCAAACAGTAGACGATCAGATGTGAAGTCGATCAGATCGTTTGCTCGACATGCATCACTAATTGTCGTTAATTGGTGTTTTTTGTTTCAATTGTCTGAGTTTAACTTATTTGTATTAATTTTTTGTTTTAAAGTGTGGCGTTAAGGTATATGTATAAATTTTTTTAATACAATATCATCACCTAATATTACACCTAATTCTTGGTGTATTCTCGGCGATCCTGAGGCAATGCGATTTTATAAAACGGAACTTTGAGGTTCATTTAAATATATTCTGATTGTGGATATTTGACGGAAATTTGTGATCAATTCATCACCATATCATCAATGTATCAATTGGATGAATCTTATCCGTGAAATAGAGTAAGTCATATCATTTTTATTTGCTCTGATCGTCCAATTATGTCTTCTGAGACTAAATTGTAAATGTATTGTCACATCTTGTGAAGTTATTGGAAGACATCAATATTATAGATTCTTTTTGTTCTTATCTCCTTTTATATTCGTCAGATAATAATTTTGTATCAACATTTTAAATTATAGGATGTTTGTTAATATTTATTAATTCTAATTTAAATTTGTGTGTATATATGAATTTTAGAAATAGAGATATTGACTTGATTAGTTTTATAAATAATATGAATGGTTCTCTCTCTCTCTGACTCCAATGTGACCTTATGATAAATAAAAATATATTGTTACCAATTAATTTGAAAAATTGATTCATATACCTACTTCAGGAATTTTATACTTAAATAAATAAATAAAATTAAGTAACTAAAAAATCCGTTACAACTTCTAATTTTCAACCTTGGAAGGCTTTCTTCAAAAAACTAATTTTTCAAGGAACAGCATTTTTCAATAAAGTGAACACTTCCAAATTACAGAAAATTACTATCTTAAATAAATACCTTACTTAATTTTCGTTTCTCAAGTGTATCTTGAAAAAGTAATTTTTCTAAAGAGGTTAAATTTAAAATAACACATCTTACTATGTAATATTCGTTCATAAAAGAAATAACTACCCTGCCAGGAACAGTATTAGCATCGTTTCTCTGTAATGACATGTCATGTGAAGAAAAGGCTATATGGTAATATTTCGCAGAAGGAACCAATGACAGTACATCACGTGAGTTGATATTCATATTGTAGTTGTGCATTCAACCCGAACCGTAACTCTTCGTGATGTAGAGTGTATAGTGATGTGAATGGGCTTTGAGTCGATTATGTCTCCCAGGTTCATCTATTCTCCGAGCTGTAACCTAAGCCTCAAAATGATCTTCCGTTCTCTCCCTCGCTTATCCTTATCAATCTGTTCATCCATCCATTTGTCTATCTCTTGTTACGCTTGACAACATAGACGATAATATGTCTCGAGGGAGAGACAATATTCCGTGTTGATTCATCAGACTGCTCAGGTCACTTTTGTCGGGCTTTCCTCTGCCGTTCTAGCACCTATTTGAAATCGTCGCAGCAATTACGTCGTTAGGTCCATACAGTTCAATTAAGCTATCCGGCTGGTGGGCGAATTAGGTGGCGGGGAATTTAATTGCGTTGCCGCAAAGCTGGTTCCGGACGTAGATAACCGAGGTACCTGCTTTCAAATTTCCCCATGTCGATGAAGATGTCTAAACTTTAGTACTTAAGCGCAGTTGGGGTTCTCACGTTGAAACGTCGTCACCTGATATTGATACAGCAGCCTCAGCTTCTTCAGTGTCATCTAAATCGCTTCACTTGTCCAGTCTTCCATCTCTTCTTACCCAAACTCCGCTCTAGTTTCGATGAACGAAGAGCTCCGGTCCGTAATTAGTTTGTGGCTGGCTTCAGTTAGTCTGTCACTCCTTACTCCTCTTGTTGGCTTTCTGGCTGGCACCCTGCCTCGTTGCCTAGACACCCCTCGCCCTCCATCAACCAACAAAGGATAAATGCATGTTGTTATGTAGGAGTATTGACGTCGTTCTCAAAGAAATACAAGTACCAGAGAGAAAAGTTGAGCTGGCAGTCGTAAAAAGGGATGTGAGGGAAAAAACGGATATTCCAGAGACTAGGGAAGGAAATAAGGACGTTTCTTGAGTTAAAGAAGGGAGCTTCAAGTGAATACAGGATAAAGACTGGGAAAGCGAAGGTAGAGAGAATTTCTAGTGGATTGTCTAGTAACAGTGAATCATTGAATTCACTGTGGATTTTCCAGTAGACTATGCACAATCTGACAATAGAATCATGGACAGGAATGTATTCTGCGTAAAAAAAAATTTAAATAGCAGAATTTGAAAAAATCACTGAAATTGCTGAAAACTTTGTTTATTCTGTATGGTTCGCTCTCTTGTAATAATTAACTTGGTCCATTAACAAACAGGATACTGTATTTTGCTTGCGATACAAGATGAGACACAGAGATTATTGACTTTACACGAGATTCAGTGTAGGCAAATATGCCTCTGTAGGAATCACATTTGAACTACTTGTTTTGATTAAATGTATCAAGGCTAGCCAATTTATAGGATCAAAGTATTTTTTCTCTACAAGAATTATCTACAAAGTAGCCCAATGTGGGAAGTTTACGATTAGCGAACACGTGGATCAATATTGGGAGCAAGGATTTCAATATTGCGGGAATATTATTATTCAATATTGAACCAATGAAAGGTAGCGGATTGGTTTGTAGACACCACTACCAATTACTGCTATGCCAATACTATTGATATATCAATATTAATAATCAAAGGCATCAAAAGTAAACTCCCTTAGTTCACTTTAAACCTATGCTTAAACGTATTTTCGTCAGGGTTTTACTTCAACCTTGACTAAACAAAATCCGACTCTGCATTACTGATAATACAAAAGTAAATACGACACAATTTCTAATTCTTCATAAACCGATTCTACATTAAAACGAATCTACAGCGGGGAAAAAATTGCCTGTCGACAAATTGATTTTTAGTCCACAATTTTTAACTGGTTTGCAAGTTGTTTTTCTTTTATAAAAGGTAACAAAATTCTGCATACAATGTACGTTTCTTATTTTTTTACAAGAATTGTTAAACATTGTTTAATATACGTTAAAATAAAATTTTTTTTGATACTTTAAGAAAAGTATTGTTGCTTATTGTAGACTAGTATTGTAGAAATAATATTTAAAATGAGTGCAATAGTTTAAGAATGTTTTTAGGCAGTAACTATATTGTATACATTTTTTTGCATTGTTTATTAACACATTGTTTTAACAATGTTTACTTAACAAATACGTATTCTAGAAGTTTTTCGTTGTTTAAATATTTCATGAAATGTAAAATATTTTTTTAATTCTTCGTCAACTTCAAGTAGCTTCATAATTAAAAATTATGATTATTAATTTTATATATAATTTTATAATTTTAAAAAAACAATATTCGAGAAGAAAATTTAAATTAAATGTGGGTCATCTGTTTTCTTTAATTAAGAATTATTAACAAAAGACAATTGTCCGTTACTGTAATTTTTATTACTTGATAATATTTTTAAACCTTTGTTTAAATAATAATCAATTAACAAATACATAGCCTTGAAAGTTTTTCGTTGTTTAAAGCCCGTTCTTTTCAAATATTTTGTAATATGTATAGGAGCATTTCGTAGGAAGGCGACAGGTCATGTCTCAGATTTTTCTCAATTTTTGTGTATAAGCAGTGATTGGGGTACTAAATAAGTGTACCAATTATGAATTAAAAATTATTTATATTTTTCGAGATATTTGCAATAACAATTTCAGGCTACTTTTTTTTTATCTTGAAATAACTTTCTTATTTTGAAGAATTATGAAAAAATGATAGAGACCTTTTTTACTCAAAATACATTGAATTTTAATAAAAAAAATTAAAAATTAAAAAAAAAAATTTTTTCAATTATTTATTTAAAAAATAAAAATTGTTTTTAATTTTTAAGTGCCAGCACCACCTCCGATCGACCTAAAAAAAAATATCATTTTGAAGCTTAGAATATCCTTAAAAAACCCTGCAATTTTCAAGATGGCTTCTGTTTTTGTTTTTGAGTAATAAATTATCAAAGTTTTCAATCTTGAACCTCCAGTACTGTGCCGGCATTACATGCTTACGTTGCGGCGCGACATAGTCGGCACATCATTCATCTAGTGAATGCAATTTTTATTTCTGACATTTTTCAACACCTTTCTACTCAGTTGGCTATTTTAATTTATTTTTAATCTTCTTTATTATTTGTTATTAATAATTTAGATACATTGTCATATTTCAAAAGGACTTTTTAATTTGTGTTTCCAGTAATTGTTTCTAAATGGCAATGACTGATTGTAGGTTGTTGTCTATTCAGTTTATAAGATTTAAATACTTTATCTTTCTAAGTAAGATACATTTCATTAATATATCAATCAAGATGTCTACAATTTTTATCTTTACGATATTTTAATGATCGTTTAATGATCAAATATTACCATAGGTTCCCATTAGGCTATTACGATTATTTTTCAATTAAGGTATGTAATTAAATATTAATTTGCTAATTGAAAAAGGCTTCATTAAATTTGAGATATCCTTTATTCCTCCTCAGTTTGTTTCAAACTTTTTTTGCGAGCACACGTAAATTTTAATTTCGATTTCGTTTAAAAATATTGAGAAAATGTCTGAAAAAAAAATTGTTTGCTGCAATCCATTTAATTTGAGTAATCATAAAAACCGCAGTACTAATGTTAGATCAACTACGAAAGATTTACGTGAAAAATTTCCTGGAATTGGAGATTTTATATGTAATTCTTGCAGATGGAAATTATGGAAAGAACGTAAAGTTAGTGAAAATTCAACAAATAGTGAATATTTTTTTATGTTAAATGCTAGTGGAACAGAAAATTGTGATGTAAATGTTTTTAATGAACGTAATTTTGACTTTGAAAATTTTGACAATTCTGAAAACGATTGCGGAGGATCATCAATTGCTTGTTTGAGTTTGCAAGGAAGTGATGAAGAATTTGTTGAAGGAGACGAAGGGATGGAAATGTTGTCTGAAGTGATAAAAGAGTTTAAGAAAGCAAGTACTTATTACGACAAAATGCATTGTTTAACTATGGTTCCTCCCTCTTGGAGTGTAAATAAAATAAGATGTACATTTGGTGTTTCTTGTCAGTTTGCAAAAAATAGTAAAGTAATTCAAGCTAATAGTGGATTTGGATCTTATCCACAAAAAAAGACGATGCATTTACTTTCTGAAACTGATTTATCAAAAGTGAAAAATTTTTATTATAGTGATGAAATTAATAGATTGCTTCCTGGTAAAAATGATTGTGTTTCCGTAAAAAATGACAAGACTGGAAAAAGAATGTTAATACAAAAAAGGTTAGTTTTGTGTAATTTAAAAGAAGCTTTTTCATTATTCAAAGAATTGAATTCAGAATGCGCCGCAACGTAAGCATGTAATGCCAGCGCAGTACTGGAGGTTCAAGATTGAAAACTTTGATAATTTATTACTCAAAAACAAAAACAGAAGCCATCTTGAAAATTGCAGGGTTTTTTAAGGATATTCTAAGCTTCAAAATGATATTTTTTTTAGGTCGATTGGAGGTGGTGCTGGCACTTAAAAATTAAAAACAATTTTTATTTTTTAAATAAATAATTGAAAAAAATTTTTTTTTTCAATTTTTAATTTTTTTTATTAAAATTCAATGTATTTTGAGTAAAAAAGGTCTCTATCATTTTTTCATAATTCTTCAAAATAAGAAAGTTATTTCAAGATGAAAAAAAAGTAGCCTGAAATTGTTATTGCAAATATCTCGAAAAATATAAATAATTTTTAATTCATAATTGGTACACTTATTTAGTACCCCAATCACTGCTTATACACAAAAATTGAGAAAAATCTGAGACATGACCTGTCGCCTTCCTACTTTCTACTTCCTTCTTTGAACTTATCGTCAACTTTAACAAGCTATATAGTTTAAATACAATATTAATACTTTTATAAACAATATTATATTCAGTATTAAAAAAATCTTTTAATCAAATTTGGGCCATGTTTTATCTTCAATTAAGGATTATTTATGAAAAATAAATGTCAGTTGGTGCAATTTTTATTATTTGATACTAGTTTTAAACATTTCTTTAAATAATGCTGTTTTAAAAATTTCATAGTTTTGAAATTTTTAGTTGTTAAAAGCTCGTTCTTTTCAAATATTTCCAAATATGTATAATATTCTTTGAATTTTTCGTCAAGTTTAAAAAGCTTTATAAAAAAATGGTTACTAAATACCTGGAAGTTTAAAAAAAACATCAAAAAACTGAAAAAAATTGGTAAAAAATGAGATATATCACCAGAAATTTATACAAAATAAATAGAAAAAAGCTACTAGAAAATAAAAACAAAACTTAAAGTTAAAAAAAAATAATAACTAAAAAGTAAAGAAAAACAAGAAATGTAATTCATTTCTTAATTTGTAATATATTTTCCAAAGGAACAGTTAAAGAATAAGAATTAGAGAAGTTATAGTGAAAACATTTTTTTAATGTCAAAAGTACAGAAAAATCATGAATTATCATGCGAATTTTTAGTGAATTATATTCGTTACATAGTTCAATCGATTTTTTTTTAAACAAGAAATATGAGTTTGTTATGCATTAAATTGTATTTTTATCATGAAAAAAATGTTGTCAAAAAACTTTTTTTTTTTGATGAAAAAAGGTGGTGAAAAAAATATGATGGGGTATTTTAAAAAATCCCTCAGTCCAATTTGAGATATTTATGAGTTTGATAAGCCTTCCAAATTTTATTAAAATCAGTTAATACGTTCTCGAGATATCCTGGCGACAAAAAATTTATGCTTTTTAGATGAAAATGAGTCGATTTTAGACAATTTTTGGAAAATAAAAAATCTTAACGATCACAAATCTTCCTCTATAAGAAAGCAACATAAAGAAAATAATGTTAAGTTGGAAAAATCACTAGAAAATGAATAGGTAACTAGATATGAAGATAAATAACTAGAAATTTAAAAAAATACGAGTTAAAATGAATGAAAAATAACTGAAAAGAAAGAAATATCTTGAATTTAAAAAATACCTTAAAAGTGAAGAAAAAAGGACTGAAAAGTGGAGAAAGACTATAAATTGCGTAAGTATTTATTTTATAAGTTACCGTGGATAAAGTAAGTCAGAAGATTTATTGTTAGCTTTTTAAGATTGTTTCAAAAGTCGCTTTTAAATGTACATATAAATTTAAAATATTTAATTAAAGAAAAAAATCCATAAATGTTGGAATAATTATGATTCTAGAAAAATTATAAATAATTAAAATAAAAAATTTAACGTCCAAGTAATTCAAAATTATATAGTACTGCGAATTGTTGATATAAGAATAATGAAAAGCTTCCAAGATGATGAAAGGTATGTACAAAAAAAAAAGATTTTTAACATTTCTTCACATACGTTCTTTCTAGAATATAAAACGAGGAAAAGAAAAATGTAAGCTTTTCGAATCATTCACCGAACAGTTTCTCTTAGGGTTTCGTGTTCCAGATATATATTAAGAATACTCTTGGTAAATGTAGGAGAAAAGATATCATATCGCTAAGTAAATATATAATACAAGACAAGTATCATTTATATACTTTTCTTATTATTTTTGGTTTACTTTTAACAAGAAGTGATCAGGGTAAGCTCTAATTTTAGGGTGATGAAATCTTCTCGGCTAACTTCCAAAGTCAATATTTTCCCACAAGGGTAAGTGTACTGGTTTCCGGATTTATATTAGCGGTAGAAAAATTGTTTTTCTTAGCTCACATTTTTGAATTATTTTAAACTTGTAACTATTTATGAACACTGTTTTATCATTTAATGAGGACGGTTTTTGCGTCTTACTTATTACATTTTATAACATTAAATATTTATTTAAAAATAAATTAATAACCATTATTATTAATTAAAAAAAATACTAAACTTTAAATATAATAATTAATACAAGATTATTATTTTACAATACATTAATAAGAAGGAAGAGACAATAAATTATGAATTTATAATAAAATGATGCAAATAATAGAAATAATATTTTTTTATTCTTTCTTACCTGCCATTAACGCTTCTAATGATTACTACGTAAATTACAATAAAAACAAGCATCCTGACGTTAAAGAAAATAATTAATAAAATATTGTTATTCTACAGTTATTTAATTAAAAAAAAATTTAATTTTTCAAAAATACAGCTTTGTAGAGAATAAGATTGCACAACTTTTTTGTTGGTAACATTTTTTTATTCCAGTAATATTTTTAACAATAACGAACAAAATTTCAAATTTTCCACGGAGACGCTGACGCGCAAGCCCCGTTTTTTTTAAAACTGTTATATTTCCTAAAGTTATAACTTTTTGTATATGAAACTTTCCAGAAAACTTCTTTGGATATTAATAAAAAACTTTCTCGCTTGAAGTTCTTTCTTAAGTCAAAAACAAAAAATTTCCCCGCATACTACTTTTCAGAAATATTGTTACAAACAGGTCTCTATTTTTATTAAAAAATTATTGAACAATAAACGGTTTTTATGTTTTCAATCATTCAGTGGGCTTCACTAAACTCAAATGCTTAAGTATACCAAGTTTCATTTAATTTCATTAAGATTTACCCGAGATGTGACGAGTTATGTTTTAAAATTTAATTAAAATTGAAAGCAAAATTTTTTCACTTTTTGTTAATTGTTGTTAAAAATATTACTCCTATAAACAAATTTTAAAGACAAAAAGTTGTGCAATTTTATTCTCTACAATGTTGTGTTTTTAAAAATTACAATTTCGTCTTTTATTTCTTGGTTTTTTTGTTTCAAACTTGGTTGGCTTGAAACCGATCCGTCAAGCGTCGGTCGAGTTATTTGACCCGGACACTCAATTGTGAATTTTAAATTATTATCTTTTTCATTAAATTTTCTAAGTAAATCTAAAACTTTGTTAATTGGCAGAATAATTAATGTATCACCGCAGCATCTTTTGTAAAAAATAATATAGTAATCAATTTCATTAAAAATTTGATCTTTAATATCATACATAACTATTTCTTTCTGAAAAGCTTCCAATTCTTTTATTTATGGATTTACTTAAAGATTGTGATGGATAATAGTATAAAAATATTGAAAACCAAATTAATGTTTTTAAAATGATATTTAGGTTCTGAGAGTTTGTTAACTCTGTTAATACACATAGAATACCAATTTTAATATTAAAATAATTATGTGATTTGAAATTTAAATAATTTCCAGACCACGTCTGTTTTTGATACTAATTTTGGACTGAAAAATGTTATTTTTGAAAAAACTTATCGAAAATCTACTAACCAATCAAAAGTCTGATAAAAAAGGTAGATCTGTGAAGTTTTTCTGTTTACCCAGTAAATTTTCGTTTCAAATTGTTTGTCATTATAAACTAAATAATTTTCAATGTCAAAATTTCAAAAGTGGAAAGAACGTTCAAAAATTGTGAAACGAGAAAAAAAATTTACCATCTCTTAAATTCGGTATGATTTCTGAATTTAAGGTCTTTTCTAAAACAGAAACTATATCCAATCAAAAAACCAATAAACCACAAAATCACGTCCAGCATTGAATTCCACCCCAAAGTGTAATCTGTTGTCAAATCGAATGAGTCCTTGAATTGAAAAATGATTTCAATTAGTCACAATTCTCTGATAGTTGATCATTCCAGTAGTGCTGTAACTGCGGGAGACTATCTGCGTATTTTCCTCGCAAGATACGAAGGGTTGATCAGAAAATGTCAATATTTGTTTGCAGGAGATAGGAATGAGTGAAAAATCATGGTTAATTTCTGGCACGAAGAGAAAAAGGGTGAAAAGAGTAATCACTCACAGCGGGATGGATATATGCAGAGGGTGAAAATGGGAATGAGAGTGCATCTAAAGCTGCAGAAATCTTAGGACGTGGTTTCACGTACTTTTAAAGAGCAACTAAGGGAGTGATGCCACCCCCTCCCTCTTTGCCGAGTTAACGTCCGAAGAACATAAATATCGTCCTGGAAGCAGGACGCTGAACGTCCAGGCGCCGTTGCTACACATCTGGCGCTGTCGCCATGAATATAACCTAACCACTGCTCTCTCACTTGGCATCTGTCTCTCTCTTTCTTTCTTTATCTCTCTCTCACTCTCACTCTCTCATATACTTCCTATCCAACGAGAAAGTTTCATCCTGTTTTACACGGGGCGTAGTTTGGTAACCTGGAGAATGGCGGCAGCGTCTGTGTCGCATGCTTTCCGCCACCACCCAAACGGATAAGGGACAGAAATAGGTGGATTGGGAAGGTGGAGATAATCGTTAGACCTACATAGTCCGACATCGACCTATACAAGAAAAATCCCAATGTACCACGAGGTGCATATCAGGAGCAAGCAAACTGCACTAGATTATCATGATCATCCAGTCGTACATTAGACATGATTAAAAAGAAAATTAATCCAATTCTTGAGATGATTGCACTTTGGATACATGGGGACCAGGGTGGTCCCGGCCCACCTAAAAAACTCTCTGGCCCACCCTAGAAGAAATGAGGATTTAAAATGTATTTGAAATAATAAGGATATTTGTAAATAGGGTAATATCACCTTGAGTGGACCGCCACCATAAGTGGACCGCCTTAAAGTTTTTGGTGATCTGACAGTAAAAACGTGAAATAAATAGTTCGAACAGCAGCGCCGCACCCGGAAACCAAAAGATATTAAGTTTTGCGGTGATCAAATACCTTACTGATTAACAAAACGAATGTTTTAATAAACAAACTGTCAAAAAAGTCGCCGTTACAATTAATGAAGTGATTCTGAAGAGTAGAAATAGTATTGAATTTGAGTTCTAAAGTGTAATTTATTTTTTTTTTTTTTGCTGTTAGTTTGCACATTGAAATTGATTGTCTAAGTTTAATTAAGTGCTAATTTTGCCTTGAAAGAAAAATGTTTGTGGCTCCCTTAAAAACTCACATGTCACATTGAGTGGACCATTGTTTATAATATTGAGTGAACAGTAGGGTGGTCCTTAAAATGAGAATTTTCGAATTTTAAAGTTCTCACCCCCACATTTTGTTACTAATCAAAAAAGAAGAGATACGTATTTTTTTATTTTTTTTTATTTTAATATTTGATGGTGCCTCATCGACCCTGAAATATCCCATGTATTTTGCATGGGGAAAAAACAATTTTTCGTAGATTTGCAATAAAATCATGAAAAATCAACATTTTTTTACCGGATTACTCTGTTTCTCTTAAAAAATGTTCAAACAATGACATTCAATAATTTATTTATGAATTTTTTATTATTAACTATTTTTTACAGGGCCGTAAAAATATCCCATAAATTGCAAAATTATGGAAAAATCGTTAAAAAATATTTCTTATCACATTTTACAATATTTTCCACTAAAATTCCGTTTAATTACATGGAAATTAACAACTAACAATTGTTGCATGTATTTTTTAAATTGTTTAAACAAATTAATATTGTTTATTTGCAACTTTTCATCTAATAGAGCTAGAGAGCTGTAACTTTTTCCTAATTTTGCAACTATCCTAGCCAAGTGAAGCGCAATATTACTAAAAAACTAAAATATACAATTAAAAAAATTGTTTAAACAAATTTATATCGTTTATTTGCAACTTTTCATCTAGTAGAGCTAGAGAGCTGTAATTTTTTCCTAATTTTGCAACTATCCAAGCCTAGTGAAGCCCAATATTAGTAAAAAACTAAAATATACAATTATAAAAATTGTTTAAACAAATCAATATTGTTTATTTGCAACTTTTCATCTAATAGAGCTAGAGACCTGTAACTTTTTCCTAATTTTGCAACTATTGAAGCCTAGTGAAGCCCAATATTAGTAAGAAACAAAAATATACAATTATAAAAATTGTTTAAACAAATTAATATTGTTTATTTGCAACTTTTCATCTAATAGAGCTAGAGACCTGTAACTTTTTCCTAATTTTGCAACTATTGAAGCCTAGTGTAGCCCGATACTAATAATAAACAAAAACCACAATTATGAAAATCGTTTAAAGAAATTAATATTGTTTATATGCAACTTTTTAATTAATTGAGCTTGAGTGTTTTAATTTTTTCTTAATTTTGCAACTTTTTAAGCTACATAAAGCCCAGTACAAACAGCAAAGTAAAATCAACAATCATTCAAATTTTTTCAACATATTAATATGGTATATTTTCTAATTTTTTATCAATGAAATTAAGAGAATTGTAAGTGATGATAAGTTATTAATTCTTGGGAATTTATCAATTTGTCTCTTCAAGTTTGTCTTTTTTTACTGCGGCAAAAGTTTGTTTAAAAATTATGTCCAGGATTAAAAAGTGACTATTGATATTGCGGAGTGAAATGTTAAATTAATGACAGATTATAATGATCTAATAGTAAGAGATGAGGATCAATAACAGCACTTTCTATAAGTTGTTACGGAATATAGTAAACAGTTCCCAGACTCTCAGACTGAAATAAAAAAATGTTAACAGAAACAATGCTGTAATGGTAAAGAAATTTGTCGCGTTTTGTTTAAAAAGTAAACTGCAGAATTTCTGCACAATTATTGTGTTTTACATTCATTCTTACCTTTCCAAAAATAAAAGCTTGCGAATATAAAGAAAGTTACAGCTTTCTAGCCCTATTAGATAAAAAGTTGCAAATCAACAATATTAGTTTGTTTAAAAATGGTTTATAATGGTATATTTTTGTTTCTTACTAATATTGGGCTTAACTAGGCTTGGATAGTTGCAAAATTAGGAAAAAATTACAGCTCTCTAGCTCTATTAGATGAAAAGTTGCAAATAAACGATATGAATTAGTTTAAACAATTTTTGTAATTGTATATTTTAGTTTTTTAGTAATATTGCGCTTCACTAGGCTAAGATAGTTGCAAAATTAGGAAAAAGTTACAGCTCTCTAGCTCTATTAGATGAAAAGTTGCAAATAAACAATATTAATTTGTTGAAAACTGTATATAATAACAGAAAGTCAAAACTAGACAATTTACTGAAAGAAATTAAAAATCTTAAATGGCTTTTGCAATTTCTTGAGTTTTTATTGGTTTTCTGACCTTTTGTTGCAATTTATCAAGAGTGGTCCACTCAAAGTTACATTTTTTTAGTTCCTCAAAAAAACGCATATTTTTTTACGCCAATTTTTTTTTTCTAAATAACAAAATCAAAGCTCTCATGACATAAACTCTTATCTAGGGACCTAAACTAAAGCTTGCAATAGAGAAGTACCTTTTTACTTTCATAAAGAATTTATTTGAAAAAAAGCTTAAGCGGTCCACTCATGGTGACATTACCCTTTCGTAGAAAACTTCAAATAAAATTTTAAGCAATCCTATAGTTGAAATTCAAAGCAACAATTTCAAATTGAAAAAAATAAAAGTAAAAATTAAAGAAAATAATTGAGAAACGAAAAAATTAATTTTAAAATAACAAGATTTTTAATTAAAAATTGAAGAAATTCCGTAAACAATAATCGAAAATTAAAGATTGTAAGTTAAAATATACGAAAATAATAATTAACAGATGAGAAATAGACGAAACTTGGAAAAATTAATTTAAAAATAAGAAAAATGATTGAACTTGAAGACAATACTTTAAATTTAAAAAAGGAACCAAAATTCCGGAAGAAATTAAAGACAAGATTAAAAATCAAAAATTGTAATTGAAGTTTGAAGAAAATAATTGAAATTTGAAGAAAACAATTTCATTATGACTAAACTAATTGAAAATTGAAGAGAATAATTTTAAAAAGAAGGTATTTAAGTAATGACAACAAAATTAAATTAAACAAAGAATTTAAAAGAGAAGAAGAAAAAAAGTTTTGAAAAATTTCATTTGGAAAAAACAAATAAAATAAGAAATTATTGATTACAAGTTAAATTTAAGAAAACGATAAAAAATTAAAGAAAATGTTAAAAAAAAACTTTTTTTGAATTTAAAAATGAGAAAAATAATTAAAATGAAAATAATAATTTAAATTTAAATATATATCATACGAATTGAAGTCATTAACTAAAAAGCGACAAAAATAAATTAAGTTTTAGGCTACCGAAGAAAATGGAAGATATTTTTAAAAATATTAAGAAAAATATTGATGAAATTGATAAAAAATTAAAAGAAATTTTTAATTGTTAGAAAATATAAAATACTACGAATATAAGATAATAAAAACTAAAATTTCAAATAAAATACTGAAAAATTAAGAAAATCCTTAAAAAAAATATTAGAAATATTTTAAAATACATTACGAATGTTCAATTTTGAAAAATTAAAAAATAATCTGAAGTTGAATAAAAAAATTGAATAGTTAAGACAATACGTGAAAATTGAAGACAGAAACTGAAAGTTGAAAAAACTCGTTAAAAAATATTAAACATAATTCAAAATTGCACGTTTCAAGTTGAAATTGAAGAAAATAATTAAAAGAAGAAGAAATACCTTAAAAATGACAAAAATAATAGAAATTGATTACAACAGTTAACTTATAACTGAAAAAAGAAAAAGTGAAAATTTAAGAGAATAATTAAAAAAGAAAAACATTCATTTTGAAATGACAAAAAAATTTATATTTAAGAAATTTATTTGAAAACACAAAAATAATTGAAATTAAAGACAATATTGTAAAATTGAAGAATCCTTTTGACTAAAAATATCCAAAATAATTAAAAATTATAGGCTATAAGTAGAAAATTGAAGGAAAGCCGAGAATTAAATGAAATTATTTCAAAATGGGAAAAACAATTCCAATTGAAGATTATAATTAATTATTAACAACCATATTTGCAAAATGTAAATTTTAATTAAAAATCCAAAAAAGAATTAATTGTATCCAGAAGGAAATCACCGAAAATTGAAGAAAATTTGTTTATAAATTAGAAGTGTAATTGAAACAAAAGGTAATTTTCTTAAATTAAACAAAGTAAATGAAAGTCGATGAAAGAAAATAAAAAACATCACAATTAATTTAAAAATTAGAAAACAATTTTAATTGAAGATAAAAATTTATAAAATGTGAAAAATAATTAAAAATTGAAGGCGTTCAATAAAAATGCCGAAAATATTTGAAAGATAAAGAATAATCGAAAATTGAAAAGAAATATTGAAAAATAAGAAAAATAATTCCAATTGAAGACAATAATTTAGAATTGTAAAAGAAATTTTTTTTTGAAGAAATTCAATATTAAATGATCAATATAATTAAAAAATATAAGTTAGGAGTTGAATTTGTAGAAAATAATTGAAGAAAGTCATTTAAAAATAGAAAAAGTAATTGAAATTGTAAACAAAACAGATTTAAAGTAGAGAAATATACATGAAATAAAGACAATAATTTAAAAACAAAGAAATTACATTTAAACATACTTTTAAAAAATTAAAATTTGAAAAAAGTGCTTTCAAAGTGACATAAACCATTGAATTTAAAGGATTAAAATTATAAATTGATGATGTTCCTGGAAAACTAATTGAAAATTAAGACAAAAAGATAAAATATGCAAAAATGAGAATAATAATTGTAATTGAAGACAAAAGTTTTTTAAAGCCCCATATGTTTTTTGTGCCCAATAATTACCTTCTCTGGCTATGGGCTATGAAATAAAATAAAAAAAAATAAAAAAAATAAGGATCCAGAATTCCTGATGAAATTTAAGGCAAGAATAAAAATCAAAAATTGTAATTAAAATTTCAAGAAAACAATTTGACTATGACTAAAATAACTGAAAATTGAAGAAAATAATTTTAAAAAGAAGGTAATTAAGTAATGACAAAAAAAATGAAATTGAAAACAAAATGTAAAAAAAATATTGAAAATTTATTAAGTTAATTTACTGGAAAATGTCAAATAAAATTAAAGACTGTTGATTGCAAGTTAAATTTGAGAAAATCTTTAAAAAAATTTGTTCTGAATTAAAGATTGCGAAAAATAATTAAAATGTCAATAATATTTTAAATTTGAAGAAACCAATTAAATCAATTCGTTGAAAAATGTCAAAAATAATTGAAAATCGAAGAAGAAAAGTGAAAGTTGCAGAAATTCGTTAGAAAATTACAAAAAATAATTCACTCAAAACTTTTATGTATTAAAATAATCTGCAGTGCAATTGTTTTAAGTCAATTTCAAATTATTTAAATCTAATTTGATATAGAAAAAAAAGCGTTGCAGATTAATTTAATCCAAAACAATTTTCTGTGTTGAAAATTATAGTTTCCATATTAAAATTGATGGAAAGAATTCAATGAAGTAGAAAAAACATTTCCCTAAGTTGAATGCAATTTTATGTCTCAAATCGCAAAATCGTGAATTCTTAAAAATGAGAGAAATTTTGTAAAAAATTGAAAAGCTCTTTTTTCTGGGCACCAGAATATATATACTTTTAAACTATAGAGATCTGAACCCGGGCTTCCCTACAAAGATATTCTAGTTAAGTCTATGCCCGAAGTTGCATTTGTTAGAACTTTAAAATCAGCGAACTCGCATTTGCCAAAACATTTAAATCGACGAAATTGCATTTGATAAAATTTTTAACTTCTTGAACTCGTATTTATCCGAACTTTAAAAACAACAAACTTACAATTGGTTGAACTTTTAACTTGCATTTGCCGGAGTCTCGAAATGTAGAATTAGTAAAAGAGCCTTTTGATTTGCTGGTAATGTTTAACTTACCGACTACGAAAGTATCCGAACTTGCATTTGCCCGAGTCTCGATATGTAGAATTTCTAAACGAGCCTTCTGATTGGCTGGTGATTTTAAAGTTCGGATAAATACAAGTTCAGATCTTTGGAAGTTCTGACAATTCCAAATTTGGGGTTATTAATATTCTTCTAACTGCGACTTCGGTGATTTTAAAGTTTGAACAAATGCAAATTCTGTGTTTGTAAACTTCGGGCAAATGCAAGTTTATAAGGAGCTATAGGTTCAGTCAAATACGAATTCGGGAACTTAAAAATTTTAACAAATGCAACTTTTGCGATTTGAATGTTTTAGCATATGCGAGTTAGGTGATTTTAAAAATTCTGACAAATACAAGTTCGTGAAATTGAAAGTTCAGACAAATGCAAATTCGGGAAATTAAAATTTCTGACAAAAGCAATTTTGGGGAGTTACATATTCGGACAATTAAATTTCGGGTAATTGCAAGTTCGAGCAATTTGATTTTGAAGGAAATGCAGGCGATCATATTATTATACGTCATTTCAAAGTTCGTAACTATTCTTCTTTTTGCTTTTTCGCCGTTGAGTGAAATTCCCTTTTTTTTTGTAGAAACTATGTAAGTTTCGTGATTAATTACTACAGTTTCTTATCTGCAATTATTCACATGATGATAAGTTACTTTTTTAGAGTTTCGTGGCCAGTAACCAAAATCTTTACATAACTAGGTTTTGATGTCAGTCTGTTTGTCCGTCAGTAGTTCATAGCCAATTGCTGTGCATTTACAATTCTGAAAGAGAACAAAAAGAGGAAGCGAATGGAAGATTAGGTTAAGTTAGGGGCAAGTTGGGCCATTGCAATTCATTCGAATGTTATTAGCCGAATTAATTTTTTCCTTCAAAAACTTTATTGTATGCAGTGAAAATATACTTTGTTATTCATCAACTATTTTTAGCAAATTCAATTTAGTTCCAATTATTTTCAATTGTTTTCAACTGCTTTTACCATTTTGCAATTATTTTCTTTAATTTTAAATAATTTTTATCATTTTGCAATTATTTTCTCTAATTTTTAATCATTTTCATTATTTTACAATTGATTTCTTAAAATGTTAATGATTTATCTGAAATTCCAATTATTTTCTTCAATTTTTTACACGGATAAAAATTAATATCTCAATTTAATATTTAATATGAGATTTAATCATAAATTATATCTAAAAATAAAATTAATTCTTTAGAATTAAAATATAGCTTTATATTTTATTAAATTATTAGTAATATAAAGAACACATATTCTTATGCCTAAAAACAATATTAGAAATCTCTAATTCTGTGACTATCTATTTTTCAATTTTTTAGTAAAAACTTTTAATATTATTATAATAAGGAATAAAAAAGTCGATTTAAATTTAGTCAAATCTTTTATATACCACAAAATGAACATTTTTAAATATTGTATTTCCGAATAATAAAAAAACATTTTAGCATAACTCTTTTATAGGTTTATCGTTTGTCAAATGAACATGTCTCTAAATTAGAGATTTTCTAAAAATGTCATTTTCAGATATAAAGTTTTGCAAAATTAAGCATAACTTATTATAAAAAGTCTGATTATAATGCATAATTTAGATATATTTTTAATTCTCTGCAAATAATAATACAACACTTATTTCAAGTTTTGTGATTAATTTTTTTTCGTGTACTAGTGTTATCATTTTTCAATTATTTTCTTTAATTGTTAATTAAGCTTAATATTTATTAATTATTATGTAAATTTTCAATTATTTATCTCAAATTTCAAATATTTTTTTCAATTTGTCATTTCCCAATTATTCTGTTCTATATTTTATATACTATATTCTGTAATTTAAAAGTTTGTTATTATTATATTTGAATATGTTCAATAACGTTCATCAATTTATCAATTATTTTTTCCAATTTTTGAATTATTTTTCTAAAATTTCAATTATTTTTTACAATTTTAAATTTGTTTTCATCATTTTGCAAATATTTTATCAAATTTTAGATCATTTTCATTATCTCACAATTGATATCCTAAAATGTAAACGATTTATCCCAATTTTCAATTATGTTTTTCAAATTTTGTTTATTATTATCATTTAGAATTTACTTTCTCCACTTTTAAATTATTTTTGTTATTTTTCAATTTGCAATTTTTTTTAGATATAAACTACTTTCTACATTAATTATTTCTAATTCTTAAATTTTATAAATTTTGCCCTACATCAATAAAACTTGCTTAATTTATTTATTACATTTAAACAACCTCATTTTTAGAATGAAAAATATGTTTAACGTATTCTTATTTATTATTTTTTTTTTGTTACTTACGTACTTTTTACTTACTTTTCGCATTTTCCTTCTTTCTTGAAGTTTTAAGACCATCTGATACCGCCAACCACAAAAATGCACAAATAACAGAACTAAGTACGTTGCTTTTAAATATTATAAATTCGTATATTATTGTTTTTTATAAATTAGTATTGTGATTAATAATAAAATTGATTAAATAATAATAAAATAACAGTTTTAGAGTAAATCGTAATAGGGAATAACTTCAACCCTAACCTGAAAACAAAATTCCTTCAAAATCAGATTATTTTTACCTTATTTTTAAAGTTAAAAAAATTAATAACAAGATAAAACCCGACAAAAATTTTTCATGACATTTGTTTCCGGTATTAATATAAATAAAATTCAAAAGAATATTTTTGTGTTCATTATTTTTCTTAGAGGATATTATTTTCTGAAATAAAGTGAGATTTTAACACTGTGCAAAGACGAAACAATCGAACAATTTAAGTATTAAAGTGATTAATTTTTAAACAAGTTTTATTTATTTAGATATCTTATGTGAATATGTAGTATAAGGAATGCATATTATACATATTTTGCATAATTTATAACAAATTTTACTGCGTCGTTATAAAATGGACTATTCATAACCCTGAAGTCTATCGACGCTCGTAAAAAGCTGTTTAAAAAAACTAAGACATTTTCAGCAATATAAAAACTTATATGATAATTAAATTGTATACTAGAATGTTATAATTTAATTTCAGGTTTTTTAAAGTCGTCGAGCGACAGGCTTTAGATGATTTTCGTTAGACTGATCCATAAATAATCTTTTAATACCATTTATCTACTGCAAAAATTTTAATAACATTTACTTTAGTCCCGAAAATTGATTTTTATATTATCTGCGTACTTTCTGATATTTCAAAAGATTGTTAATAAATTTATGTCCAATATTTTTTACTTTGGATCTTATAAGACCGAATTATTATTTCAGCCACAAAATTATCTGCAATACTATTCCTTACATATTTTCTCCTATTTTAAAAGATTTTCGGAATTGATTGTGACAAACTTTCTTTCTGATATATAAGTGTGGTTTCAAAACGAGCCATACATTTTTTTTTAAATTCTCATATCTTCCGTTTTAATCAAAAGTTGTTAACTCTTTCAGTTTATAAACCTTACTTACATCATTATCTAATAGACCACCAAGTTTCATTTATATCGATTCAGGCATTTAAATGTAATAGACTTGCAAAGTTATATAACAGACAAACAGACAGACACACGTGAAATTTCTTATAGAAAATTTTGAGTCTATAGATTTAATATTTTCAGGTCACTTTTTCTTTCACACACAAAGATTGATTTAAACTTTAAATCAATGTAATTTAATTGATAAAATATAAAAAAAATCCCCAACAACAATCCTATTTTACTGATATGTCATAGTAAAATTTGACTTGTTTGAATTTCCGCGTGAGTTTTTATATTTTATGCACACCATTTTTATCATATTTCTGCATATTGTTATTCTACGTTCGTATTTTTCTGGATCTTTACACAACGAAAAATCTTTCCTCTTCGTAAAATACCGTTAGACACTATCTTTTGGTCCATTTTCCACTTCCTTTCTATCTGTCCTCTGACTTTCACAATTTTCTGTAGAATCTCCAAGTAGATGTCAGACACACTCAATCCCATGAGCCCCTGAATATTCTAAAACCCCAGTGGCTGCAGACGCCTTTTTCGGACAAAACGTGAGAAAACAGCAGGTAATCTTTTCCAAGCACAATCAATTTATCGACAATTGAGATTTAAGAGTCGATGCTCAATTGCTTTAATTGAAAATTCATAACTAAACGTAGACCCCGGACTGAATAGGAATTAATCTGCAGAAAAATTCTCATTGAAAAGAACTTGAGAAAAAAATTAAAACATTTAAACAATTTTATGATTGATCATCATTGTTGTCGGTTTATTAACTCAAAATTGAAAGGCTCTTGATTAAATTTCTCATGAACATATTGCAATTAAAATTAACGTTTTATAATCTCACCAAAAATTTATTTTTGACAAATAATAATAGTAATAACAACTTATCATAAATTAAACATTTTTTAATTTGTATTTAAACACCAATAGAAAGAATAACGAATTATTTAAATAATGTAATTACAGATTGAAATAATTAATTCTAAATTAAATACTCTAGTCGTATGTGAAAAAATAATTGTAATTATTATTATTTATTATTGTTGTTATAATTGTTGTTATTAGCATTATATTGTTATAAGTTTTATTAACGATAATTACTGACTTCTTGAAATATTGAATTTCATATTATATTGCGCCTTCATATAAAAGCTACAAGCTCCTTGATCCAGAATGCATAAAACCTTTGTGTTTTTTTCCACAACAAGAAGAATAAAATTAGACTTTTATAAATACAAGTAATTCTGAAAAGAAAAACATTGTTTTCAAGTCATAGAGACACGAAAATAACAATTGATCTTATGTAAATATTGAAAAAAATATTTGGTGTGAACTTCTGTACAATAAGGGTCCATTGAATAAATATGAAGAAAATTAAAATAACTTTGTTATATGTATACATTTTTGAGTTTTTTACATGGCTTCATTTAGACGTTAAAAAGTTCATTTTTATAAAGAATAGCCTTAAAAGTGGTCGTAGTTATTAAAAAATAAAAATTCATCTGTCGTTGTCTGCTAAGTTAAATTGTAAGTTTTTATCCATCTTTGTCATTTAATCTATATCAAATGCATATTTAGTGTATCCTTCCTTCTTTCACACCGAGACGTATCTTTTGTATTAAAGACAAAAAATTGGATTAAAAATACACATTGTTCGTTGTATCGAATATAAAAAATATTCAATAATAAATTAGATAAAAATATTTATAGTATGTGATAATTAAACATGTATTCCTTCTGTAAATTACACAGGTCTACAAAATCAGACTTTTTTTTTTTATTAGATATCGGAGTGGTTTCCGATGTATTTTTTTGCGCTGAACACGATGCCGGGTTTCAAAATTGTGCATCACGTCATGATTTTGAGAAAAGAGGGGGTAAAGACCCCCGAAAACGTGTTTTTGGGGTTTTTCAACATTTTTTTCCTCTTTAACCTGACGTGCTAGAAACTTCAATAAGGTCTTAAATCAAAGCTTGAAATGTGCACTTTAAGATCCATATTTGAAAGATCAAAAAAAAATAGAGGCTTTAGAGAAAAGTGGGGGTAAATACCTCAAAAAACTCGTTTTTGGGGTTTTTCAATATTTTTTTTCTCTTTAACCTGACGTGCTACAGACTTTAATAAGGTCTTAAATGAAAGCATAAAATGTGCATTTTAAGATTCATATTTAAAAGACCAAAAAAAATAGAGGCTTTAAAAAAAAGTGGGGGTAAATATCTCAAAAAACGTCTGTTTGGGATTTTCCAATATTTTTTTTCCTTAATCTTAGGTGTTAGAGTCCTAAAGTGCACCTTTTAAGCTTTCATTTAAGACCTTATTAAAGTCTTTAGCACGTCAGGTTAAAGAGAAAAAAAAATATTGAAAAACCCTAAAAACGAGTTTTTTGAGGTTTTTACCCCCACTTTTCTCTAAAGCCTTTATTTTTTTTTGGTCTTTCATATATGGATCTTAAAGTGCACATTTCAAGCTTTAATTTAAGATCTTATTGAAGTTTCTAGCACGTCAGGTTAAAAAGGAAAAAAATGTTGAAAAAACGTGTTTTTGGGGGTCTTTACCCCCACTTTTCTCAAAATCATGACGTGATGCGCAACTTTGGAACCCGGCATCGTGTTCAGCGCCCAAAAATACATCGGAAACCACTCCAATATCTAATTAAAAAAAAGCTTGTAGACCTGTGTTATTCAATATTTCCTTCGTTCATTCATTTTTCTTCCAATTTGTTAAAAAAAGGGATAACAAAAGTTAAAATAGAAACATTTATTTTTAGAACATCTCACCAAATTGAAAATTTAGCTTTATTAGAAAAAATAATGAGATTGCCGCAAAGTTAATAAAGAAACAAAGAGTGTAATTAGAAGCTGTAGGTTTATGATAATGAATGATCTTTCATTTTTTGACAAGTTTTAAATGAAGATGAAGCTTTTAAGCAATTGAGTTGCAGAATTTTCGCCTCATTTGAAAAATGAATTTGTTAGAGGCAATGAATGTAGCAGCAAGTCTGGAATCCATGGAGAGAAAATTAAGAATGGAAATCCCTTTTGGTGCCAACCGCAAACGACTTGCCACCCTCGGCGCATTCTACGCTCCCCAACCACCCGCCTTTTGTGGCTGGTGCGGCTTGTTTACGACAAGAGCATCGGGGGCGAAGTTCTTCGAAGGGGTTGGAGTCTCGACTCAATATAACTAGACGGCACTTTAAGCGAAGAGACACCAGTACTCGCGGTCCATCGTGGCTAACTTTCTTTTCGTTGTCGACGGCCCGAGGCTCTTCCAGCTTACCAGAATACTCCTTCGAACTTTAAAGGACTCCCAAGCACTGCAGATTCGATCAACTGACGAGAAGCCAGGTGTCTCTTTCGAACTGAACACTCGCCAAAAAAAGTAACAAAAAAAAAAAAAAGGATAAGCGAAGAAAAATTTAGATTTTTAGATAACTTAGTTCCAACTACGGCCAATTCAACCAACTGTTCCCAACTTTAAGTTAAATCAGTTTACATGTGGTGCGTTACATATGAAGAAGACATAAGATTTTGTTAACTTTTAAACATTTGTTACGGTCGTAACCTATATATATATATATATATATATATATTGTTACATACATTATTATTTATGTCTGTATTCAATTCTTATAAATATAAGAATTCTTATACCATTGTAAATCATTTTGGTTAATGTTGTGTATCTTATTCTAAAAAGAACAGACGTTGTGGTTAACTTCAGACGTGTAACTCCATTTCCGAGTCTCCCATTGGTTAGTACATATCAAACCTCACTATCGATAGTTTTGAGTTTCGATTTTTTGTTTTGCAGACAAATTAAAATCTTTCAATTAAATATTGTAACTTCAAGTTTATTTTATAAAATTTCTTATAATGTTAGCAATCTAAAATAACAAAAAATGTTATTAAAATAGTTAATACATAGAAATTAGCTTTGACCTTGACTTCCCTATACAAGAATACGAGAACCCTTTCGACCATTTTTAGAGGTGTAACACGTTTTATCGGGCTTCTGATTGGCTAGCAGATTTTCGATATTTTTGGTCAACAATAACATCACAGTTTAGACGTTTATTTGGAGTATTTTTCAATTTATTTAAAATCTTTGTTTAATAAATAATTGCATTTTATTAAATAATAGTAAATTAAAAATAAATTAAATTCTAATAATTAAGGAGTGATAGTTTAAGAAGTCACATTGATTTCAGTGAAGTTGTTAAGGTTTGTAACGATTTTCTTTATCATTACTATTAAGAAATATATTTTATAAATTTGAAGTAGTAAGTTTTATTTGGTCATACGATCACTTAAATATACATTCTTTTTACAAATCTAAAAACTGACGTTTCGACACTAGTTGTGTGCCTTTTTCAAAGTTTCAATCTACAGAGGTAATAACATTTACGTGAGTAAAATGTAAAGTTTCAATCTACAAAGGTAATAACATTTACGTAAGTAAAAAATGTAAACGTGTTAAAGTTTTAAATTTATATAGTTTGTCCTGTCATTAATTTATTTAATTTTTATAATTTTATAATTTACTCAATGTTATTACCTTTGTAGATTGAAATTTTGAAAAAGGCACACAACTAGTGTCGAAACGTCAGTTTTTAGATTTGTAAAAAGAATGTATTTAAGTGATTGTATGACCAAATAAAACTTACTACTTCAAATAAATAATGACGATCAAATAAATTAACATAAAATTTCAAGTTGGTCCTTCCCAAATTTGGAAATTTTATTTCACTATATTTTATAAAATTAGATCAAATGATTCAAATAAATTTTAACATTAAATAAAAATGAGGACAAATGGTTCTTTACTCAAGTTAAATAAATTATCTTAAACCCACGACATGCATCCGTCCATTTACGAATAAATTAATACATAAAAAAGTTATCAATAAATATAACATATAAAATCAAATATAAAAGTCGGATGAAAGAATTAAATAGAGAAGAGAGAAATGATGGGCTCAAGACAATTAAGACAAACAAAAAATTGATAATAAATAATAAAATAAAATGCAAAACTTATCCGTCCGGTAGAAATGAGTTTTTGAAAATATTTCAAGCGTCGTTGGAGTCCAATCTTTTTTGAAGAGTCAAATCGAAAACTGCTGGAACCGGAAATGATATTTTGCAAAATCTTGCTGATTGAAGGATGCCAAGAATTACTCAAATTCTCTATATCACACAATCCCCTTCGTCAGTGGCCAATTTTTCCGGGGAAATTAATGATTATCAACTCCAGAATAAATTTCCATTTTCGACCTTCCACGCACGCTGTCCTCAATTACCAGTCAAACACCAAAATAAAATCGCCACTCTAAATTCGATAAATTCCAAATAATATAGTGACACTATTTTATTAAAAGTTTACTACAAAAATATATAATTAACAAAATATTACACAAAATCTATACCTTTGGCTGTCGGCGACACGCAAAGATGTGGCGATTGACTTATTCTACCGGAGCGATGTAAATGAGGACAAATCATGCGTGGAAATTAGTTTTATTAATTATCCCCCTAAAATTCTAAAGATACCCCATCCAGCAGTTCCCGAGTTTCGTCATGTGCCACGATCCGAAATCCTCCGAATTTTATCAAAAAAAACCAAAGTAAAAAGATTGAAAAATTAGAATATAAAAATTTTAAATAATTCAAGATCTATAATTCCTTCAGGTTATAGTGTTTTGAGTGAAACAATGTTTTGTTTACATTGGCATTTGTTTCTGATAGGTGAGTAATGATAATAATATTAATAATCTTTTATTTCTTTTTATTTTATTTGTAACATATTTATCTGTTTTTTAGTTCTATTATTAAATGTTTTTTCCTAAAAGTATCATAATTATTTATGTCATTTAAGGTTTTGATATTTCTTTTTATTCTAATGCACGTGGTGATTGTCATCGGATTTCTTTTCGGTCACGTGGAAATTGTGAAGCTGGTAAGTTATAGTAATTTTTAGTTATTTATTTTGTTTTATTGTATGTTTATAATTCACTAACTTTTAAAGATTCTGTAAAATAAAAACGTTATACCTCCATGTTTAAGGTTTTTTTTGTTATCATTCTCCAGTTACGTAGTAATGATTAGTGACAGGTCAGTAATAATAATAATTTTCAATAATTTTATTTTATTTTATTGCAAGCTTCTAATTTATTCATCTTTTTTCTTAGTACATTAATTTAATAATTGTATTTTCTTCATTAAAGTATCATATTGATAAATATCATTTGCGGTTAGGATGTTTGTTTCTATTGTAATTCAATAATTACATTATGTGATAATTATCATTGAAGTTTTTTGACAAGTAATTCATTTTATTAAGTTTATTTAAAACATTAGTTTATTAAATAATTATTTTAAATTTATAAAATGAGTATAGTGATAATAAAGATAATCATAAAAGTATGTAAGTATAGTAAATAATAATAACTTTTTAAAATTTCTTTTGTTTCTAAATTTCTAATTTCTTTACATTTTAAACAATTGTGTTGTTTATCATTTAGGTACATTTTTTATTTACTAAATTAAAACTAATAACAATTTAATTACTTTTAATTAATATATTGAATTATTTATTATTGTATTAAAAATAATATTTTATTAATTCTTTTAAATTATTATTATATGAGTAATTTAAGGTTAGAATGTTTGTAAGCGCGCCTTGGCGCGCAGGTCGATCTCGTGAAAAATAGAAAAGAGTAGAAATGATTTTAAAATTGAGAACGCTGGAAAGAGACAAGATTATGTCATACAAGATGTCAAGCATGCCACGAGCCATCTATCTGGGAAAAGAAACGATATTCGACCAATTACAAATAGTGGCACGCTTTATATTTTCTGTAGCAGGGAAGAAATAACTTTAGTATTTATTCGGGGTAGCGGGCGCAGGGAACACAAAAGAGAAAGGTCATGGTGAGATCTATGCGAGGAAACGGTAACGCAGGGGATCTAAAACAATCATCATAGTCTCTTTTAAAATTAAGATCTACGCAAAGAGAACAGGGAAACAATAAGAGAGATGTAAAAACCGAAATTTGCCTCTACTCAATGTAAATGGAACCAGCAGAATGATAACGATATAGTCTTTACAATATAGTCTTCACAAGAGTGCGAGTCTTACTTTCATCGGTTTTACCGTCTCGCATTTAGTCTTACCTCATCGCAGTAATTATTTACGGTCTTAAATTCATCATTCAATTATCCAAGTTTTACTTACAGTGTTACAATCTCACAAGTTCATACAGTGTTACTGTATTCCAATTTCCAACACATTAATAAGTTCAAATTCTATCGATTCGGCCCAGTTTGGCACTCTGCATGATCTAGGAGATCCACACTGTTTTTGTGAAAAAAACAAATGATTAAGTTGTCTGCAAGAAGTTTCTATTCACTACAATAATTCACCTGCATCGGCATCTAGTGATTAGGATCACCATCTGTTTACCCAGCGCCTAATCTATTTCTAGTCTACTCCTGCTTTATCCTGTCTTCAACAAACAAATCTTCGAGTTTAAACGCCAATCTTTTCATCTTTCAAAAGTTAGACTCAATTTATAAAATCATATTTGTAAATTCTTAATTCTTAATAAATAAATATTCTACAAACAAATAAGTGCTGTCATTCACTTAATCAGCATCCCAAATCAAATTCTTAATTGAAATTAATTTGAAAGGAGGAACTAGGATATATTGTAAGGATATTTGTACATTAGGCGTAACACATTAAAGCATGTTGGTGCTAAATTAAATATGCGAATTTACTGTTAAAAATTCCTTTTATTTTTTTAGATACTTTAAAAAAATTGTTGCAAAATTTTTGTCATTTCACTTATAACTTTTTCTTTTTTGTTCATACAGAAAAATTGTTCTGTACGTTTTCAGCACTAAAAATGTTCATATTTGGGATTATAAAATTTGCTTTTAAGTTTTAAACCTGTTTTCCTGGTTTCACGGTGGGGCTCGACGAAGTTCAACCCAAAGGTCTTATCACTAAAAGTTTTTTTACAAAAATTTGTTCAGTGATGAAATTAGAAGATTTCAAGCCTATAATGAAAATAATCTGTCGAGGGTTTTTAAAATTAAATCGATTTTTGTCGATTTTTTAAAGGTTAACCGCTCTTATTACAATAAAAATTGAGGTATTTAAATTTTCTTTTTTTAGATCTCTTCTTCCACATCCCGTGAGCAATTTTCTTTAGTTAGAGACTTTTGTTTGTTTTTAATCGGCGTTAAATTTAAGAAAAATCACCAAAACACGTGTTTTTTGGGTGATTTTTGTGTTGTTTCTTAAAACAAATGAAGAAAAATGGTTTTCTAATCAAAAGTGTTTTAAAGCACGTACTTTTACCTTCAAAATAAAAAAAAATTATTAAATTTGCTGCAACTCTTCTAAAGTTACAGCATTTTTAAGCAGCAAAAATAAGGAATCAAAGGTATTTCGAGGAGAACAAGTACATGTAGGTACTTAAATACGCTACGGGGTGTAAATATTTTGATATAATGGAAAAGTTCATTACAAATAAAGTAAAATAAAAAAAAAATTCTTTCAGAAATCTGTTACTGTCTCAGAGATATTCTTAAATGTATGTAAGTTTCCGCAAGTTTCTATAAACGAAATAATCTTTTGATTGCTTTATAATCTGTAAATTATATTTATTGAAAGAGCAAACTTTTTTATATTTAAATCAAATTGTAACAAAACATGTAACAGATTATTTTTATTATAGGCTTGAAATCTTCTAATTTCATCACTGAACAAATTTTTGTAAAAAAACTTTTAGTGATAAGACCTTTGGGTTGAACTTCGTCGAGCCTCACCGTGGTTTATCAAACCTGGAAAAAATGGTAATGATGTGGAATTTTGATAATTGTTAAGAGTTTGATAGTCGGATTATCTAGAGTTCATAACCTCTGGAAACCTTAAAATAAATAAACTATGGCTATCTGGCTAGCAATCTTACTTCTAGTGTCAAAGCAAATTGGATCTTATTCTACTCGCTGACATTTATTTTTAAAAATACTTATTTACCAGGAGGTAAGGTGAAGTTAATGAAGACACCGAGAATTGAAAAATAAAATAATAATATATTCTAATAATGAAAATTTTAATACTACAAAGATTTTGACAAAATCTTAATCGATGCCGATTAAACTAATTATAAAACAAAATACTTTTAACAGTTCTAGAACTTTGTTAGTTTTCGAGATTTACAATAATTTTAGTTCCCTAGTTAAGCTATATTCTAAGTGCTATTCAATTTGTAATTGATTATTACGACTAATACTTTTATTTCTGTCTCTGAGTTTATTTCGAAGAGGGATAGTAACAACAAGTGATAAGGAAAGACTACAAGTATAAAAGAAGAAACAATTACAAGTACTCTTCAAATTCTACAATTATAAGCACTCTTCAATTGCTATAACTAATACAAGAAAAGGTTTTATTAACAATAGATTTAGGCACTGTCATCCAAGGCTACCGAATAATTCAAGTACTGAGTAATACCTACAGCATAAAGTATACAAAAATATAATTATAATTACATAGAACTATTGAAGTCACCAAAACTTATTTTTCTAAGGAGGAGTTAACTATATAAACCGACCAAATCAAGCAGTTACAGAATCAATTATAATTATTATTATTAAAATAACAAGTTGGAGTCCGGTTTAGTATTAAAAAGTAGCGAGTCAGTATTTTTTTAAAACAGAGTCAATTCTTATTCAGACAGAAGCCAGTCATTATAAACCTGAAGTTCGGTATTAAAACAAAGTGAAGTCAGTGTCAAAAGGAAGTTAGAAGCAGTTCGGTAAACAATTACAAAAAGTCATAAAAAAAGAAACAATAAACTGCATTTATTAATCGAAGTGATTGACCAGACGTCAATTGAATCAATCCATTCAATATAACGTTTCTACAACCTGAAAACTTATTTGACTTGTTTTTAATTAACAAGAGTGGTAAAAATTCATGTAAACAGAAGATTCAAAATTCAGTCAATTTCTTCGAGATACCTAAATTGACAGTCAACAAGAATTTTTAAATTCTTTCTCACCATCGAATCAAGTGAAATCTGTGGCAAGGATTATCTTAAATCAACAAACAGCGATAGAGACTGCCGATCTACAGCCACTGACCGTTAACCTTAATTGTCAACTCAGTCTTGTCTAAACTACTGGTATCTCCAAGACCAGCTTGAATGAGTACTCATTCTACAATACTGAATCACTATCTTCTTCAAAAGTAAGATAACTCTTATGACAAATAAACAATTTGTAATCCTAATTTCACTTTTCTATTTATCATCAAATATTCTTAAATCTAATTAGTTGCTCATTAACATCCTCACCTCGAATTACAGTAATTATTATTTTTAAACTAATTCAAAAAGAAGAATGTATAACTTCATGGGAGCTCCTGTAGATTTGCACATCTTTACTGATGTTCGACAAACTAAAGAGGAGTCCTTCTACCAACTTGAGGAACACCTAGGCGATACTTCACATCTAGGGTTCCAGATGCATCGCGTGAGTTTTGAGAGAGGAGCACTTCACTTAATTCCCACGCGAACTTATTGGTTTATCTGGCCTCTAGAGAGCTTACTATTTGGTAGTGAAGATGTTATGGTACCCTCACATAAAATTTTTCCACTGACCAACAGCTTACTGACGCGAAAAGTGGAAAACCCCACTCTCTTTGAGAGTAATGATATGAGTACGCTACACGTTGAAAACTCATACATTACCGGCTAAAATTGTCAGTCCTTGAAAAAAATTCGTATTAAAAACATGCTCTTTTCAAGTTTCAGTATCCAGCTTTAGATCCTTGCATGCTCTAAATTAGGTTAAACAAAAAGTTGAAATTCATACATTATAAAGTTTGAAATCTCCTCTTCAGGCATAGGCCAAGAAACTTAAAAAGTATTAAGCGGTTCGAAAGATATCACAAATATTATAAAGTTCTGCAGGATCGTCCAGCCTGCCATCGTTAAAGTAAAATAGCCACATCTCGATTTGTATCCAGGGCCGAATAAGTACATAACGAATCTCGGTCCTCGTTCTTAGAAATTTCTTTCTTTTTATGAAATGAAGATTTAAACAATTTTTATATGTGCATATCAATTAATCTGAAATAATAAGTACCATATTTTTTAAAAAATATTTGATGTTTAATTTTCTAATACATAATAAATAAAGAAAAGTTTCTCATTTATATAAAAAAGATAAGTAAAAAAATAATAGGACCTCACAAGGGTAATAAAAAAAAATAAAAATGCAGTAGAGTTATTATTACTTATTTTTTAACTTAAATATCGTTTAAAAATGAAGGACATGTTTTTAATAAGATTTTTTTATGTGGTGACAATTCTGGTCGGTACTGTACATAACATAACAAAATCGACGCTTAAGTAGAAAACTACGCCACTTTAGAGTAGTGCTGAAAACTGTGCCATTCCAGTTAACATCTGAAAAACAAGCCATTTGAGAAGTCGCATTCTTTCCCTCACTTCAGGTTGAACTTATTATGACAAGAAGTTTAATAATGACAGTTATTCTTGTTCTTAAATTAAACTTGAACACTCAATAAATATCTTCTAAGTATAAATTTTAATTTTCTAAAGTATTTTGTTATATTTTTGTCAACCTAAAGTATGGACAAAAATTTGATATCCGAAATGGCACGTTCTTCAGATGTTAACTAGAATAGCACAGTTTTCAGCACTACTCTGAATTGGCGTAGTTCTCCACCCAAGAGATGAAATCATAAATGACCTTGATATTACAATGAAGCTTTCCTGGAATTTTCAGCATAGTTTTATTTTTCTTTTCGAGATAAAAATCATTAATCATTGGAGTGCATAGGTTCGGAGCCACTGAGCAGGTTTTTTAAAGGGCTCAAGTAATGGAGTTTTAATGATCATTGTTAATTTCGAGTTAATTGCTGTTTCATAAGAGGTCTAACTTTTGGTTAATGGCTTAATTAAGTATTTAGTAAAGTAGATTTATATACCATTTAAATAAGTTTTGTTCAACTTTACTTCGGAAATTAAGTTTGTCTCAAGATCTCTTGCTAAGATGTATTGGTGACAATGAAGGAAACGAGAAAAATCATTCTACCATAAAATGTTTCGTAATTTGGTCTCTGAGTATTTAACATTGTTGTCATGTGCCTGTTAAAAAATTTACATATTTAGTTCCTATTTAAACTAAAAAAAAAAAAATCATATTCGAATATTTTGAGAAATAGTAACAGAAAAAATAGTTTTCTTAAAAAAAATTATTTTAACTGGTTCTAAAAATTGTTAAATTTTTTTTTTAATCTTTTTAGTTTAGCTAGAAAACGCGCTTTCGGTCAATTAGTCCCACCAGTTTGTAAAAATTGTAAGAAGTTAAAATGGAGAAGACGCGCTTCATAGTTTTATGTTCCAAGAGAATAAATTATAATATTTCCCTAATCAGCAATCTTAGCGCTATGAAATACACATTCTGGTTCCTTAATATTTTTGCAGGAGCCCCTCTGCACGTAAGAAATTCGGAATAAAAAAAATCTTTTTGTAACTTCCCTACAAAATCAGAGGCTATAACCTATGACATCCCCCTAAACTTGAGGCCTAGAAATACTCCTGAAAAACGTTGTTACGTTCTATAAAGGGAATTCAATGAATTGAACTTTACTTGTTTTCCAGACAATCCAATAAATTGTTAAGCTAAACATAAACATGAAACGTGGAATCACTTTCGACTGCTGTGTAGTCCAATTCGAATAGCAGGTCGACGACTCGTATCGTTTAATGTAACTGTCATTCCGTCAATTTGCTTTTGTTCATTAGTTATAAATTCAAAAATAAATCTTTTGAAAATTTAAAATCGAATCCTAACAGATTATCAAACCAGGGTCGCCTAATTGTTATTGAATTAGTTTTAACAAACCAAATAAACTTTTATTCTCGTGCACTGAGCACTGTTTGTCATCGAATATTAAAGGCAGTCTCCTGTGAAATTTTAATTAAGTCCGAAAGAGACAATTTTTGCAGCAGATCGCTTGTCTTCCCAAACCAAATTAATACCGTCGATTGGGAGCAACAAGATGCCAATTCAGGTGATAGTTGAGAAACATGCTACTTCAGTTAAGATTTGAACAAAGTGCCTTCTCGGATGTCAAATTTGTCTCCTCATTTTAGGTTGTTATAATTATAACAACAGATTGGCTCATGGCAGCAATTCTTTTTTTAATTTAATTTAAATTTTAAATAGTTAACATTAGTGTATGAGTTTCAATAATTTTTAAAATTTTCACTATATTTCTGTCAACATAAAATAAACAAAAAGTTGACATCCAAGATGGCACGATCTTCTATTCTAAACTGGGATTGCACGCTTCTTAACTGTAACCTGAATTGGCGTCTTACTGTTTCCAATCGACGATACAGCTTTGAGCTCATATATAAGAGAGAAAATTTTCTAATCAGTGCAAATCAGATTCGAACACTCTACGTCCAACCTAGCGAATATGTCCAAATCGGTTGGACTGGTCTGCTTTACAATATCTTGTTGAGCTTATTTGATAATAGTAGCTAAATGTCAAATAAGTAAAAACATACTCAGCATTTTGAATCCTTCATTACTCAGGTAATGAAAACCAAGGACGTCAATGGTCGCAGGAAAAGGAACCAGGGTTAGACTAGAGATACTGGTAGGTAAGAAGGTGGGGAAAAAATCCGTATAGAATCCTCCACCTTACATCATTTCGATGTCCGCTATTGATTGGTGAAGGTTCTTACCCCTTTTTATTTGTCGGCTGATCGAGATCTGATGATGGGCTGAGGGATCTATGGGTATATGTGGAGTTAGCACTCGGCAATGTTTGTTGCTTAGTTCAATCGTCCCGCTGAGGGTTAAGTACTCCTATAAAGCGAGGAAGGTTTAGCGGGTATTACACAGAGTCAAACTCACGGGGGAATATTTATATCCCCAAGTAAACAATTTTCTGAACTCGAGTCCCACACACGGGGAGCATCATCATTAAATTCATGTATTATGCATTGTAAGATGTTCCTTATGGTGAGTAAATGCATTTTCCAAACCTCGTAAGGGAAAAAAAGTAAAAACATATTTGATTGAAGTAGTTAAACATTGCGTCTACATTCGAGTGTGGAGAAATAAAATAGGAGCCCCTATATTGATTTCCACCACCCGAGAAACCGAGAGAACCTAGAAGAACAGGTTTTGCAATGTCATGAGAGCTCCACTACTGTTTGCTAAACTAAAGAGGAATCCCTGTATTAATTTAGAGAACGTCTAGGCGATCCTTTACCTCAAGTGTTTCAAATAAATCGCGTGAGTTATGAGGGAGGGCGCCTACACTCAATCCACACACGCTTTCGTTGGTCTATTTGGCCTCTAGTGAGCTTATCCTGTGGTAGTAGAGATATGGTGAGAATCCCTACACACGACTCTTCCACTCTCAAGTAGCTTACTGATTGTGAGTTACCTAGCACAGGATAGAGAACCTCCTCGAGTCCTTTCCGCCAGACGACTGACTGAGTTGGTGAGCGAAACCGAATATAAGTATCGAGCCGTTAGTCGCGGCTACAAAGAAAGGGAAGAAAGAGACACGCAAGATGTGAGACACCGCACGCTCTTCAAGAGCCGTGCTGGTTTCTACTTATAGTGATGGTATGAGTACGCTACACATTGAAAACTCATCATTACAACCATATCTTATTTACTTTTCAATATGATGTTCTTTTTAACATGATACAACTCAGTTAGAGGTTAATTTTTTCAGTGTGGAGATTTTTAATAATCCACTGGGTTACTCTAGGGAACCTCTATGAATTCTTGAGGGTGTTTCTGGAAAATTCCTAAAGACTCCATGTGAGGGCTCTGGAAAACTGCTCCGGGTGTTTTGAAGTTTCTGCAAGATGCCTTGGAAGATTGTAGTGAAACTCTATGAAGACTTTGTCCAATGATAGAAGAATCTTCAGAGGATCCTTAGAGAGGCTCTAGGGTATCAGTTGGGTTCTCTACAAAAGTTTCAAAGAATCTTTGGAGAAGCTTTGTGGAATTTTTAGGGATTCACTGCTTCCCTTCAAAGGTTCCGGAGAATTCCTTTGGAGGCTCTTCAGAATCCCTTGAGAGGGTTCGAGAAATCTCTGAGTTTTCTCTAAACTGGAAAATCCCAAAAGATTCCATTTGTTCTAGACGAGAAATGCATTAACTACACCTATTGGAACCTTCTTGAAGCATGCTGCTCCCGTCTTCTTATTTTAGGAGAACATCTGACTCAAATAGAGCGTGCTTCTATTTTACAATCTGTTTACTTTGTTGTTCTCTCAAAGTCAGGAGGCTTGTGTCTCAAACTTCCAGAGGGTTTCGTTATGTGTAATTGCTAATTGATACACCAGTTCGAACAGCAGTTTTTACGTGTGAAGCATGTCATAGAAGACCTGCAAAAATCTCTTTGGAGACTGTAGAGAATTACAAAAAAGCAGAAAAATTCCTTGGGAGATTTAGGAAAAGTACAGATGATGACTTAGAGAATTTCTAGAAAGGCTTTCTGGAATCTCTGTGGTTACACTTGAGAATCTCTTAGGTGTTTCTGTAGAATCCTTGTCATAAGAAATTACAGGTGATGACCTGGGAGGCTCTGAAGAAGCTCTGAAAAAACTCTAGGGAGTACCTGTGGAGGTTCTGGAGAATTTCTGGGAAGACTTTGAAGAATGACTAGAGCTCTGGAAAACCCCAAGAGAATCTCTAGGGAAATTCTTGGGAAACCTTGAGAGATTTTGACATATGTTAATTTTGTTATATTTAATATTCTCAATTGTACATGAATCATTTCACTAAATGCTTCATGAAAATACATCAATATTTTTTCCAAGAATAAATCCTCAAGTTTAATCAATGACTGTTATTTGTTTAGATGCGATTTTTTTGCGTGTATGCAACGCTTTATACTCACTTCCGAAAACGACATATTCAAGCTAAACCGTCTTTTCAGTAGGATTCGTGTGAAAAAGTAGTTACTTAGAAAGCTCCGCTTTCTGTGGGTGCTTTTAGTAACCATCGCGTGATGACTTCAAAAGGAAGGCAACAACAGGTAGCGTAGCAGGATTTTTGTCAAATGGAGCAAAGCTCTTTTGTAAACTTCTTTTCTTTGTTGTTCACTTCAAAGATTGCTATGCCATCTCCTTTGTCAGTTTTTGTTTGGTGAATAATTTACTAGAACATAAAGGAGATTTAATTAAGAGCTTCCTCTATAAATTTCAGTTCAGGCTAAAGAATTTGACTTTTCTCAAGTTTTCTTTGTTAAATTAAAAATTGATAAAATTCTTGTTTTAGAAATAAATAGAAAAAACCAGTAATTCTAATATTATAAAAACAACAAATTAAAAATTTTTATTTTAATTAAAAAAACCTTCTAAAATCCTCCGAAAGTATTATTTTCTTTATTTTTTCACAATCCGCACAGAAGAGGCTCAGTTTTATAAATTTTTTTAAAAATCTGATGAAAATGTTTTATGGTTCAAAAATATTCTTCATCAATAAATATCCCCATAAATCCCAATAAATAATTTCCAATTTTTAGATAAACTAAAGCAATGCAATAATTTCTTTGTTCAGTAAAATTTATTAAATTATTTAATACTATAGACTCATAACCCATATTACATAAAATCAATTTAAAAACATGAAAATTCAAAATTTAAGAAATCTTTCAAAGTTTTTGATTATTTTAAACTCTGAAAACAACACGAATGGAAAATCTCCAATTTTCTTTATTTCGTTCAATATTTTGATTGTACTGTGAAAGCCAATTTTCTGGAAATTTTAAATTTAAAAGGTCTTCATTTGAAATCTTCCAGTCTAAAAGTTTTCAAATATCCACGCTTCTAAATCGAAATCTTTGAAGTAAGAAAACATGCAAAGTTTGACGTTTTCTCTCTTACAATGTTTGAACAGAACTTTAGAAATTGAAACCTCGAAAAATCTACTTTTCTTAATTCTGCAGAATTTCCCAGGAAAATTGTTTTGATTCATAACCATCAAAGTAGAGAATTCTTTTTTATTCAGATGTATTTTAAACATTATTTATATCATATTTTCTTATAATGTCGCTTGTTTATTATTTTTGCAAATTTCAAAAAATCAAAAAACTGATTCTTTAAAAATATTTTACACGTAACATTAAAATTTTTTTTTAGAAATATTTAATACACAACAAACAAAAAGTATGATTCTTTATACTTCTTTATTAAAAACAAAATAATAATTTAATGAAACTAAGATAATAAATTAGGATATTATATTTCCCTCATAAAATAAACAAATGAAATTCAAGATAAAAGATTTACCTTTGAAAGAAATACAGATTCCGACTCATCAAAAGAAAATACTACATAAAAGAAGATAGAAGGGAGTAGTTTCTTACTTCTCTGAATGTTTCATTATTTCGTTAGAATTTCAAAGCTATTCTTCTATATCAGCATTAATGTAAAAATGTACAATACGGCTTAAAAATGAATCTAAATATAATATTCGAGAAAATATCACTACACGGAAAGAAAAATTTGTTGAAATTTTCCTAAACTATTTTTAATAACATTTCTTAATACACAGAATTTTGTTATTTATTTGTTTGTTTATTAGATGTTTAATAAATTGACAATGTTATAGTTACTTCTAATAAAATTTTTGTTTAAGTATAATAAAAGAACAATTTTAGTAAAAATTTATTTCTGCGCCTAGACTCGTTAAATGCAAGTCAATGGCCATAAAAAGATAATTATTTTTTTCTCATGTCTCGAAAATTTTCAATTTTTACACGCATTTCGGTAGAAGAGAGCTCTAATTTTTTATGCTATCTTCAAGAAACCAAAGTTCACCAATCGGATTATAACAAACACTTAAAAATATCAAAGTCGACGGGTGCCAGTAATCGAGCTATTAGCGAATATTGTTCGTGAAGAAATTGAAAGAGGTTTGAAAGTATGAGAGAAGTCATTCGTTAAAATTATCTTCTTCTGAACGTCAGGTGTGTGGAATCGTACTTTTAGAAATTTGTGAACGTTATCTCTTTCCGGGAATAAAATATTCATGTTAACCTAGAATAAATATCTTAAAAATAACCGAAAATTCCTTTTAATTTATATAATTAATTTAGTTATTTAATTTTATTGATTCAAATTTCAATCAAGTTTTAAATAATTTTAAAAAGTTTTTTTCCTATTTCTCTGTTGTGATAAAGACAAAACTTTTGAAACAGTTTTTTCCCTTTGTCGACAATGGACAATGTGAAAAAGAGGTGATGAAAATTCAATTAAAAAATTAAAATATCAAGTTCAACGATGGCAATTTTTCTTCGTTTCATAATAAACTATACATCAAAGAAAAATGTGATCAGATAAAATTTAGCACTAGCATACACAGAATTAAACAGATTTTCTCGATATTCATAAGCTCATTTGAATTTTTAAAAATTTTTCTTTTAAAGCAAAATAATAATGTATGAGTTCAAATAAATATACTCTAAAATATCTTCTATGACGTATTTTTATTGTTTAATATTTAATATTTACACTTCTATTTTTAAATTTATTGAAATTAAAACATAAACATAAATAATACCCTAGAGTCAAGTTATTTTAAACTTAAATAACTAAATAAATATAGAATATAATAACTTATAAATTCAAAACAACTATATATTATATAATCATAAGTTTATACATAATATCTTGTATTATTTATTCATATTAATTTACAGAAAGAATTAATAATTATAAACTTCTTTTATTAAAACAATCTATAATAAACCATCGCATGCATAAAATTCTTCTTTCAGCCCTGTCGTCTTTAATCTTTCATTACATTTTTCTGAAAGAATTTTCCACTCTATTTATTATCGAAAAAAGTAAACACGTTAAATTTTATATTTTCGTAATATATTTAAAATAAAAATGTAAGGAGCACTAAATTGAATTTTATTTTTCTGAAAATTTGATAGGTCACGTATAGCTTTTGAATATGCTCTCCTTCTATATGCTTGTAGGAAATTAATTTACTAGAAGCCAAGCGTAAAACGATGTAAACTTTTCTCCATGCATCAACACTTCTGTCATGTTGCCAAAGCTCGATCATAGTTAAATTTTTAGAATAGTTTAGAACATAGTTTTATAATTTTTCTCAAGAGGTATAATTTTGAATCATTCAAGTAAACTATTTTATGAGATTAAAACAATTTTTTGAAAATTGCATCACATTCCTGATGGTTGCTATTTGCTGAATGATAATAACTTTATATTGATCAAGGGAAATTTATGCAATCTAACAAAATTTGCAATCTTGCTTTAACTCGTTTTAGACTATATGCATTCTAAACCTAAACTATCCATAACAGAGGAAATGTGATCGATATTCTTGTCCCGTACCTGTGTTCAGTATCCAAGTATTTCATCCTTTCGCGTTATATGCGAACACGGTAACGAGCTGAACGCCCCGAGGCGTATTAACGTTTATGCCTAGACTTGCACCAAGAAACTCAAATCACGCCCATACATTTGGGTTTGCATACTATTGCACATTCCTTCACTTTTATCACTTTTCCATAACTAAATAGAGTGAAAAGTTTACTTCATTTTCAGGACGCCAAATCAGTTCTGATTCTGATCGACATAATGTTGCAAAAATATAATACATTACAATTTGTGATGTTGGTATGCTTTTGGAAATCATCATACATTCATTCAGATGAAACTTTTACATGCGCACTTTTATGGAAGAGAAAATAGTTTAGGGAATATATAGTCGCTTGTGGATTATTTTTAACACAGAGTTGGTTTTTCTAGTACTTCAAACTTTAAAAGTCGATAAAAATTTTATAATGAACTTAGTCAATTGAACATTTTGTCACGGTAAAGTAGTTTCAAATGTCAATTTCTGTGCTTTCTACTAATTAATGAAAATTAGTAAAAATAAATTGCTGGAATAGATGTTTCTAGATTTTGTAATTGAAGTTCATTATGTTTTTCTCCATGTAGGATATCTGTGATTTTATTTTAAGGTTTCTTTTTTAACTGTGACGCGGTAGAAAGTTACCTCGCACAATATTAATTAATTTAAAAATAAATTATTACACACCAGTCGGAAATTAATTTTAGACTATTGTTCAGCCTTAATGTAAACTTGGCGATTTGTGCCTGTTATTATTTTGAGTTTACATTATTTAATTTTATTAGATGTTTAAAATTCACTTTAATTTATATTTATTTTGATTCTTGTCAAATTTAAGATTTAGTTAAATTAAGATTTATTTCTATTTTGATTTTGTATTTAATTAATTAAATTGATTAGATAATATTATTATTTGAACTTACGGTTTTTACAAGTTAACTTGTCAGATCGAACACTGCTTGACTCTGATGTAGAGTTTTCCACATCATAATGAATCGTCGAGGAGGTGGTCCTGGTGGTCGTCATCGTCGTGGTTGGCATTCCTGATCGTCGTGGGATTGTCCTGGCATCTGGGTCCGGATGTGAGTTCCGTTCTCTCAAGAGTGTCAGGACCAGAAGATGATCCACTACACCTAATTAACGTTCCACGGTCGATTGCCGCTCGATTTTAAAATGTATTCGTGAGAGCGGAACTGCGGCGCATATGTCGCTGCACATTGACTTAACGACGAGGCGTTCTCGTTGTCGTGGTATTCTGAACTGGTGTGTTCGACCGTATGATTATGTATTATTAAAAGTGTAAAACTTTCTTTGTAAAGATGTAATTAATACTACTGACGGAGCTCTATTTGTAGCTATTGTACCAGCCCAGGTAAGTTCCTATATTAACAATTTATTTGTTTTGCTGTGATGATGTCGATGTCCAATCATAGACATTAAATTTAGAGTCAGTGTTCAGTGCGTGTATTTTTGTAAATGGCCGTGCCATGCGGCCGGCTATTTTTGATTTCTTGTAACCTTTTGAAATGGTTTGCATTTAATAAATTTGTTATGTTGTGGTTTAATTTAAATTCTTAGTTTGTTGCTGCTCCTTACTACCCACTCAACGGATTATGATTTAGTCGTGGGTTTATTATATTTCATTTAAAGATTAAAATCAGTTGATTAATTTATTTAGTCTTTTATTTTACTATTATTTTTGTTTAGTTATTTTTCATTAAAATAACTTGGCGTCCGGGTTTTGTTTTTATATTGTTTACTTGATTTTGATTAAATATTTAAAATTAAATTAAGAAACATCAAAGATAATTTGGAAAAATTGCGTCACAAAACATAGAGCTAGTTTTGAAGCAATAGTAAAAAATCAGTACGACAACTCTTGGTAAGCGTTCGGGAATTTTCAAATACGTTTGGAAGATTTTGGATCTATTCGGGATTTCCCGAATTAATTCGGAAACTTTTAGGTACGCTCGGAAGTCCTCGGTTCCGCTCGGGAACTTCTGGTACCGTTTGGGAATTCTTGACTGCGTTCATTCTTGCCCAGAATCAGAAGTATAACAGATAGCGGTTGTAAAAGACGGATGAAGTGTCACACACCAAAGTCTTCTTATAAAGGACTCGGGCTGTGGCCACGAAATCCTAAAAATTAAATTCAAATTTATTTATTGATCCTTTATTACTAAAATTTAAAGAATAACATATTACTTTGTATTTAAAAATTAATCTTAAGGAGTTACATTTAGAATTTTCAAAAAATCGATTTCTTTTTTATTGCAGTTTCTAAAAATATAATATTTCATATATTTGGTCCTGAAATACACGATACAGTGTAAGGACAAAAATAAAATTTTTATCCGACTGAAAATAGTACTCAAAACTTTGAACGCGTTTTTCTCAAAACCATGTTTTGGGAGTCCATGATCACTGTAACTTGAGAACGGCTGTACCGACCGGTTGGAAATTTATACCACTTATTTTATATATAATTGTCCGGTATATGGAAGGAGGATTTATTGTTTGGACAATTAATTTTTTCTATAGCCGAAAATGTGATTAGAATTTTGGTCGAAGAACAATTTTTTACTTTCAACATCCACAATTTTGCGAAAAATCATAATTCCTCAAATAACTTCGTCCAAGTACATCATTATTTCATTAAATAACAATTCCTTCTTTTCGATTTGATTTCAGATGATCCAGTCAAGAGATAGCGTGATGACGGCAAAAACATTTTTTTGAGAAGCTTACGCAAATGTTGTGTCATTCACCTGTTTCTTCATATGAACTTCTTATAATTACAGTAGAATATTTTCTAGAAAAATATGTAAATATATAATTTAAAAAGAGATTTGTTATTAATTATTTTAATGTGTGGCCAGAAAAAATTTCTAAAAAACAGCTTTTTTTGAAGCTTTAACTGTACGTAACACCCTTAAATAAATGTAAATAATAAATAAAGTATAAAAAAGAATAAAAATTAAAGAAAATAAGTGAAATTTTGGATTTTTTATGATTATTAACTTCAAAATATGATCTTTAACAAGATATAAAATTGAGGGGCTGGATGCAATAAGGGGATACGCTCGAATTTAAGTGAAAAAATATTGTATAGCAGGTCTGTTTTTTAAAGGTTTTAAAATTTCAATTTTAATTACGGATATTTGTTGAGAATCAAAATGCGCATCTGTTTTTCTTATAAAGAATTTTGTGTCTTTTTTAGTTTTCAATATAATATTAAAAAATTAAATTTTTGAAAATAGTAAATTCCTAATGTTTTACCTTTTTAACTTGTGATAGCGTTTTTATTTTTTAATATTTTTCAAAACTGACAATAGAAAACTTAGATTACGGTATTTTGAAACCAAATCAACAAGAAAAAGTCAATTATCTTAATAAACAAAAAAATTAATAATTTTTTTCCATCGTACTGCAAAAACGTGTTTTGTTAGCTTTAGGCGCTTCGTTTAGAAAAAATATTTTTAGCTTGAAAAATTTCAAAGCGTAAATGTTTTGTATTAGGATATAAATAAGTTTTCTAGAAAGTTAAATTAATATGTTTTAAATGCCTGAAACGTAATTAATGTTTAAAAAGGCTAGCGCGTCAGATATCTCACGCGTAAACTACCGTCAAACGTGCAAGTCGGATATTTAAGTATGTTGTCGAAATTATATTTTGGTCTGTTTGGCAAGCTGAAAGTAATAATATTTCATTAAAAAATTTTCTAATTTAATGAAATTAAATTAAAGATTTTCTTTTTAATTTAAGTTTTTTTCTCCTATTTATTTTTTGCTAAAATGTGATCAAATTTTAATATATAATTGTATTTGTTATAAACAATTTTTATAAACAATTAAGCAACAATCCATAATTTTGATGAATTATAAATCCTTTTTTTGACAAAGTGTCTGAATTCGTTCTTTATAAATGGACATTCAGCAGAATGTTACCAAGTGTCAATAATTGTAGTAGTTATAACACTGCAAAAACATGGTGTCTTAAATTGGACAAAAATGTCTTAATTTAAGACATTTTTGAACAATTTAAGACACCTGTTTTTGCAGTGAAACAATTTTCATAAACAATCGATTGAGAATTGGTAACTTCGATACATAAGAAATTCATTTTCACTACAAATGCTTTTACTTATACTTATGACTTCACAAGTTGTGCAATAATAACTAATCTTTTAAATTTTGTTCGTTATTATCAATTTTTCTAAACAATTGTTTAAAAGTCAGTAACTAAAATTATTTAAAAAGGCGTTTTTATTATATATGTTGCTGTCTCTTAATTATGTCATAAAAAGTCGTGGAAAATAATCACAGGAAATGTGCCATCGAGTGAAGGTAACGATAGTCGATGACCCAACCATTATTAAATTTCAACTTTTACGATATTTTAAAATTTTAAGCGTTTATTATAGAATTATATTTAATACATAAAATGAAAAAACTGTAACTGGTTATGTTCTACAATTTGTTAAAAAATAATGAACTTCTTATGCATCGAAGTTTTCAATTTTCAAGCGATTGTTTATAAAAATTGTTTATAACAAATTAAATTATTGAATTTAATCTCATTCTGACAAAAGTCCATTTATAAAAAACGACACTTTGTCTTAAAAAAATTTCTAATTCATCAAAATTATGGATTGTTGCTTAATTGCTTATAAAACTTTTGTATAACAAATGAAATTACTGACATTTAGTCATATTCTGGCAAAAGTCCATTTTTAAAAACGAATTCAGACACTTACTCTAAAAAGAAATTTCGAATTTTGAATTTTGAACTGTAATTGTAAGAAAGTGTCATTTCTTTGTATTTAAAAGCTTTTAGAAACATTTAAAAAAAAAAATTATTTATTTATTGCTGAATTGTTAATACTTTCGACAAAATCAAAAATGTAACAATCGACCTCGACAAATCTTTGCGGAATTTAATAAGCTTTAAAGTAAAAAAAAGCATGTTAATCCGTCTATAATTCTGACCTACGAGTTAATTTGTCCACGATAAGCCGGTTTTGTCCCCCTATGCTTCGTCAAATTTATAAAAAATATACTGTGTCTATTTTTTTAACCTTCGTCCAAAATAGAAAAAAAGTTTATTTTTTATAAAAATAATGCAAGAAAAAAAAACCTATTAAAAAAACCTTAAAATATAATATAAAATCTAAGTTCCATAAAATCTACGTTGGAATATTATTCCGAACTCTAATATTAGCTGAAATATAAAAAGTTTTAAAGATTAAAAAAGTAAGAACAGTAAAAAATGCTGAAAAAAATCGAATTATTTTTTTCGAAAATTGAACTGTGTCCACAATCTTTATTCTTTATCGTTAATTTTTTTTCTTTTTTTAAATAGATTCCCACAACCTCTTGCATTAATTTAAGAAATTTTAATATTTCAAAGAAGAAAGAAACGAAATCCTAAAATGTAAATATATATATTATATAAAAAAAAGGTCAAATATACTCTAAATTCCTTCTTTTAAATAAAATTTAACAAAGAATTAGATTTGGGATGAGGATAAATTAATGAGACACTAAATTTTAGTAAGAATATTTATTTGTAGTCAAAAAATGAGAATTCAACAAGAGCAATAATTTCATGTAAAAATTGAACCTTACTTCGAGTGAGAAACGATTAAAGAATTATTTAGTATGGGACTTGTCGTAGTAAATCCTCCCTGGTTGATTGTAAATAGAGATATGGACTTAAAATCTTGAGTAATGAATTGGGCTGCAGATTCAATGCCGCTGCAATTCGGAAGTGCTTTCACAGGTAGGATGCTTACACACGCTGCACAATAGCTTGTTGTCTTCCAGACAGATTTGACAGGTGGCTGGTCTTGTTTTGGTTTCAAGATTTTTTTAGTTGAACTGCAACGTACAAATTTAATTATTCACAATTTGAAATGAAGGACTTAAACTTCACAATAACTCCACGATGCAAATGATATTATTTGATGAACAAGTGAATTAACATTTAATACTTGCAGAACTATCACTAGACTACTAGAGACTATTTACTGGAGACTAGAACTGTTAACTGAAGACTGGGTGATAGGTCTGTTTGTTGTTGAATTTGCTTATCAATTTTGGTAGATTTGCTGTATCTCGTGATACAGAAAAACTCAATCTTCCTCTATGGGAGATTATTTCTCAAGTGTCACAGGTCCGAAAAGCAAGTTTATTCTATCGAGCTGAAACTTGGACAAAATGTTGTCCTATTGAATAGTAATGAATAAAAAAAAAATCTTGACTATAGAAGAAATATTAAGATTGGGGGAGGGGATGAAATTTTTGATTTTTTTAAAAAACTGTTTGCTTTGATAAAATTTTTGTTCTTATAATTTAAATTGAAAAAATTCTTGTAATACCAGTTTCGATAGATTTTTTCACGCTCTTTCGATCGGTCATATTGTTTTTTACGAGAAAAAATTTTTTGATCCCTAAAAATGGAAAATAAAAATAAAAATGACTTTTTCTTCAAAAAGGACAATTTTTAATTTTTTTTTTTTTTTTTAAATGAAAGCCCTACTTTTTTCCTATAAAAAATCTTTGGAGTAAAATGTTGGATGAGAACTCCTAATCATCGAAAATAAATGTTGAATAGAACCTAACGCCTGTGACCCTCGCTGCCACTAGCACACACTGTGGCCAAAAGCACTATTTTTGATAAAAATCAGCCGACAACTCAAAAATGAACCGATTTTAATTATTTTTTTTTAAATACTCAAGAATGTTTGTACTATAACGCTTAACTGCTACAAAATCAAGATTTTTTTTATAAACTAAAATAAATGTTAATAACTTTTAAAAAGTAAAAAATTGATTTTTGAGAAAGTGATTTCCAGATACTTTGATGCAAGAAACTATATAAACTTATATATTTTACACATAAATTTTGTCTAAAATATTTTTAAATGGTTCCAGTTATAACACAACAATTTTTAATTTGTTTAAACAACCTTAGTTAACAAATAAATAACTTCCGAACTTTTCCTACCTTAGACTTCGTTTCTTTTGTAAAACTAATTAATTACTATCGGCCTAGAGTTCTAATACAGTTGGGGATAATTTCTAACAATTTTTAAATTGTTTAAACAATCTTAGTTAACAAATAAATTACTTTTAAAGCTTTCTTTATTTAGATCTTGTTTTTTTGTGAAATTAATTAATTACTATTGGTCTAATATTCTAATACAGTTCAGGTTGTTTATTAACAAATTGTAAATTGTTTAAACAATCTTAGTTAACAAGTAAATTACTTTGAAAGTTTTCTTTACTTAGATTTCCTTTGTTTTGCAAATTTAACTGATAACTTTTGGCCTTGATTCATCATAAAGTTTAAGATGTTCAGTAATAATTAATAATTAACTAAGATATAGTTTAAACAATAGAATAATTGTTAGAAAACATCTCAAACTGTATTATAAATCTAGGCCAATACTTAATAATTAAATTTGCAAAAGAATCCAAATCTAAGGATTACTAAACATCTTAAACTCTATGATAAATCAAGGCCAAAAGTTATCAGTTAAATTTGCAAAACAAAGGAAATCTAAGTAAAGAAAACTTTCAAAGTAATTTACTTGTTAACTAAGATTGTTTAAACAATTTACAATTTGTTAATAAACAACCTGAACTGTATTAGAATATTAGACCAATAGTAATTAATTAATTTCACAAAAAAACAAGATCTAAATAAAGAAAACTTTAAAAGTAATTTATTTGTTAACTAAGATTGTTTAAACAATTTAAAAATTGTTAGAAATTATCCCCAACTGTATTAGAACTCTAGGCCAATAGTAATTAATTAGTTTTACAAAAGAAACGAAGTCTAAGGTAGGAAAAGTTTGGAAGTTATTTATTTGTTAACTAAGGTTGTTTAAACAAATTAAAAATTGTTGTGTTATAACTGGAACCATTTAAAAATATTTTAGACAAAATTTGTGTGTAAAATATATAAGTTTATATAGTTTCTTGCATCAAAGTATCTGGAAATCACTTTCTCAAAAATCAATTTTTTACTTTTTAAAAGTTATTAACATTTATTTTAGTTTATAAAAAAAATCTTGATTTTGTAGCAGTTAAGCGTTATAGTACAAACATTCTTGAGTATTTAAAAAAAAATAATTAATATCGGTTCATTTTTGAGTTGTCGGCTGATTTTTATCAAAAATAGTGCTTTTGGCCACAGTGTGTGCTAGTGGCAGCGAGGGTCACAGGCGTTAGGTTCTATTCAACATTTATTTTCGATGATTAGGAGTTCTCATCCAACATTTTACTCCAAAGATTTTTTATAGGAAAAAAGTAGGGCTTTCATTTAAAAAAATAAAAAAAAGTTAAAAATTGTCCTTTTTGAAGAAAAAGTCATTTTTATTTTTATTTTCCATTTTTAGGGATCAAAAAATTTTTTCTCGTAAAAAACAATATGACCGATCGAAAGAGCGTGAAAAAATCTATCGAAACTGGTATTACAAGAATTTTTTCAATTTAAATTATAAGAACAAAAATTTTATCAAAGTAAACAGTTTTTTAAAAAAATCAAAAATTTCATCCCCTCCCCCAATCTTAATATTTCTTCTATAGTCAAGATTTTTTTTTTATTCATTACTATTCAATAGGACAACATTTTGTCCAAGTTTCAGCTCGATAGAATAAACTTGCTTTTCGGACCTGTGACACTTGAGAAATAATCCCCCCTATGCATAATGAAACATAAGAAGGCTTAACACTGTCATATGTAACCATATTTTATTAAAAAATCATTTTCATGCAAAAGTTATTGAGCAAAATTCAATAAGTGAAACACTATTTTCTGTATCTATGTAAAGTGAATAAATCTCTTTTTCAAGAGTTGAAAAGAGATTTTCCAACTTTGAAAAGTCATTACGTGAGCGAATTAATGCCTATCTATTATTTAAAAAAAAAATCTGCTGATCCTGAAAATTGATTGAGATGTTGGCCGCTCGCCAACGAATGGTACTGATATAAAACAAGTGCACATATTGAATTATGGTACAAAGGCGCACACAAAAGCGTCCATTATAAATATATACACATAAACATCACGTTCAAACTCGTTTTTCCTCTCTTTCATTGATTTTTCCGCATGTTCTTTATATCCAAGCACTTGAATGGTTTATAAAACAGTATATTCAATGGTATTTTTCAAGATACGCTTGTCTCTCGTATTCGATTTTCACGGGTCTCTCTCTCTCTCTCTCTCTCTGTTGAAAAGCCAAGAATGGAAAAACGTGTGGGTGGCTTCAAAACGTCACGATATCCAACAGCCAAACCTTATGTCCCGAGTACAACGAACTGAATCCGATAACCCACGTTGCGTTGCGATAAAATCTCGTGATTTTTAGTATAAAAAAAATTCAGGAACTCTCGCCTGAATGACTGTTAACAGCTACAGCAATTGAATGAAAAAGTCAATACGATGCACGCAGTCATGCAGACTGTACTGTATATTTCGAGCTGGCCGGATGACTGAACTTTCGCTCCAATTCAAATTCCAAATCATGATAAGGACATTTGTATTCGCGCTGAAAAAGGCATTTAGCGCTGGGACGTGATTTCCGGAGCAATATTCTCACCGCACACTATACACACACTTGCTATCAAGTACAAATTACCCTACTGGGAAGAGTGAACTTGACATTTCCTGGAAAAAGAAGGAAAAATGACTGGAATCGAATTTTTATAAAAATATATTTTAAATTAACAGCTTTCATTTCAAATATAAGATTCTGTATCGATTTTACCATTTTTACATATATCAATTTCCGTGCAGAAATTTCAACATGAATCAGAACCGGATATATAGATAAATCCGGACCGGATATGCTTGCCTGATCAGTGAGATGTCGGGATCAAGCGTTTTTTAGAATCCTATTTTTTATTGGAACTTACAATAGATTTAAAATAATGAAGTTTTGATACAAATACGTACCCATTTAATTATTTACTATATTTCTTAATGTTGTATAAAAATTAATTCTTTTTAATTTAGCGGATAAACAACTTCACTGTCAAAGAAATAACTTAAAATTTTTCAGATATTTCATTTCCAATTTTTTCAGAAGCAATAACATTTTCTTCAGTAGACGTACCTTCATCATCAACATCAAAGCGCCTACACGTTTTTTTTAAAGATAACTATTTTTTTGATTACAAAATTCCTTTAAAAACATTTTTTTATTATGAGGTACAATTATAGTTATTTTTTCAGATATAAAAAAAGTAAAATAAATTTACAATTTTAAGTTTCAAAATTAATGTTTAATTTTCAGAACAGTTTGCTAATAGAATTCAAGAAATAAAATTAGACAAGAAGGGGACAATACAAATATTATTATTCTTAAAAAGGTATGATAATTTGAAAAAACATCCTTATCACAAAGCGGTAAAAAAACTTTTGGAACAAATCTAAATAAACTAGCTTTATTTTGTTTATCAGAGTTACTTAAAGTAAAATATTTCAATTTATTTAAACAAATATTAATATGGTTTTTAATAAATTCTGTAGGGTAGTCATTAACATTAAAAATATCAGTAATTGATTGTAAATTGTCAGAATGGAAATTTTCATGTGAAAGTGAAATCGCTCGGTCCACCAAATTGTAAAAAATATTTTTTTTTTTATTGAATAGTGTAATTGAAGAAATAACTGATTAAACGTCCAGATAAAGTTGGTTTTTATACCAATCAGTAATTATTGTGTTGTTTTCCTTCATCAAAGTTAAATCTAAGAAATTAATTTTTTTTGAGGTAAAACGAGATTCCCGAGATCATTAATCCTCTACATCTATTAAAAAATATAAGGAAAAAATTTGCCTTATAAATCAATTATTTACTACGTATTATAGTAGATGAGAAAGTAAAAATTATAAGAAGCAGATAAAAATGCTAAAGAAATTGGGTCGAAGCATTTTCTACTGTCAGAGACTTTGAAATTTAAAAAGAAAGAGGATAAGAATGGTTTGTAGAAAGACATGAAAGAAAGAAACGTGAACTGAAGGAAAATAAATTGGAGAAGATTGAGGTAAAAACGAGAATTATGGAAATAATCTATTGCAGGTGAAAAAATTAAATTATCATTAACGTATAAATAATATAATTAATTATACAATAACTTATTATCTGTGATAATCTATAAGTTATACAATAACTTCACTTCTATGGAAACTCATGTAAAAGATTGATTGTCACGTTAGTAAATGGAGGATTATGGATACAAAGTTTTCCTCTGAGATACAAGTGTACAAAATTGTTTAGAGAATAAGAAGAGAAGAATTAAAATGTTTTTAATTAAACTTAGCGTTTAGTTAAATAAATACATATAAAACGTCAATGGCACTACTTCCGGTTTTGTTGACTACACTATTCATTTTGTAGCGCTTGTGTAAAAAGGGTTAAGTTGAATAGACCAAAATTTATGGACACACTATAAAATTAAGTTTATTCAAGATTAAATTAACTGAAGTCACATAAGATTCTTTCCAATAAAAATAAATATATTTAATTAGTTCAAATAAGTCCTTCACGCCCATTCACTCTTTTCTTCAAGCACGCCACAATACTTCACATACATACTTTATTTATAAGAATTGTTATTTAATATTAACCTGAGAATTACTTTCGGTAATGGCTGCGTACTCCAAAATATTAAACAAGAACAATTAATTACAATCTTATATTGAACATATGAGGAGTGATCAACTCCTCGTATCCAATATTACGTCGACGATTATTTATAAGTCCGATTTTTGGCACGTGGGAAACTCATCTGCCTTTTCGTTTGATTTCGGTCCCCACTTCCCCACTCATCGAATCAATCTTCCTCTCCCTGTGTCATCGATGGGAAATTCGATCCATTACAATTTTATGGATATTGGTAAATCTAATTTTCCAGATAGTAAACCTGGTTACATTTATTGTTAACCTAACCACTTGTTGTTGGTCTATCTAAAAATTACTATTCTGTTTAGTTTTAACTGTGTCGAAACAAATTGAGTATACCTTTCTTTTTGTAAAAAGATCAATAGAGAGAAAAAGTAGTGAGGAAGAGGGTAGGAAGAATATCGGGATTGACGGGACAAAGCATGTGAAGAAAATGTCAAATGAATAGAGAGGTTTATATGAGAGAGTAAGAAGGGAAGATCAGAAAAAATTGAAGTAGGGGAGAGTGGCCATCAATGTACCAGTTTTTTCAATGAACCATTTCAATTTTCTCAGAAACAATTAAATAAAAATTCTCCTAATTTTAAATATAAATGAAGTTTACGTAAATACACTACGTCCATAAATTTGAGACGTGTGGATTTATTCTTTACAGAGAAATCTGGAAAAAACTGTTTTTGATGTACTGAAGAAAAAATTTACCTAAAATACAAACACGTTTTTTAATTAAAATAAGGCCATTTAAAAATAAATTTACTTACGATTTATTTTGTTTTGGGCCTTAACTGCAATATTCTAATGAGATAAAGATTTTGAAATATTGAATTAAGTTATAAAAAACCATTTTTGTTGCAAATGTCATGTTGATTCAATGTACCGGGGAACAATGAACCACCTGGAATTTCAGTGTATTTTCGATTTCCAGAGTGTTATGCCTGATTATAAAAGTAGGCATGCGTACAGCATGTTACAGCGATAGTTATCAGTACCTTTCTTAACATAGCAAAACTAAAATGACATTTTAGCTGGTTAACTTAAATTTGAGGTATATTTATGTTATACATTATCAATTAAAAAGTGTTAAGTAACAATTTTTTATAGTAGTTGATAGAAAATAAGTTTTTTTACAAAGTGAAAATTGCAATATTATTATTGTTGAACATTTTTAGTATTTTTATAGAGGTGGTTCATTGTGTACCCAGGTTGTTGAAAATGAAAATAGCTTGTTACCTTTGGAAAAATCCTAAATTTTATTATTTAATCAAAATAAATCGTGTAAAATATGTGTGCATTACCTAGATAAGTGTTGTAGTTTTATATTGATGCAAAGAAGTGCTTGAAATTGGTGAAATTCAATAAGTACTATGACCTTGAAAAAACCCCGGTACATTGATAGCCACTCTCCCCTACTATTAAATGCATGTAGAAAGGGAACACTGGTTAAAGAAGATGAGAAACAAAGAGAAAATAAGCTGGAATTGGTGGAAACGATGTAGGAAAAACCATCCCAGATCCGACATCTCGGATCCTATAATCCGGATTCGACGACCCAGATTTTAGATCCTAATTAGGTGCACTAAGAGACGCTACAAGTGTAAGGCTACACATACAATGAGGCTTTCAGGACAAAAACTTTAGGTAACAGCGCGAGCAAAGTATCTAGAAGTCATCATGGATAGTAAACTGGCCTGGAGTAAACACTTAGAAGACAATTGCAACAAATTCATATCAGCCCTCTGGCAATGTAAAAGTGTCATCGGGCGTAGCTGGGGTTTGAAACCGGGTACACTAATGTGGATCTATAAGGCAATTCTGCTTCCTAGGCTAACTTATGCATTTGTGGTCTGGTGGAGCAGAGTCGAACTGTTGTTGGCTATTGATTGACTTGAAAGTGTAAGGGAAATGGTCCTTAGGTGCATAACATTTTCTCCTAGTTTGGTGGGAAAACCTATCTTCAAAATAAGGAGGAATAGAATTTTTCTACAGTACTTCTTTGACAAAAAATACAAGATCAGTATATCAACAAAGAGGTCTGGAAAAATGCACTCGTGCTCCTTCCTTCTGATGGTGACAGCTGTCACTGATGGATTTAAAGGGAATGTCGCTTTGGGTGCAGGTAAACATCATGAAATGACTATGGAGAAATCTGCATATGAAGTTGGGTCTAATGTAACTGTTTCACAAACCGAAACCACTGCTCTATGCTCCCGTACAGCTCTGTCCTGATAGGAATATATTTTTCCTTTTGGACAGCAAGGCGTCATTATCGGCCTTGGATCACTACTCAACTACATTTTAACTACAGTCGAACCTGGATAAGTGAAAACTGGATAAGTGAAAAACCTCTATAAGTGACCGGCTATCGCCAGGTCCCTTCAATTTCCCATGTAAAAACCTCTATAAGTGAGTAATCTGTAAGTGACTGGTCATTTTTTTCGTCAATACCTATATAACTGAATGAGACGTCTCTCGAACCTCTGTAAGTGAATATCCTTTCCTTCATTTTTCTCGGCTAGACCTCTATAAGTGAAAGAAACGTCTCTCGAACCTCTATAAGTGAAAATCTCTTCTATATTTAATTTTTCTAAAGGGCAGTAGTAAATAACACAAACAACAGTGATGATGATAATGATAATGACGAAGAAGTAGACGAAAATTTGATTATTAAAGAGGTTTCTATCCCTAAACATTAAGAAGCTTTCGCTGTTTTAAAAACAGTTCATAGATTTTTTGAACTTTCGACGAAAATTGATAAATCCGTTTTTGACAAAATTTATGAACTTGAGAAGCATGTGAATAATAGTAAAGTCCAAAAACAAACAAAACTGACAGACTTTTTTCAACCAATTAACTAATATTCATGTAAATTGGCGAATTACTTTTTGATAAAATTTTCTTCAAATAAATTATTCAAATAATTAAATTTCGTATTCCTTGTAGATTAACAAAACCTCTATAAGTGACAGAGGGCGCTCTTCGACCTCCATAAGTGAAAACCTCTATAAGTGAAAAACCTTCATAAGTGACAAAAAATTCTCGGTCCCTTGGAATGTCACTTATCCAGGTTCGACTGTAGTATGGGGGTGCCATGGTGCACTAAATCATCTAGCTGAGTAAATGGGTTGTTCTCAATCATTCCCTGCACAAAATTTTTAACCAACATAAAACTGTATTACATCGTAAGCCACATAAATATTTTATTTTACTTCGATGTTTTATTAATAACGCAAAAATAAATACTATGATTTCTTGAGGGTCCTGGAATGTAGGATGTTGGACTATGGATTATAGAGCACGGTTTGTAGAAAGATGAAATACGGAATTCCAAAAATGGAATTTTGAAAAGGGAGTTGGAATCTGCGATGAGGTTTCCGGGTCCTGGGTCCGAGAAAAGTTACTTAACAGTCTCCTAGAACAGTTTAAAACAGTAAATTGGGCAGTAAGGAAGGTTTTTCCCCGAGTTGCACATATCCAAACAGCATCAGAAATTAGCTTAATATTCCTTGAATATTTGCTGACATTTTTAGAATACTCAGGCCGAAATTCAGGGAACTTTGGTGGAATGAAGAATATTGGACACGAATATTCCCGGAAAATTCGTATCACATTATCATGGAATTTTCGGAATTAAAATTCCACGAATGTGTTCTGTGAAAATTTGTAAGTTCTAGCAAAACTTAAAATAGGAGATCGACAAATTGACGGAGGGTCCCAAATCCATTGAATCAAAAGATTAACAAAAAAAAGTTTTGGAAAGACCGGAAAAGGTAGTTTCTACTAAGAATCGCCATTGCCTCTCGCAGCCAGTCTCACAAAAAATTTAATAAGTATTTATATTTTTTATTAATTTCTTTTATATACTCAAATCAGGTGTGCTTGATTACATCTATTTTTATATAATTATTATTCTTTTTTTTTATTATTACAATTGTTAAATTGGTTTTTCATTTGTGTTGACTAAACAGTATTCTATAGAGTAAGGGATAGGGAGCAACAACAACCATGATTTGAAATTAAATAACAAAAGAACATACTTATTAGATTTATTAAATTTTATAAATCTCAAAAGGTTACAAGTTAAATAACAAAAAAACAGACTTATTAGATTTATTAGATTTTACAAATCTCAAAAGGTTCCAAGGAATTACAAATTCGCCCACTGAACACTGACTCTAAATTTAATGTTTATTAGTCGGAGATCCGACATCACCATCAAGAAATGTTCATTTTAATATATAAGCTCACCGGGTGGAGTCTACGCCTACGAATAGAGCTCCATCAGTAATATTGATTACATTTTAATAAAGTTCTAACACTTTTTATAAATAATACACGACCAGACGGTCAAACACACCAGTTCAGAATACCACGACTGCGAGAACGCGTCGTCGACAATTTCGTGTTAGGCGATGCATGCGCCACGTTGCCGGTCTCACAAATCACATTTTAATGTTCACGAAGTCTCATTACCCGCGGATGGAAAGATCGAGCGGTAATCGACCAAGAAGTGTGAATCAAGTGTAGTGGTGGCGGCGCTTATGTCAAGCGCTAAAACAATATGGCTGCCACCAGTGTTTTGACAATTTATAAACATGACTGACGACATCATCTTCTGGTTCTGGCACTCTTCAGAGGACGGGATTCACATCCGGACCTATGTGCCAGGACAATTCCACTACAATTCATTATAATGTGGAAAACTCCCCATCGGAGTCAAGCAGTATTCGTGCGTATAAAATAAAAATGCGAAAATTTTTTTTGTTTATCGCACAAAACAAATAATTGTCTGATCTAACAAGTTGTCAGGTAAAAGCCATAAGTTCAAATAATAATATTATCTCAATATTTCAGTTAATCAAATACAAAGTCAAAATAGAAAAAATCCAAATTTAACAAAATCTTATATTTGACAATAATCAAACTAAACATAAATTAAAATAACTTTAAAATTTTAAATATTTGATAAAATTAAAGAATGTAAACTCAAAATAATAAAAGGCACAAATTGCCATTTTACATTAAGGCTGAACAATAGCCTAAAATTGATTCCAGACTGATGTGTAATCATTTAATTAAACAATTAATATATTATTATTATTAAAACAATTTTATTAAACGATATACTATTATATAATTATATTTTTAAATTCATTGAAAATTTTGTTCAAGGTAACTTTTTACCTTGTCCCAGTATGTATACTTGATTTTAATTAATTTTATATTGTCTCTTTGTCAATGAACTAATCAATAATTAATTATTTTGACGGTTAAATTAAACTCCATACTTGTAAATTATTTGAAAATTCGAAGGTTGAGTGACGTCACTGCGAATTTGTAAATCTCTAATAAATAATTATTTCAAAAAAGCTAATTAGTTGACAAAATTTTGTAAACAAAATTTCTGTATTTAATTAATTGGCCTGGTTTTAACGAACGAGTAATGTTTCTATCAAAGTTCTCTTGCAATCGACTAGCTTTATTTCAAAATTTTAAAGTTGATTGAATTTAAATTTATTAGCCAACACAAAATTTAATACTAGTATCTTTTTTAAATTAATGTGAAACTGACGATTGCAAACCTTTCATAGGATAACGTGTCATATTTTCATGAATCAACATGACGTAGTGTTCTCTTATTAGTTATAGATATCGAGCGATTAACGATCGACAAATTCTCGTCAATGTCGATCATCTAGTTAAAATACCTAAAAAATCTAAGCAAAGTTTAAAAAGTGTGTAATTCTGCATGGAGACAAAGGTGGAGGAGGAGATGGAGAGTTTAAAAAAGAAAATGAAGAATGAGTGCAAGTTTAATGGAATCTTGATTTTTAGAATGGAAAAAGGAATGAAGGAATCTAAGCATGGAAGAGATGAAAGTGAAGAGTGTGTGAAGATAATTTGAAATATTGAGTACATGTATTAGATATATGTATAGTCAGACATAATGTGGAGCAAGATGTAGGGGTAAAAGTGTTGTGTATATTGCTTGAGAGTAGACAGGGTGAAAGATGGATGGGAGAAAAGGAGAAAACGAATGAGTTATGAATTGATCGAAGACGTGATTAATAAAATTATTTGATTTTGATTGGACATTAAGAGAAAAAAGAACTTAGGGGTATTCATGTTTTAAAATATGAGGTTTATCCTAATTATAAATATCATATTAGTTTTCCTTTAAATTCTAAAGAATAATTTTGAAGTTATACTCTAAAAGGTTAGATGCGCAAGGCTTATTATAGATTTTACGTGCAAAATATGAAATTTTAAATGTTAATATCTCCGTTATCTGCCCGCTAGTCGACTTGGAATTTTACAGGTACATAAATCATATTTTTTAACTACTTTCCACAGTTTAAAAGAAATCTAAAGAAAACCACTTTTCGAGAGATATACCTTTCTGAATTACTGAATCCGATAAATTTTTTATTCATTGAAAGATGTTGATAACAATCATAAACCTCAATCGTTATGTAAGTAATACATTATACTGCAATAAAAAAGTGAAGAAAATACAAAAAGTACTTTTTACATTCGTCGAATTTCACCAGTACAGTGCAAGAATGAAATAGGTTTAATAAAAATCGTATGATGGTTACGACAGTTATTTGAAATATACAAGCTTTTATATACATTTTTACAATCCAAACCATCAATTTTATGCAAAAATTAGTGATGTACTACGATACGAAAAATGTGTTTTTTCGATCCATATAGTTTGGTTTTACTAGTTATATGTTCAAGACGATTTTGAAACATTTTTAAATTTCAGTTTCCTTTTCTGATTTTTAGAAAATTTTAAATATTGGAAATTAGAACGTTTTAACTGTTTTCCAAATGTTAATTTTTAAATTAAATCTAGTTGGTCCTTTCCAATGAAAAAAAAATATATATATAATTCCGATTATCTGCTACTATAATATTTAAAACAAGTCAGAAATTTCATTAAATTAAAAAAATTGTTCTTTCCCCTGTATCTTGTTGATTTTGTAAATATTAATTAAATAGGAAAATTAAAAAATAATTGAGCTTTCCTTGACTACTTTGAAATATTGGATGAAAGTTATGAATGCTCTTGGGGGAAAGTTGGGTTTACTTTCTGCTTGTTCGTGCTAAAAGAAAGCTTTACCTTTCAACTTTCGACATTAAAATAGAAACTTTTTTCCATGAAAATGTTCCCCTTTGCTTTGTTGAAAGTTGCCCTTTATATTGAAGTACGAAGACTCCTGATTTCATCCAGTACTCTTATGTAAAACGCACGCGAATTTCAAATATATTCTATACTAGTCGAGTTTCTCTCTTGTCTGTCGTTTTAAATAGACACTGGATAGAGTCAATGTTGGCTGGTTTCAAAGCTCAGCGATTTAAATCGCAATTTCAAACACACACATTTCGCGCTGAACGTTATTTGAAAAGTATTGGAAATTATGATGTATGCGCATATGAAAACACGGTAAAATTTAAAAAGCTGGCGTATATGAATTATTATTACCAAAGAATTGGGACACATTAAACTATTAAACACTTTTTCCATGAATCCACACATTAGGATTCGTGTGCTGCTCCACTTTTGATTGAAAAAAAATAAACGCTATATGTTGATTACTAAATAGAATTAATATTTGAATAAATATTGAGAATTGGATTAGGATTTAAAGAGGAAAAGGGATTTGAGTTTAATTTTGCGAATAAAATAAACTATTTTACTTTGTTTATGAATAAATTTTACATCGTCATTGATCCAGCTTTCGTTTATTAATAACATTAAAACTGATGTTATTAAAAATAATGCAAATTGTCTGAATAAATATGTTAAATGCATGTATGGAAATAAGGGAAAGTATTTTCAAGTAGAGACAGAAATGGTAATTTCGACGACTAGTGACGTAAATTGACCATTTTTCAACTAGTAAAAAAATGGTAGCTTTTTCCACTAGTAATGAAAGTTAATTTTTTTCCACTAATAACGTAAGTGGGCATTTTTTAACTAGTGAAGGAAATAGCCATTTTACTCACTGGTAGTGGGAACAGTAATTTTCCTCACTGTATGAATGAAACCCATGATATTATAGATTTAACTAACAGTTAAAATTATATATTTACATTAATACCATTGGCAATGACGATATTTACCTTTTATGTATTAATTTAACTCGGTTTCAGAATTTGAAATGTTCCAAACTAATTACCTTATCGCTTTTGATATCGAAGTCTGATTTGATATATTTAATATAATGCTTTTATTAGAGAAGTAATTTTCAACACTTCAAAAGAAATGTATTTCTCATTTTAATGTTAATAATAATTAAACTAAATTTGACTAATTATATGTATTTAAATATACGTATCTCAAGAAAACAACATCGACTTATCTGTGTATTCTTTATTATTAATAAAATACATCAGAGAATTAAATAAATGATGCTGTTTTATTCCTGATTTGAGGAAATCAAAATAAAGTCACCATACTTGGCAAGATGAGACATCAAAATAATCCTATTTGTTATTATTGAAGAAAATATGCATTTTTCCAACTTGGAATTGTAATTTTGGAAATTATAAATAGAAATGAGCATTTTTCCCACTAGTAACAAAAGTAATAATTTTTCCCCTATTGCTAGAATTAGTCCTTTTTGACACTTATAACGAAAATAGTAATTTCCCCTACTAGGTACCTATCACGTAATTTTGAAAACGAAACCAAAAACGAAAACGCAAGTTCGATTTTCAAATTTTGTTGTGATATGTCATTTTGCCATTCTCATATTTGTTTATATTTTTAAACTGTCGCGATAGTATTTGGGGTTAGTGAAATTTTAAAAGTTTGTAAAATGCATAAAGTAGAAATAAAGTAATAAATTGTAGTGAAAAAAAATTTTAAATAAAAAGATTAATAAGTGCAGTGCATTAGTGTTAGAAGATAACGAAAAAAGGGAATGAATGATGAAATGAAAAAAAAGGTTAAATAAAAAAGGTAAGGTAATACATAAATTGTTAGATGAGTAAATAAAGAAAATTATCAATTATTTTGCAAACATTTGTAAAATGATTAATAATATTTTTGGTTAATATTAATATTGTTAATTTAACTAGAGTATTCAAAATAATAAGTGTTTACATTTTTCGTTTGATTAGCCTAGTTCAATTTAATCAATATAAATATGGTGTATTTATGTAAATAAAGAAAATAAAAAAATTAATATTAAGTTAAAATTTAAATTACTTCAAATTTGCGAAATAAAATGTAATAGTAGATTTAATTTTCAGGAATTTTCAGGAATGACGTCCTCTCCTACTCTAAGTCAATAGAACTGTTATTGGCCTGTTGAGGGCTTCACGTATGCAGGAGGCTGGCGTGTTTAAAGAATATACAGAGAAAAGGTGAAAATAATTTATTTTTATATAAAAACTATTCCCTTTTTTCAATTACTGTTAATGATTTAAATTAATTTAATTTATAATTTAATCTTTCTAAAGTTATTTTTATTAATTTTTAGCTAAATTACTTTACATAAATATAAAATTGGATTGATTTGAGATTATTCAGTAAAGAGATATTTTAATCTTTATTGTTTATTTAAAATAAATATTCAATTTTATAAATAATATTTTATAGAATTCCTGTGAAAAATGATTAAAAAATAATTTTTGTTTATTTTTGTTTATTTAAAATAAATATTCAATTTTATAAATAATATTTTTTAGAGTTCCTGTAAAAAGTTCTTAAAAAATAATTATAAATACATAAATATTTTTAACTATATACAGAGAATATAATATTATATAAATCTTTTTTAAAATATTCCTAAAAATTTTACTAAATAGAAAATAATTTTATTCACAAATAGTTAATGTCGTTTTCTGGCAATATTAAATTTAATTATGTATACACTTCACAATTATTAAAACACGTAATTTTCATTTATTCAAATTTCCATTTAACCAATTTTATTCATTAAATAACTTTATTGTCAACTAAAGTTTACTTTTCTTCATTTTTAATTACAAAGTAATAATGCTCTAAATTTGATTAATTATGAATTTTATAGAGTAAAATATTGATTTTTCTAAAATAATTTTTTTAAATTTAAATATTCACTAATACAAATTTCTTTATAAATTATAGAGATTCCACTTTAGTTAAAAAATTGTTTTGTTAATTATAACATTAAATGAAAGTCAACAAAATTAGAAATTATTATTATTGATTTTTGAAAAGAACTAAATATTTTCATGTTATTTATGAAAAAAAATTATTATAATTTTTACTTGAAAATTCGATTTGTATTATTCTGTAATAAAAAATTAAGAAAAAAAGACTTTAGCTACAAAAAAAATAATTAATAAATAAAATTTGATAAATAAAAATTATAATAAAAATGAAAATGAAAATTTTTTTAAAATTGTGAAATGGCATAAATAATTCAATTTATAATTTATTATTTTCTTTAATTTTTCAATGTTTATATTATTGTTCAACTATTATCTTAAATTTTTAGTTAATATAATTATTTGTCTATTAATCTCTTTAATTTTAAAATATTTATTTTAATTTCCAATTATTTCTGTCAATTTATAACTTTTAAATTATTGTTCTCTATTTTTAATTACTCTCATCACTTTCCGATTCATTTCTAAAACTTTGAGTTATTTTATTTATCTTTAATTTACCTTTTTCATTTTCATAATATTGTTTCTAGACTTAATATTTGACATTATTTTTTCAAATTTTATTTTTTTTTCCGATTTTTTTTTCTTAATTTTTAATTACAGAATAATACAAATTTAATTTTTGAGTCAAAATTACAATAATTTTATTATTTTCGTATATAACATGTTAGGAAATAACAAATCAAATTCTTTTCAAATTTAAATAATAATAATTTTTAATTCTGTTGACTTTCATTTAATGTTATAATAAACAAAACAATTTTTTAACCAATGTGGAATCTCTATAATTTATAAAAAAATTTGTAGGTGGGTGATTCTCCCGAAATATTACTTTTGTATGTCCTCAAGATTTTCTCAACAATAATAATAATTTATGACAATTTCGCTCTATACGTCAATAGTTTACCACTTTTTCTAAAAATCCTGCAAAAGAATTTATTTATTTTATAATTTTAAAGTACTTTTTTTTGTAATTTTAACTACTAAAAGTGAGCCTTTTAACCTGTCCTATGTCAATTTTTCATTCTTTCAAAACGTAAAACAACTGTTTAATATTTGAAAAACAATACTTTACAAATATTTTCTAGAAGCTAAGGGATTGTAGAATATTTGTACAAAGTATAAATAAAATAGATCTTATAGATTTTCCATAAATGGAAAATGAATTTTGTCCTCTGGTTTTGCAATATTTCTCAGGCTTGTTGTATATTATTCAATATTTCTTATATTAGTTGAGTTATTTATTTGTTTTCATACTTATTAAATACATTGACATCCCTAATAATAATTTGTCAAGTGGGTTTTGTAAAAAAATCGTTATTTAAAGTTAAAAATATATAAATTGAAGCTTTTACAGTGATTCACAACCTAAAGCGTCATTCCGCTGGCTCAAATTAAAGAAAGAATGACAGTAGATAAAATATTTTTGCAATTTTTCTACAATAAAGTTAACTTATACAAACATGCTAAACTATTTTAAGTTTAAGAAAAATTACTTAATTCTTAATAAAATGTAAAAAATGTTGAAATCATCATTCCTCTGGCTCGTCATTCCTCTGGCTCATATTAAAAATTAATATGAATATCAATTGTTTTTGAACTGTCAACGAAAAATAAACCTTCAAATCTTGACAAATAATTATTGGTGGTCAAAAGATTTCATATTTAGGTAAGTGTGTTAAAATCTACAATTTTTTTAAATTATAATTAATAATAAATTAATAATATTAAATAGCTTTCTAACTATAAAAAATATGGTTTAAAATGAATTCAAATGACATAAAGTTGTTGTTTACTTAATAAAAAACAGCTGCTCTACATTTTAACCTTTAGATTTATCTACAAATTTTAATATTAAAAATCTTTTTTAAATGCTACAAATTAGCATGATCAAGTTATGAAGGTGTTAAATCTTTAATTGCTTAAAATGTTTATAAATTTTAGAGGTCCTAATATGTATTTAATAAATTTTTATTTCTCATGCACAAAAAGGAATATTTCTGGAGAATCACCAAGGTATTAGTGAAAATCTAAATTTAAAAAATTAAAAAAAAAAACAATATTATTATAAAGTTTATGATTATTAAAGTTTAGAGCATTATTAGTTTGTAATTAACAATTAAGAAAAGTAAACTTTACCTGGCGAAAAAGTTATTTAATAAATAAAATTTGTAATGATACAAGTTTTAAATGTGTAGCGTACTCATACATTACTATAGAAGCTGGCATGGCTCTCGAAGAGAGTGGGGATTCCCACTTCTCGCACGTCTCTCTCTTCCCCTTCTTCGCAGCGGCGACTGACGGCGTACATATATTCAGTTGCCCTCGCCAATTCAGTCAGTCTTCTGGCTGTCGGGATTCGAGGTGCTCCTCGGTCCCATGCTAGGATGCTCAGGTAAAGAGAGATATGCATGTGGGTGCTCCCGCCGCATGCACCCTTGACCCTGAGTGATTAGTATACCAGATTGACTGCTGAGAACGTGCGAGAATTGAGTAGAGGTGCCCGTCTCTTAAAACTCACACGTAACATCCGAAAGCTTAGAGGTGAAGGCTTTTTCTAGGCGTTTCCCAAATTGGTAGAGGAGCTTCTCTTTGGATTGACGAACGAAAATGGAGGATTACAATGTCTATGGGTGCCCCCGTAAGATTGTAATACGAGTACTGTTAGGTTCTCAGTTCTTGGCTAGAGAGAGAAATATATAGGTGCTCCTGTTTGCTTTCTCTCTACCCAAAGAATAGTCGCAATTTTTCCCATGGAAGGGATTATTGCATAGGGGTGGGGAGTAACATCAGTCAAAAATTATTAACGATTCAGTCTATGTCATACCATTCGTTGGTTCACTGTTTTTAACTAGCTTGCTTGTAGAGAAAAGATTCCAATCATTTCAAATTGGTTAAATGATAATTTGAATAAATGAAAATTATGTATTTATAATTATTTTTCAATAATTCTCAACAGGAATTCTAAAAAATATTATTTATAAAATTAAATATTTATTTTAAATAAACAAAGATAAACAAAAATAAACAAAAATTATTTTTCAATAATTTTTCACAGGAATTCTAAAAAATATTATTTATAAAATTGAATCTTTATTTTAAATAATCAATGGAGATTAAAAGATCTCTTTACTGCATAATCTCAAAACTAATCCAACTTTATATTTATGTAAAGTAATTTAGTTAAAAATTAATAAAAATAACTTTAGAAAGATTAAATTATAAATTAAATTAATTTTAATCATTAACAGTAACTGAAAAAAGGGAATAGTCTTTAAATAAAAATAAATTATTTACACCTTTTCTCTGTATATTCATTAAACACGCCAGCCTCTTGCATAAGTGAAGCCCTCAACAGGCCAATAAAAGTTGTATTGATTTAGAATAGGAGAGGACGTCATTCCTGAAAACTCCTAAAAATTAAATCCAAAATTACAATTTATTTCGCAAATTTAAAGTAACTTAAATTTTAACTTTATATTTATTTTTTATTTTTTTTATTCAAATAAATACACCATATTTGTATTGATTAAATTTAACAAGGCTAATCAAACGAAAAATGTAAACACTTATTTTTTTGAATACTCTAGTTAAATTAACAATATTAATATTAATCAGAAATACTATTAATCCTTTTACAATGTTTGCAAAACAATTAATAATATTCTGTATTTACTCATCAAACAATTTATTCATTACCTTACCTTTCTCATTTAACCCTTTTTTTTTTATTTCATCATTCATTCCATTTTTTCGTTATCTTCTAACGCAAATGCACCGCACTTCACTTTTTATTTTCAATTTTATTTTCACTTAAATTTATTACTTTAGTTTATTTGTACTTTTTTTTACTAACCCCAAATACTATTGCGACAATTTAAAAATATAAACAAAGATCAAAACCGCAAACTGACATATCACAGAAAAATTTGAAAATCTAACTTGCGTTTTTGATTTTGTTTTCAAAATTACGTGATAGGTACCCTGGGGGCAAAAATAGTCGTTTTTCCCACACTGAGAAGCATAGAGAGGTTGTTGATCCACTCCTGACGAAAATGGACAGTTTTGAGTGAAAACATGATTTTTTGACATGTAATATATTCAAAGCAGAAGAAGGCTCCAAAGTGCGTCAGGAAACAATTTTGCTGGTAAGGTAGAATTATTTTACGACTGATTAAAATAATAAAAATGAATCAAGATCAGATGTATTTCGCTCGGCAAATATCTTGGGCTATAATGTTTTTTGTGAAATTTATATGGGCAATGATAAATATGAGTAAATAATAATTTTAAATGGTACTATTATGTAGAATAAAGAGAAAGAACATATATATGTATTTAACAGAGCGTTATAATAATGATATATTTTAGCTAGCTGGAATTCAGTAAAATCTATCGTTGCTCCAATGCAAAAAGTAAACTTCACGAAAGCTAGGAACTGTACTGAAGCCACAATAGCTCTTGTTTTCTCATAGCATGCTTTCCTTGCAGCATTAAGAGCAATATTTCGCTTTTTTGGCTTCAAGCTCACATCCACTTGATATATTTCAACAAAAAGCACAATTTTCAGTTTTTCACTGAACTAATCTGTACAATCAATTTATATAAACAGTAAATGGATCATTCCGAGACAAAAACCAAAATAATCTTCTAACCTTTCAGTCTAAAGTTGATTAATTAAATCTTTGTGTTATAAATTTATGTAACTCAAAATAAAATAAAGACATAAATAAAGTATTATTTTTCATTATTTAATAGATTTTTTACTTTCTATTGATTTACTCATGTAAATTAAAAAAAATAGTCCGTCTATCTATAATTTTAAGTATTTATTAGATTATAAAAATCTATATTATCATATTATTTATTAAAAAAAAGGAAAAAAAAATTTTTGATAAAAAGAACATCCATTGACAAACTTAATGGTGAATGAAACCATTATTATTTAAAATTTCATTTTTTTTATCGATTTCAACTTGTTGTCCGCACAAATGTGTTTTTCATGACTTATATGTTTTTAAATAAAATGATCGTTTGACTGAAGAAAGATTGATGTTTTTGACAATGAAATCATTATTCGTTGGAAATATTTGTTTTTTTCAGTTTATCTATCGATAAAAAATTAAAGTTATAATTAACATACTCCACCTATTAGATTAAAGTAGCTAAATATCTTTCAATACTGAAGTAAATTTCTATGTACACTGTGACAATGATCAAGTAAATGAAGCGCGTAGAAAGAGGAGGATTTCGCAGCGTATTCTATATCCACACAAAGAGCATTATCAATGCAAGAGGCACTGAAATTCCCGGATTTCTCGCTTGATTATACAGATTTTGCGAACAAAATGTATCGCATGCCTGACCAAAACCGCCTATTACTACTGAACACTACACAAGCGGATTACCTTACAATTAGTACACTGCTCAAATTGCAATACCAAGAAATGCTTGCGTAATGATCAATTGTTTCATGTATCAAAATTATTTCAAAAATCTTCTTAGTCACTGATTAATTTAGTGTTCCATCCGAGCGACACGAAACGACCAATACGTCCCCACAAATAGTTCACGTCTCGCTTCATCTAACGCCACTTATCGTCTCGTTTCTCCTCACCCAAAAATAAAAATAATATCAATATATTGTCAAAAGATGAGAACATTATTCAACTAGGTGAAAATTATGTCCATTTCCTGAACACTTTGCTTCTGCGTAAGCAAGCAATAAATTAATAATATAATAGTTAATTGGACAAGTTGTTTAAACGAAAGAATTTTAAATGCATAAAAAATGAAGAAACATGAAATATTTATTTTACGAATTTTTGATCAGTGATACACTTTATATGGGTTAATCGATTCGTTTCGTAATAAGGAATATGAATTTTGTATTTGTCAAGTTGTACTTCTAACATGGAAAAAATTTTTGTCAAAAAAAGATTTTTTTCGATGAAAGAAGATGCTCACGAAAATTCGATTGGGTATTTTAAAAAATCTCTGTGCCTAAATTTATATATTTATGGGCTTAATAAGGCATCCAAAATTGAAATCCGTTAAAGCGTTCTAAAGATATGCTGGCGAAAATTATTTATATATTATATAAATAATATATATGGGTCATTCCATACGAAAAGGCAAATGGCTGAGTCCACTCGTAGTTTTAACCAATTTTAAAGATATATAGCTCAAAATTTAGCATTTTTTATAAGGAATCGAATGCCGTGTGGTACTTTTTGAAATATTCAAAATGGCGGCTACCACAGCTGGATATATAACCAAACTTTTTGAATTTCTGGGTTTAAGCGATTATTACTTTTATTATCTCGGATTAAAATTGCTCAAAACAAATTTTTCTTATGTTTTTGAGATCCCCGAGACAAAAAAATATGACTAAATAATCATAAATAAAAAATTCAAGATGGCGGATCCAAAATGGCGGTCAAATTTTTAAAATGCTATTGGATATAACTGAAAATTGTTACTCGGGGGTTTTTGAGGTCGCTGATTACGAATATGATCTCAAAATTTAAAAATTCAAAATGGCGGATCCAATATGGCGGACAATATTTTGAAAATTGATCGGATTTCTATGAAACTTGTTAATCGGGGGTTTTTGAGGTCGCTGATTTCGAATCTAATGTCAAAAATTAAAAATTCAAAATGGCGGATCCAATATGGAGGACGAATTTTTAAAATTGGTCGAATTTGTCCGAAACGTGTTACTCGGGGGTTTTTGGGGTCGCAGATTACGAATCTAATGTCAAAGTTTAAAATTAAAAATGGTGGATATAAAATGGCGAAAAATGTGTCAAGAGACGTAGCCTTTCAACTGCCATCAGTATTTAATTCTTGTTTATTGTACACCTCTTTTGAATTTTCTAATTTTGACATCAGATTCGTAGTCAGCGACCTCAAAAACCCCCTAGTAACAAGTTTAAAACGAATCCGACGGATTTAGAGAAATTCGTCCGCCATATTGCATCCGCCATTATGAATTTTGAAAAAATAATTTCAGATTCGTAATCTGCTACCCAAAAAAACCCCGAGTAACAAGTTTCAAACGAAACTGACCAATTTAAAAAAATTCGTCCGCCATATTGGATCCGCCATTTTGAATTTGAAAAACTGACTTCAAATTCGTCATCTGCAACCCCAAAAACCCCGAGCAACTAGTTTCAAGCGAATCCGACCAATTTAAAAAAATTCGTCCTCCATATTGGATCTGCCATTTTGAATTTTTAAATTTTGACATTAGATTCGAAATCAGCGACCTCAAAAACCCCCGATTAACAAGTTTCATAGAAATCCGATCAATTTTCAAAATATTGTCCGCCATATTGGATCCGCCATTTGAATTTTTAAATTTTGAGATCATATTCGTAATCAGCGACCTCAAAAACCCCCGAGTAACAAGTTTCAGTTAAATCCAATAGCATTTTAAAAATTTGACCGCCATTTTGGATCCGCCATCTTGAATTTTTTATTTATGATTATTTAGTCATATTTTTTTGTCTCGGGGATCTCAAAAACATAAGAAAAATTTGTTTTGAGCAATTTTAATCCGAGATAATAAAAGTAATAATCGCTTAAACCCAGAAATTCAAAAAGTTTGGTTATATATCCAGCTGTGGTAGCCGCCATTTTAAATATTTCAAAAAGTACCACACGGCATTCGATTCCTTATAAAAAATGCTAAATTTTGAGCTATATATCTTTAAAATTGGTTAAAACTACGAGTGGACTCAGCCATTTGCCTTTTCGTATGGAACGACCCATATTCATTTATATTATTAGTTTCTTGCTTTATTATTATTTATTATTATTATTTATAAGCAAATTTTTTCGCTTCTGTGGAATCAAAATGTTCATAATTTGGACATAATTTTCACCTGGTTTATTTTCCGTGACGATATAAGATGGTTAAAAACGAGTAAATTAGTAACCTGAATATTTACGATAAGTTAGTTATTTCAAGAAAGTAATTCAGTTTAAATTTTTAATTTATCGATTATACTTTATTTAAATAAAGGGAGTAATTTGTTAACTCTGAATTATATAAATTTATCTGCTTAAAATACAGCATTTATCATTGTTAGCTTCTTCTTAATATTTTACATTGCTACCAAGAGAGGGATTTAAATCAACATAAATCTTAATAATTGTAATCTTATATTGTCATGTTTCTTGCATAAGTATTATTTTGAAAAATTCATTATTTTAAATATTTTAACAGGATATTTTAAACTTTCAGATATTTTCAGTACAATTAAGTTTTACATATTAATAATTTTAATGTGCAGTTTAATTAAAAGCTAGTTTTTTTAAACATTGATTTTCCGTTAATTTTCAATGAAAGTAACTATTCAGTATAATTGTTGTTTTATTTCAAAATCATCAACCCGCTAACTTAAAGACTATTGTTTAGAAATTAAAAAGTTAAGAAATATAAATTCTTATCTTCTTGTTGGAAGTAACTTAGGTCCAAATTAAAAGCCCCATAAGCTTAAAAAACTCACGTTTTTAAAAAGTTTACAATATTTAAAGCCTTGTTTTAATTAGTATTATTAAAGGCAGAAAACACCATTAATTGAATTAATATATGGGAGAAGTAATGTTAAAGAAAGCATATCTCTTTTTACAATTCGCAACTTTAATTAAAGTGATACGGAGACGATGATATCAGGCACATTGGGTTCCCTCGTTGGATTCTTGTTTCTCTGTTTTCCCAGAGGTGATTGAAAAATAAAGAAAAAAAAAGTGTCTCAGACTTGAAATAGTACGAATTCTAATTAAAATGATTTGTATAGAAGAATATCTTGCTCTCGGTTTCGTATTCTGGACTCTCGATAGAATGTAAAAATGACCAGACCGGACATGTCATTTGTAACGACTGGCACCGCTATTCTCCATAAACTTTTTATTCCTTTCGTATTCCCCTCGAACGACCTCGGGAGCCGTTGTCGTCGGCGCGCGGATATTAAATTGAAAACACGCATCGAGCCACAGAAGACAGCTTTCCGTTAGAAACCGTTGTGCCACTTTTTTCAAACAAATCGTTACATCCATCTTTTCATGATTTGCATGACCAGGTAGTGTTTTGCTTTGATAGACTGTTTCTTCAGTTTATGTCAAAAAGCACATTTTACAATTCTTAATATACATGTATAATATTAATAAAATCATTTAATTTGGATAAGCTTTTCTCTCTCTCTTTCTTTTTTTTTTTTTTTTTTTAAATAGGTTTCCATATTTTAAATTCCAATTTTAAAAATCTAGACTTTTTCGATATTTTTAAAAATGAATTAAATCTTGGAAACTTACTAAAGTGTTAAACTCTGGACATTGAAGATAAAGATCACGAGCTTAACGAACTATAACTTTTCGAAAATTCAGAAGAGACAGTACTATTAGAAGTTTTTAATGTAAAAATATATAAGGGTATATATGTATAAATGAGCCAGGTGGGAACTAGAAGTCATAAAACGTGGTTATCTTGCTGCTATACGGGTACATTTTACATACATATTCCCAGTAAGAAAGAGTTGATTGGGTCGCAAAGAATGACAGTGAAAAAACGGATCTTTTAATGCCTTTTGCAAATTCATAACGACTGTGGGAAGTTTATAATTTTTATATAAGTTTGACTTCTTTCTTGGAATTCTTTGTCTTATACCTGTACTTTTCTTTTTTTCATCTTTTCTTTTTTATCAAAAATTGAGGAAAGAATTTTTTATAAGACAATCGTCTTTTCTCACATTCCTGATTTTTAATATTTAAGGGTATTTTTGTTAATTCAAGAAAATATATAAAAAGTGAAGAAGCAACAATAATTTTAAATTGTTTTCAATTTTTAAGTTTTGTTAACCAAAATTAATTTGACAACATTTAAAATAACAATTATTTCTGAATATGAAACACACTGTTCTCTATTTAATATTCATTAACCGAGGATTCGATTTTCTCTGAAATCTTAGATAAAGACAAACCGTAAAGAAAAATATTTATGTACCCTTTAAAGTACATGCCATAGCCTCTATTAAATTAAAACTTACACCCAACTCGAAACGCAAAATCTTTTATTTTGACTTTTGACCCCGAATGAAACTAAAATCCAACGCTGAACCAAAGGGGAGATCCTCCAAATCCACAGATTGGTGCAGAATCTGAATGAGACACGAAATATTGGAAAATACAAACTTACCAACAGCTTTCCGCCAAAAATGAAAATAACGTGTTGCCCGCCTCGGCAATGCAGAAATAAATTGAGGGAAATACACAATTAAATTATAAATAAAAGAAAATTCTCTAATTACACTTTAATTTTTCTTTATTACACTAAACCCCTATTCTCTTAATAATCCCCTTACACTTTCTCCATAATTAATTTTTCCACATCCTCAATACTTAATTTAATTCCCCCGTAACACTTCTGGCCCAATTCGTAGTCTTAAAAAGAGTGATTAATGGCCGTGACCCTGTGAATTTCGATCAGCCGGTCGATCTCTTTCCTGTGATCTTCTTCCTAGCTCCGTCCTTCGTTATCCTTGGCCCTCGGTTCTATTCTCTTCTCTGTCACTCCCCTGGAACCAAAAGACCTACGAAAAATATTTGGAAAAACGAAGCTGACCTCTAGCAACTCATTATTTCTTGGACACTCAAGCTATCGACCAAAATCACACGCAGAAACGAATACGAGAATAAGAAAATACTGACAAAGCTAATAAATCAGAAACCTCTTGCAGCATTTAAATATTTTAACATTAAATTCTATTTAAATTATAATTATAATTAAATTTAGGAGGACTTATGGCCTCGTAATCACGGTACCTTGGAAACAATTTCAACCCTCAAGTTGCATCCTTTGAACGATTCCTATTGTATCTTGTAGAGGGTTCCTCACTGAACGTTTTATGTAAAAGAAAAGCGAAATCCGTCGGGCGGATTTTGTTTAAATTCAATTTTTGTGCTTTTAGCAACAAATTTAAGATAAGAATTAGGTTTTTATGATCCCTTAAACTTATATTTGGTTGTAACTAGTTTATTCTTATTCAACAAATTATAGAATAACATAATTCTTAAAATAGTGAACATTTTAAAAAACGCTGAGATGTCAATCCAGAATTTAGATATTAATAATGAAATTAAAAATGACATTTGACAGAAAGTCACACATATTCTTAGATTTAACATCAATAAAATTCCAAACATTTCTAAAGATAATAGGATTTTTGCCAAAAAAGTTAATCTTACAAATAATTTATTAAAAAATAATCCCGTCATAATGTTGACAAATTCAGATAAAGGTACTACTTGCCTTTACAAGTCTATTTATTTTGAGAAGATGTCTGAACTATTATCTCATACTTCTACTTATAATCAACTCGCTGAGAATCCGTTAATTGATCTCCAAACTAATACTAAACACTTAGTTCATGATTGAAACGACAATAATTTCTTAAAATTCAAATTTCACCATAATAACCTAACCTGTACTGATACTGTTTTGGTAAAATGCTATGGACTTCCCAAGGTACATAAGAAAGTTGTTCCTTTTCGTTCTATTATATCTTTGGTCAATAGTCCTACATATTTTTTAGCTAAACATCTATATTTATATCTATATTATCTTAAAGATAATATTATTAGTCCGAAATCACATATCAATAACAGTTTTGATCTCATAAAAAAGTTGGAAAATATTTCAGTTGCAACTGATTATGTTTTAGTTTCTCTCGCTGTCACTTCGCTTTTTACGAATATACCTTTAAAATTAGCTATACAAAGTCTTGAACGCAGAGCAACATTTTTAAATAATTGCCAAATGCCATTAAACAAGATTATTGAGTGCACTACCTTTTTGTTTGAAAGTACGTTTTTACTTGTAATGACACACACTACCAACAAGTTAATGGCACTCTAATTTGGAAAGTGATTGTCCGCATATTTTTAAAAATCAACATAATTGTGTTCCACTGTTTTATCATAGATATGCTAACGATACCATGTGTTGTATACACAAATATCATGTCAATTTAATAACCAGTGTTTTTAATTCCTACAATAATATTTTACAGTTTACTTATGAAATACAAAATAATAACCAAATTAACTTTTTAGATGTCACCTTAATTATAAAAATAACAATATTAGCTATAATTGGTATCAAAAACCCATTTCTTCTAGCAGACTCATTAATTACTTTTCTAATCATCCTATTCAACAAAAAATTAACATCTCACTTGTATAAACATATCCCAAATGTTTGTATTCCTTTTAATTATCCTGACTTTTTTAGATTGTCAAATGTTTTTAAATCTTACAATATTCAATACATACCTATTGTTAAAAAAAAATTTTAAATCAATTGTTTAGCTTGGCAAAGATCGTTCTGAAAAATAGGACGAAACAAATATTGTTCATAAATTTAATTGTAAAGCTTGTTCAGTATGTTATGTTGGTAAAACTAAACGTGAACATAAAGAACTCATCAACGAACACATAATTCTAAAAAATAAGTCTTTAGTAGTGAGTTTACACCAATTTAATCAAAATCATAAGTTTGATTGGGATAATGTTTTCATCCTTGATCGTGAATCTGATTTTAAAGAACGTCGTTTTTCAGAAATGTAATTTATTAAAAATAACAATTTTACCCTTATTAAATTATATTTAAATAAAATTTATTTTCCTATATTCAGTAAATTAAACTCATGATTTCTGTTTTGATCTGTCCATATTATTGTTTACATTTTAGGTTCATCGACTCTTTCACTATTTTCGTTTCAATGTAATTTATTTCAGTCTTGACAAGATGCTTGTTACCATCTAACATGCCTTTTAAAACTGTCCGACAAGTTACTATGTAACGTTAAATTTGACGATTAGATATAATATAATTTTTTTAATTTGTTTAACAACAAATTATGTTTTTTAGTTTTCAATAGTTCTTTTTCTTTAATTGTGTATTTTTGTCTCTTTATTAGCCTGATAAGGATGACAAACATTAGTCATCAAAACGTTGCTTAAAAATAAAAAAGCAAATGACATAAGAAAACAAATTTAATGTTTTTTATGTGATATTCACCTTCCTGAAATCAAATTTCAACTCCTCTTTAAAATAGTAATTATTATAAGAATTTGTCTCTTGGTAAAACATATAGATGAGAAATGAAACTATCAAACTTCCATGTCAAGGCAGACTTAATTTGGAAGATTAATAATTTTAAATTCTTAAAATAATTTTTCTGTTGAATTTACATCTGGAATTAGATTTTAAATTTAAGACGGAGAAGTCTTAAGAAATGTGAAAATTAAAATCTTAAATACTTTCAAATTGAATCAAACTTGGTATTAGTATTTAATTAATAAAAGTCGTATAAATTCTGCTATGTGCCTTTTATCACAACTTTTAATAATTCATAAAAACCTAATGTTTATATTAAATTCGTTGCTAAAAGCACAAAAATTGAATTAAAAAAAAAGATTTTTAGTTTTTTTTACATAAAAAGTTCAGTGAGGAACCCCCTACAAGATACAATAGGAATCGTCCAAAAGATGCAATTTGAGAGTTGAAATTGTTTCCAGGGTACCTTGGTAACAAGATGATGGCGAAGCACTGATGAAAAACCTTTGACATAATATTGTGAAAACGAATCCACCATTATGTTTAAATTTAAGAAAGGAGCTGACCTTTTTAAGTGCCTCTTTCGTTTATACCCAATGTATTTTTTTATTTTTAAATTTAACTAAATTGAATTCATGTTTAAACCATGTTATCACTTGTACGACCAGTCTAAGAGTGACGAGAGACGTCGGTGCTACGGACCCGTTAAGGTGATTCATTCTTTTCTTGACCGCCGATTTCAGTCGACTGACTTTAATAGTTGAATCTATTACGGTGACCGTTGTCCCTGACTTGGGCCAATGTTGAAATGACTCTCATGTCGGTCGTCGCCATGTTTATTTTGTCTGGTCCTTAAAAGAAAGATGACGTATATGAATCTCCGATTCTTTTGTGAAATCGAGACTCACATCCAATTTCATGTATTTGGGTGTTGATCCTTCGATGTCGTTATATGACTTCTGAAGCTCATCTTTCCAAATGTCAGTGATTTATATGTCAAGTGCTTGCACATGTAAATGAAGTCAATTAATTAAATTTAGTGAATTTAAGTTAGTTATTAACCGATGTGATAAGCTGGCAGAAAGTTACACCGTTAAATATAATTTGTAGTTGAACTGTCACTGGTCGTATTTCGGAATAATTAGTCACGTTATTTCAATATTTTCTATTAGATCTTTAAGATCTTCAAAAATCGATCCCAACAGCATCAAAAGTTGTTCAATTGCATATTTATATTAAATTTTATATTTAATATCTAATAACAATTTTTTTAATAATTTATTATTAAAATTCTTAGAAACATTTACTTGAAATAGTTCCAGCCATTGAATTCTATTTCAAATAAATTAATTTCTTTTCCGAAAAATATAACCAACACCCAAATATTTAAGAAAAAAAAAAATGCTCATTTTTATCAGACTACGATTAATCTTGTCCAATTCCTCCTTAAAATGTTGAAGGTTCAATTTTAGATAGCTTTCATTAAACTTTGTTTCCCACTGCCTTTGTGACGCATAGCCTTTCCGAGTTAGATCTTTTGACTCTGGAGTGAGGAAAATTGATAATTCCGTTTGACAAATTCGCAAAGTTGCTCTAAATTCTACAGAGGGGTTCCATTGCGGTGGCTTTTCTTCATTCAATATTTAAGTTGAATCCCGTATAGGTAATGATGAATAATTTGGTATGTATCGCCAGCTAAATGAGGACCATCGCATCGCTTGAGGTCCTCTCTAAACTACTTGTGACGCAAACACATCTATGTCCACTCTGCTACTGTAGAACGATCACTTTGGCACAAGAGAGCTTGTCTGACACGAGCCCAAGTACTTTTCGAGTATACGTACTTGCAGGAATGTTTATTACGCTACTAACGCAAACAACGAAGTTGTATCGTTTAACTTCTCGGTCAACCATTCTCCTAACCGAGGATAAACTTTACCATAAACAAGCACACTTTATTATTTACGGGAAATTTCCACGTTTGTTTACTCATACTTGAGATTAGTCTCTTGTTTAAATTGCTTTTGATAAAGAGTCATTTACGTGTGTAATTATTCATGGTTCTTGTATTTAAACGCGAGGCTTGATATTAATATAACATACTGGTCAAGAGAAACGCACTTTGATATTGATTTCGAGGATTGGGTTATTTGAAGAGGCCTTTCAATTATAAAGGCTACTAGATTGAAGCGATTTCAAACTTGAATATTATCTTGATAAATATTTACCTTGAAATCCTAGCGTCGTCAAGAAGAAAATTAGTTTAAAATGTTTACGAAGTAAATATCAAAACATTTAGTTAGTTACACAAAGGTGTGTCGATCATTTTTATCCAGTAATAATTTGTTGATAAATGGTGCATCAAAGTTAAAAATAGTGAAATCATAGTACCGTAAAATTTGCTTCACTTCGGCAATTATAAATGTTTTAAAAATCAGTTTTGTGACTTGTTTTCAAATTAAAATTATCATAAAATTTCGAAGCTTTGGTTCCAGAAGAGGAGATTATTTTTTAATTATTCGCTTGATTTATGCTGTATTCAGATTCATAAAATTATATACCTACTAAAAAAGTGAAAATTAAGGCACTGTATTATTTATGATTTTACTGTGTTTCATTTTTAACCAAAAAATGCATTTTTATGGTTGACGCTTTTGGATTTTAAAAACCAAACACTAAAATTCTTTTTAATTCATCACGATGTTCAACTGCCTTTTTAAAATTTAAGAGCTTAATTATATTTTATGCTTGTTAAAATGGTAAAAATAAAAATCCGGTTTTAATACCGTCAAAATTAAAATCAACTGAATTCCTCTTATAACATGAACGTGGCAAATATTTAAATTCTTTTATTTAACCTGAAATGGTTTTAAATGAACTGTAATGATTTTACATCTGATCAAAATTGCAAAGCTTTTAACTCAAACCAAAATCGTTTTTGACAATTTTGCGAAATTATTTCCATTCCTTTCATATCGTGCCATTTGCTAGATAGTGAATGAAATGAAAAACAGCATTTTTAATCTCAATAAATTCTTTAAAAATATGCTTTCAATGAATTTTGCTATATTTGAAATTTAACTTAGCTTTGACAAATATTAAATAATGTGTGCTTTATTTTTTGAGGTAAAACTACTGATTTCAGGTCTTTACTGTGATAAGTAGAATTTTTCATCAATTTTCATCAATTATAGAGAAAACAAAAATTTATTATTTAACTTTACCGAACCAAGAATTTTGGGCGTCAGACCTCTTTCTAAGTCGCTTAATGACTTAATAGATCAAAGAAAATCTGACTTTACAACAAAATTCAAATATAAAATAATTTGAAATTATATTTTATAATATTTAGCAAAATTATTAAAATTAACACCAATCAACAAATTGACCGAATTTAGTTGACATAACTAAATTTTTCATTTTACAAAAAAAAAAAACGATCGAGATAATGTATACGTTCTGACGTAAACAGTTACCACAAATATTCTCACAACTCAAACCAAAATATTACAATATCCGAGTTTAACTGAAATTTCCTAACATTAATTACTAAAATTGGAATAAAAGCGATTCATCCTACTGCCGAAAACCACAAAAAGGGATTAGTTCTGAGAACATAAAACTAAAATCAATAATCTGAATTATAATTATCAACTCAAAATTTTCCTTAAACAATGCTTTTCTCAATGAAATCTAATTTTAAAAAAAAGAAGTCGCGAGAAGATTACACAAGACTCTTTTAATTATCCGTCCTTACCACTAAAACGATAAAAATCATAAAAAAAAGGGTAGAACAAAGTATTTCTTAAATTTTTTTTTTAACTAGTTATTCCGAAACGTTTATTGCCACATCCGGTGTTCCACAAGGTTGTTTGCTTGGTCCTTTGCTCTTTATACTTTTTATAAATGACATTCCAGTTTTTATTATATTCTGTCACATTTTATTATACGCCGAAGATCTTAAAATTTCCAGAATAATACATGATCATAATGATCTTGTCAAATTACAATGTGATTTGGATAATTTATTAGAATGGTCAAGTACATTTTATCAAGGAAATATATTGTACGAAACCTTGGCGTTTAACTAAGTTTTCATTTAATGACCATATAGATGAGACCATAATTAAAGCTAATAAATCACTAGGATTCATCATGAGAAACTCTGTGGATTTTAAAAATCGTCTGACGATTAAAAGTTTATATCTCTCACTAGTTAGACATACACTAGAGTTAGCTTCAGTTGTTTGGTTTCTTTATCAGGAATATCAAATGTTACGCATTAAAAGGGTTCAAAATAAATTTCTTCGTTTTGCAGCAAGAATTTTTGGCATTCATTATGATAGGTGGAATCACGATTATACCAATATCAGAATTGTTCTAAACATTCCAAAAATGAAGTCACGATTTCTGTAGAACGATTTACAATATGTACATAAAATTATTCAATGTCAAGTTAATTGTGCATCAATGATATCAAACGTAGGATTGTTTGTACTTTGCAGACAGTTAAGGAAGTCCTAAATATGCGATTATGATCTTCCTATATTTGATATAAAAACCTGCAATTTTAATTATGCCAGAAATTCTTTTTTTAATAGAGTCTGTCAAGAAGCAGACTCTTTAACGAAAACTGTAAAGGTTGTTAACCTCTTTGAACCGTCTGAATTAAGGTTTACCAACATTTTAAAAAACTCTTTATACGAATACTAGTTGTATAAATTAAAACTATTAATATTAATTAGTTAAATGTTATTCACATGTCTCTGTTATTTGCAATTTCTATTTTTGTAATTTATTTTGTAATTTATTAATTATAATACGTTACTTATAATTTATATTTGATCTATAATATCTCTTTAGAGGCTTAGTTATGTAATTATTATTATTCCGAAAGGTTGTTAACAGCCTGTATAATTTGATAAATAGAACATATAGAACATTGCATTAAAATAATTTAAATTGATTTTCAAAATGTGTTTGTAACTTCCACAGGGAAATTAATTTAAAATGGAAAGATATTTTTTACTATAAGGAAAAGTATTAACAGTTGTTGGGAAATTAGGTTTTTAACAATTATTTGGTCAAGTATACACTTTAATTATATCACAAAGAATTTCATAAATATTTTTGAAAGTTTAAGAGTAAATTGTAAGACAAAATAGTATTTAGACAAACAACTTGCTTATTAATTAGAGAACAATAAACATTCATGATAGCAGTTCAAAGCTACAAAGTACAGAGTTGCTTTATCTTGACGGAAACGTCTGGTTTTCGAGCGGAGAGAAACGTAGTCCTCAATTTTCATTAATTTGCATAAGTAGATATTATACTGACATCAAGAGGTATTATTACTTTTGCACTAAATATTATTATTGTGGTATCAACGACACACAAGTGGCTGTTATACGTATTTCTCGTAACTATCTCTGCATGTTTCCAGCAGTTCAAGTAGTTTCGTAAAAACTCCGAATAGCTCAGTTATATATTGTAAACGGGAAACTCTGTTCAAAATTTGTTCAACTGAAAAGTCTGTGCAACTTTATAATTGCTGAACTGATTGAAAAAGTTGCAAACGACTTTCTGAATTTTTAAAAGTATTTTGTTGTGTCTTTTTTGCACACGCAAACGGATTTTTGTAACATTTCTACAAATTTAATTATTTTAATATCTAATATTATTTTAATTATTTAACGATGATCGTAATTTATAAAACGAAAATGAACAGAGAAATAATTGCATATGAGAAATTTCGATCCCAATTGTATTGATAAACCCGGATTAATAATTAAATTATGACACTTCTATGAACTGTCGTCTAATTTCAGTTTGATTGGATACAAATGCGGTTTTGTGAATTATTAATTTGTCCTAAATAATCACGCAACGATGTAAAGTTGAACAATTATAGAAAAGGGATAATAATTTAAATCTAATTTATATAAATGAGATACCTATATCGAGCAGAATAATTTTTCTATCAATAGTAATGTACCGGTACAAGTTAATAAGGATATAATCGTCTTTAATGCGAATCCGATAAAACCCGCCTGTTTCTCTTATTTCCTTGTTTTCAATTTCTCTGGAATTGGAATGTACATCCTAAAAAAAGCCATAAAATCCACCTTCTTTCTATCTTGGAAATTGAATTGTTTCCAAAGTCATAAAAAACAAGAAAATTTTAGGTTTCAGTTGAAAATCGAAAGCGAGAAAGGAAATAAAGTATTTAACAACTTCTGAGTTAAGATGTGAAGCACGATTAACTTTTGAATGAAGAAAAAGTTAGCTGACGTTGGACAAAGTAATCAGCAATTATTAGAAAGGTTTTCTCGCGCCTTTAGGGGGAAAGAAATCTTTTTCCCCTACCGCCAAGTTCACCTCAGAACGTTCTTCGAATGCCATCTTTGTCCTTTCTCGGTGGGTTCACGCGTCGTTTCTTTTTTAGAAAAAAAAGTCTCGTATGGTCGTGACGTCGAGCGGGAAATTGGAGCCGTTCGATCTGTCGGATCCATCCGGGACGGGGAAACTGGATGCTTCCTCTGAAGGGTGTGGAGGAAGGGTATAAGGATAGAGGAGGAGGATAGGTGTGCGCAGAGAGTGTCGAGAGGCACAGTCTAGTAGCCATGAGTACACAAACGCACTGGCCTGCTTTAAGTTTTACGTATTCAGTATTCACTGGGTTTTACTCGACCAAATGTCTGCCCTATATTCATTCTGCCAGAAGAGGAAGCTGAAAGAGCTTTCGGGAACCATAAAGGTGAACCGCGAATCCGTATCTATTTTATTTCAATCTCATTGATTTCTCGACATAAACGACACCCAACAGTGATACGGAAGAACAGGCAGGAAAAATCAGGCTTGGCTCCATGCCACCATCGCTTTTCTTACTCCAAGATGCTGTGCATTCCTTTTTCTTTCAAACTTTTTCCTTTTTTTATTTAAGAAACTCCTAGCAGGAATCGACAAAAATTATTCATTTCGCCGATCTTCTGTTCATATTTATGAACCAAGAAATTTAAATCTACGTTTGCATAAATTAATGGATGAAATTTTGGAAATAATATATGTTCCTAACACTGCTTATTCTTTGTTGAATTTTTATCTGATTCCTATTAAGAGACATCAGTGGGTTTTATAGCGTGTAGGTAATTTAGTTTTCATCAGAACAATTTTGTGAAATGAATTTAACCATTATGTAGAAATAATAGGTTTAATTTTGATCATAATGGTTTTTAAGAATTTAATTATAGTGAAAAATTAATAAAAGCTTGAGGTTAATTATTTTTTTATAGGATGTGAAAAGGTGCTACCTTGAATTCCGTGCTTCGAGGTTATGGCAGAGTGGCTATTTGACTGACCTACTGAATCGCCAATAAAGCGCCAAGATGTTTTTAATACAAGCTAAATAATAGAGGATCAATAACTTAATTAGAATTAATTTATGGGAACACTTAATACGAAACTGCATTTACGCACAGTAAAAATCCATCATTTGAAGGATGATGAATTCCCGTGTGTAGGACTTGACTCCGGAGAAAGTTTACACGTATATATGAATATACCTGTACATGACCCCCTCTCAGTAATTCCCGTTAAACCTGCCTCGTTTTATGGGAGTATTTATCCTCCTGTTGAACTATTGCTCAAGACTGCTAACTTTGCAGAACGATAACTCCCCAACATCCATAAATTCTTCTGCTCGACATCAAGTCTTCCACCGCCTGACTAATCCGCTAAGGGTTTAACTCTTCTCCGACTCACAACGCCCATCAACCTGTGATTCCGCAGAGGATTCTATTCAGATTTTTTGTGTCCTTCGGTCTTAACTCTATCAGTCCTCAAGTTTAACCTAGATTCCCTTCTCTTCGACAATCGATGTTACTTATTTTCGTTACCAAGATAATAGAGGATCAAATGTACTGACGTTAGGTCTTCATTGTTAGGGTAAGAACAATCGCAGTATAGAGTGTGACCTCAGTGCTTACTAGCCAAAACATTTCTTGCCGTTTCTTCCGACAATACACATAATGGAAGATCATCGCTTGCACATTCTTATAGCCTGCGATAAACTTGGCCGAATTTCTTGGACAGGGAGAAACAGGCGGAGAAAAGGCATTGGTACCTGGAAGAGAAACATCGTCTTCTCTCTAGGTGCATAAGGTACACTGAAATTAGGGGAATTTTTTATGACACCAAGAAACTTTTAGATCGTTTGCAAAAACCCGTAGTCCCGGGTCATCAATACAACCACAATTTGGGCGTGTAGAAGTACCAGTCGGTTCAACTGTAGACCTACTAGTGAGACGACTGTTCACCCAGTTGTGCTGATTCTAAACTCTAACCTAAAACCAATGCCGTTCTGACTTGTATCGAGTGTGTCCTGATTTTCCACATCCAATCTTGTGCAACCTATGATGTGTTTTACATCGTCAACAGTCCATTTGCAAGAGTTACACTCATTAATTCAAAGCGTTGTAGGTGAGAGTTAAAAGATCCATGACCTGAAAGCGCTTGCGTGACTTAGACAACAATTTTTTACTTGTTATCCATGTGCCGGAATGTGGGATCTGGCGATGTATTCATGGGCCCATCTCATCCTCCTTATGTCATCTTTTGACGAGCCTAATTATCGCCGTTCTGTAGATGAGTTCCTTGCGGAGGTCATACTTTGCATCGTTCTCTTTCGGCAGTCGCTTCTTATAGAGCTACTGAAAGACCTTTCCTTTACCAAAAGGTCCGCTTTGTGACGTTACAAAATTTTATGACAATTTTGTAACTCACAAAAGTAACTTTTAGATTAAGAAAATTTGCAGATTCGCTCAATTATTCGATTTGCGTACGAAAACCACTCCACGACTCGACGAGTAAATTCTTACTTTGTAGTTATTAGACTTACAAAATTTTTGGTTATTTTTGTTTATGGCTTACGAAAAGTTGCTGAGCATCGGGGGAATTTTAAGGTCATGTCAAAAATATGAGCCGGGATATTTGACCGGACATTTAAAGATTTGAGTTCAAGATTCTCCGATCATTCTATCAAGGCGATTTTAAGTTATTTTGATGATGAAGATTATGATTGACTCTTGTTACGTTGTTCAGCGATCTCTCGAATAAATATTATGATGAATTTTGTTATTATGAAGATTTACTGAATTTGGAACCAGTCGGTTGGTTGATCGTTTTATCGGTTAAATTGTTATGACTTCTGTTAAGTTGGCTGTTTAGTTATTGGAGGTTATAAAACAAGACCCCGATTAGTTAAGGGTGAGTTCACATTTAATCTTAAATTTTTATGAGTTGTTTGGTTCGTTCAGCTAAAAAGTTGGTTACGACATTTGTTAAATCCGAAAAAGAGACTATTAAGATGGAGGTAACTTGATGTCGATCGTCAGTTTGAATTTAAAAGATCATCGCGCCGAGATTAATAGAATGGAACCAATAAGGAGTGTCCCTTCAGTCCTGCGAGGTCCAATGAAAATATTATCGACCGCATGGATCATCAAGACGCCGACACGATACGTTTCGTGAATTTATTGCTTATCAGATTGCCGCGTGCAAAAGGAATTACGATGTCAACGATTTGATTCATTTTATAAATTGTTAAATTTGAATTTTTCCGAGAATATTTGCTTTCAATTTGGGAACTAATTAAATTGTATGTGAGATTTTGTGGATAGTTTATGTTAAAGTAAGTCTGGTTTCAACAATGTTAATATTTTTTGTGATCTCTCAGCGAGAGTTTGTTGAAGTTTTTCTACGTAAAAATTTATATTAATTGGAAATTTTGAATTGTTAATTACGGTTATTGAGTTATGATTTTAGTTTCGTCTTTTCCGAAATATTCTATTATTTGAGTGGTTTTCAGTAACAATTTAATAATTTAATTTAGTTGAATTAATTAATTCTCGGAAATTTATTTGATTGAGTTTAGTTAGCTTTTGTTTTGATTCATGAGATTGTGTTTGAGAGTCAGCTATACCAGAATTTTGAAAGTTTCGATTTATCATTTTGTTTGCATTTAACTGAGAAACTTAAACATACCTATTGAGACTAATGTTAATTTCATGTTTGTTAATTTCACAAATTTTGTTGAATATTATGAAATATAGTCTAAGATTGTTTTACATTTTAAATTTTGTAACGAATTTATTTAAGATTATTTCTCTCCAAAAAACCATTCCTGTAAAGAAAGCTTGTTGAGTCTTGGTTAAGAGTCTTTGTTAAGTAGAGTTTATTAGGATTAATTATCACCACTTCTAAATGAAAGGTATGGAAATATTTATCAGGTCTAAACGCCTAAAGAGACGTAAATTTTTAGAAGTTAAAAGGATAAAATATTTTTTTTAACAGAGGTGTTTCTTAATCCTTACTTTAAGTAAGCATTTTAATATAATATTGTTTCCTCTCAAAGTGTCTTCTACGTTACATGATACATAAAAGGATATTGGAACGATAACCGTTGACCTGCTACAATTTTTAAATTTCATGCTTATGGACTGAACAAGATTGAATCCTTTTAAAAACAGAACCTTCTTTACGTCTTTTTGTGATGCTTATAATCCTCTTAAGCTAAAAAATCTAGTTTAACGATTATTTGATTATATGTATATGTATCTTCTTATTAACTATTAATCTTTGTTAACAGGTACCGTATGGAATCCGCGCTTTAACATAATCTTAGTATAGGTAAACTGGATCAGATACAAAAAAATTTTAAAAAAAAATTGCTATTTAGTGTTAAAAATTTGTTTACTCACACTCTGTCATATCTTGTTTCATTCTGAGAAGGCCAATGAATTAGTGACGAAACATCGCAAATGAATAGCGATTTAAAATTCTTTAAAAAAGTTTTGGGTGTTTTTTTTAAATATTAATTTTAAAAACCTAAACCAATTTGCTCATACGGATCGAATTTTTTTAAATTTAATTTAAGATACAAAAGTGGTTTATAAAATGTCTCTGTTTTAAAAGCAATAACTATTTTACACATCAATCGATTGTTTTTATTGTTTATTTCGTAAAAAAACGAATTTTTATTAAGTGCTCTGGAACTAGCTCGTGACCGTTGTCCTTAGAATTGTCGTAGAAAAGAATAAAATGAAGCCGGCTGGCTGATAAGCATTGTTTTCTTAGTATAAGCAACTAAATCTTGTCCAGCTGACTAAAATTTATATTTTTAATTATAGAATGTAAGTAAACTAGTTCTTCACCTACCGGCTGACATTTATTTTTAATTGAATTTTCTTAGTTTCTAGAGGATGAGTGTAGTCAGAGACGAATGCGAGGTTTAAATCAACAATTATCATTTTTCATTGCAAGATAGTTTGAAAATGTTTTCTATGACAATTTTTTCTAAAAATCAGGCACTTTTTCCAAAAAAGGTCTAAGCTTGCGTATTTGTGAGAAAGGAAAAGATTCTAAAGCATATTTGTTCTTGGAGATTCAAGTTTCAGTTTCTCGTGAATAATCAAGGTGTTTGACATCTGACGCCATGCAGGGCGGACATTTTCTGCCTGAAAATACGTCAAATTCCTTGATCTTTCTCAAGGGAATGACGTACAAGGAAGACATGAATTACTGAAAGCATGTACGTTTTAGAATTTTCACGTCCTAACAAACGTTAAAAGTTTACCCTTTCTCGGAAAAAGTGGCGGGATTTATAGAAAAAAATTGTTACAGTTTTTTTCATTAAAAATTTATTGTTAATTCTGTTATGTCTGAAACTGAAGCCTATCCAAATATTCCTAGACTCCTCGTTTTAAATAAGTTCAAATTAATCAATCAAATTTGGGATGAGGAATATGTCAATGAGTTAACTAAATATTTTGAGAGTATTTATTTATTAATAATGGATATTTCTGTCGACAAATTTGAGTTACTGAATTAGCTTACTTTTAATATAGGAAAACGATTACGAAGAGTTGGAACCTGTAACCTCTTGTTTGTTTAGTCTTTGCTGATAATGTGGAGAAAAAGTTCTCGTTGATCCTGGCAGGTAGGCTGCGAAGTTATTCTTCTAGTTGAAACAGTGGTTCGACGCAAGTGAGTCAATATTTGTGTTTTTAGTAAAATTCACAAGGTGGTTTTGACTTGTGTGTTGAGACCTTCACTGGGGTTAATTGTATCTCGTCCGTAATTTATTTGTATTTGCGACTTTGAAAATAATAAGAGCTAGCTTTAGGAAATAAAGTTACTGGCTTTAAAAATAATTCTGACTGGATTTGTAAGTAACACTGGTTAAGTTGAAAATAATAACTGGTTTATGTCGAGAATGATAATGACTGGTGTTTAAAATTAAACTGGCTGCTACTATGAAAATAATATTGTCTATGATGTTGAAAATAAAACTAGCTACTGTTGCTTTCTGGTAGGTCAAAAATATACTGAATCTGAACGTGTGTCTCCAGATTCTGTTTCATCCTTGTTAATCATAGTCCGGAAATTCTTGACACTTGGTTTTTCATATGAAATAGTTAATGTCTAAATATGTTTGTTCATAGCCTGCTCATAGCTTATTTTCAGAAGTCATTGTGGATTTATTACAACATGGCATTTCTGTGTTAAGTTGAGTATTGTTGATTCGCGTCTTCGGACGATATGATTAAACATTTTTTAGTGTATCATCTTCCGAGAATTCGTTTCACTCACTTCCTACATAGGGCTCTTAGATTCACAAAGTATTGCCTCACTTGTTGTTGTTTGTCATATTTTAGAATGTTTTCCGAAGTTCCGTGTAAGTTCCATTTCTCATGTCCAGGTTGAGTTGACTCATGTAATCGTTATCTCAATTAGGTAAGTTTGAAATGCAAACTAAGAATAATTTGATGAAGTAACAAGTCGTAATACATCTAGGTATTATTGCACAATGTCGATGTACAAAAATAAGAAAGATTTGGTAATATCCTAAACTTGACGTAGTTTGATATCATTGAAAAGTATAAATATGGAAAAAAATACAATATGTTATAATATGATATGTATGATAATTATATTAGTTACGGGCGTAACAATCGCAACATTTACAACAGTTTATGATTTTCTAAATTTGTTGATTGGAAAATTCAAAATAGCCGCTATAATTTTTTGAAATAATTGTTCGACTTCATGAAACTTGTTTTGTTAGGGTTTTTGGGGTTATAAGCATCTCTTTATAAAAAAAATTCGTTCTGAATACACTGCAAAAACAGGTGTTTTAAATTGTTCAAAAATGTCTTAAATTAAGACATTTTTCGTGTCTTAGACACCAAAAGTATCTTAATTTAAGACATTTTTGACAAATTTAAGACACCATGTTTTTGCAGTGTAATTAGTAAAATTTGTAATTAAATGATAAGTTGAACAAATAATAGTTACTTTAAAACACTTGAAAATTCCGATGTAGGTAACAATTGTAAAAAATTGTTTCTGATATAGCCAGGTCAAGACAGTAATTGTCTAGCTAGAAGACATTTAATCATTTCTAAAAGTCCAAGTGTCTTCTGCAATGACACTTGTACTGTTTTGTGACATCCACACGATACTAGTTTTAACGAAGACTTTAATAGATCAAGTGAATGTTTAGTTAGTAGGATATTCACCTTATGCTTACAATTAGTAAAAATAGTTTTTTATTAACGCGTTATTACATTAGTTTTAAAAAAAATTCATATTGATTTGCGAAAATTATTTTTCATTTTAATACACCTTGAAGAATGACAAATGGAAGTCAAAGAAAAGTTCTAAAGGGTAAAGAACTTTTTCATTGGTAGTCTAAGGGTAATTTTTTTTATCTTGCCAAGTAGGTAGTCACTTGGTGAAAAATTAAATCTTATACGTCTTATACATCTTATACTTATAGACTGACAAAAGTATTTATATCAACATTTTTAAGAACCGAGATATTTTTATTTTCTAGTTTGTAATTTTGTTCCTTTTTTAGATCCGATTTTATGAATCTACCAACGTCTTTATAAGAGGCTTATTATGGGAGAAATGGTCTCAACGCAGTAGGAGGAAAAGTCTTTAACATTGCCAAGTACTGAGAAAGCGAGCGACAAAAGAAGGCAATTTCACAGTACACTATTCAAGACATTTGAGGTTATTGCTTTTTATTTACTTATTCCACGTTTTAAGAATCCTTTAAGAAACATAACTTAAAATTACATCATTAAGAGGGATGAGCTCAGAAAGGGGATTAAGAATTTAGAACGAACTATTAATTTCGCCATTTCAAAAGTCGCACACTCGTTTTCTATTTTTCTCTCTCAATTCCCTATTGCTTTCTTTTCATCTTTCTTATTTCACACGATAAACTTGAAAGAATAGAGCAAGCTTAATAAATTATACGTCCGGACTGAAATGAAGAAGAAATTGCCCCGACATAATTACCCTACTATAAGAATTTACGATCGAAGGAGCTTTAAAAAATGGCGAGGCGAAAATTCAAGGTTAAACGACTTTTGATTACGCCAGAGGATTTTTTTTCTCAATTCCTGAAATCTGGAAGTCATCGTGTCGCATTTTCACGAAAGGACGAAGAGGATTCGATTTCCAGCCAGAATCCCATACGTTTTTGTTGTAATATATGGAGTAGTCGCGGCACTCATAAATTTTCAGAAAGCAGACAGTTCGACCGAAGCAGCCAGCAGGAGATATTTATTATGAAAGATACAAAAACTGAACACGTATGTACATCAAAATGCATCAATTTAACGTAGACAAATCATTATTTTTTTTAGGTGAAACTTCTCTCATTATGATTCACTGAACTAATTGTAGTTTACATGCGCGATTACATTTTACTTAATTGATCTTACTTTAAAAATTAAATTAAAATTAGTCCGACTACTGTGTATATTTTTCTATATGGAAGTATTTTGACATCTAATGTTATATTAGAATTTATTATTTTATTCAAGTTACATTAAAAACTGAAGCATTTGAAGCGATTCAAAGGTTGTGAACGAAAAATAATTTAATGTGAATTTTTAAAATATCACAAGTCTCTTCATTGCCTGGGCGCCAGTGACGAGGGGAAGAGATAAATTTTCCATTTAATAAAATTTCTTCCGCGTCCATCGTCCTCACAATCGTTTACCGGCTATCAAATCAAAATCGTCACGGCTTTGTGTGTCGCCGACAACACGGAGGTGTTAATTTTTTTTTAATTTATTTATTTTGTGCTTTGTGTATTTTTTGTGGAAATTGTAATTTATTTATTTTTTATAATGTTATTAGTGTGGCGATTTTTAATCATGTGACGATTTCCAAAGAAACGAGGAAGATGGGGTGGATTTTACATGAGAGAAATGGATATCAAATTGAAGTACGACTTAATAGTACAGAAATCAAAAAGTGGTCCACGCTCAAAAAGACGTTTTGCCGTTGTACTGTTTCTGCTCTTCAATCACCACTCTGCATAACTATGAACGCCCCACGTTCTTAAAAGAAATTAAGAAAGATCGCCGGGAACGATAAGTTTTATGTTTATTTAATTGTCCTATTTTATTTTATTGTTTTGTCTAATTTATTTATTGAAAATTATTGTCTCTTTGAGTTGTATATATGACTCCTTATAATTTTGTAGTTATTTTATATTTGTGAATTTTAGACAATCGTGTATGTATAAGTATGTGAGTGTCGGGTATTTATTCTTTTATATATTGATTTTAATTTTAGACGATAAATGTTTATTTTTTATTTTAATTTTGACGAAATATAATTTTATATAACTAACTAAATTCCGATTTTTATTTTAGTTTCATGTTATTTGTAATATAAATTTATATATTTGTTCTAATTCATGATTTTATTTGTACTCTTTTCGAATTTTATATTTAATTTAAATGTGCGGTTTTAAGAATTAAGAAGAAAAGCTTTTAATCGTTACACATTAAAATATTTGAATACATTTCCTGCAAAACCAAAAATGATAAAATGTTTTCCCGATAGCAGCCGATGTACACATTACGAAATCCAACTTTCAAGTATCCTTACTTCTATTGCTCTCTGTACAATTTTCTTACTGTACGAAATTCAGAAAACACCGACCATAAGAAAAGAACAAAATTTTTTTTTTTAAATTGCGAAAATTTGTTCTTAGTAATTATATCTGAAATTTAAGATATTTACTTAAAACAGAAAATATAAAAAAAATAGTTTTAACAAATTAAAACTATTTAAACAATTAAAATTTCATTTAAAAATATAGCGAGCTTTGTATTTTGACAAGTAAAACAATCTATTAAAAAAGTGACGTAAAAAATAATGTTTTAGATGTATTTACTTATAAATCCTGAAGTTACATTTAGGGATTGAATTAATTAACATTTTTATAAATAAAAGTTTCAATTGATTAATAAATCAGATAAATACAATTTATGATTAAATGTAATTATTTTCAAGCACGTACTTAAAAATAAAAACTACTGGTCTCCATGATTGTAAATATTAAGAGTCTACTGAAAATCGTAGCACTGTATTTGAAACTTATTCTTCCAACACAAAAGTTGTGCAAACTTGCAAAGTACACTTAAGCAATGACCCGTGTTCAGTAAACATAATCGTTAAGTTTCTTTCCCTTGATTACAAAACATGTTGAACTAGCCACCAAGCACCCCGAACGAGAAAACACTTAACAGTTGTAAAACTAGTGCTTCGCTGAATGTGATTATTCCTAACTGACAAAACTTATGTGCGAAAGAATTTTGCTCATTTGCGGAGATATTAACGTTGCCAAAAAGAAAAAGACTTTCTCCTATTTCTTCTTGCTCTTTTTACTTAAGATGCCTTTCCATTTACATTCTATTTCCCGCTTTCACAGAAATTCGTTTGCGAATGCATTGTTGCTTTTTCGTTTGTTAATAAACAGAAATTTCATATCAAAACAGTTAATGAATTAAACCCTGACGAACAAAAAAATATTAGGAAGATGTAAGTAGTAAAAGTTCATTAGTTTCTTCAAATCAAATAGTAGAACTAGCAAAGTATTTTTAAAAAAATTTAAAATGAGAGGAAAATTTTACAGATGAGAGAAAATTTCTATTCAATAAATTGAACGATTGCTGAGCGAGATTGAAAAGTATATAAAAGGATTTGTTCAATTACCATAAGAATTTTATGAAGAACCTTTTTTTCTTTATAAAATTTTCAAGCATTTCTTGCTCTTAATAAATTTTTATTGATCGCAAATTGAGTATTAATTTTCTATACAGATAAATTTTCTTGAGATATTTTCCGACTCAAGTTTCGCGCTCAATAACGAGATTTTCAAGGGAGTCAAGTTTTCATTATTCCATACCACTTGCTTTGTCCTTTGATGTAAAATTTAGAACATATCAAATTCCTTAAGAGTATTCGTATGCCATGCAAGAAGCAGAAAAATAAAAATTCTTCTCGTTTGACAATGGGGTCGATTTTGAAATTCAAACCGTATTTGCGTCAATGGGCCTTTTAACATCAATCAAACGTTTAATCATTAAAGCTTCTATTTTTACATTCACTTTAAATTCTATCCAAATGATAATAAAAATGAAGTTTTGGAAATTACATAATTGCTGTATGATAAAAAAAACCTCTTGCACTTTTAGGTCACCGAATTTATATTTTACTTATGGATATTCTACGAGGATCATGGTTAGTCAAAGAACAACCTCACTACAACCATCGACATTCCGGCACATTTTATAGATATCCTAATTTCATCTTCTTGTTCTTTTCTGTTTATTCGCCTGAGATAGTACCAACAGCTGAAAGTATTAATTTCTATACTAAAAAATAATGTATATGAATAAAAGTTTTTTAAAATACATAATTTTTTTGTTTGGGATGGAATTCAAAATAAGAGCAGAGGAATATGAAGTAAACATTTGTAAACCTTATCCTAAAATCTACTCTTTTATTTTTATTACTAAAATTTCTCCTCTGAAGTACTTAAAAAAAGGTTTTTAAAAAAAATAATGTAGTTTCCAGGATTTAACTGAACTGGCAAACTATTTTAGTTCATAGTATGGAAGGATAAGAGAAAAAGATATTTTAAAAAAAAGAATATAGTAAAGCACTTTCAGGTTAAACATTGTTTAATATAAATTAATTTAAGAAAAAAAATATATATATATAGTTAAAACTTTTAGGTTTTAGGTTTTCATGAAGAAAATTTAAAAAGAGTCACATAGATTTTAATATATAACACAGGTTTACAGTGAAATTGACAATTGGAGATTTCTTGTTTACTTCGATTAATTTGAGTGTTCTAAGAGAGAAAAAATGGTTTATATTGTTTTCCCCTCGTGCAATTTTGCTGAAATAGAATATTACTGTTTTTTATAGTAAAAATGACACGTAGGGAGAAAAAGTAGTTTAATTCAAACGGATAGAAGATTGTTAGAAAGACAGTTAAATTAGCTTTCAAACCATCTATTACCCGTTTAAATCGAATAAAAAACGGTTGAGTTATAGTCAATCAAAGTTTCAATTTCACTCAAATTTGTGTGTCAAAGTTTTCGAAAATTGAACTTTGATTGACTGTAACTCGGCCATTTTTTATTCGATTTAAACGGGTAATAGATGGTTTAAAAGGTAATTTAATTGCCTTTTTTATCGATGTATATTCGTTGAAATTAAACTACTTTTTCTCCCTACTTGTCACTTTCACTACAGAAAACAGAAATTTTCTGTTTCAGCAAAACTGCACAAGGGGAAAACAATATAAACCATTTTTTCTCTCTTAGAATACTAAAATAAATCGAAGTAAACAGGAAACTTGCAATTGGCAAAAAAAAGTTTGAAATTTGTAAACCTGTGTAATGAGTATCCATTGGATTTCATTAAGAAAAATATTTAATTTCGTTCAAATAAAATTAAATACGCTACAAATGAAAATAAAAATAACACTTTTGAAATTTATAAACGTTTTCCTAAAATTAGTTTATATTTTAATAATAATTATTTTCAATTATCTTCTATTCTAAAAAATTACAATTTGTTAACGGTTCCAATAGTTGACAAAATTTTAAGCTCTGTCATAAAATTAGGCAAGGATCGAACTAAAAAAGACTTAAAAACAATGTTGTTTTAAATTTACTTGAAGTGATTGTTCAGCTACATAATAACAAAACTTTATGCTAAAAAAAGATTTAAGGAACACCAAAGTCAAGAACATATAATTTTCGAACATCAACAGAATAATGGTCATTCTTTTGATTTAAAATATTTGAAATTTTTAGATTGTGAACCTGATAACAAAAAAGACTGCTTTCAGAAATGATACATATCAAAATTAATAATTTTACCATTAACAGAAAAACAGATATACAATTTGTTAGGTAGAATTTTCATATATAAATTTAGTTGACTGAATCACTTCGTTCTGAAATGATTGTGATTCTGAAATATTTTAATTTTCAACAACGAAATGTTTTTATGTAATTTGTTTTACTTTTTGACATAATTTTATTCTTTTGACAAAATTTAGATGTAAACTTTATACAAATTTTATAAGATAAAATGTTTTTTAGTGTTAAAATTGTTTGCTTCAATTATTATTATTGTTTTAGTGTTTCATTTATTGACCTTCCAGTGATCGACAAAAATCCGCCTTTTTAAATATTTATAAGGAAGGGATAAACAATTTCTCGTAAAATAAAAATGCTAAATTCTTAGAAAGGTATTTTATTTATAGATTGTTGTTTTCTATAAACTTTTCTGAATCATTGTATGAAAGTTGTAAAAAGGTTCCCAAAGTTAATAATTAATACTTTTGCATTGTTTTACAAATTTATATCCTATCTTTGATCCTATTCTAAAAAGAACAGACGTTGTGGTTAACTTCAGACATGTAACTCCATTTCCGAGTCTCCCATTGGTCAGTACATATCAAACCTCACTATCGATAGTTTTCAGTTTCGATTTTTTGTTTTGCAAACGAATTAAAATCTTTTAATTAAATATTGTGACTTCAAGTTTATATTATAAAATTTCTTATAATGTTAGCAATCTATGATAACAAAAAATTTTATTAATATAGTTAATACATAGAAATTAGCTTTGACCTTGATTTACCAAATGAGAACCCTTTCGACCAACTTCACAGTTGTAACACGTTTTATCGGGCTTCTGATTGGCTAGCAAATTTACGATATTCTTTGTCAACAATAACATCACAATTTAGACGTTTATTTGTACTATTTTTCAATTTATTTAATATCTTCAGTTAATAAATAATTGCATTTTATTAAATAATAATAAATTAAAAATAAATTAAATTCTAAAATTAAGGAGTGATAGTTTAAGAAGTGACAGTGATTTTAGTGAAGTTGTTAAGGGTATAGTGTTTTGAGTGAAATAATGTTTTGTTTACATTGGCATTCGTATCTGACATGTGAGTAATAATAATAATTTTTTATTTCTTTTTATTTTATTTGTAACTTATTTATCTGTTTTGTAGTTCTATTATTAAATGTTTTTTTTCCTAAAAGTATCATAATTATTTATGTCATTTAAGATTTTGATATTTCTTTTTATTTGAATGCACGTGGTGATTGTCATCAGATTTCTTTTCGGTCACGTGGCAATTGTGAAACTGGTAAGTTATAATAATTTTTAGTTCTTTATTTTGTTTTATTGTATGTTTATAATTCATTAACTTTTTAAGTTTCTGTAAAATAAAAATATTATTCTTCCATGTTTAAGGTTATGCTTTTTGTTATCATTCTCCAGTTACGTAGTAATGGTTAGTGACAGGTAAGTAATAACAATAATTTTCAATAATTTTATTTTATTTTATTGTAAGCTTCTAATTTATCCATCTTTTTTCTTATTACATTAATTCAATAGTTGTATTTTCTTCATTAAAGTATCATATTGATAAATGTTATTTGCAGTTAGGATGTTTGTTTCTATTGTAATTCAATAATTACATTATGTGATAATTATCATTGAAGTTTTTTGACAAGTAATTTATTTTATTAAGTTTATTTAAAAACATTAGTTTATTAAATAATTATTTTAAATTTATAAAATGAGTATAGTTATAATAAAGATAATCATATAATAATTGTAAGTATAGTAAAAAATAATAACTTTTTAAATTTCTTTTGTTCCAAAATTTCTAATTTATTTACATTTGAAACAATTGTGTTGTTTATTTTTTACATTTTTTATTTATTAAATTAAAACTAATAACAATTCAATTACTTTTAATTAATATATTGAATTATTTATTATTATATTGAAAATAATATTTTATTAATTCTTTTAAATTATTATTTAATAATAATTGGTACATGAAATAACTTCTTCCGATAGATTAATAAATTATTATTCTAACCATACGATCCAACAAAAAAGAAACATTGTATTCAATCTGGTTGACCATGCAATATCCTTGTCCCATAAAAGTTTTCATTCAAAAAATTTGGATTTAATTAAAAAATTTTTTAAAAATAATGACTATCCTACCGATTTTATTCAAAAACATATTAAAATTAGAATGGATAAAATAAAATATTCAAAATTTGATAACAACAAAAATATTAACAATTTGTTTAAATACATTCCAAAAATTGGTTTACCTTAGAATGATTCTCAACATTTTTCTAAATTATCGCATATGTTAAGTGATATTAAAAATATATTAAAATATATATTAAAATATAATTTAATAAAATATATTTAAAAAAATTTAAATTCTATTGTGAGATTAGGTAAGGATGTGACAGTAAAAGCCGAACGGACAAATACTGTTTACAAATTTAATTGTAAGGACTGCGCTGCTTGTTATACATGAAACAAAACGCGCTTTAAAAAAACGAATCAACGAACACCGTAAGAACACTAATGTATCTTCCGTTATTGGTCATCATCGCACGGTGATTGGTCATGAATTTGATTGGAATAACGTGGAGATTTTAGACTACGAATCAAATTGGAAAAAAAGGAGAATTTCAGAAATGATTCATATAAATTCGAATCACTCCACTATTATTAATATAAAAGAAGATAGCTTTGCTCTAAATAAAATTTTCTTCCCGTTACTCAGAAAATTAAATTCTTGATCACTTTCTCGTATTTTTGTTTATTATTTGTTTTGTGAGTTCGTTGACGTCCGTTAGTCATTGTCATCGTTTGTATATAAACGAGAAATTCCCAAATTTAAATTTAGTTCTGATAAGACCGACAGAATGTTTAGACTGACAATGATAGTAAAAGAGAAAATAATTAGTTTAGTTTCTGTGATGTATATTTTGACGTGTTAAACAAATTATTATGTTTTAACTAATTAGGAAATTCTGTATTTTTTGTTTTTGACTTACATGAGAAGATTATTTTGTTATTTGTGTTGTGATTAATGAAGTGTTAATTTTCTAAATAAATTCTAGCCTGAGGAGGTTGGCAAAACCCGGCCAATGAAACGTTGCGTTTATGCAAAAATAAAAATTGTGTGATAATTTTTATTTGACTTACCTTCCCAAGATCACTTAAAACAACTTTCTCTATTCTTATAAAATTTTGGAAGGAAACAACTCTCTATTTTAAATTATTATTATTGTTCTTTCTTAGAAACTTTCTTGGAAATATAGGGATCTGAAATCATGACGTCACAAAGCAATATGGCCATCAACAACGGAGTCAGATTTCAGAAAACACATGTAAATTGTCAGTATTTTTAAAAAAACTGTTTCAAAGAATCACAGAATTAGAATTAGCGTAGTTGAAGTTTAAATTGTTAACTAATTTACACCTTATTGCAGAATTTTACCAAAAAAGAAAAGTTATTATGTGCGAAACAAATAATATTTTGTGAAAAGTGAACACCGGTGATTGAAAATCTATAAATGTAATAACGTTTTATTTAGAAATATCAACAATATTACATGAAATAATCATGTAATATTGTATGTAATTTAATGTTTTTAATTTAAAATAGTATATTACATGATGAGAAAACTTTGGAAATAATTTTTATTAATTCGATTAGAGGTTATAGGAACATGCAATATACATATTTGATAGTAAAAAATATATTAAATATATTTAAATTAAGTATTTTATTAATTTTTAAACTTTGTATTTTAATTAAATTTTCTATGCGACATTTTTTAGGTAGAAAATCGATATAAATCTGTGTGTTTATTTTTAAAAGATTCATGAACTGTCAAATACCGAAACGTGACAATTTGTTATTTAATTTATTTAGACTGAATTTAATTTTCTAAATAGTTTTCCCTTTATTGAAACCCCTTATTATTTAATAAACATTCCAAGATAATAGCATTTTAAAACACAAAATTGAGAAAGTTGAGAGTTACACATATGTAAACAAACGTTAATTTTTGAATCTGACCCCGTTGGTTTAGTTTGAAAATCTGACACCAGATGTCGTATCGTAGTAATTCAGATCCCTATTATTATATGAGTAACTTAAGGTTAAAATGTTTGTTTCTATTCTATTTCATGTGTTAATCGTTACTAACTTTCATTAAAAAAAAAAACAAGCGCGCTGTGGCGCGCAGGTCGAACTCGTAGTTATAATAAAGATAATCATAAAATAATTGTAAGTATAGTGAATAATAATAACTTTTTTAAATTTCTTTCGTTTCAAAATTTCTAATTTATTTACATTTGAAATAATTGTGTTGTTTATTTTTTACATTTTTTATTTATTAAATTAAAGCTAATAATAATTCATTACTTTTAATTAATATATTGAATTATTTATTATTGTATTAGAATTAATAATTTATTTATTCTTTTAAATTATTATTATATGAGTAATTTAATGTTAGAATGTTTGTTTCTATTCTATTTCATGTGTTAATCGTTACTAACTTTCATTAAGAAAAAAATAACAAGCACCGTAGCGCGCAGGTCGATCTCGTAGTATTTAAAGAAAACTATTTTATTTGAATAACAATATACGTTTTTCCCTGCCGTGAATTTTTCTTGAAACAAATTGTTACTATTTTCGTTTTATTTTTCTTCTTCTTCTTTTTTTTAGATGTGATACAATGATCAACAAAGTTCACGTCATTTGTAAAGCTTAGTGGCAGATCAGATTTGGTAACCTGGTAATTTTTTTCTTCTGAATCGGAGATGAGATCGAGGAGAAGATAGATAGGAAGCTAGATACAGAGAAATCCCGAGATCTTTGCTAAATATTTGTCCTGGTTAAAAGGGAGGGAGAGTACAGCTGCGGGAAATTCTGAAGCGTATCAGGTACAAGTATTTCAGATTTCGCATATATTCGTACGAGAGCGAACGCGTAAGTACCTGCACCTGTACCATTGGGTCTGGATAAGCTTTCACACAGTTGTGGGAATCGGTGGATCGTAAATTTTGTCGGGTGCTGAGGGAATCTAAGCTCTCTTCGCAGCTTCAGAGCTTTTCCACTCCCAGTACGCTCAAGACGATTCAAGAAACCTAAATTCATCGATCAATGATGTCGTTAAAGAGCCGTATTCACAATCAAGATAAAAGTATAGTGAATTTGCAGCAGCATTTTCTTGGTGTATTTGAGTTCATTCTTTAGCCAAGTTTTGAAAAATGTCAGACAAGTCTGACGTCTACGTTTGTTCTTGAAAGTAGTTACTCTCAGAAATGTAATATAACTCGTGACTTTCACACTCAAACTTGATTCTTCGTCTCTGTCTTTTAACCTGATTGAGGAGAGAGGATCGAAATACCTTGAAATTCTGTCAAGCGATACATTTACAGAACATGCAAAAATGTACTTGACGATTCAGGAAAGAATTCCCAATTGCTCGCGAGACACGAAAATTACTGGGGCGGTGAAAATTCTTTGAAAGAACCGACACAGAGTCGAAGGGGATTAAATGAGGGAGAGAAAAATGTGTCGAATTCATCTCTCGTAAACGAATGACGTGAGGAACCAATCACTCTAATAATGGGTTTTTATACAAATGGTCAGTCGTTTAAAATATATACATTTTTCGCCTAGACATTCATTTAAATGAAAAAAAAAAACCTCCACATACTTTTTATCGAGCACTTTGGGTTTTCTCTTTTTTGATAAAATTCGTCTCAGAGTAAAATGACATTAATAATTACGTGAAAAGGGATTTTTTGTACATTTTTTCTTCTGCTATATATCAACCAATTCAATTTCTCTTCAATCTCTAATAACTCATAACCTAAATTTTTGATGGAAAGGAAATGTATTACTTAAGTTTTTTCAATGAAGAATATTTTATACAGATTTATTTTGAACATCTGGATATTATATTTGAGTATTGTATCATGTAACGTCTTTATTAAAATAACTAGTTGCAATGGGAAAAATTCAATAACACCAGTTTCTTCAACAGTATTAGAAAATGTATTATATATTATTCTGTATTGGAAATAACAACTTGTATTCGAACCATTTACAAGAAATGGTACTACTCGAAATTCAAATAGGAACATTTTTATTTTTTAAATAAAAATAATGACAACTTTTTCGTAAATCCCTAAATTGAAGTTAGTGAAATTATTATAATATTTTTTAATGATTTCTTTTCAATAGTATTTAGTAACATGTTTGATCACTAATTCATTAGTGGAGTTTGAAAATTTCGACCAATTAGATTGATTGACGCTACATTGATTTAACCTGTCCAAGACCGACCACACGATATTCAATGACATTCGATCCAAAGCGTGTTCAAAGCGTATTAGATCTGTAAAAATCTTTGGGTAAAATCTACATTATTTTTTAGGTTTAGAATGATTTTTAATATGTTTATTAGGGTAGTACCATTTTAAAAATATTTAGATAAAATTAATTTTTAGCAAATCGTTTAAAAATTGATAAAAATTAATTTAATTGTTTTTAGTTCTTTTCGAATTAAGCATGTTCCAAATACAACCCAAATTATTCTAAGCCAAAAATAATCAGAACTTTAATTTTTTTTCGGAGAAAGCATAAAAGTCAATAAAAGCAATCAAAAACTGTAAAAAAAGCTTACCACCTTTTTCTCTTCAAAGCCGATTTTATTCTCCCATTTTACGGTTTCATTTGTAAAATAAAAATAATTATTTTTAAACTATTTTTTTATTTATTATTCTTATTATTCTTATTATTTATAATATAAAATGTATTATTTTTATCACATAAAGCGTTACGTAATTTTCATAAAAGCAATCATTATAGAAAATAAATGTTTGGAAATAGAATTCTTTTTTCTTTCATAGGATAGCAGGTTTTAAATTGCCGGTAATTTGACGCGCTCCACAACGTTTAGCTTTTTTTATTGTTTTACTCTGTTAAAACTAGAGTGTTAAGTGAAACCGATTTTTTTTTATTCAAACGAATGTACTAGAAATAAAATAACAATTTAAAATAATAAATGTACGTTTTATTGAAAGATGAAGCAAGTTTTAGTTTTTTTTTAGTTCGCATCAAATTTTTGACTTTTTGTTAAGAAAATAAATAAATTTTTATTTAAAAAAAGTAAACGATACATGTTTCTATATTTAAAATGCAAATGCAACAACAATCACTGCATTCTTCTCTTGAAGAAGATGAAATATGTTGACTTAAATAAAAAAGAGAAAAGTGTTTTGAAATAAAAAAGTAAAATTTTAAATAAATATATACAGTTAAAAATCTTTTCAACAGCTTCAGTGTAATGTAAACAAAATACTTTGTTCAAAGTTATTTTTACGGGACTAAATCCAAGAACTTTCAAATGTCCAAACTTACTTTCTTTCCTCAATGACATTTTCTTACGTTTTGACACACAGGAATAGAAGAATCCTAAAGCTATTTGGCTTCAAATTGAATTTCACGAATTCTACAAACATTTGAAAAGATGTATATTGTCGTAAAGAACAAAGTTATGAAGATTTTATTTTTTTCCAAGAATCATGCAAAACTAATTCTATCCATTTCGAAATTTCGAATAGTGATGCACGGCAAGAAATAAATTTTTAGATTTTAGATTGTTTTAGCTTCATATTGAAATTATCTTGCAAACAAAATAGTTAATATTCATTTGTTTATCAATGTATTATCAGTCTTGTCTTATTTATATTATCAAGGCAAGACCAGGTTGCCTTCAATTTTTTAAATAATCTTAAGAAACTGCTAAAAACACGAAATAGTCTCTTTTTTGAAATTATCTAAAAAATGTTAGCCAATCTGGTTTTTCTTACTTCGTGGTATTCCGAAAAAAAAATTGTTTTTGGTTTTGACTTGTGTTTTTAATTTTTTTTTTTAAAAGAAAAGAAATCAATACTCAAGAAGACTCGATCTCGCTTAAATATAATATATTATTTATTTTGATTATTTAATTATCAAAAAATTAATTATTACTAATTGCGAATACGAACCATTGGACTGGACCAACATTGAAAGACAAATTTGTTACATTTTTTCATATTAAATTTCTATTATTCATATTTTTTTCTCTAATATTCAATTTTTAATATTCTTAAATCTTTTTATAATAACCCGGTTTATAGAAAATAAAGAAAGCAATTTTTCTTTAATTTCCGCCATCAGTTATATACATACATGGTTCAAGTAGAGCAAGGTAAATCCAATCACTTTTCTGCGGAAGTATAATGCTTTGTTGTACTTTCAAAAACTAATTTTCTGTGAAAGCTGTTTAAAATTGAAAAGCTTCATTTGCGCAATGAACATTAAACCGAATACGCAGAAAATTAAGGATATTGAAAGAGGTTTTATTCGTATTTACGAACAAAGAGCCACGGAAAAAAATATCGTTTTAGTAGGATAAAGTCCTATTTTAATTTTACTTAGGTTAAGATACTCTGCAATTATTTGTTTCAAAAGAAAATTAAAGATAACAATTAATTACAGATTACACAGTCAAAAAAAATGTTTTCTAGTCTGGGGGATGGAGTCCATTTTGCTCTATTACGTCAGGATTTTTTTCTAACCTCAAAAAAATTAGTGGATTTTGTATATGTCAGCCAAATTTTCTTTAATCCTTTAATCATGTTATGCAGGTGTGTTTCGAGTCAGTACTTACTAATTTGAATTTAAATCTTCAAAATTTAAAATGACGGATTAAAAATGGTGATCGAATTGCAAACAAGCTGAAAAAATTAGTAGGATTAGTAGCTAAAATTGTATCCAACCTAATATATATTTTTTTTTAATTTAGACAATTTTTTATTTCAGATTTGTTATCAGCAACTTCAAAAACTAAATTTCATAAAAATTTAATTCTTTTTGCTTTCCCTTAAAGGAAGATTTGTGATCATTATGATTCCCGATTGCTTGTAATAAAGTTAAGTTGGCTCATTTTCATCTAAAATCACAAAAATTTCATTCCTAAAGCAAATGTCTGCATGGATGAGTGTGTGTGCTGTAGAAACTTTTTGATCAAAGAAATAATTTAAGAACGTTTTTAACGGATTTCATCAAAATACGGCGGAATTATTAAACTCATAAATAGCTAAAGTCGGGGACATCGATTTTTAAAAATATTGAATCAATTCCTATTTTAGCACGTTTTATACTATAAAAATATAATTTATTCAGAACATTTCTTTCCTGCTCAAAATGCACTTAAACAATTTCAAAACTATGTAAGTTCTTAGGTTCTGACAAAAATAAAAAAAATTAATTTCCATATTTTTAATTTTAAAAAATGTTAGATTCATAAATTAAATTAAAGTTAAAAAAATTAAATTAAATTAAGTAAATTTAATTTTTAGACATTTTTCAAAATATCTAAAAAGAAAATATTTTCAAAAACTTATTTATAATAAGGTCATTCATAATCATTCACAACAGTTTAACGCCCTTTTATTTTTTGTTAAAGGAAATAAGTCTAGTATCTAGTCCTTTTAAAATGCTAATTTCTTGATCCTTGAATAAAAGCTAAGAGTTCGGTCTCATTTGTGAGGCAGAATGATGGCAGCCCTCCGGCGTCGAATTGAAGAAACATCTTTGCGGGATTATTATGTTTCAAACCCTTCCAGCTGTAAAGTGTATAAGTCACGATAGTTTGTTTACATTGTGCAGGGATTCAAGTAGAAGGTTATAACTGGTTACATTAAAAAATTTTAAATAAAGTGTGGGGCCTTAAATAATTTTAAAATGTGAGGAGGACGAAAATTGAGTGAATATGTACATGACAGTTATAATATTGGTAAGTTTTTATAAGCTAATTGTGTTTGAACATTTTAATAAAAGTAAGGTTAATGTTTTGAAATATATTATATTTCATTTAAATAATAATATTAACTTGTTCAATTTATATATTGTTTTTAATAAATTATTAATTTCATAACATTATTTTAAAAGATCTTTTTTAATATTAATTTAACTAGTTTTGTCAATGTAAAACTAAAATTGATAAGAAACTTTTTTATTAAATAACATTTTTGAATATGAGAGTATTTAAATATTATTATAAGAAAATTTTTAATAATATAATTCAATAAAGAATTAAATTATATATTTTTAAAAGTGTTTTCATAATTTAAAATTTTTTTTATTTAAACTATATAATTTTAAAATAAAATTCATAAAATATCGTCACCATTATTTTAAGCATTAAGATAAATTGAAATTTAAATATAAAATAAATAAATATAAAAAAAAATAGTTGATAAATTTAATACTACCTTTATTAAACGTTTATTTTAATATTTAAATTTAATCAAATCTATAATTATAAAACATAATGTACTTAATAGTTCATCAATTTATTTTTAAATTATAAATTATCTTATTGTTTATTACAATAAATAAAATTATAAAATAACATAATAAATATGATTGCTATTTTTTCTACCCTAATATATAATAAATAAATATAAATAAATAATTAATTAAAAAAGGACTTCATTGTTTTTTAATTAATAATAGTATTTTTATTTAATAGGTACAAATATTCAGGTTTTTACATTTAGTTTTATAATACTATAAATTTACATTTTGTATTTAACTTTAAACTAAACAAGTCAGTTATACATAGTTGAATAAACTGCAACTAGTTTTAATTTAACCATAAACTACACAGTGTTTTATAAAACTAATTTATCGCATTATTGGTGATCCTAAGACAATTTTTTTTTAAATCCATGAATGCTAAAATACATTGAAATTGGAAAGAATTGTAATGAATAATAATTCTTATTTTTTTCAGAAATATTCCAAAAAATTTCTATTCTAAAGAAATTCCTCATCAGATGCTGTAGACTTATCAATATTTTGAAGATAAAGCTCCAAATCATGATGATATTACGTTCAGATTGCTATGTACACCTTTGTCTGTATTAAAATCAGGTTCGGCGGATCATATTCAATCCGTGTGGGTAGTTAACTTGGAGGAGGGGGAAGGGGGGCGAGTTAAAAAATTTATATGAGTAAAGAAATTCTTAGGATACATAAAACAGGATATGTTAGTAAAAAGTGATGCCCGGAATTTTCCGGGTGGGTAGTAGTACCCACTAAACCCACGTTATTCGCCGGGCCTGGTTAAAAGTTATAAAACTTTGAACTAATAATTTGAAAAATATAAAACATATTTAAAAAAAATATAAGAATTAGATATTAATGTAAATAATAATAATAATAATAATCACAAAGGTAGCTCTAAAAAAGCATCCAATAGCGTTCCTGGCCACCGCGTAAGAACAACAGCGGCAACGGACAGGAACACCTACAGAACAGTGAACTGAAAACACCTCGAGCAAAGGAATCGCGCTATTGCTTACCTTTCAGGACGGAAGGAGCAAGAGGGGATAAGAATACGTAAGGCAAGAATGGGAGAGGTTGTTTTAGTGAGGTATTACCACAGCATGTGGTCGAGTCCCACACGAACAAGTGCGTAAATGCATTTTTTCCTCTCCTAAACTTGTTTTGTAAAAAAAAAAAAAAAAAAAAAAAAAAAAATTCAGGCAATTAATATTGTTTGATTATTCTGCAGGAAATCAACAAAAAAAGAAATGTCCCAAGATGTTTGATTAACTAGAGGCCTTGATTAAGAGGCGAAACCACCAGAGCAGCATATCAAAAACTAAAAAAACAACTGTCTTTGAAATTAAACAAAGTGTTGAGTCTAATATGTCATTCTCATCAGGTAATTTATTATTTTTTTTACATTTCTAAATAATTATTCTTTACTTAACAATATTATTCGGTTTTTTCAAAAAGTTAATTTGAACTTGGTTGATTCAATTCGATACGTTTAAGCTGTTATTTAATTTGAATCCCGGAGATACCATTTTTAATAGCGTCCGCTACTTAATTTGATCTTAGGTTTTTTCAGTGTAGAAAAAATCAGATGGTAAAATGATTATTTTCCTTAAAAACATTCTGACACCTCTTGCTTCCTGGTGGATCTATAGAGACCGTCCAGAGCCGACTCTGACGTTACTTATTGGGACAAAAATGTGTCTAAATAGTTGTTGTTGAGTTTTTATTAAGCAATCAAATATGTAAAGGATTGTGACAATCGTGACGATGTAAATTCTAACACATTTATATTTTACTTTGTCTTTCCCTAGAGATCTTTGATTTATTTATTTTTAGAGTAATTTATTGAGAGTGCCCGTGGTTGAATTATGAGATACGAGCTTGAGTGCCGAGTATTGATTTTCTGGTCGATCTGTATCGATCTCTCGTCTCTCTTTAGATCAGCAGTCTTATTATTGTCGTTCTTCGTTGAATTTATAAATTGCGATTTGCGCAGGTCAAGTTTACGAATTGTAACGAAGGTCAGCGGAAGGATCCGAATTTTTCTTTTAGGTGACGCATTTCCTCAAGTGCAACCGAGAGGGTGTGTGGTTTCCTAGCGGCCGAGAGAATGAGACGTAGCAAGGGAGAAGAAGACGTGGAAAGAGAAGGATCGAGGAAAAGTGGATCTACCGGTCGATTTTGAGTTTGACATGTGCTTGATAATTCATTCACGTGTGATCCCCGAATTATTAAAGCCGTGTGCTCATCCCATTATTATAGTATTCTTTTTGTCGACACCGAAATTACTCGATTTAAAGAAAGTTCTTAACTAGTGTTGATAAATTGGGATATTAGAGGACTGTTATAGAGAGTTAAATTTGTAAGTATAGTGAATATTGGAATTATTAAATAAATAGTATTTTTCTTTGAGAAGTGATAGTGTTAATTTTGATTTGTGGAAAAAGGTCCCATGAGTCTCAGGCGTCAAGTATTGTCGGTTATTAGTTCTCGTTAATTATCATCGTTGGTGAGTTCTTCATTCAATTTATTGTTTGTCTGTTTCAACGTCCACATTGCGGCGTCAAATCTTAACAGAATCTCCCTTTTTGGTTTTGGGTTTTGTGTCAGCACGAAGAGATTCCGATTTTTGAGGATTATAGTTAATTTTAAATATTGAGTCAATGCACATCATTTTAGTTAAGTGATTTATTCTCTATATTTTACAATATATCGTTTATCCTTAAAACGCTATACGTGAAGGGATAATTTTACTAGCGTGAAAAGTAGCACATAAAAATAACGACAATAATGCATGTTTCTACTATAAGGAGTAATAACGACGCTAAAATGCTAGTTTTAAAGCCAACATGACTCTCAGGGTTAGATTCGTGAAGCTCGTTACTAGAAATACAACAATACGATCTTGATGACAACGTTACTCTTCCGTAGTATTGTAGTTTTATGTTGCGATGAATCCGTGTCAAATTGGTTTTATCAGTTTCATGTGCACAAACAGACCTGGCGTTGTAGAAATGCGATACTTCACATTCTCTTCTTCAGTTCTTCTTCACTAATGGCTGTTGAAAAACGAATCGATCGATGTATATTTGAAACGGAGTTTATAAACTTTTCTTCAAGACTGCACGAAGCGTATTTTTTATTTCATATTAAGTTTCCATCATTAAATTTTTAATGCGAAAGTTAAATGGGTTTACGACTTACGGAAAATCGTGGGCAGAAAAACGCAAGTTTCTAAGTTGATGAAAATTAAACTTTTCAGTTGAATCTACCGTTTAACAAGACTTTAATCAAAATAAATTTCTTGTGTCTACTGTTAGAGGTGCAAGTACGAATGAAAAAGTTTCGCAAATATTGTGACATTACACAAAAATGTTGACAATAAGCTTATCTCTATATTTTTATTTTAAACAACTACATTTACTTTTCTTGTTATTCTTTCATTTCAAAATGTTGTTCTGCTGTTTTTTCGCCCACAATCTCACAGATTGTCAATTTTGAACAATGTATAATTTCCAGATAGGGAATTTAGGATTTGCATAAAATTTGTTACCGGAAAACCGTACAATGATCGTTCCGTATAGTTACATAAAGAGAATCAGTTATTGCGGATTAAATCTGTTCTCATAGGTCTTAAGTAGAACGATTTAATACCTGATTCATTACTTTACAGTTAGACGGTGTTACACGTGAGAATTATGGCGAAAGATTAAATCTTTGAAACTGCATCTCCAAAAGCTAGTTTTCTGAAAGCAATCAATATTAGACATTTTAATATCACTTATTAAATACTCTGTTTAGTTGCAGTCCACTCTTAATTAAAAATACTTAAAGCTTTTAGTAATTATTTTATTACTTCCTCTTTATCCATTCGTTTCTTCAGAATTTTAATTTTTATTTAATATTGATCCTACAATTAATTCATACTTAATACATTCGGTATTACCTTCAGTTCTGAAAAATTATTCAATTATTAATGTCTTACTACGAGAATAATTAAAATCACAGAATTCTTAATGTCATCTAATCTCTGGAAAACATTACACAGAAAATACCTGAATTCATATTTAATGTATCTCATTTTCGGTATCAAGTTTCTTCTATTTTTCTACTATTCTGTTTTATAAATTTTATTATCTCAAGTTTTTAATCATCATTTTCGACTTTGTCTTAATCAGCATAATTAGTTAAAGTTTATAATTTCAAAATTAGATTAATCTATAAATCGGTTAAAATATAAAAACAAGTTTATCCCGTTTTAATTTATATAGAAAGGTTTTACTTTCAGAAATTCATTGCAGAATGTGTTGCATGCTTCATATAAAATCTCTTACCAGTACATTATTTATTGATCCGGTTTTCTGAAAAGAGTGTTCGTGACGATTAACTAAGACTGATATTTTAGTCATTGATTTAGCAGCAAGAATTATCGTCTACGATTGCATAAAACAACTGAAGCATAATGAAAAAGGGAAACTTTCTTTCAGTCTAACAAAAGGTGGAATGAGTCTGGCGCCAGCCATCACTTGCTATATAGTTCACATTATCGATTATAAATTTATAATCAATGTGCTACTGAACTCGCTTTTGAAATTTCTCCATCATTGACTTACCCTGATGAAATTGAAATGGAGATATCAGATAGAAATACGCAGTTGGCTAGAATACAAAAATTCTAGTAGTGCACTTGCATTGCTAGCACGTTAATATGCACCACTTGTGACAGTAATGCTGTTATTCTACGTATTTCTCTACTAACTTATTTTGATCGTAGGACTTTGAAAATTAGAATGCTCTTCACATTTCTCACGTAGCAAACAAAAAAAGATTTCGTTTCTTTTATTTCTACTTTTTTCAAAAATAGACAAACGATGCAGATGTTGGTCATAATTTGCAAACAGAAAATAATGAAATAATTTTTGTTTTTTAAATAATAATTTGCACAAAGAACCTCTTTTATCAAAAATTTTAAATTTACAGATAATTTAAAAGATAAAAGATCATGATTCCATATTTCTTTTGAAATTTTATTATTTTAATTGACATACCTCTTTTTAATTTTTCACTTTTTGACACCAAGAGGTTCCATCCGTTTAAATTATTATTGAAGCAAATCTTTATTACATATTTATAGATTTCAAGAAGCCTAATTAACTTAATTGGTTGTTTTACTTGACATAATACCACTTTTTAAATAATTTGCTCAAAATTCCTCTTTTATCAAAAATTTTAAATTCAAATGTGATAATAATTTAAGAGAAAAAAGATTATAATTGAATATTTCTTTTTAAATTTTATTATGAGTGACATACCTCTTTTTGAATTTTTTAATACTTGACACCAAAACGTTCCTTCGATTTTAATTAATTAATTAATTTTAGGCGTTAAATACAATACATAATTTATATAGTTAAATTTATCGATTTTTTCATAAAGAATATTTCGTCCAAAGGATCTATGATTATAAAATAAAAATTAGTAAAGTTATAAAAACACAATGAATTTCAGATGACAAAAAAAAGCATGAATTATTTAAAGAAAATTTTTGGTCAATTATAGACTTTATGTGGGTCAATCGATTCATTTTGAGACAAGGAATATGATTCTTGTATTTGGTAAGTTGTATCTTTAGTGTAAAAAATTTTTTTGTCAGTGCAGAAAATAGCAGTTTCCGTCACTACTCTAGAAAATGATTATTTCCGTCAGAAGTGGAAAAAAATTATTATTTTAGTTACTAGTTGCAAAAATTATTATTTTGGACACTAGTAAATATTGACCATTTTCTTCATCAGTGTGAAAAAATACAATTTTCGTAACTGGTAGAAAAAATAACTATTTTTGTTGAGCCAGTATCATTTTGACACATGACTTAATTTTAGATTGTTATATTGTACAGAATGGAAATGTTATTTTGTACAACTGCTAAATGATATTTTGTACAATTTTGAAAAATGAATTTGTTATTTTGTACAATTCTTTAAAAAAGCTAAAATATTGTACTTCCAATGTTTTATTGCTTTTTTAAAAAATTGTACAAAATAACAAATTCATTTTTCAAAACTGTACAAAATAACATTTAGCAGTTGTACAAAATAACATTTCCATTCTGTACAATATAACAATCTAAAATTAAGTCATGTGTCAAAATGATACTGGCTCTTTTTGTTTCTTTAAAATTATTCATCTTCTGAAACAATAAAAATTGTAAAATTTTGATTACATTTTATTTTAAGACGAATTACCTAATTCACTTAATTCGTCATTTTATTCACAACCGATCTGCTATTAAATATTTCACCTTCATATCATCTGCATGTTTCAAAAAGCTGAAATAAATTGGGTTTTGTGCGAGTCCATCAACCGTCAATTATAATAATTAAGAGCAGATTAAAATATTCATGTTAAATTAATTTTCGTTAAGCAGACCGCATTTATAAAGCTACTATAATTCCTTTTTACATAAAATTCAATATATCAAATTTACGTATAATGCGCAAAATTATTATATCAGGTTGTATTTTAATAAACTATCATTTATCAAATAAAACGAAACACAGGTTCTGTATTTTGGTTTGAAATTAATTTCTCTTCTCGTTATTAAACGAAAAAAAATTTGATTGTATTTAAAACAGATTTCCGATATTTAAATAGATTTTTTTACAAGAGTAACTCACATTTTAGAAAATGTTGTTGAATTTTTCACTCGTTAAATATTAAATAAAGAAGGGTGAAAGGTTTAATACAGGATTTCACTGAGAAAATTCAGCTTACGTGTTACGCTTAAAATATGAAGATGACGGACAGATATTTGCTGAAGCTCAGAAACTTTATTTTTTCGTTTTGGAAAATAAATTTAAAATGAAAATTAGATATTAAATGTACAAAATTTTTCGCTTCTGATTTTTTTTTCTTTTTTAATTTTAATTACTTAAACTATATTTTAATCTCGTCTCTCATTCCTTTTGAAACAAAATTTATTTTGATACAGAAACTCAATATTTAAAAATAATTTTATTACGAGAATGAGAAGTATCCTGAGTAAACAGTTTAAATTATTAAAATTGAAAAAAGCGGAGTTTACGCGTAAACTAATTACAAGATATTTCATTTGAGAGCTACATGTGCATTTCTCGTTTGAGGAAGTAAAGGGTTGAGCTTCTCTAACAAAAATTAATTTTTAATTAAATCGTAGGATAATTTTAAATTAGAATCTTTCTACACCTATAAAATTCAGCTCAAATGCACATTTTTTCTAAAGAGGGAATTAATTATGTTGATGATTAATGAAACAACATTTTCAATACTCTGGAGTGAAAAAAAGTGTTAATTACTTTTTGTCAATGGTTATTGAATAATGAAATTTATCTGGTTGCTCCGAATCTAACATACTAATTTTCTGAAAAAATATCGAATTTTAATTCTGTACAATATTAATGTGAAATAATTCTGTTTTATTTTCTCGTTTATTCTTCGAAGATTTACTTTTCCTGCTTTCAAAATTTTAATTAATGAGTTTTTCTTCCCGTATCACCATAATGTCTCCAAAGTGAGTCTGTTTTGTCCTTTGCTGAAAAATAAAATTAATAAAAGGAAAATTGACCTAAAAAGCAATTATTATAAAAAAACATGTAATTATTGATTTAATTAATTATTATTATTATTTATTAATTATTGATCTCAAGCGATATCACGTGCTTCTCGCAACAAATTCAAATGACTCCATTTGATTTAGGTAAACAAATTTATATTTTCAATATTGCAAATCAATTCATTAATTATTATTATAGTTATTAAAAAGTCAATTAACTCAATTTCTCAGGACCGAAATTTAGCAACCCACAAAAACCACCCCTCAAAAAAATAATAAAAAATAAATTTAACAAATTTATCAAATTCTACAAAAAAAATTATTATCAAGTAGAATTTGATATCGTCGGGGCTAGTGCAATACCGCGAATCTACATATTTCCATAAAGACTTTGTTGCATGGCAAATTGCACTAAAAATAACTCTTATGGAAATATGTAGATTCGCGGTATTGCACTAGCCCCGACGATATATTTTTTCAGATTTTTTTCTATTATTTTCCTGAAGGGTGGTTTTTAGGAGTTCCTGTTATTACATGGAAAAATTAGGGGGCATATTCCTAAGTATGTTCCACTATTTGAACTTAATTTGAATTTTTTATTCGAATTTGATTAATTTTTTCTGATATCTTTTTTGCTATTTTCCTTAGGGATTGTTTTTAAGGGCTAATAATTCCTCTTTTAATTATTGAAAAAAATAAGAAAGCATATTCCTGAGTAGATTTTACCATTTGACTACTTGTAATAGTTTATTTTTTAAATTTGATTAATTTTTTTTTAATATCTTTTGTGATATTCTCCTTAGGGATCGTTTTTAAGAGCTAATAATTCCTCTTTTAATTATTGAGAAAAACAAGTAGGCATATTCCTAAGTATGTGTTACCATTTTTGAATTTGATTAGAATCTTTTTTTTTAGAAAAATATTATTATTATTATTATTTTGATATCTTTTCCGTTATTTCCATAGGGGTCGTTTTTAAGAGTTGATAATTTTTCATTTAATTATTAAGAAAAATAAGAAAGCATATTCCTGAGTATGTTTCACCATTTTAGAATTTGTTTAGAATGTTTTTATAGTAGTTGATTAATTTTTTTTCTGAGATCTTTTTTTAATATTTTCCTTAAGGGTGGTTTTAGTCGTTAATAATTCTTCTATCAATAATTGAAAAAAGTAAGGAGGGATATTCCTGAGTATATTTCACTATTTTACACTTGAGTATAATTTTTTTAAAAAATTTGATTAATTTTTTCTGTTATCTTTTCCGCTATTTTCCTTTGGGGTCATTTTTAAGGGTTGATAATTCTTCTTTTAATAATTAAGAAAAATAAGAAGGCATATTCCTGAGAATCTTTCACCATTTTACAATTTGATTAGAATTTTTTTTTAATATTTGATTAATTTTTTCTGATATATTTTCCGTTATTTTCCATAAGAGTCGTTTTTAAGGGTTTATAATTTTTTTATAATATGCAAAAATTGGGAGGCATATTCTAAAATATGTTCCATCATTTTAGAACTTAATTATAATTTTGTTGTAGAATTTGAAAGATTTTTTCAGATTTCTTTTCTCTTACTTTCCTTATGGGATTATAACTTGATTATAATTTTTTCGTAGAATTTTATGAATAGTTTTTAAATTTCTTTTCCATTATTTTTAAGGGTGGTTTTCAGGGATTTATATTTTTTGTTATTAGATGGGAAAATTAGGAGGCATATTCCTGAGTATGTTACACTATTCAAGAAGTTGATTAGAATTTTTTTTTGTAGAATTTGATACATTTTTACAGATTTTTTTTCTATTATTTTCCTGAGGGGTGGCTTTTAGAGGTTAATAATTCTTGGTATTATATGGAAAAATTAGGAGGCATATTCCTGAGTATGTTACACTATTCAAGAAGTTGCTTATAATTTTTTTGTAGAATTTCATTAATTTTTTCTGATATCTTTGCTGCTATTTTCCTAAGGGTGGTTGATTTTTAGTGGTTGATAATTCCTCTTTTAATTATTGAAAAAGTAAGGCATATTCCTAAGTATACTTCACCATTTTAGAATTTTATTTGAATTTTTTTGAAGAGATTTAATTAATTTTTTCCGATATCTTTTCCGCTATTTTCCATAGGGGTCGTTTTTTGGGGTCCATAGTTCTTTTTATCATATGGAAAAATTAGGGGTCATATCCCAAAATATGTTCTATTATTTTAGAACTTGATTATAATTTTTTTAAAAGATTTTGATAAATTTTTTCAGATGTCTTTTCTGTTATTTTCCTTAGGGATGATTTTTAAGGGTTGATAATTCTTGTCGATTGAAAATTAGGGCATTAAGGGGCATATTTCTAAATATATTTCATCATTTTAGAACTTGATTATAATTATTTTGTTGAATTTGATAAATTATTTTAGATTTCTTTGCCATTCTTTTTTTAGGGGTGGTCTTTGGAGGTTGATAATTCTTTTTATTATACGGAAAAATGAGGTGGTATTTTCCAGAGTATGTTGCATCATTTTAGAAATTTTGTCAAAATTTAAATTTATTAATTATTGTTTATAGTGTTACGTCAACTTTAAATTTGACTTTTTTAAAAATAAATGTTTTCTTTTTTTAAAGTTATTTCTATTTTAAATCGGCGTATACCAAAATTCTTGGGATATCATAATTTTAACTTGTAAGATTTGAAGATATATTTCCTGAAACATGGGTTCAAAGTTAGAAAACCTTTTAAGTTTACTAGCCTATCTCTAAGCAAACAATACTAGACGGGTACTTGTAAAGAGTGTCCTTCGACTAAAAGAAGCGCATCGGACCCTTGCCTTGGACTACAGAAAGAACTCAATGCAGGTATACAGATAAATAAAAATATCTTCCTGTATGTATCTAACTTATCTTACTAGAAAAATTCCACGTATACTTCGTTATGAGAATAACTCATATAAAATTCCGTTCTTTTTTCCAAATATATGAACTAAGGAATATTTTATTCTCCACTAATGATTTCGTAAACAATTTAAGTTATGTTAAACATTTTAAACCTAATTGAATTATTTCAGATTTTATTTATGAAATTGACTAATTATTCACCAATTGAGTCACTAATTAAATGTATTAGTTTAATTGTTTATACAGAAATTTCATCTTATTAATGAAAAATTGTTTGAGTTAAAATTTAATAACAATAATTGTTAATTTAGTTCATAAGGAATTTTGCCATGGAAATATTTTTGAGATATATACGTTGTGACTTCTTCATTATTTTCTAAGCATGCCTAGACTTGCCGAATTGTTACGCTTTTACACCCACCCATTACAAACTGGCCCTTTTTCTGAGGCTAGGACGGCCAGTCGTAGACACAGAACTAGCACTTCCTATTACTGCCCCGTCCGGGGTAGTAGTCAAGTTTCTCTCGAACTCCTTTAAAATATTTTTACACATTTTAAATTCCAATTCAAGTTTCAACATTTAATTTTCTATAGTTAAACGAAATAATTTTCCAATTCTAAATAAAATTTAAATTCTAAATTTTAATATTTTCAAGAAGTATTTTAAATTCTGAATCATGTTAGAATATCATTATTTTTGTATATTTCTAATCAAAGAAAGCCTATTCACTCCCTGTATTTTCAGAGGTATTTCCAGTTCGACAACTAAGGTAGTTCTTACAAATTATCTATTTTCAATGAAAGTATGTTAAAATACAATTTATTAATAATATCTAAATCTATTAATATTATTTTTACACCCTTTTATTTTACTCCGCAGGAATTATAAGGGACGTTGAAATATTACTGTCCTGCAATTATTGTCTATCTTCCCATTCTAAATTTTTACATTTTCTAATTAAATTTATTGAAATTGTGTATTATTTTCTTTTGTCATAATGCAAAAGATTGCAGTTGCGAAGGAGCAGTGAAAATTAAGTTACGAACCCTAGACTATTGAGATTTCTGAAATCTTAGGTTCAAACAACTATAACGTTATTAGTTTTAATGTACGTTATCAATTTCCGATTGTCGTGATTGGAAATTCAATTTATGTCAACCCGAAATAACAATAGGATTTGACTGTTAAGTTTTTTTATATTAAAAATTAGATTTTATTCGTATTTAATTTTTTTTATGAATTCTGAAATAAGATATTTAATAAATGTTAAAATAATGTCAGAAATTAATACTCTAGTGAAGTTTGGTTATTTTAAAAAAGGTTTTTAGAATTAAAGGTAATTACGATCAATTTTTATTATTAAATAAAAAAATAAAACAAACTTAGGTTTATTCATTCATTGTACCTCTTAACAAACAAATTAATTAATAACTAATTAGTAGTATATATATATATGTCAGACTGAATTCACAGAGCTCGAGTTGGCCAATTTTCTATCGAGAGACTTTTTATTTATAGTACTTGGATACAGAAATCAAAAAGTGTGGTGAAAAAAATAGGTCAATACGTTTCTCTGTTGACATTAAATAAAAGTGAGACAGATTGAAAGCGAAAAAAAAGTTGTCCGCATTTAATAGTAAAAAATCGAGTGAGAATTTATTTCCGTGAAATTCGTCCGAACGATTTTTTAACTCGAAGCGAGCAGTGCAGTAGAGAGACAAGAACTCCACTTGAATTTAGTAACGAACAATTTTCGCATTGTTCTCACTGCTAAAACTGCCCTGAACCTCCACTGTAGTATTTTCCTCTCCCTTTTAACTATCTTTCTCTTTCTTTCTCCGCCTATCCATTTCCGTGGAAAGCTAATTTGTGAAAGTTCGCAAAACACGTAGAATAAATACGTTCTTCTGTCTGACGTGCTGCTCGTGCAAAACGCTATATACACTATATCGGTGTCGTTCGTCATGCACGAGGCAAAAGTAACGATATTATCGTCGAGGTGACATAATTGTTCAGCTAAATGATAAATAGGCAGTTACAAATAAGCGATCGTTCCATAACCACTATGCTCCATCGATCGCAGATGGTGGCTACTGATCTATTTATGTGTCTCGATCTATAACCTCTCGCTGAACTATTAAATTCATATTTCTAACTCGACAGCTTTTTCAATGCATTTCAAAAAAGAACGTATCAATGTATCGAAAATTTGTTTATCAAATTTCCTACTGCGTGAAATAGGAAAAATTGTAACTGATGACAAAATATATTATATTGGATATTTTTTATTTTCGTGGCTTTTTAACGGTTTTGAGGTATTTAGTTTAAGATTTAAGACTACATACGGCTATTAGGTAAAATAAGATTTAGGTTAAACGATATTTAGGTTAAATAAGATTTAGGTTAAATGAAATGTAGGTTAAATGGCTTTTAAGTTAAATGGAATTTAGGTTAAATAAAATTTAGGCTCAATGCATTTTAGGCAGAATAAAATTTAGGTTAAATCGAATTTAGGTTAAATAGAATTTAGGCTGAATGCATGTTAGCTAAAATGGAATCTAGGTTCAGTGGAATTTAGGTAAAATAGGATTTTGGTTAAATGACATTTAGGTTGAATACATTTTATTTTAAATGAAATTTAGGCTGAATGCTTTTTAGGTTAAATGAAATAAAGGTTACATGGCTTTTAAGTTAAATGGAATTTAGGTTAAATAAAATTTAGGCTTAATGCATTTTAGGTAAAATGGAATCTAGGTAAAATGAGATTTAGGTAAAAGGAAATTTATGCTGAATGCATTTTAGGTTAAAAGAGCTTTAGGCTGAATGCATTTTAGATAAAATGAAATTTAGGTTAAATGGAATTTAGATTGAATGGGAATTAGTTTTAATGAAATTAAGGCTGAATGCATTTTAGATTAAATGCATTTTATGTTAAATGAGATTTATGTTAAATACATTGTAGGTTAAATGGGATTTAGGTTAAATGGAATTTAGGTAAAGTGGATTTTAGGCTAAATGCATTTTAGGATAAATGGGATTTAGATTAAATGAAATTTAGGTAATGTAGGTTTTAGGGTAAATCCATTTGAGATTTATTGAGATTTAGATTAAATTAAATTTAGGCTGAATGGATTTTAGATTAAATGCATTTTAGGTTAAATGAGATTTAGGTTAAATATATTTTAGGTTAAATGGGATTTAGGTTAAATAGAATTTAGGTTAAATGGGATTTAGGTTGAATGCAGTTTTGGGTAAATGCTTTTTAGGCTAAATGCATTTTAGGTTAAATGGTTTTAGGTTAAATGGGATTTAGGCTAAATGGGTTTTAGGGAATATTCATGCTCCTCAATATGTCAAGAAACTGAAAGATATAAAGACGTTAAAGAATTACAATCTATTAAGGTAGCTAAATTATTTTAAAAAAATTTAATTTTGTGTAAAATATGACAATCTAACCTCAAAATTTCCAAACTAATACATAATATTGTCAAAATTGATTCAGTAAATAATCTCTCTGTATTTAAATTATTTCTTCATTTGATATTCTTTGATATTTTTAAAACGCAAAAACTAGTTAAATCAATTTTTAAATTTTAAATTTAACTTAACAAATTTGTTTACGAATTAATTACGAATTTACAATTAATAAGTCACGACTTTTTTTTAAGAATAACACAATCTATGTAAAATTGTTTAACGAATTTTTACTCGACGAGTTTGAGTATGTTCAGAGAAACTGAAAAATATATTTTTGATAATATTTCTTGCCACAAATTGTTAACAAATCTAATGTTGTTTATATCACAAATTACTTATCAATAGAAAGATAAAAATTCTTTTTATTTTATTGATTTAGTTTAAAGAGAAAGAAAAAATACTTTTATAAAATAACCCTACAATTAGTAAAACCAAGAATCCTAGCCTCAACGTTACACAATGAAATCTTTAAAACAAATCTAACACTTTTTCTATAACAAATCACATATAAAATAAGAAAATTTCTTTTCATCATTATAAATCATTTTTAAGAAGAAGAAGAAGAAGAAGAAGAAACACTTTTACAAAACAATTCAACATTTTTTTAAATCCGGAATTCTAACCTCAAAGTTAACTTACACACTGAAATTATTAAAGCAAAAACCAATAATGATTTAATACACTTTTACGCTTATGGTTAACTTTAGTTTCATTTATAAATTTTATTAGTTTTTCCTTTGGTCTTTATATCGAATTTACCTAAAATACTATTCCAAAATTCTTTCTCTCCTGAAATTTGTTTTTCACTTGATTCCTTTGTGTTTGCGAATTGTTATGCCAATTTATAAACACATATTTTTTTACAATTCGTTATACTTTTATTTACTACAAAAATTCCTAACATTGTTTACATTTTAGACGACCCAGACATGCATGCATTGTGTTTTAACCTAACCTCTAAAAAATCATCGGGGAGAAATCAAGCATGCGGACAATGATTAAATTGCAATGACTAATAAAAAACTTACGCGCTCATCCTTAAAATAAAGACGAGCATTTTAATGTCTTTTAATAATAAAAATGTTATTTTATTAATAAAAATTATTTCATTCTCTAACATATAAACTTTTTATTGCTATTAATTTCTTTTTTAGAAAATAAAAATTTCCTTAAACCTTAGGAAAAATAATTTAAAAGATTTAATAAAATGTAAACTGCTTATGATTAAGAATTATTTAGAAATACATTTCTATGAATTTTTAACATTTTATTTAAAAAAAAAAAAAAAGATATTTTTTTGTTCGGATTTCACGAATAATTTTCACCCATGTATCAATCATCCCGAGTCAGGCAGTGATAAAGAATAACACAAAAATTTACGTTTCGACAGTGCAGCTGTTCTCATCAAAAACGTTTGTGATTCGGATTTTAAAACTTTTCATGATGCGTTTGAGGTGGATTAAAATAAAGGTACTAGAAAGTTTCTTGTAGATTTTTAATATGTCAAATTCTTACAATAGATTATTTTAAACAAAAATGGAAGAAAATTATTGAAGTATTTTTTGAACGGAAATCACTTTTCTGTTTTAGAAATCAAAATTGTCTGAAAAGTGAAACTTATTTTTTTATAAAAATAAGTAAATAAAATAATAAATAATAATAAATAATAATAATAATAAATATGATTGTAAATAAAATTCGGTCATTTTTTATTGTTTTTATTTTTAGAATGAACCTAGAAACAAATGAAAATAAACTTTCCCTACAGAAAAATTTCAGTTAATTTATTATTTTAATTTAAAATTATGTGTGCAATTATTTTTAAAATTTGAAACAGAAATACTTTTATGAGGTGCACTGTGCTGTGGAAAATTAAATTTTTTGTGTTATTCCCCATCACTCAGCTGATACAGGCTGATTGATTTATTATTTTTTGATTATTTTTTATTAACTCACTTATCGGCAAAGTTTTTATTGAATTGTAAAATTATTGAAACATTCTGAACTAAAAATTCTGCAAGAAAATATCATTTATTTGATATTATATTTATTTGTTTTTTAGCATTGCTTTTAAACTAAAATTTGTAATCCTGAATTCAAAACCAACGCTACAAAACCAACTAATATTACGCTAAATTAACTGCATATTCTGTTAGACATATAAATATTCAAAAGCTTAATTTTAGATCACATGCAATTACGATAAAAAATTTTTTTTAGAGAAAATGGAATATCTCTCGTTCTGGTTCTGGTCTTCTCGGATTCCTTGATTCCAGAAACGAATATTTATGTATAAAATTTAAAGTACTAACACAGACAAAACTCAGAGTTTATTTATCCGGGAAAAATATTACTTACCTTATTATAAAAAATTGTTTTTAATTAGCGAGAAATGTTTAAAAAATTTATGAATTTTTATTTTCAATGAAAAATTTTCAATTTCTGAGCTAAATTTTATGCAAAAGTATGCTCAACACAAACAATCTCTTTCAGATCCCCAAGGTATTCAAAGCGTGAACAGGCCTGCAGTAGTATAACCAAATTTCAACCCGACAGCAGAGTGAAAGGTATCATCAGTAGAATAACCAAAATTAAATCAGACATTTCATCACAACCATAATACAAATTAGACTTTTCACGTTTATTTTTCTTTTTGTATTTTTTATTTGTTTATTCAATTATCTTAAACAATAAAACAGAGGAATAAAAAATTTATATATCCATATAATACAGCTATCTGTCGTATCTGTCAAAGATAAAATTTTTTTTTAAATATGTAGGTATTTCTTTCTTTGAAATTGCATGGATAATTTTTTAATCGAATTATTTTCCTTCTGGCAATGACATTTGTTTTAGGCTTAAACGTTGATTTCGACATTATTTTCTGATAAATAAAAAAGATTAAATTGATTATAGAACAATGAACAAATTATTTTAAATTTTTGGAAAAATTGTCATATTTTCCGTTCTGATAAAAAATTTTTGTCTCGTTAAATTTAAAAACCTAACTTGGGACAATACTTAATAGACTACCGGGTTTCGTTTAAATCGGTTTAGTTGTTTAAACGTGATAGACGTACAAAGTTGCGTAACAGACAGACAGACAGACAGATATAAGATTTTGAGGTTCTGAACAATATTTAGTAGTTTTCTTACAGAAATTAAGTTTGTGCTATTATTTTTTATAATTCATGAAGAAATAAATAATATAAGTATCTATTAATTTGTAAATAAAAACTGATATTAGTAATATCTAGACAATCTTTGTTTTTTGTGAACATTAATCACTTTACTTTGAACCTACAAATACCCACAAATTAGGAAAATTAATATTTTATAACTTTATTCGAAGACCCATTATATTGTTTTTGAATTTATTGTTGGGAGTTTAGGCGACACTCGATACAAAACATTGTGTGTAAGGTACAAGTGTATATCATATATCAGACAAGTTTTATAAGTTCCTGCTAAACTTTGTTGGTAGTCGGTTATACTGATGCATAATTCTCGCCAACTCAAGCGACTTTCCAAGCACTTTTGAATCTAAGTTTCTTATAAAAGTTTCGGGATTTTATCGCTGTCAAAAATTTCTCCCTTAATTGGAAACGAATTTTGAGTTTCAAACAAGAAAAAATATTACAACTTCGAGCTTCGTTGCCTTTTAAAGGAGAATCTTTTTAAAGAAACTAATATTCGTTTTAATCAAACAGCAGTGGTCCGAAAATTCAAAAATTTATCTAATAATATTTAAGTATTTGAGGAGTACTTTTTCAAAAGTTGATAAATTCACATTTTGTTATTTCGAGAAAATTAAACAAATGCAGTTTTGCACCTAACCCCTAGAGTTAATTATAAAGTAGAAAAAATATATGAAATTATTTATATACGTATGATTTTTGCACTTAAGGAGATTTAATTTTAATTGAAGTTTATACTAATAAAGGAATTTAAAGGTTTTTGTAATTTATTCTAGGAAAAAAATTAACATTTTCAATCATCTTGATTAAGTCCAAGTTTTTTTTAAATTGAAAATTCTTTGGTAATAAATTATTTTCTTGAATTTAACAGTGAGAGATCGATTTGTAAGGTTCCTAATATGTTAAATTTGTAATTATCTCAACTTTTTTGAGAAATAGATTTATCAACTTTTGAAAAAGTGCTCCTCATTTCTATATAAGACAAATTTAATATTACGTAGGTTTTTTTTATAGTTTTTATTACCTAGAATATCTAAAACAAGTAATTTATATTTTTTCATTTTCTCATGTTTTCAAAATATGATTTTTATTTAATATCAATTTTATTTGATCAAACTTTCATTTAGCACATTTATTATTTTGCTATTAATTTTTATTGTGCATAATTTTGATTTAAAATTTGATAAATTATTTGCATTTCACATTTACATAAAATCAGGAATTCTGACTTTAGATTTGTAACCAGCGATCGCAAAAACCCCTAGATAAGAATTTACATAAAAATTAAATATTTTTTTTATTTTTTAATTCACGGTTCAAACTTCAATTATACTAAAATCGAAGTGATTTAAAAATTTTGGAAATTTTTAATCATTCTTTTCTGTTATGATTTCAATTACTTAAACTAAAATTTTTAACAGTCTTTATCATTTTTCAATTATTTTCTGCAATTTCTAATTATTTTTATTATTTCTCATTTTTTCCCCTACAACTTAAATCTATTTTCCGCAAGTTTTAATTTTTTTCTTAAAATTTTTCCATCACTTTTTTAATTTTAATTATTTTCTCTTCGACAATAAAACAACTTTATTATTTGTTGCTAAATTTTACATTATTTATCCCAAATTTCAATTATTTTCTTCAATTTTTAATTAATTTTGGTTTTCATAATTTCCAAATACACTAAAGCGTCGATTCAGTGGACGTCGGTCGAGTGGACTAGTTTGTCGATGAAGTGGTGATCGGTGAGAAGGGGGCGCTGAGCTCGGCAAACACGCATATGGGTCAAAATTTCTCAAAAAAATCAATGTTGGTCTCGGGTCGTTCGATTTTTATGAAACTTGGTGAAAATGTAGTATTATATGACAGAAGTTTTGCCCAAAAATATTTTTTGAAAATTTTCAAAATTGTGGTTTTTACAGAGTGTCAAAATTTTAAGTACCGTTTTTTTCAAAAACGAATATCTTTGTGGCATTTTAATAAATTTTGTTCATATTTATGGTGTTTATAAATAATATACCAACACTTTGAACGTAATATAAGCCCAACAAAAATTTTCAAAATTTGCCCCGAAAAAAGTCAAAAAAATTTTTGATTTCATTTTTTCGATCAAAAGCACCCCTACGATTTCTTTTTAATAACGATATTTCGTTTCCTTATTTTTTCCTGAATTGACTAAAAAAAAAAGTTCTGGAGACTTTTAATATCAACCGAGATATTGGACTTTTTGTGACGCGGCCTACGCCCTCTGAATTCAGGCAAGCTGAACGCCGGGACACGGACGCATTATTTCAAGCATCTTCAAAGTTAATTATTTTTATTATTAGGCATGTAAATTGGTTTTCGTAATAACATTTTATTACGTATTTTTTATCGCTCTTCCATAATCTGTCATGAAAATTCCAAAAAAATAAAATTCCAAAAAGCTATAACCACTTTTTTGGAAAAAAATGCAAATTTTTAAAATTTTTGATTCCAAAATGATTTTTTTTTCCACATAAGCAGTGATCAGAAAATTTCTGCACCTAAAAGTATCGTGTCCACAATATCTAAGCTTCAAAAGGTTGGACCATACATTTAAAAATATTAAGATGGCGGATCCAAGATGGCGACGACAGTATTTTTTTTTAAATTGACACCCAGTTGATACTTCTTTTAATTCTCTTTTCATTTGTATGAAAATGAGTGCCTGAATGTTTCTTGGGTCGCTGATTGTTAATCTAAAGTCGGATTACAAAAATTCAAAATAGCGGATCCAATATGGCGATCGATATTTTTGGAATTGATCGGATTTATTTGAAACATGCTAGTCGGGGGTTTTTGGGGTCGCTAATTGTAAACCTGAAGTCGGATTTCAAAATTTTAAAATGGCGGATCCAGTGTGGCGGTCGATATTTTTTAAATTAATCGGATTTATTTGAAACATGCTACCCGTGGTTTTTTGGGGTCAATTCCGAAAATATCGACCGCCACACTGGATCCGCCATTTTAAATTTTTGAAATCCGACTTCAGGTTTACAATTAGCGACCCCAAAAACCCCCGACTAGCATGTTTCAAATAAATCCGATCAATTCGAAAAACATCGACCGCCATATTGGATCCGCCATTTTGTGTTTTTGAAATCCGACTTTAGATTAACAATCAGCGACCCAAGAAACATTCAGGTACTCATTTTCATACGAATAAAGAGAGAATTAAAAGAAGTATCAACTGGGTGTCAATTTTTTGAAAAAAAATTACTGTCGTCGCCATTTTGGATCCACCATCTTAATATTTTTAATTAATTTTTAATTTTAGGTGCAGAAATTTTATGATCACTGCTTATGTGGAAAAAAAAATCATTTTTGAATCAAAAGTTTTAAAAATTTGCATTTTTTTCCAAAAAAGTGGTTATAGCGTTTTGGAATTTTATTTTTTTGGAATTTTCATGACAGATTATGAAAGAGCGATAAAAAATACGTAATAAAATGTTATTACGAAAACCAATTTACATGCCTAATAATAAAAATAATTAACTTTGAAGATGCTTGAAATAATGCGACCGTGTCCCGGCGCGGCGTTCAGCTTGCCTGAATTCAGAGGGCGTAGGCCGCGTCACAAAAAGTCCAATATCTCGGTTGATTTTAAAAGTCTCCAGAACTTTTTTTTTTACTCAATTCAGGAAAAAATAAGGAAACGAAATATCGTTATTAAAAAGAAATCGTAGGGGTGCTTTTGATCGAAAAAATGAAATCAAAAATTTTTTTGACTTTTTTCGGGGCAAATTTTGAAAATTTTTTTTGGTCTTATATTACGTTCAAAGTGTTGGTATATAATTTATAAACACCATAAATAAGAACAAAATTTATTAAAATGCCACAAAGATATTCGTTTTTGAAAAAAACGGTACTTAAAATTTTGACACCCTGTAAAAATCACAATTTTGAAAATTTTCAAAAAATATGTTTGGGCAAAACTTCTGTCATATAATACTACATTTTTACCAAGTTTCATAAAAATCGAAAGACCTGAGACCAACATTGATTTTTTTGAGAAATTTTGACCCATATTCATGGGCGTACTAACTTCTAACTTTCGCGGGCGCGTGGTGCCCTACTACAAACGAACCGTGTCGTGCCTACTATTTTTTCAATAGTTTAATACTTAAATATTTATTTTAAATTTCCATTCTTTTATTTTCCAATTATAGTTCAAAATATGTATGAATTTAAAGAAAATAAAAAATAAGTACTTGGGAAATATACTTTTAAAGTTTCATACGACCCTGACTGTTTACGTGACCTTCCGCCAATAACCTCGTCGATTCAGTGGACCACAGGACATTTTAGTCCACTAAATCGACGCTTTAGTGTATTTTATTAATTTTCTTAAATTTCAATGAGTTTAATCTTTCTCCAATTCTTTTCTTCAATTTTTAATTATTCTCATTTTTTTAAATTGATTTCTAAGATTTTCAAGTATTTTTCTCAAATTTCAATGATTTTCTTTAATTAAAAAAAAGTTCTGCCATTTTTCCAATTATCTATTTCAAATTTCATTTTTTTTCAACTTATCGTTGTTTTTATCATATTTTAATTATATTCTACAAGTTTCAAATTTTAAAATCGATTTCAATTATCTTACCCAATTTTTAAAAATTATTTTCTAAGATTTTTAAATATTTTTCTCAAATTCCCTATTATCTGATTTTTCGATTAATTTATTTAATTTTCAATTATTTATATTATTTTTTTAAATTAAACATTTTTATTTTACATTTTAAGTTGTGTTTATCTTTTCTCATTTATTTTCTTTAATATTTAATTATTTTCTCTTTTTTTCAATGAACTTCTAAAAGTAAAAGTTTTTAAGTATTTTCACAAAATTTTCTTTAACTTTCCTCTATTTAAAATATATTATGTAAGTTTTTAATTATTTTCAAAAAATTTAATTCGATATTTAATCATTTTCATTATTTCTGAATTAATTTCCTTAATTTTTAATTATTTATCTTAATTTCAATCATTTTTTTCAATTTTCAATTATTTTCTCCAATTTTTCATTTCTCTAATTTTTTTAAAATTGATTTCTAAGATTTTCAAGTATTTTTTCTAATTTCAATTATTTCTTTTTAATTAAAAATAATTCTGCAATTCTTCCAATTATTTATTTCAAATTTTTATTAATTTTTTTCAACTTATTATTTTTATCATATTTCAAGTATTTTATACACGTTTTAAAATTTAAAATCACTTTTTAATTATTTATTCCAATGTTTAAATATTCTTATTTTTTAAAATTATTTTCTAAGATTTTTAAATATTTTTCTCAAATTCCCCATTATTTTCTTCAATTTTTATTCATATTCGATTGTTTCCATAATTTTAAAAATTTTAAACTATTTATCTGATTTTTCGATTAATTTCTTTAACTTTCAAGTATTTATATTATTTTTTTATTATTTTCTTCAATTTTCAATTACATCTATGATCTTCTTGTATTTTATGTATATTCTATATTTTTGTAATTATTTTTCTTAAATTAAACATTTTTATCTTCAATTTTAAATTATGTTTATCTTTTTTCATTTATTTTCTCTAATATTTAATTATATTCTCTTTTTTTCAATGAACTTCTAAAAGTAAAAGTTTTATGTATTTTTCCAAAATTTTCCAAAATTTTCTGTTCTCAAATTTTAATTCAATATTTATTCATTTTCATTATTTCTGAATTAATTTCCTTAATTTTTAATTATTTATCTTAATTTCAATCATTTTTTTCAATTTTCAATTATTTTCTCCAATTTTTCATTATTCTCATTTTTTTCAATTTATTTCTAAGATTTTCAGGTATTTTTCTGAAATGTAAATTATTTTCTTTAATTTTAAAAGATTTCTATAATTTTTAATTACTTTCGACAATTTGTAATTGTTTTCATTATTTTTTTTTTTTCAATTTAATTGCAAAGTTTCAATTATTTTTTGCAATTTTTTTTAATTATAAAATTTTATAATGTTTAATGTAATTTAAATAATAATCAAATATCAGCGAACCCAAATAATCACATATTGCTAAAAGTTAATTGATTGTTTTGTACTCCTGTCCGACATATTGGATTAACCATTTTGAATTTTTTAATAATCGCACGGTCTTTGAAAGATAATATTTAAAATTTTTTACTTACTATTTTAAGCCACAATTTAACAAAGTATCTTTTTATGTTTATTTAGAAACTTTTTGAAATAGTTCGTTATGAGAGCATCACGTCAGTGTAAAATGTAAATTGCTATAATGTTAACGCTGACTGAACGTCAGCTTCACTCAGGCATTTCCCCCCTTGGGTGCAAATAATAATAATCAGAAAATTCAAGTATTTTATTTTTTTTCTCCATTTAGTAAAAATCATAATAATTTCATTATTCTTATTTTTATATTTTACATTTATTTTATTCTTTTATTTCTATATTAATTTATGTTAATATCCTACTGTTATTTATACTTTTGAGAGTTTCTAAGTCAAAAAAGTGACGAAGTTTGGATGAAGAAAAAATTAGAAAGTAAGGAGAGCGGAAGTAAAAATTAATAATTAATTCTTCAATTAAAAGGTACAATTTATGCTTGAAGCAGGAAAGGGAATTTTCAAGAAAATCAAGGTGTTTCCAGAGTAACAGGTAACTAGTTTAGATATTATGGGTAATCTCTAAAAGCTCTTCAATAAGACTAAGAGACGTTTAAATCCAAATAACATCTCCGATTACAGTGTGGATTCAAACTAAATAGTTACTGCAAATTAGAGCTGAGAGGATTGAGTCTCTTACAAAGAGGTTCTTGAGAAAATGAGGTTCTCAAATTTCAGAAACTGTACTTACACGGAATATAAATTTATCATTGATTTATTAAAACTTTAATTAATTACTTCCTTAATAATAATTTAACTCTTACTTTCGAAATCGGAATTACTAGAAAATAGGCTACTAATTTTTATTAGTAAATTGTCTCTTTTCTTTTATGAAAGAAGAAATTCTCGAATAAAATTGTGTAAAAGTCATATTTTATTTTTTATCATTTTTCAATACCTTATCGCAAAAGAGCACTCGTTAAAAGTCAGGGATAAAATTCTTTTGGTCTCCGATTGTGAAAAAAGTCATGATATTTTAAAACAAATCCTGATTAAAATCAATTGGAAGATTTCAATAATTGTAATTTCAATATGTACTTAAAATTTACACGGATTTGCAAATCTTAATAAGCTTCATATGAAAAAGAATAATATTTTAGGTTTAACCTTCGAAAGGGTTAATCTGTTGTAAATGTATAACAGAAACACTTCTGCGGATTGTGTTACGTGTTAGAGAAGATCCAAGTTGGCAGTGTGCCAAACAGGTGTTTCCCGAGATTATCAGAAACAAATTCTGCGCGAAAAATAGATTCTGTTTGTACGAATATACACGCGGACACAGATCACAACAGTTTGTTAAAACTCTACTATTTTACTTGAAACAGTGGAGTAATTTATAAACAATGAAATCATGTTCGCCTTTCACAGATTTTGTGTGCTTTGTGTCTGAAAATAACATGAAAACGTGGTCATTTATGCTATTCATCCTGGAGTTCATGATCCAACAAAACACACAAATAAACTTATATTCTCAATTATTCGGATATTAAAAATCACGAATAAACTTCCTTCAATCTTTTTACAGAAAATTTCAATTTAATTTGAATCGCATTAAAATGGAACCTCCTCGCTTCAAATTTGAGTAACAGCTCAAACGTATCAAACTGAGTCAACAAAATAATCGGATAATATTGTGGATTAATGAATAATAATGTAAAAATGTAAGAAATTAATTAATTACCTGATTTGAATAACTTATTAGACTCAGTAATTTATTCAATTTCAAAAACAGTTGCTTGTAGTCGCGAATTGAGCGCCAATTGGCCAATTGAAAGACCCGAGTTCGAATCCCGGTGGAGCTAAATGTCCGATTTTTTTCACAGAATTTCTTAGTTTTTAAATATTCAAGATAATATAAAATTTTTTAAAATCATTGCAAATGAAAAAAGAATACTTAAAAATTGAAGAAAATAATTTTAGTTCCTTAAAAATAATTGAAAAAATTACATCGTAATTTGTAATAAAAGAAAATAATTGCAGAATCATGTAAATAATAGTAAATTGAAAAATTAAATACAATTTAAGATAAATAATAAAAACAATTAGAAAGTTATTAAACAAATAAATTTATTAAAAAAAATAAATGATAAAATAATTGTAAATTGAAGAAAATAATAGAAATTTGTAAAAAATAATTGAAAGAATTTCAGAATAAATTTGAGTTAAACAAGACTACCATCAGGTACACTCATATATTATAATTCTTCTAACTGATTTAAATTATTATTTGCTTTAATTCTCATCTATTTTTATCATTTTTCAAATTTTTTTTCAATTTCTAATGATTTTCATTATTTTTCAAGTTTCCCCCTAAATTTTAAATTTACGTAAGTTTCAATTATTTTCTTTAATTTTTGCAAATAAAACTTTTGCATTTTTAATTATTTCCTTTAATATCAAATTAGTTTCATTATTTATTAATTGATTCGAAATTCCATTCCTTATTTTTTAATTATTTTTGCAAAACATGATTTTTTTTTAAATTTTAATCTTCTTCTTCGAATTGTAAATTCATTTCAACTTTTTTTAATATGAAAAATTATCCAAAAATTAACCTATTCAAATTTAAATGATAACAAATTTATTTTCTATTTTTGATCCAATAACAAATTATACCCACATTCTAATTAAAAAATTTATTTTTTGTAAAAGTAATTGAAGTCCGATTTATACTCTTGATTCTCAAAATTTTAAGTCAACAAAATTTAGGAAACAAATCTCATTAAAAATTTTTATTAATGTTGATTCTTTCAAATTGTTAAAATAATTAAAAACTTTTTAATAAAGAAATTTTCTGAAGCTACTTACTCATAAAAATTATAAAAAGAAGTCGGAATTTTTTTTTTATATGTTAACCAAAATTAATTGTTTTCATTTTTGCTTTTAGAACAATGTTTAATCTTTTTTAATTGAAAAATTCATGGTTACATGTATTTGTATTAATTTTGGGTACTTTATTCTAAAAAATTTGAGAATTTTGAGTATCCTTTTTTATTTCACTGCATTTATTAAACATTTTGATAATTATAACTAATAAGAAAAATGTTTCTTTTGCAGAAAAATATTTATTACTTAGAATTTATCGATTTTATCAAAATTTTCAATTACACATCTTCTTCTTAACATATAATATTAGTATTGATTGCGACTTTTTAACTTATATATTTTTTATACGTATACTTCTATATATTCTTCCTTAATAAATAAATCAATAAATATTTTGATCTATTTATATTCGCTTGACAGTATAAACAAAAATACCTGTTGAAAGAAGGTTATGTTCGCAAGTATAAATTAAGTATCTTCCGTAAGATGTCGCAAAATGTAAAAGCTGCCCATATAAGTTCAGTTTTTTCCGTGCTCTTTTTCTAGATAAAAGTCAGTTTCGAAAGATTTTTTAAATTTCGTGCTTAATCTGTCACAGTTACTTTTAACCTTTCTTTGAATTTTCCATTAAATCTAAATCTCATTTCTCTCGATTCTTGTTCAAGTAATTCAATTAAGCTCAAAATTTATTTCAATCCCTACATATTTTTAAAGAATCGCTATATGTATTTTTTTTTTTAATGAAGTTCCTAATTAAATCTGACCGGTGTAATTTGATTGTCACTGAAGAGACAGAAAGTTTTCAATTTTGCAAGATAATGAAGTGGGTCAAACTTAACATGTTCGAGAGAGCTTAATCTTTTTAGAATAATTGAAGATTTATGGTAAAAGGCCAATCTCTAATTGGAGTAGACGTTAATTAGAGTACGGTTAACAGAATGCAACGATTGGGTTTTTGGTTCCCGGAAATAATGATCTTTCCATTATTCACGTTGATATCCCTCAACCAGCCATTATCCACCTCAAGATTCGGTATTATCTGCCATTGTTCTCTTCTTTCACTTTTATGCATATCCAGTATAATCCCCAGCATTCAGAGCAGTGAATTTCCTTAGATGCTTTTGCGTCTCGAGGCTCGCAAACAATGGTGTGTTACATATTTGGTAACATTAGTCACTCAGAGACGCTGGAAAAGAAAATAAGACATACTGCCGGATATGACTGCATTGCAGACCAAGTTTATGGTCACGAGACAGATAATTTCGCTCTCTAGTGCTAATATTTGCCAAAGTGTTACGGAAACGGAGACAGATTCAACGAGAAGCCATTAACGCTAAAATCATTTTGGAGTCATTACTTAAAGCATTTCTTTCTTTATTTTTATTTTTACCAACTGATATCACAATTTTTGCAGAAAAGTATAAATTAATGGTAACATTGTGTACACTTAGAATAATAAATATTTTACAGTTCTCAGTTATCAGTTACTATTTGTCTTCATGTTATCTACGGAAGTCTGTCCTTGTCTAGTATGAATTATTTTTTAGTTTTTTCTTTTGTTATTTAGAAGTAGTCGATAAAACTTTGAGACATTTTATTTTGTTAAAAACTCTGTACAGTGCCTTTTGCGGTATTTTTATAATAAAATACATTTGACTCGTTTGAGTCCTCTTCAGGTCAAGAGATTCTTAAAAGCTCCTGCAATAAAGAAATAAAATAAAATTGTTGAGCTTATAAATTACATTGTATCAAAATGAACATGTATTCAATTATCAAAAAATATAAATTTACTTTTAAAAGCTCCATTCTTTTTTGATGTTTTTAAATCCAGAAAAAAATTTATGGATTACATTTGAAATTTATTTTATTTGTATAAATCATTTTTATGAATCAACATTTCAATTTTAAAAGAAAAATTAAAGGAGAAAAAAGAAATTAAGTTAGAAAAGACCTTTTTATCATTTTATTTTCAATATTATCTTGCTGGTCTTAAAGCCTTTTTGATAGTGGTCTTTGTCCGATATATTTCTTATCACAATCTTTACATTTTATTTTATAAATATAGTTATTTCTTTCTGAATTTGACAATCTATCTTTATAATTATGAAGAAAAACTTTATGAAATATTCATATTTTCATCATCATTTTAATCTAGATATTGCAAATTTAAGAATAACATTTTTTCCACTAATTCAAAAAATTTAGAAATTTCGACATTTAGATATTTAAAACTCAAATTATGCCATGGAGGCAGCAATAAGTTAATTTAGAAAAAATGTCAATTGTTTTAAAATTGGAAAATCACGAGTTGTTCTTTAAAATTTGGAAAAAATATAGACTTTTTATTAATCGGTTTGTTTTGAAGCAAAGAATTTGAATTTTTATATATTAAGTTGAATTTACAGGTTAAGGAAAAGTTTTTAGAAAATTGAACTTTAATAAAAAATTTTTTAATGGTTATTTTTAAAAACTCTTGTGTCTGATTCCAGATTTTAGTTGTAAAAATAACCATAACAAATTTTATTTCAATCCGCTGAAGCGTTCTCGAGTTATCGTGTTCACAAAAAAACTACATCTGCACACACACACACGTACATTGGGACATTTGATCAGGAACTCATATCACTCAATTCTAGATAGAGAAAAGTTAATTTGAATAGAATTGAATTCGATAATTTTTTTACTTTTGAGTCGATGTAAAGAAAAAACGACAGAGAAAACGTTAGAGAAAAAACGCAGACAGACAAACAGGCAGATAGACATTTTTAGTAAAAAAAAGTATTTCTTCAATATCAGGGTGAATTAAATTAATTAGTTTTAAATAGTTTCGAACTAGTTTCAAACAATTGAAAGCTAGTTCTAAACATTTATGAACTAGTTATAAACTAATTTCAAACACTTTTTAACAGGTTTCAAATAGTTCTGAAATCGCTTTTACTTTCGCCTAACTTTTGTTAATTCAAATAATTACGAACTAGTTCTAACCAATTTCGTTCTGAATTATCAAACAGTTCCAAACTAGTTAAAATCAGTTTCGTATTTGTTCCGAACTATTTTTAAACATTTTCGAACTAGTTATGAGCAATTTGAAAGTAATTCCAAACTGTTTCAAAGTAGTTTTAAACAATTCTGTACTAGTTTTAAATAGTTTTGAACTAATTCTAAGCAGTACTTAACTGGTTTCAAGCAGTTCCAGACAAGTTTAAATTATTTTAAAACAGTTCCAAACTAGCTACAGTTTTTAAGTAATAGAAACTATTTTTAAACTAATTCTGAATTAGTAAACATTTTCAAACTAGTAACAGACAATTTTAAACTACTCCAAAACAGTTTCAAAACTGCTTTAAACAGTTTTGTAATGTTTACAAACAGTTTTGAAATAATTTAAAAATTTCAGTTTCAAAGTACTTTTAAACAGTTTTTTAGAAGTTGGAAACAGTTCAAAGCAGGGACAAACACTGAAACGAAACTAAATTTAAAAAAGTATTTGGGGCATTCTTTGTCAGATTTAACCCCCCCCCTCTGCCCATTTTTTGTTTCAAGGCAAAAATTCCAAAAAGGGGTCAAATGAAAGCTTGAAACCTCTATTTTTATTTGCATCATCGCCTTTTTTAAAAATCCAAGATGGCGAACTCGTACAATATTTCACAGCAGTCGTGGTGCATTAAAAAATCTATTTGTTACTAAACAAATATGAAAAAATAAAAAAAAAGTTCTAATTTTCCGAAAACATACCTTCTTATGAGTACTTTATATAATCTTAATGAGATTTGGGAAACTTCAAAATGGCCTATCCAATATGGCCGACAAAATATAAATGTTTGTCAATCTATGGGAAACTCACTATTTAAAGGTTATTTGGGTCGCTGATTACGAATATGAAGTCAGTTTTTAAAAAAATAAAATGGCGGATCCAATACGGCGGATTCATTTTTCAAAAATCGTACTATTTTACTTGAAAGTTGTTACTCGGGGTTTCTAGGGTTTCTGATTACGATTCTGCCGTGAGATTTGTAATCAGAGACCCCAAAAACCTTCAAGTGACGAATTTTAAGAAAGTCCGATCACTTTTTAAAAACTTAACAAACATATTGGACCCGCCATTTTGAATTTCACAAATCAGATTTCAGATTTGTAATCAGGAACCCTAAAACCTCTGGGTAACAAGTTTTAAGCGAATTCGATCACTTTTCAAAAATTCGTCCGCCATATTGGATCCGCCATTTTAAATTTTAAAAATCTAACTTCACATTCGTAATCAGCGACCCCAAAAACCCTTGATTAACGAGTTTAAAGTAAATTTGATCAATTTTTAAAAATTTGTCAGCCATATTGGATACGCCATTTTAAATTTTACAAATCCGACTTCAAATACGTAATTAGCGGCTCCAAAAACTCCCAAGTAACAAGCCTCAAGTGAAATTTGACGATCCAATATGTCCGACAAAATATAAATTTTTATCAATTTTTGCAAAACTCACTTTTAAGGGGTTATTTGGATCACTGATTACGAATCGGTATTCAGTTTTGAAAAGTACAATATGTCGGATCCAATATGGCGAATGAATTTTTAAAAAGTAATCGGATTCGCTTGAAATTTGTTACCCAGAGGTTTTTGGGGTCGCTGATTACGAATCTGAAGTCAGATTTGTAAAATTCAAAATGGCGGATCCAATATGTCGGTTAAATTTTAAAAAAGTGATCAGACTTGCTTGAAATTTGTCACTCGAAGGTTTTTTTGGTCGCTAATTACAAATCTGACGAGAAAATCGTAACCCCAAAAACCCCCGAGTAATAACTTTCAAGTAAAATAGTACGATTTTTGAAATATGGCTCCGCCATATTGGATTCGCCATTTTGTTTTTTTAAAACTGACTTCAGATTCGTAATTAGCGACCCAAATAATCTACAAATACTGAGTTTCGCATAGATTGACAAACATTTATATTTTGTCGGCCATTTTGAAATTTCTCAAATTTCATTAAGATTATATAAAGTCCTCATAAAAAGGTATGTTTTCGGAAAAAGGAACTATTTTAATTATTTTTTCATATTTATTTAGAAAGAAATAGATGTTTTTACGCGACACAAATGCTTTGAAATATTGTACGAGTCCGCCATCTTGAATTTTTAAAAAAGGCCACAATGCAAATAAAAATAGAGGTTTCAAGCTTTTATTTGACCCCTATTTGGAATTTTTTCATTGAAACCAAACATGGACAGGGGGGGGGGGGTTAAATCTGACAAAGAATGACCCATTTATATTTTAATTTTTGTTTGATCCTGATACGTAAATAAGACATAATTTAGTTTTCTATCACATATTGAAATAAATAATCAAGTTTTGGATCAAATTGAAACTAAAGTTGTAAAAACTTTATTATTTAGTTCGAAACTAACATTTTTTATGATAGTTTCATATGCGCAGTAGTTTTCTGTGATAGTTCCACATGCGCAGTAGTGTCCTATGATAGTTACACATGCACAGTAGTTTTCTATGATAGTTACACATGCGCAGTAGTGTTTTATGATAGTTGCACATACGCATTAGTTGTGAATGGTATTTACACACACACACACTATAGTTTCTTATGGTACACATGCGCATTAGTGTTCTATAATAGTTACATATGCGCAGTGGTGTTCTATGATAGTAAAAATACTTTGCTTGTGCAACTATTCACAAAGGTTTTCAATCTACATTTAAAACAGTTTTAAACTAGTTCCTAAATATTTTTCAAAATTATGTGTTTATTTTTCTTTTTGTTTAAAATATAGAATATTGAGTAAAATGAAAATATGTAAAAGAAAACATTTTCCTAAATTTTTTTATCAGTAACTATAATTTAAGTTTCAAAAGTTGTTTACGATACATTAAAGTAAATTTTAAAAAATGCATATGTCAAGTAAATACATAGTTATTTATTGCAAAAAAACAATTTTTGTTACAAGGTTAGCTGTAGTAGGGATATCTGAAGAATTATTTTAAAAAGGCAAAAAAGGCCATTTTCTACTTGTCAAAAAGTATATAAAGGAGTCGTACTTTACTGTGTGCATAATTGAAGTACAACAGACTTTCAAAGAACTTCTGCTTCTTCCATTTTCTGATCCAATGACAAACTTAGGTTTTCCTAGTTTTGCATTGATATTAATTGTTTCTTCTACATTACATCTTGCTGCAAATGCAAGTAAGTTCGTTACTTAGAGAAATCATGTCTGTTTTTGTTTGAAAACCATCTTTTAATATTCATAAAGCTTTTATATTCTTGGTTCTGTTTGAATAATAAATAAATAAATAATTGAATAATAAATTTTGTCAATCGTAATGAAATTAAGTATTTATTAAATTAAACATGGAATATTGATGTAACGCTTACTTATTAATACACAGAGCCACATTGAATAACAAGATTAACAATTTATTATTTTGAAAAATTAATTTTTTAATAGTTTAATTGCATAAAATTTCACTTTATGGTATAATTGAGTGGGATTGAATTTTCATGTTCCAATAATTTATTTCTATAAAAATTTAATATTGCACAATAACAAACGGATTAAATTTGTCATATGAGCAATTTAAATAAAAAATAGTTGAATGCTTTCATGAGTGGACCAAGTTTCTGATTTCTATGAAACCATTTTGTTTTTAATAAATTTTTTTCAAAATCAACCGTTCTGGACTTATAACTACAAAAAAATTTTTTAAAAACTTAAAATATGGTAAAAAAAATTTCTTTCTTTTAATTCTAAATATTTTTTTCTGATTCTACACATAAGAAGGCACGTTTTTGTTCTGAGTAATCCAATTTTTTACTATTGTTAATATGAATTAAGTAATGAAAAAAATTTTTTTTTCGCTTATTAGATATCCTAAATGTAGAGCACATAAGCCTTGAAAAAATCCCTTATTTATTGTTTTATCTTCATTAGTTTACAAAATATAATACTTTTTGTAAAGACAAAAATTCTGATGGGTGGGCATATCCTGATGAACGGCACTGTATATATATATATTTTGTTTTGAGAACAAACATATTTTATTTTTGACCAAATGATATGTAGATTGATTTATTGATAATAGATATCTAAATTAATAAATAAATACATTATTTGAATAAAATTTATTAAATGTATTTAATTAAATTACTGAAGTATTTTTTAAGAAAAGTTTTTCATTTTCTTTTAGTAAATATGGATGGTTGCGCTAAAAGCTGGAGGGATGTCTATAAACCAAAAAGTCAAAAAGGGAAATAAATGTTTTATTATCGTTTTATCGACGTAATAAATATTTTGAGAGCAATAAACAATCAGTAAAACAAATATTAGTGATTATTTCAATTTTCTACAATTTGTTATATTGCACCTTCTATTTTTACCCGTATTTATTTTTAATCCTATTCTAAAAAGAACAGACGTTGTGGTTAACTTCAGACGTGTAACTCCATTTCCGAGTCTCCCATTGGTCAGTACATATCAAACCTCACTATCGATAGTTTTCAGTTTCGATTTTTTGTTTTGCAGACGAATTAAAATCTTTTAATTAAATATTGTAACTTCAAGTTTATTTTATAAAATTTCTTATAATGTTAGCAATCTAAAATAACAAAAAATTTTATTAAAATAGTTAATACATAGAAATTAGCTTTGACCTTGACTTCCCTATACGAGAACCCTTTCGTCTAACTTCAGAGGTGTAACGCGTTTTATCGGGCTTCTGATTGGCTAGCAGATTTTCGATATTTTTTGTCAACAAAAACATCACAGTTTAGACGTTTATTTGGAGTATTTTTCAATTTATTTAAAATCTTCGTTTAATAAATAATTGCATTTTATTAAATAACTAGCTTTCGAGCCCGCCTTCGGCGGGCACGAAATCTAGTGGCGTGCCATCAACAGTATTTTTTGACAGAAAGAATTTTTTGTTAAAAGGTATTAACTTACAGATAATATTTTTTGACAAAAATGATTTTCTGACAGAAAGTATTTTTTGACAATAAGTATTTTCTGACAGAAATTATTTAAAAAAGAATTTTCTAAAAGCAACATAATTCTCTTCCAACAATTATTTAATTCTAATATATTTTATTAGATCTACTTCCCATTAGCACATACCCAAACAGCACCGGATGTTCCAGCAATATTGGCAAGGTTGAGGCAAGGCATTTTTACTTTGCCTCAACCTTGCCAATTTGTTGATCTGATAAAAATACGCATGTCATGTTGTAAAATTTTTTTTCATCAAAATAAGTATTTTTCGAGAAAAACCTATAACCAAATTAGCCTGAATCCCATTCAGCCTAAAACCATCTTGCCGAAAATGCATTCAGCCAAATCCCATTTACCCTAAATTGTATTAAGCCAAATCCCCTTTAATCTAAAATACATTTAGCAAGAAACCCATTTAACCTAAAATGCATTCAGCCTAAATCCCACTTAAACTAAAATGCATTCAGCCTAAAACCCATTTGACTTTAATCTCATTAAACCTAAAATGCATACATCCTAAATCCCATTTAACCTAAAATGCATTCACAGATTAAAACCCATTTATCCTAAAATGCATTTAGCCTAAATCCCATTTATCCCCAGAAGCATTTATCCTACATCTCATTTAACCTAAAATGAATTCAGTATAAATCCCATTTAACCTAAATCATATTTAACCTGAATACCATTTAACCTGACTCTTATTTAGACTAATTCCTATTTAACTTCAATTGTATTTAACCTAAATCATTTTTAACCTCATATGCATTCATCCTCAATCTCATTTAACCTAACATGGAACCATTATAAACCCCATTTAACCTAAAATGCATTAGCCTAAATCCCATCTAAACAAAATTGCTTTTATTCTAAAACCCTTTTAACCTAGAATGCATTTAGCCCAAATTCTATTTAATCTCAAATGCATTCATCCTAAATCCCATTTAACCTTAATCCCATTAAACTTAAATCCCATTTAACCTTAAATGCATTTAACCTACATCCCATTTAATCTAAAATGCATTCAGCCTAAATCCCATTTCACCAAAAATGCATTCCGCCTAAATCTAATTTAACCCAAAATGCAATCAGCCTAAATTCTTTTTTACCTAAAATGCATTAGGCTTAAAAAAATTTGGCCTAAATCCCATTGAACGAAATTTATAATGTAAAATTTAGGCTAAACGGGATTTAGGACAAATAGTTTTAGGCTGAATGCCTTTTTGGATTTAAAGGGTTATAGTTTGAATGCATTTTAGGTTGAATGAGATTTAGGTTAAATGGGATTTAGGCTTAATGCATTTTAGGTTTAATGGGATTTAGGCTAAATGAAAATTAGGTTTAATAATATTTATTATGTTTAATGGGTTTTATGCAGAATGCTTTTTAGGATAAATGGGATTTAGGTTAAATAGGATTTAAATTGAATCTATTAGATTTTCTGTTTTTTATTTTTTTACCCCAAAAAATTCAGATTCAACATTTTTTTTGCATTGTGTCATCTAAAATTATTTTTATTAATGTATTTCTTTAAATTTATTGCAAAATGAACACATTTTGCAATAAATTAATTCAAAAAGATTAAAAGCCATCTAACACAAAGTCAGTAATATAAAAAAAAATGTAGGTTTTTCAATTTTTTTCATCCAGAAACCAATTTTATACTTATATATCTCAGTTATACGATATTTTTTGTCAAATTATTCTAAAATATGACAAAATAACAGGTAATACTCAATTATAGAAAGTTTATCAGCAGTTGATAAAAAATTGCATAATTTAAAAATTTTCGATTTTTTGAATTTTTTGAAAAGAAAATGTAAATCTCTTCCGTTCTTATTAATATTTTTAAAATCTGTAAATTTATAAACCTAACTTGGGTCAAGATCTAATACTATGCCAAATTTGGTCCCAAAATAATTGAATGTTTGAAAGCAGTCCATCAAAAAATATGTAAAATTTGAAAATTTTCGATTTTTTCATTTTTCAAAAAAATGGTATATCTCCCGTTCTTATTAATGTTTCTAAAGTCTATAAATTTATAAACCTAACTTGGGTCAAGATCTAATACTCTGCCAAATTTGGTCCCAAAATAATTGAATGATTGAAAGCAGTCCATCAACAAATATGTAAAATTTGAAAATTTTAGATATTTTCAGTTTTTGAAAAAAATGGTATATCTCCCGGTCTTATCTATATTTTTCAAATCTGTAAATTTATAAACCTCACTTAGGTCAAGACCTAAGACTCTGACAAATTTAGTTTCAAGCGGTTAAGCCGTTTTTATGTGATGCGCGAACAAAGGTTTTGTGACATACAGACAAACATACATACATACAGACACGAAATTTTTTTTGGTCTATTTGAAATCCTTGATGCTCAAAACGAAAAATTATGCATGAAATTTAAAGTTCTAAGCAATGTACAGACAAAAGTCTGATTTTATTAATATAGATAATAACTTAAAAATAAATTAAATTCTAATAATTAAGGAGTGATAGTTTAAGAAGTGACAGTGATTTTAGTGAAGTTGTTAAGGTTATAGTGTTTTGAGTGAAACAATGTTTCGTTTGCATTGGCATTCGTTTCTGACAGGTGAGTAATGATCGAAAATAATATTAATAATCTTTTATTTATTTTTATTTTATTTGTAACTTATTTATCTGTTTTTTAGTTCTATTATTAAATGTTTTTTTCCTAAAAGTATCATAATTATTTATGTCATTTAAAGTTTTGATATTTCTTTTTATTCTAATGCACGTGGTGATTGTCATCGGATTTCTTTTCGGTCACGTCGAAATTGTTAAACTGGTAAGTTATAATACTTTTTAGTTCTTTATTTTGTTTTATTGTATGTTTATAATTCATTAACTTTTTAAGTTTCTGTAAAATAAAAATATTATACTTCCATGTTTAAAATCAACTTTTCATTAAGGTATTAGTCGCGTAAATGCTCCCGCAAAACTCCCGCAAAATAAAAAGAACAAAAAATAAACTTTTATATCAACTCACTTGCTTCCTTGTGACCTCTTCTAATGTAATATATGTAATTTTCACGATTTTGAGTCAGGTACTATAAGTTATCGTGATGTGTTGCTCACACGTTTTCGACATTTTTCAATGAAACCACGTGAAAATGAAAAATTATGAATTTTTAAATTATTGTATTTTTTATACGGCGTGATCAATAAAATTAATTTTTTTTAAAGGATTTATTTTATCTCAATGTGTAACTTAGTAGTTTTATTTGAAAAACTGACGACTTGTTCTTTTACAATTGAATATAAGAGACATTTTTTACATGCATTTTGTGCTATTGCATGTAAAAGGTATAAACTTTGAATTAATATTTTAAAGCTCAGAAGTGGTCAAAATTAATAGGATAGATCTCATTTCATAGATAAATACCTCATGAATACAGATACAAAGTTTTAAAAAAATCTGACGAAAATCATTTTACGCGACTACTACCTTAAAACCAGCTAAAATCATGTGTTTTTTTGCCATTTTCATTGAAAAACTATAAATTAGTTATTAATTCTTAATTTACAATATATATTAGATTGTTTAAACAATTTGGATTTGTTTAAAAAAATTGTTTATAAAAAAAAAAAATTTTTATTAAATTTTACGAGAATTTTTAAAACATTTCCTATTCGCCTGAAATTTATTACTTAAGGGTTCTTTGGGTCGCTGATTACGAATCCAGTGTTAGTTTATAAAAATACAAAAAGGCGGATTCAATATGAAGAACAAAAACTTAAAAATTTGTTTGATTCACCTGAAACTTAATACTCGAGAGTTTTTGGGGTCGCTGATTACGAATTCAGTGTTAGTTTTTAAAAATACAAAATGACGGATCCAATATGGCGGACAAAAAATAGAAACTACACTGCAAAAACATGGTGTCTTAAATTGGACAAAAATGTCTTAAATGAAGATACTTTTTATGTCTAAGACACGAAATATGTCTTAATTTAAGACATTTTTGAACAATTTAAGACACCTGTTTTTGCAGTGTAGGTGAAAATTATGTCCATTTCATGGACATTTCGCTTCCAAGTAAGCAAAATAATTTGCTTCCTCATAGAGGAAGCAAGAAGTTAATAATATAAGTTAATTGGGGAAGTTGTTAAAAAAAATTTGTTTAATGCAAAAAAATGTAAAAATATGAATTATTTTACGAATTCTTGATCAATTATAAAAGTTATATAGGTCAATTGATTCGTTTTGAGATAAGGAATATGATTTTTGTATTCTTTAAGTTGTATTTTTAGCATGAAAACAATTTTTAGCAAAAAATGATTTTTTTCGATGAAAAAATGTGCTCAAAAAAATTTGGTTGGGTATTTTCAAAAATCCCTGTGTCGAAATTTAGATATTCATGAGCTTAATAAGTTATCCAAATTTTATTGGAATCCGTTAAAGCGTTCTCGAGATATCTTGTACACAAAAAACGCTATACACACACAAATACACACACACACACACATACATCTGGACATTTGCTTAGGAATGAAAATTTACGCTTTTTAGATGAAAATAAGTCGATTTAGACTGTTTTTGAAAAATCGAAAATCTTAACAATCACAAAGCTTCCTCTATGAGGAAGCAAAATTGCTTAGATTCGATTAAAACTTGTTACTCTGGGGTTCTGGAGTCGCTGATTACAAATCTAATATCAATTTTCCAAAATTCAAAATTTTGGATCCAATAAACTGTCCAGATTCAATTGAAATTGATTAATTAAGAGATTATGATGATTATTTCACTGTATATGTTTTAAGAATTGACAAAACAGCTTCAACCTTGGCTAATCTTATTCAGAATATATACGCTTTTAAACCAATAATAGAAAAAACGACCCCTAAAAACCTGACAATAACAAGTTTTAATCGAATCTAAGCGATTTTCCCATTTTTCGTCCGCCATTTTGTATTTTTAAGAACTAACACTGAATTCGTAATCAGCGACTACAAAAAACCCCGAGTAACCAATTTCAAGCGATTTTTAACATTTCTTAATAATTCGTCCGCCATATTGAATCCGCCATTTTGAATTTGGAAAAATAGATATTAAATTCCTAATCAGCGACCTCAAAAACCCTCGAGTATTAAGTTTCAGGTGAATCAACCCGATTTTTAATTTTTCGTCGGTCATATGGGATCCGCCATTTTGTATTTTTAAAAACCAACACTGGATTCGTAATCAGAGACCTCAAAAACCCCCGAGTAACAAATTTCAGGCAAATGGGAAATGTTTTAAAAATTCTCGTAAAATTTAATAAAAATTTTTATTTTTTATAAACAATTTTTTTTAACAAATTCAAATTGTTCTAACAATCTAATATCAATCAAATGGCAAAAAACCAAATGATTCTAGCTGGTTTTAATGAAAAGTTGATTTTAAACAATTTTAATTGTTTAAACAGTCTATTAAATTAAATCAATTAAATTAAAGAAATTAAATAAATTAAATTGTTTTTCCCTTCGCTATTTAAAAAGTTGTAAGCTTTTAAGATATTTAATTAAAACAGAAAATATTTAAAAAATAGCTTAAACAAATTAAAATTGTTTAAACAATTAAAAATTAATTTATAAATGTAGCAATCCTTGTATTTTGTTTTGTAAAAAATTTTTTAAAAAAATAATATTTTAGGACTATTTACTTATATGCATAATTGCATACTGAATTTACGTTTAGGGTTTGCTCTGTAAGGCACCCCTAGATAGGGTTTGTTTGCAAAAAAAAAAATTAAAATCAACGGTTTCTTCAACTATGAAGATTTATCGAGGTAAACTTCTGAACCTTTTTTAAAAAAATTAAGAAAAAAATTTTCGCGATTTTTTTAAAAAGTACACTTTTTCCATGTATTTCTAATGGAAATATAGGGAGAGAAAGCGGCACCTCTTAATATTGTCAGATCAAAAAAAAAAAGAATAGAGGTAAATTTTTTTTTTAATTTTTAGTCGATTGTCGAGAGCCTATAAACAAAATTCGAAAATTTTCATTTTTTTAAACACTCTATTGCGCACTAGTTGGGAATGGGTATTTACACAGGTTTCGATATACTGTTAAAATAGTTTTAAACTAGTTCCTAAATATTTTTTAAAATCGGAGGCGATTATAAGTCTATTTTTCTTTCTGTTTAAAATATATAGAATATTTAGTTAAATGAAATTACTTAAAAGAAACCATTTTCTTAAACAAGCTTCATTTATTCTTCTTATCTGTAACTATTATTTAAGTTTCAAAAGTTGTTGACGATAAATTGAAGTAAATTTTAAGAGTCAAGTAAATACATAGTTATTTATTGCAAAAAACAATTTTTTGTTTCAAGGTTAGCTGTAGTAGGGATATCTGAAAAATTGTTTTAAAAAGGCTAAATAGTCTGGTTTCTACTTGTCGGAAAGTATATAAAGGAGTCGTACTTTACTGTGTGCATAATTGAAGTACAGCAGGCTTTTAAAGGACTTCTGTTTCTCTCATTTTCTAACACGATGACAAGCTTGGGTTTTTTTAGTTTTGCATTGATATTGATTGTTTTTTCTACATTACATCTTGCCGCAAATGCATGTAAGTTTGTTAATTAATGAAATACATGTATGTTTTTGTTTAAAAATTATCCGTTAATAGTCATGAAGCTTCTACATTCTTGTTTTTGTTTACATAAAAAATAATTAATAATAAACTATTTATAATATTAAATTAATGTTTTAAAAAATTAATTTTGTAAGAGTTTAATTGCATAAAATTTCACTTTTATATTGTAGTATAATTTTATCAGATTGAATTTTCCAAAGTTCAAATAATTTATTCACAGAAAATTGTTTTGAATTAAATTAATCTGCAACGCTCTTTTTTTATACCAAATGGAATTTAAATAATCTGAAATTGGCTTCAAACAATTGAGCTGCAGATTATTTTAATACATAAAAGTTTTCAGTGTTTCTATAAAATTCAGTATTACACAGTAACAAACGGATTAAATTTGTCTTATGAGCAATTTAAATAAAAAATAAGGGAAACTTTCCATGGCTGGACCAAGTTTCTAATTTCTATAAAACCAAAAATAAAATGTTAGACTCTTAGTTTGAAAAATATGTAACATCGCAAAAAAAATATATTTATTTTCTTTTTTAAAGTCAAATATATTTTAATGTTTAATAAAATAATATGTAGAGTGATACATTGTTAATAGATATCTAAATTAATAAATTAAAACATTATTTGAATAAAATTTATTATAATTATTTAATTAAATTACTTATTGAATTTTCTTTAAGAAAAGTTTTTGATTTTCTTTTAGCATATGCGGATGATTTCGTTAATAGCTTGAGGAACGATATCTATGAACCAAACCGTAAAAAGGGCAAATAAATGTTTAATTCACGTTTAATCGATGTAATAAACATTTTGAGAGCAATAAACAGTTAATGAAACAAATATAACTCATTAATTTAATTTTCTACCATTTCTCATATTGAACCTTCTTTTTTTACCCGTATTTATTTCTAATGTTTCAAATAAGAATTTTTAACAATTAGATATCATTAACTTCAATATTTCTTGCTATAAAATTAGTTTATATATTTTAATTGTAATTATCATTGGTCAACAAGAAATTAGTCAAAATGTTTCTAATTTATTCAAAAACTCAAAATGTCAATTTCAAGATGGCTGAAGATTTTTTTTTAATTTCAAAAATATCTTGAATTTCGTCACTCGACGGTTTTTAGGGTCGTTAAATTCGAAGCCAATGCTAAATTTTCAAAATTTAAAATTACGGATCTAAATTTTTTTAGATTAGATGGGATTTGCTAAAAATTTGTTTCTCGAGGCGATTTTGTGGTCGCTAAATACGAATCTGTCATCAAGAAATAAAAATTTATTTCTTAAAAAATTTGATATTGGGTTTGTATTTAGCGACTACATCAAGAAAATCATAAAAATTGTTTGACAATCGTCGACCGTCTTGGATATGACATTTTGAATTTTGGACATTTGACATCATACAACTGTTTGTCACATGTTCGAATCTGTTTGAAACTGCTTTAAAACTGTTTGAAACTAGTAGAAAACTGTTAAAAAATAATTGGGACCAAGTTTAAAACTGTTAAAAAATAAACCTAAACTGTTCAAAACTGTTTAAGCCAGTTGAAAACTATTTGAAAATTATTCAAAACTAGTTCAAACCTGTTTCAACTTCGTAAGGAACAAGTTCGAAGCTGTTTGTAACAAGTTTTAAATTGCTTCAAAATAGTTTACGCACATGTTCGAAACTCGCTGAAACTAGTTTGAAACTGTTTATGGAACTAGTTCATTTCTGTTTGGAACTTGTTCGTATCTATTTAAAACTGGTTCAAAATAGTTCAAAACTAGTTTAAAACAGTTCAGAACGTCTCCAGAACTGGAAATGCATAAGTTATTGCGTGTGATCGACGGACAGACGAACAGACAGACACAGAAGTAAAAAAATTTGAATTTTTAAGATTCGAATAAGAAGAAGAAGCCATTTTTTGAACTTTGACTTTGGAGTCTGACTTAGTGCTAAAAAATATGCATAGAAAATTAACCAGTCTGATCTGTTGCGCAAAAATTTTTTTGTTATATAATTTTTGTTAAATTCATAAAAAGAAAAAGTAATAACCACTCTTTTATTCACTTATTTCTCGATAATTTTCACTTTGCAAACTTTACCAACAATCGATTATGCAAGAATTCTCTAATCAATATGATATATCAGTTTTTTAATTAATCAATTTTGAGGAGGTGTGTACTTTACAATGCATGCAAATGAAGTTTCAAACAATTTATATACCACTTTTTAGTGCGCCTGCGCGAGTTTATGGGTTAAGAGCATTATGCATCGCTTCGCTGTTTTTATAACTACACTATACTATTAACAAGTTACGCTTTTATATGCAGTAGTCTGACTTGTTCACGTTTATCTAAAATATTCACGAATAAGGAAAATTTGTGTGAAAAGTATAAAATTCTTTTTTTCACATTTTGTTCGAAGAAAATAATATAAGTGAGCTCAGGTATATGCTTTAATTAGATATTCGAGATAGTACGCCAAGAGTAAACATAGCTTCTGCTTTAAAGGGCTTGTTCGCTGCCAAGGGTGAATAATTTCCAGCTTAAGAAATAAGAGCAAGGCATTTTCCACAATATAGATCACACTGATTGAACGAGTGAGTTTCATTAAATTGTGCTATAGCGTGTGATATACGCTTTATTATATAATTTCATAACTAATCAAGATTAGGTTTAATTTAATAAAAATAGCTATAAATTTTTGAGAACATACTATTTTAATAAAAAATAAACAACATGAAATTTTCAAAGCTTGACTTATGATAACACTGCTCCAATTTTTTTTTCACCCCATTGATGCGAATAGATTTTTGTGCCCATACATACCTACATAATAAAATGGATAAAAATGATTGCCTTTTTTATTGCGATGTAAAACAGTTCATCTGTTTTTTCTTATATATACATATATATATAAGATATATGTAATTTTTTTTTTTCCTTTACGATTCCCTTACACAGTAATATCGTTTCGTTGGACATGCAAATATTATAGTTGTTCTAGGAACGCAAACAACTGCAATACTTTTATTGCAACTCTCTTCACAGCGCTTTTTTACACCTTTAATAAAAGCGGCATTTTAGAACAAACAAACAGACAAAAGCGCGAACGAGAAAGAGCAGTGCACGATGCGGAATAAAAGCTAAGCTTGTTAACCCGTTCAGGAGTGACTCGAACAGATTGTGTGTACTCGATTAATATGCAACTCATGCAATGGGTAAGAATTGTTTCACACACTTAGTTCGCATTATCTGCATTGTTCCGATACTAAGATTCTTTTACAGTCCATTGACTATTCTAAGCGGATATAACGAGATTAAAGTCATTACGAGACTGGGAAATTTTAGAGTCAGAATCATTAGTACTATACGCAAAAAACTTAAACTCAAATGGTTGTTTTACAACTTTTGTAAATGTTGTGTTTTTCCGACTAATGTTAAGTGAAATTGGTGCTTTACTAACGACTAGTACCTGTCTTTGATGGGAATTTTTTTTTTTAATTTATGATTGGTATCTAGCCCATTTAATGGAAAATTTTGTTTATAACAGAAGTCAAGAAAGAGAGTATAATGTGAACTGGAGAAAAGAAAAACTTAAACCGAATTATAATAGAAGGTATTTCTAGTGAGATCAGTAGATATGAATCAATGTGTATATTATACATACACCAGACTACACAGACAAGATAAAGAGATAGGAGATCTGATCAAGTAGGACTTGAGCGTGTATAAGTGTTTAGTTTATTTGAAGACAGAATTTTTGGTTCTCCCTTGACGTGGACAATTCGCAGTCCATTTTCACCCTTAGAAATTCTTCCATTTAATAAGGCACGTGTCTTCTTGAACTCCTCCGACTGCATGGGTATCCTGTCAACAGACATTGAGAGATTCGCCGGTATTGGGTCCGGTAGGGCTGAAATATTTCTCTTCAGTTTTACAAATGCAGCAATAGTAGATTTGACAGCTGATTCGTCTGTCAGAGTGATACGAAGAGGACGTGTGTGTGGCTTCATCTGTGTGTGCTTTCCAAGACGAGTCAATGAGATAATGTTTGGAGAATCTTCAGGTATTAATGATTTTAGAATAATTGAGGCTTGTTTTGAATCTTCTTCATAATTTTGCTTTTAGTATGAATCAGAAGAATTTTCAATTGGATCAGGCAAATTAAAAAGTAATAAATTTGGTTTGCGATTATCCCGATCTGAGATTTCACGCAAATAGTTTGTCATAATGTTACCTGTACATTTAGAGGAATCAGAAATAGAAGCTTCAATACTATCTAATCTTCCAGAGACATTTTTTAAAGACTCACTCAGCGGGTTGATTAGTGCACAGATTTTTTCAAGTTGAGCAACCATAACTGTTGAAAGGTCCTCTCTTGTTAATGCTGTTCCAGAAGAAGGGGAGGAAGATCTAGAACCACAGCACTTCTTCTTAGTTTTGCTACAGCTGGGATGGTATGGAGAATTACATGTTTCACAACGAACTATATCCTTTTGTATTTCCACATTGCAACCGCGGCAAATTTTATCGCTGTCAGGTACCAATAGAGCATTAGTAGACATGGTTATAGGTTAGAAAAATGTTTTTGGCAAAAATAGTCAGGAATGTCTAGGAATTTCCCAAGATTTCCTAGCAATTTCCAATGGGTTCCCAGAAATATCCAGGAATGCCAAGGTATTTCTTAGAAATTTTCCAAAAGTTCCCAGGATTTTCCAAAGGATTCCCAGGAATGATCAGCGAATTCGAAGGACTTTCCCAACTGTTCATAGGAATTTTCAAAGGATTTCCAGGAGTTTCACAGAAATGCTCAGGGATTTCCTAGATATTTTGCAAGAGCTCCCAGGCCTTTTCAAGGGATTACCAGGAGATTCTAATGAATTCCCAGGAATATCAAGGTATTTTTCTAAAATTTCTAGGAATGTCCACGGAGTTTCCGGAGTTTCCAAGGGTTCCCAGGGGTTGCCAGCAATTTTCAACGGATTTCCAGGAATGTCCAGGAATAGAAAGGAATTTCCCAATAGTTTCCAGGAATTTGCATGAATATCAAAGAATTTTTCAGAAATCCCCAAGAATGTACCAAGGGTTTCCAGAAATTTTCAAAGGATTCCTAGGAGTTTTCCAGGAATCCCAGGAAAGTCAAAGGAATTCTCAAGGATTTTCGAAGGCACCCCAGGGATTTCAATGGGATTTTTAGAAAATTCATAGAAATATTTATCCCAGAAATGTCCTGGGATTTCCTAGGAATTTCCCAACCTTTCCTAGTAATTTCTAATGGACTCCCAGGAATTTCTAAGAGTTTCCACGGATTTATAAGAGTTTGCAGAAATATCCAAGGGATTCCCAGGAGTTTCCCACAAAAATTCAGGGATTTCCTAGGAATTTCTCAAGAGTTCTCAAGAATTACCAAGGGATTTCTAGGAGTATTACAGGAATTACCAGGAATATCTAGAAAATTTCCAAAATTTTCAGAAATGTCCAGGGTAATCTCAGAAATTTGCCTAGAGATCCAAGAGATTTCCAAGAGGTTCTCAGAAATGTTCCAGGAATTCTCAGGAATGTGTTCAATAGATTCCCAATTGTTTCCAAGAAATGCCAAAGGGTTTCCCACAATAACTTAGGGATTTCCTAAAAATTTTCCAAGAGTTTCCAGGAATTTACAAGGGATTCCTAGGAGTTTTACAGGAATTTCCAGAAATATCAAAAAATTTTCCAGAAATCCCCAAAAATTTACCAAGAGTTCCTAGAAATTTCCAAGAGAATCTCAAGAATTTCCAAATGTTTAAAAAAAATTTCAACGGATTACTAGGAGTTTTCCAGGATTTCTAGGAATGTTCAGGGAATTCTCAGGAATTTTCTAATAGATTCCAGGAATATCTAGAAATTTTCTATGAATGTCCAGTGAAATCCCAGGAATTTTTCAGGAGATCCAAGAAATTTTCAAGCGATTTTTAGGAGTTTCACAGAAATTCCTAGAAATATAATTTCTTAGGATTGCCAGAAGTTTCCCAAGAATTATTAGAAATTTACAATGGATTCCCAGGAGTTTCCAAGGAATTTCCAATGGATTTCCAGGTGGTTTCAAAAAGTGCCCAGGAATTTTCCAGAAATTTACTAATTCTTAGAATTGGTAAATTTCCTAAGAATGCCAAGGGATTTGTAGGAATATCACAGGAATTTCCTAAATATCTAGGAATTTTCAAGTAGTTTAATGAATATCCAGGGATTCCCCGTAATTTTTCCTAGAGACCCCACGGATTTCCAAGGGATTTTCAGGAGTTGCACATGAATTTTCAGGAATTCCAGGAATATCCAGGGAATTCCCAGGAATTTTCCAAAAGACCCCACGCATTTTCAAGCAGTTTTTAGGAGTTTCACAGGAATTTGCCAGAAATTTCCCAAGAATGATAAGAAATTTGCAGTTAATTCCTAGCTTTTCCCAGGAATGCCCAAGGATTTTCTAGGAATTTCCAATAAATTTCCAGGTGTTTTCAAGAAATGCCCAGGGATTCCCTAGAAATTTTTCAACAGTTCTTAGGAATTCCTTGGAATATCTACGAATTTTCCAGTAACTTCAGAAATATCCAAGGAATTCTCTGAATTTCTTCTAGAGATTCCAAGGATTCCCAAGGTATTTCTAGGAGTTTTACAGGAATTCCTAGAAATATCTAGAAATTTTCCAAGAATTATTTGGAATTTCCCATAGATGCTCTGGGATTTCCTTGGAATTTCCAACGGTTTTCCAGGCTTTTTCAAGGGATGCTCAGGGATTTCTTAGGGATTCCCAAGGAATCCTCAAGAGCTTTACAGGAAATCCCAGGAATATCTAAGAATTTTCTAGAAATTTCGAGGAAGGCCAGGGAATTCTAAGAAATTTTAGTGGAGATCGCAGGGATTCTTAAGCGATGCTCAGGACCTTTACAGGAATTCCCAGGATTATCTAGAAATTTCCAAGGAATGTCCAGAAAAATTCACAGGAATGTTCAGGGATTTCCAGGAATCTTACAAGAATTCCTAGGAATATCTAGGAATTTCTCAGAAATTCCTAGGAATGTCCAGGTATTACTCAGGAAATTATTAAAAGTTCCCAGGGTTTTTCAAGGGATTCCTAGGAGTTTCTGATATATTTCCAGGAATATCGAGGAATTTTTTTGTAATTCCTAGAAATTTCCAGGGATTTCACGGGAATTTACCAAGGGTTGCCAACAATTTTCAAGGGAATTTCTAGGAATTGCCAGGAATTTTCCAAGAGTTCCTAGAAAGTTCCAATGGATTTCCAGAAGTTTTCAAGGAATGCCTAGAGGTTTCCCAGGGATCTCCCAGGAATTTTTAGGAATGTCCAGTAACTTCCTAGGAATTTTCCAAGAATTCTCAGGAATTTCCAAGGGATTCCCATGAGCTTTGCAGGAATTTCCAGGAATGCCTGAGGATTTTCTATGAATTTCACAGGAATTTTCCAGGAATTAGTACTGGGGAATTTCCAAACTGCAAAGTTCTGCTATTCTCTGAGAACGACGGAAGGATGTTTTGGCCCTGGGACAGTAAACCCTAAAAAAAGTTCAATAGCAAATTGTAAACAAATAAATAATTTGATTATCTTTTTAAATAACTTACAGGTTATAAAATTAAAGAATTAACTAGGTATAATCTTAAAAGAAGATACAGAGCTTCAAATTGTATGATGCCAAGCAAACGACCGTAAATAAAAAAAGAAGTGATATGATTATCCAAATTTATCAGTAATCAACTTTAAAAATATTACTCCGGAGGTCCGATAACAGTTTTAGAAATAATATCCTAAACGTAGATATTGTGTTCGTATTTCTTAAAAATAGTAGGAGTTAATTCCATCATCGAGAATCTCTAATTATGAATGAACTCTGAAATATACTTGTTCGATGAGTAGGTTCGCTAGACTGCTCAACTGCTAGACTGGGTCTAACAGGCCCGGTAGACCTTTCCCGCTCTCTCCTACAGCGGACTGTAGATTAAAAATAGTGAAAAAAGAGGTTCTAAAAAATCGGGTCTGTCAGACCCAGTCTAGCAGTTAAGGGTTAAATTCAAAAAGATTAAATAAATAAAAAGATATTTTTTACTCGAGAAGAGAATAGTGAAAATTACCAAACAACTATGATGGGCGTACCAATTTTTGTTACAGACGGTCTGACAGACAGACATAAAATTTTTTAATCTGCATGTATGGATTCGTTAATTCCCAATACGAAACTTTGTGTTAAAAATTTGAGGTTTTAAGCAACGTATAGTCAAAATTCTTATTTTATTTATATATGTGTAAACATTTTTGGAATGTCAGTAGGAGTGATTCAGGTATTTTTATAAATCTTATGCGCAGTTTAAGAAACTTATTATGACTTTCAATCATTTACAACTAGATTTTCTTTTAGCAAATATATATATATATATAATTATTCTGTAAAGAGATGGTACTTTTGTTTAAAAAAAATTTATCAATATGTACAAATGAAGATATTTACAATGATTTTATTTTTATAGTTTTAAATATCAGAATTAGATGATAAACTGTACTCAAATTTATACTATTTCAGTTTGCCAATATTACTTGATACTTGGTTTCTAACAAATGTATAAACGGAAACTGTATCACACAGAACCAAGGGACAAGCTATGATCAAAAATAGATATATTGATGCAAATTGTAATTGGTAGTTGAAATTTACAAGTGACACGAGATAGTGACAATAATTCATTGAATTCTTAATAACGGAAAATGAATTTTAGAGCTGAAGATTATACTACCTGAAGATGAAATTGGTGGACATATAGAATAGTTAATGTGCATCAAATCTTAATTAGTCAAAATTAACTATTACATAATTCAAACGTAGAAGATTTATTATGTCAGCAATTAGTTGACAATACTTTAGTATAAAAATAATCACAGGCAGACAAAATTTTGTTCATGTCTGTTACAAAAAATGGAAGGTGATTCTTTAAGATTGTTTGACGCAGAATCAGAATATCTTAAAAATGGTCCATCTCTTCAGGATTTTTTGTAATATAGCTTAAATAGACAAAAAATGGCCATTTTGTCAACTTTGCTCTAAAAGTGAGTCCGACATATTGGACCCGCCATTTTGAATTTTTAAATTTTGACACTAGATTCATAATTAGCGACCTCAAAAACCCCCAAGTAACAACTTTCAAACAAATCCGATTAATTTTCAAAATATCGTCCACCATATTGCATCCGCCATTTTGAATTTTTGAAATCTGGCATCAGATTCGTGTTTAGCGTACACTGGATGTTCATGTATAGGGAAAAAAAAATTTTCAACGCCATGTTGGATCTCCATCTTGAATTTTTTGCAGGTACGATTCGTTATTTTCAAGCTTGAATATTACGGACGCGATATTTCCAGTTGAAAAATTTTTCCGGTTACTGAAGACATAAAAAAAAAACATTTTATAAACAAAATTGTCAAAAATTCACATTTTTTTCCAAATAATTGTCCATAACATTTTGATTTTTCTTTTTTTTTTAATTTTGATAACAGATTCTGAAAAAACAGTATTAAGATTTGAGAAATCGTTATTTCTAAATAAAGTCAATAAAATTTTTTCGTAACATTCTTTTCTTACTATTTAAAAATAATAACTTATTTAATTCCAACTTATCCTATGTTCACAATCGCGTTAAAATTTGTAGAATATTTTTTATAGCATGGATCCCGAGTTTTTACTACATTTGAATTTCTGTACACACTTAATTGAGTAATATTCATAATATTTACAATATTAATTCAGTTTACGTTCTTTTATCGCTCGGAGGAAAATATATAACCTTATTTTTGTGCATGCAACTGTATACTGGATTTTAGAAACGATAAGAAAATGTCTGGTAAGACTGTAAACTCAAGATGAATATACGATCAGTTTTGTTGTGTTACGTCACATTTTAGTGCGCCTTATTGACAAAAATTCCTCTGCCTTGATAATAATAATGCACCAAAAATAAATTTAAGTTTCTTTATGCGAATAAAATACGCTCCACTTTAGTTTCCAACGAATGAATTTCATTCACTTCCGATATCTATATATCTGTGTTAAAATGTACGAAATATGTAAATTTTGATTCCATTGCCTTCGTTTTGATGGATGTCATAAAATAAAATTCAATACGTGGAAATTTTTTATCGTCAATCTTTGCCTTTATCGTGAAGCTTGCGAATGATAAGAAGAGACTAAATTTATGGCTTATTCTCATGCGAGTCTCGCTTCACACTTGAGTTCACCTCACCCCCAAATAAATTGTCTCGTAACACGTGTGCAATCGATTCAAGTTTCAGTAACTACTTGAGTACTAACTGGAAATTTCTCCTCTAAATTAACTTGCAATCATCTATACATTTTCCCTGTGAAGTTGAAGATGAATTTTAGTTTCTTCCCTCGGTCTTTTGCAACAATTTGCATAAAAGTTACGAGCGGAATGAACTACTCCTGCTCAAGAATGAAAAGGTTTTAAAACGAAATTTCAAGTCTAAAAAAGGAAATTAAAATGGGATACAATTAGTTTAGCTAAATACAAAAGAGAGCAACATTTGCAGTTACAATTTTTATGGTATGTACCTAAACTCTGTAACTACTAACATTCGTGACTTTATCGCATGCTTTAAAGTACACCTTTTTTATGTTTGAATTTTATGACAGATCGATTTAACACAAACTCTGTGTCTTATATTCGTTTGGTTAACTATTATTAGGAAAATGTAAGCTTGTATGGTGTGGTTTTTATTTGTCCGACTTGATTATGTTTGTTTAGTCTGACTAATTATATAAGTTTTAAAATAAATTTTAATCTTAAAAAAGTACCTATTAAATATTGCAATCGAGTAAATTTAAGTTTTGTGTTTTATTAAAATATTTAGTGATTGTAGCTCAAATAAACTTTAAATAAAATTATATTTACAAGTCTGACATGAATCTAAAAATACATGTAAGAATAATAAATATATGAATCTTTTAATAGATAATAATCGTCTGGATTTGGTTGCTCACTGTTTTTAAATTAACCTAGAATAAATGCATATTATTTTTGAATGCACTTTAAATAGTATTGGAGATTTTATTAGGTTATAAATAAATGTTACTTTTTTAAAAAATCTTTTTCGAAAAGCTAAAAATGTCTTGTTATAAATTACATTAAAAAATAATTTTTAGAAATTACTATTTTTATTATTTTATATAAAGATGTTAAAGAAGTTTCTTTGTTTCAAAAAATTTTATCATTTTAATTTTAAAGAAATAATAATGTAGAATTTTTTAGAAAGTTCACTGCTTAATAAAACAGCTATAATCTATTCAGGAGTCAGGCCATTGTACATATTTACTGGTTGATAAGGAAAATGTAATTGATTAATAAGTATTTATATGCTCATTATTGATTTGACCCAGTAAATAATTAATAATTTTTATTTTCGAAAATTTCGCAAATAAAGGAAAGAATCAATGACTCTTTTTTCATTCAAAATATTCAAACATTAATAACATTGACACAAAAAAAATTAATAAAGGGATTTTTATTTTACCTCCTGGTTTCCACAATTATAAATATATTTCAACTTCTTTCTGTCATTTTCAGGTAATTTTTTAATCATTTTCCTTTATGCCTAATTAATTTTTAATTATGTCCCGACCTAGACCACTAGGTCTAAACTTGACTACTCTTTTTAGAGTGGTTTTTTTTAGAGCTCCAAAAATCATGGGAATAGACACCGAACTCGACTTTTTTGTGGAATTTTAAATTCTAACCCCCTCCAAGGAGGCAACAATACCAAGCTTAAAAAAATCTGAGTCCTTTTTTCCGGAACGATATTCAAACATTCAATAATAATTTAAAAACCAAATAAAAATTGTTCCTTTTAGATAAAACATGCTATTTTTAAACGTAAGTTTTTTTTAAATTGAGAATAAAAATGAGTTAGAAAAAAATAGTAAATCATGTTCGGAATCATGTTCTGTGTATTATTTTATGATTCTACACGTCAAACACTTATGTATGGTATACAAAATTTAATTTCTCTAAATCAAAAATTATGATCGTTAGAGAGGCAGAGTTCATGAATCAAGATGGACACACTTTTGTTTTCTGAAAGTAACTATGCTTTTCTATTAGATATTTTTTGTAATTTTTTAAAAATTAATTTAATTTTTTCTGAATTAATACTCGAATAAATTCATTTTTACTATTTTTAGGTTATCATTTTTTTAAATTTCTACTTAAAAACCTGGAAAATCAAAGAAAGGAAATACTTTATCATAAGAGATTCAGAAAATGTTCAGAGGATCGAGAATTATTATTCTTATCAAAGATCATAATTACTACTATGCGATATCGTAAAAGTGTTCGTTAAGTGACTGATAAGAATGAATTTCACTTAAGGGGCTCCCTTTACATAAATGGGTATTTTCATGTAATTTTTAATATAAGGTCTGAGGGTCATTGTTAAATTAACACCTCTATAATTAACTGAAATGATTTTCAGTGCATACTTATTGTGTATAATTAAAACGTAACCTTAGTTTATATTTTCAATTTTCACGTCAAAAAAAGAGCTTTTAGATGTTTGCATCAGATTTCAAATAATTATGTATAAATCTACAGATAAAATAATAGTGGAAAATGTAATAATACTATTAGGAAATTATTATTAAATGTTTATTTAAAATTTGTAATTTTTAATTCGATTTAAAATGTGTATACATTATGTTTCGTATTTAATTAGTTGAGGGCATAAAGAAAATAATTAGAAAGTAGAAAAATAGTTCATTATTCGCTTTCTCAAATAAAAGATAAAAACGTTGCTTCATTTCCTTTAAAACTAGAAAAGCATGTCACGTCGTTTGAAATTAAAATAAAAAAAATTCAATTAAAGTCCTTCATTCGCTCAATAAATAATGGATACGCTAAATAATTTTGTAGATTGAAAGTAAATTTTCTGGAAAGAGAATGTTTCTTTTACAAAGTAATTTGTTACTCATCGAATTCCATATACAACGAAATTGACGTACTCTAAACTACGTTACACCATCAAACAGATGCAAATGAAATCGAAAAGCCATATTGGTACTTTAGAATGAAAGATTTCTCTTTGACACAAGCTTTAAGGATAAATTCATTATCATATTCCTGAGAGTCATCTTTATAAATTTAAATAATTTTTGCTAAGTCAAAATTATAAAAGAAATTTAATAATAGAGGTAAAAAATATAAAATATTTTAAACATGAAAATAAACATCTATCGAAACGTTACCGAAATAAAAAAGTGAATATAGTGTTTTTATCAGTCAATTCTTTTACTACTTCCAAAAATCGAAAAAGATGTAAAAAAATTTTTTACGTAATAAACATTATCCTTTATTTATTACATAAAAAATCTTTTATTCCTGAAAATAATTGGAAATTATTACAAGTTTTTGAAACTATTAGTATATTTTTGTTAAATATTTAAAAATTACTTTCATTTTTTAAAAATTTTTCTACTTTTTTATAATTTTCTTAACTTCTGCATCGTTCAAGAATTTTCTGCCGTTCCTTTTGCAATATTTTATACTGTCTCTTTGCATTTTCTGAATTTCGTTTTACATTTTCTCATTTTAAAGTGGATTTAATCCGATTTTTTTATTTTTGCATTCATTCTTGACAAATTTTATAATATTTATTTTTCATTTACTCAAATATTCATGATTTATTAGAATTTTTAGAATATTTACTTGATTTCTATATCTTTTTAGTAAAGTTTTCCTTAAAAGTCTTATCAGAATAATGAAAGATGGTTTTTTCGGCGTCTTCTGTCTTTACTAGAAATTAACGTGTGTAATTTGTGAGAAAACTGATCATTTTATACATTAATGATTTATTTTGGTACTAGTGAAGAAAATTATTATTTCCGTCACTGATGAGAAACATGGTCATTTTGTTACTATTGATAAAAATGAGTTCCTTAATTTCTCTTTGGAAAAGCAACGACTTTTTTAACTAGTAGGAGAAATGTCCATTTTTGACACTATTAAGAAAAATAATTCCGTTACTAAAGGAAAAAGGATAATTTTCTGTACAATTTTTAATAAATAAATAATCACGTAATTCTTCTAAAAATTTAAATAACGAATTCCAGATAAATTAGCGTATAATTATAACAAAAAATTACCCGTTAACTTAACCGACTTAACAATCCGACTAATAAATAAACTTTAAAACCTCTCGAACATCTTTAAATTTTAATTATTAACAATTACTCGACCGGCATAATTGTTAGGAGTGGGTTTTTGGAGAGAATGAAGTTTTGAAGAAACCATTAAGTAGTTTAAAACATAAAACAATTGACTCTATATTTTACTAATTTTCAACAAAAGTTCCCAATAAACAATAACAAAATAAATCCTGACTTTGAGCGGCACAATTGCTTTTGTGACAGAGTCTCAATGTAAACACACAAAAAAAACTATCGCTAGAATTTTTTTACTCGAAATCACAAGCCTGGACATGCTTAAGTTTTCAATAAAAGCAAATCTAAAAACTTACTAAAACTTCCGAGTAACAATAATTAATCAAATTTTATAAAGTAAACTAACCTTCTGCCGAAAATAAAAAAAAAACATAATAATAAGAAATTACATCTTCAGCTATTATTTTGATTATACAATGTTAAATTGTAAATAAACTAAAATCTTTTCAACTAAAATGTGAAAGAGTGATCTCAATCAAAGAAATCTTAACAAGTATCTCGGAAATGATTTATACAAGATTTACAAAAATTTTAATTTAGACATGATGAGTTAAATTTATTTATTTTGTTTACCGGACAAGCCCTTTAATTAATCCTAAGAGTTAAAAATAGCAACTGAACTTGATGCATTATCCAATAGATGCTAGGTTTACATTATTAAATTTAAAATCAATGAAATAAGACTGTTAGTAAGAAAATTATACTATGAATTAGTCGAGATATAAATGTATCCACCAATATATAAAATATTTCCAACCTTAAATTTAACAAATATATGCTCATCTGATAATGAATAATAATAACAATAATAAAAATAATAACAAAAACTGAATTATTTAAACATTGTTTGACAGTCAATAAAACTCCACAACCTCTCAGCGTACATTACATTTAACAAAACAACATAATCAAAATAACAAAGTTCTCCTAATTTAAAACTTTGATTTAACTAAGAATAAGTTTAACATTACAGAGCATCGAGAGGAGGGGATATTACATACTAGATCTAAATAGTGAAACAAGTCTTCTTTGTGTTATCACCACTCACACACAAAAAGAGTCAATATAGTCACTGTTTATCATCTGACACGTTTTTTGCAGATATTTTGAATTCCTTGATGAAACACCAGGGCAAGATCTAATTCTTTTTCTTGTCGATTATCCTCTATTTGTTTCCTTACTAACTTGATTTCTTCCTGTTGGTTTCTAGTTTTGTCACTGACCAGCCAAAGACCCTTCAAATCTTGATTTGATGCTTTGTTCCTCTTGGCAGCAGCAAAACTTTTGAGTATTGCTTGTGTCTTATCCTCCTTTGCACAGTTGACTGCCGTACCTTTGTAATAGAACTAATTCTATTTGCACGCACATTCTCAAAGACATCAGGCAAAAGATGTTTTTTAGTTTGTCAGTAACAAATGAACTCAGATTATCTTGCTTACTAACAGAATTTGTACCGACACTATCAAGAGATTCCTGTTCAGGAAATCCAAAAAGAACTAGGTTACCTTTCCTTCTCTCACGATCATTTATTTAATTGATACATGCAGCTGTAATTTCATTAACATCAGTAGCGTCAAGATTTTTCACTTCTGTTGTAATTAGTTTATTCTCTACTTCAGTAAGACGTTTTGTTAAACTTTCAATTTTACCTTCAGCATTATTTATTCTGCTTAAGGCATCTTCCAGTTTTTTTTTATCAACATTAGAAAATCCAGTGTTCATAGAATTTTTCAATTCTTGGATTAAATTAAATATTGATTCGAACCGATGAATTTATTCGAGTTAACAAAACTTTTAAAGATTTACTGTAAGATTAATCGAGATTTTTGTTAAGAAAGGTTTAAATTGCTGAAACTTACCGAACCTAATCCTTAATCCGCAACAGTCACACACATAGAAAATCAATCTAAAACAAATTTTAAGAAATTCAGTCGACAATAGTAAAGTGAATCCTTTTTACATTCGGCTCAGCCAACCAAGGAATAAATTCATGAAAATTATCGTGCCCGCGTCTTGGTGATCCATGCGGTCGATCATGATCTCATTGGACCTCGCAGGACTAAACGGACACTTCTTATTGGTTGCAATCTCGTCTATCAAACTCGGCGCGCTAACTCTCCCAATTCAAACTGAAGATCCTGATCAAATTACTTTCAGCATCATTAAATTGACTCTCCCGGATTGACTGATATCGTAACCATCTTGCTGAACAAACCAAATTTAACTTATAAAAATTTGAGATTAAATGCGAACTCACCCTTAGCTGGTCGGGGTCTTGTTCTGTAACCTCCAATAGCTTAACAACCAACTTAACCAAAGTCATAACAATATGACCGCTAAAATGTCCAACTAACCAACGGGTTCCAAATTCAGAAAATCTTCATAATAACAAAATTCATCATAATACTTATCCGAAAGATCGCTGAACAACGTAACAAGAATCAATCATAATCTTCATCATCAGCATAACTTAAAATCGCCTTGATAGAATGATCAGAGAATCTTGAACTCAAATCTTAAAATGGTTTTCGTACACAAATCGAATAATTAAGCGAATCTGGAATAGTTCCTAATCTAAAATTTTCTTTTATGAGTTACAAAATTGTTAAAAAAATTTCTAACATCACAGTATAATTATGTCGACACTATGAACAAATAATAAAACTTTTCTATACTTCATAAAACTACACACTTTAGAATTTTTCAACAAAATATATTATATCAATTATCATTAAACTATTTTTGAAGTGTGAAACGAGTTCTGCTAAAGAAAAGTGTAATTATGGTTAGAGTAGGGTCGTTCTGATTTCCAAATGACGCGATGGCTGAAGTGTAAAAATCGTGAGGGTAAAGTTTCTTTTCAGCGTACCGGCGTGGAATGAGCAAAGTTTTTCTGCCGTGACAAATTAGGCACGTTTCTATCAAGATTAATTATTATCGGTCTTGCAAAGCAAAATCAAAAGTTGAAAGTATGATGTGACATTGATACTCTGATAATGTCCGGTTACGTTATCAGCGATGACAGTGATTCGAGAGTGACTGAATTGAACCATGACACGCGAGAATCTCATTAGAGTCTTTCCTATCTATATCCCTCCTTAATTTGACTTATTTGCAAGGCGAGCATCGTTCATTTATAAAGTAATGTGATGAAGGTGATTGTAGGTTAATTTAGCACGTTTAACGAGCAGTTTTAACAATTACCGTAGTCGTTGCAAGTTGAGAACCGTATCCGCTTTTCCTCACCCTCTCACTAACTTTATAACCATAATTAATTGTGCGAAATGTCCGCGAAACACGACGTAAGTACAGAAATAAGAAGAAAAAAGGAGCGAAAATAAGGAAACTCGAGAATCACTTCTTGCCAGTAAAGTGAGTTCTTAATTTTTAAATGTTGGTCAATACTATTAATTTCAACGAGTTCAATTTCTTGGTTGCAATGTTCATTAAAGAACAAAATATACGAGACTTCTCAAACCATTAACTACACTTAGTTTTTACTGTAATTCTAGCTTGTTTGAAATTGCAGTGTTTTTTATTAAATTGTTTATTAGGATGAGGTCTCAAAAATGTGTTAAGGAGGCAGACCTTCACGTCTAAAAAATTTTCTTATTTAGGATTTTTTTTGGCCACGTATTAAAATAATTAATAATTACTAAAATTACAAAAAATCAAATTTATGGGTAAAACAATTATTAGTTTTATTTTACTACTTTACGTTAAGAGCTAAAATTATAATACTTAGGATTCAAATTATTATTATTATTATTATGTTCATCACATCTTTTAATAGTAAATCATAAATATTTTTTTAATATTCTTTGGATGAAGATATACATCTAAAAGTTTGAAAATACTATCCACTAAATTTTTAATTGAAGCAACTTTTCGTTGAATCGGATTTATTTGTAATTAATTTACCATCATCAGATCTAATCACCTTCAAATTTAAAAATTGCAATTCTCCACTGTTTTCTATCTTGCGTGTAAATTTTAATCTAAAATGAAAAACATTTAATGACTCTAATTATTTATCTAAATCTACTTTCTTAACAGTAATAAAAGTATCATCTACATATCTTAAATAACATTTCACATTAATATTTTAATTATTTAAAGCAACTGATTCTAAATCTTGTAAGACTAAATCTGTCAAACTTAGAGAGATTGGAGAACCCATAGGTGTGCCAAAAATTAGTTTAAAATATTTATTATTAAATAGAAAATAAGTAGAGTTTAGTAAAACCCATATTCCTTCAAAAAATTCCATTTTTAAAAATCTAATCTTATTCTTAATCTCGCTCCATCTATTTTTTAACGCTATTATAACTAATTCTTGTTAAACATTAGTAAATAAAGAAACGACATCCAAAGATACCATTATCCCATCGTCACGAATGTTCAATTTAAATATCTCATTTACAAATTAAACTGCATTTTTTTAAATTCTATTTTGGTCTAAGAAGAACATCAGGTTTATGAATTTTTGGAAGACCATAAATTCTAGCCTTATTTCCGCAGATGTTATTGTAATTTTGTGTGTATATTTTTCGGTGGGTGCAAAGAAAGGGTTTTACCGTGATCACTGCAGCTCGTCACTGGATAATCTGAAATCATAACAAAAAGAAGGGATCATTAGTTAATGACATAATGCTCCATATGGACGAAGGAATTTGAAAAATTCTGGTTTTTAGAAAACGTGGTTTCAAAAAACGCATTTAAACTTTTGAGTACGATTTGCATGAAGACAAAAAATGTATTTTGAAACTTACACAGCTCGACGTTTTACAACCAACTCCTTCTAAAGTACTAGGTACAACAAAAGGGCCTACAGTCTCTCAGGTATAACCGAATGAATTGTTGCCCATACCTGCCTACTTTTATCAAATTAGAGACGGCTGCATTCAAAGTTATATATCCTAATAAATATTAGTATATTTATTAAGAAATAATTTTTTAATATTCTCTTAAATGTTCAGAGAATTCTATAAAAATTTTCTACTTTTAGAAAATGCAAGAAAAATAATCGATATTTTCAGAATTCTAACTAGGTCCGCCCTTAATATAAAAATATCAAAAACTACTTTAAAAAGAATTTCTAAAATTTTAAAAGAAAAATATTCATAACTCATATTCTCGTAATGTTGTAGAAATTAAGAAGACAAAAAAAAATTGGATTTTTTGAATCTGTGAAACACATGTAACCCCTTAAACAGCAGTTATATGAAAAAGTATGTTGTACGTTAAAAGTATCTTTTTATACTATTGTAACATTATTTGTCCAATATATTATAAATTTCGTTACACAAACTAACTAACATTTTATTTGTGTTTATTAAAGTATTTTAGTTTTATGTGTCTTTTTATTGAAGTTAGTGAAAAAAAAGTATAAAAGAACAATTCAAAGGAACAGTTTTCGTTTTGTGTTATTAGTGATGAACGATTCTTGAGAATATGAGACAGGGTAAAAAGACGCTCGAACCAAGAGAATTCAGCTAAAAACATCAAGGATGTTAAAACTTACTTGGAAAGTTCTAAGATGGTCCCCAGCACCCTCGAGTCTTGTGGCTTAAGCAAAACGCTTTCCCGACTTAGTCAGCTACATCAATGTTTACTTTGGGTAAAATCTTGTTGTGCATACACAGCACGTTCACTTCCCACATGTTTCTTTCTGGCATTGTTAGATGCAACCCGCACAGCCTAGAAAGAACACTCGCAATTTCTACATTCATATGATATGCCGAGAAAATTTCCACTCTTGCTCGAATAGTAAATTCACCTTCTGAAATATAAGGAAAGCCTGTTAGAAAATATTGAAAGTTTCCTAGCATTTCTTTAAAAAAATGTTCCTTCAAAGTGAATGTTAGAGTTAAATAATAACATTGTTTTTCGAAAAGAGTCATTAATTTCATCGATAAAAATGTTAAGACTAAATTATTAATGTGGCACTTACATGTCCAATTTATTCTTCCTTTTCTTCTATATCGCTTTTATCCACCCTTCACCCTGATCATACTCATGCCAAATCCTCTTAACAGGTTAAGCCATGTTTCTCTTCTCCCCCCTTCCTTCTACTTTGTATACCTACCACCAAAACATGCACACAATTCTCGAATTCATATTTATGCATTGTACACTTCCTATCTTCTCGCTATTCTTCTAATTCTAACATGTAGTCACTCTTTTATCTCTCTTCTTTATCTTAACTAACGATTCCTTCTTTTCGATTTGATCAATTATTGTGATTGAGCTGAGAGGTGGAAATAGTTTAGGAAAGGGCCTACGGGAGAAGGGCGATCGCATTTAATAAAAGTTCTGTACGACGATCCTGTGTCTCATTTGTTCGTTGAAATTGATTAGCCATAAAGGCAAATCCGCGCCATATTCTACGCACGACGCCGATAGCATAGAGGTAAAATATTATAATTTAATTCGTTAATTTGTAAATTCGTAAAATATTATAAATGTTTTTGGTACTTTGTTTTTAATTGATAATGTTAAAGTAAGTGGAAATTTTAGTTGAAATGTATTTATATCAAGTTAAAGATAAGAAAAATTAGAGTAATTAATAGATAAATAAAATAAAGTTAAAATTAACCATATAAAGAGGCATGGCGTTATGAGGCAGAGGATCGTCGGACATTACTTGCTGGAATTTCACTCAAAGATTAAAAGAACTCCAGGCATGGTTATCCAAATAATTCATCAGTGAAATTGTGAGGATCCAGTTAAGGAAAAAATAAAAAGGAGTCTCCAAATTTGTTCGACTTCCTGGACCGCGTGGTCCTATCCATTTTCCCGACGATTTCAACACCTCGACCAGCTTCATTGAATTCAACGAACGATAAGTCGTATTTGTTTTATTTGTTCATTGTCTTGTACTATTTATAATTTTATATGTTTCATGAGGATTTTATATGATTGAATGTTATAATCGTCTTTTGACTAAGTCAGATGTTTGAATCTTGACTCCGGTGATAAATAATTATTTTAATCGCTTTGGCGAGTTTGCTAGTATTTTTGAAATTATATATATGTAACTGTCCATGAGAAAACGTGCCTTAGCTCCCAAACGTCAATTTTACAGGATGAGCGATTAAAGTTGCCGCAATGCATTGAAACCAATGCAATAGACTTACGCTCCTTGCTCAATATCACATAAAGTTCCTTAAAACAACAATTTTTTATTTTTAGAAATGAAAGAGCAAGTGAAAATCTGTAGGTTGAAATTAAAAAATTAAAATTTATTTTTTGGAGCTAAGGCACGTTTTCTCATGGACAGTCACATATATGTATATTTTTAGATCCGTTAGAAACTCAAGCCATCGCGGTACACGTATTTTGAACAAATTTATATTGAAAATTGTGACCTGATTTTTGGATCTACGACTAATAAATTTCTATTTATGACTAATTTGTAATTGTAATTCTATTTCAATTATTTCGCATATTAATTGATTCCTCTGAATATTTCATGTTTTTATTAATTTCTTAATTGATGATTATTTATTTATCAATTAATTATATTCTGCTGTTATAACTATATATTTTCACATTGATGATAATTTTAAAAATCATTTCTTCGTTATTTTTTATTTTCATCTTATTTAGTAATTTTCTTATTTATTTTAAAATCACAAAATGTTACACAGTCAAGAGATAGCGTAATGACGGCAAAACCATTTTTTTAAGGAGCTCACGCAAATGTTGTGTCATTCACCTGTTTCTTCATAATAACTTCTTATAATTTTAGAATATTTTCTTGAAATATATATATTTCATGTGAAAAAAGATTTGTTATTAATTATTTTAATGTGTGTCCACAAAAAGTTCTTAAAAAACAGCTCTTTTTAAGCTCTAACTGTACGCAACCCTTTAAGTAAAATCTATGTATTGAATTTTGCGAGATATTTTGAAAAAACTCCAAAAACAAAATTACTTTCGTAACGGTTCCTGCTTAAATTATTATTTTTTACCGAAAACATTATTTGAATATATGTGTACGTCCGCATGAAAAGGGCTCACTTTGAAACTATTGGACTTATCTATATAACCATATTCTTCATTAAATTTCGAACTTGTTAAGAGCCCTTGGACTCTTTTAGATGAACTATTTACAAAGTTACAAGCTTTCAAACTTAAAAGGGCAAAAACTCTGGTTTTGAAGAAAATGAATTTAAAGTTCTAGATTACCATTAGCGTCCATGCACTTTAAAAATAAATTAAAAATAGGATTATTATTTTGTATTTCTAATTACGATAAAGTACATAGGGTTTTTTGTGTCGTTGATTAGAAATCTGTTTATAATTTTTTAAAATTCAAAATGTCGGACAAAAAAGTTATAATAAGTCGAACTCTTTACTTTTAGAGTTAGGAGTTATTTCCGGAAACGGAAAGTTTTCGTCCGAATTAAAGTAAGATTTGTTTAAAAAGACAAACAAGAGATTTTTAAAAATTATTTTAATATTAAATTTAGACCTGATGATTATATAAATTATTTATAATGGGATAAAATTGAATTAAAAATAATAATTTTAAAAAATTAAATTCCAAATTTCCAGAAACACGCTATAATTAAACTTAAGGTATTAGTCGCGTAAAATGATTTTCGTCAGATTTTTTTAAAACTTTGTATCTGTATTCATGAGGTATTTATCTATGAAATAAAATCTATCCTATTAATTTTGACCACTTCTGAGCTTCAAAATATTAATTCAAAGTTTATACCTTTTACATGCAATAGCTCAAAATGCATGTAAAAAATGTCTCTTATATTCAATTATAAAAAAACAAGTCGTCAGTTTTTCAAATAAAACTACTAAGTTACACATTGAGATAAAATAAATCCTTTAAAAAAAAATTTATTTTATTGACCACGCCGTATAAAAAATACAATAATTTAAAAATTCATAATTTTTCATTTTCACGTGGTTTCATTGAAAAATGTCGAAAACGTGTAAGCAATACATCACGATAACTTATAGTACCTGACTCAAAATCGTGAAAATTACATATATTACATTAGAAGAGGTCACAAGGAAGCAAATGAGTTGATATAAAAGTTTATTTTTTGTTCTTTTTATTTTGCGGGAGTTTTGCGGGAGCATTTACGCGACTAATACCTTAACTGCTATTGATGATAAATTAAAAAAAAAAATTCAACAAATTTATTGTAAATTCTTATGAATTATATTTATTATTTTAAATTGTTTTTAACTTAGTTGACACAAAAAATGTCTTTAAATTGAGATCACTACGATTAACCAAAAATCCGCAAATTTTTTACCGCCTTTTTGATTCAAATTGTTTGACACCAAATTCGTAATAAGGAATTTCAAAAGACCTACATAAATTAATTTTTATTTCAATTAATCAAAAATTTAAAAGTTTAATTTTCAAAGACCGTTTTTGAGGACTTTTTGAAATAAAATTTGGCTTTTTTCTGAATTTCAATATATATTTGGACGCGACATTTCATCACAACATTTTAAAAATTTACTTAATGTGAATAAATAATTTAAAAAAAAACTCCAAAAAATAGGTTTTTTCAAAAAATCTGAACGAGCATAAATTTTTTTATAAGAAACCTTGGTGTTCATATTTTACACATATTTTTAAGATATTGAACAAAGCCGCTGAATTTTGATTAAAAAATGTGTCTACCAATTTAGATAGTGTAAAGAATAGATCTTGGTAAATGATTTTATTATAATTTTATAAAAAAGGTCCAAAACTTCCATTTAATTCTTCTTTTTTTTTTCTCTTCCTTTATCCTGCTTGCTCGTTTTTCAGGCCAGCTGTAATGATTTATTATTTTTAACTGTTTCTTAAAATACATTTTAATAAATTAAAGATAATAATTCTTCATAATGCTTGGATTCAAACTAGTTATTATTATTATACAAAGAATAAATTAACAATTAATCAATTTATTTAGTTTTTTATGTTGTCGTATAATTATCTTGCTTTTTAAAAAAATATTTTGTTGATTGAAAGGTACATGTGTACATTCCAAGTTTTATTTTTAATTTCTCATGCGTTTTACTGGGGTCTTGCCTTGTCAATCAATCCTTGTTTATTCAACACAAATTTAATGTGAACGAAAAATAATAAAACGTATTATTTAAATAATAATAAATAATATCGGCGAATTCAACCCAATTGTCAACAAATGTTTTTATTTATTTACAATCAACAGATAGCATTTTCGGAACAATGCTTGTAGAATTAGCGGAAAAGAATTATTTAAACTGTAATAATTGACACAACAGTCTCGTTTTATAAATTTGAATAATAAAATAATAGAGAGAAAAAGATTTTATTAAAATAATAACATTGTTGCGATACTTTAAATAATCAGGGACTTGAATTTAACCCAAAAATATGTAATATAAATCCGCAATTGTACAAATTTATGTAGATTACCAAAAATTATCGAATTCGTTACATTGTCTCAATAAATTGCTTCTGTCAGTAAAAAGTAAATTGTGAACATGGTTTAATAATTTTACATAATATAAAGTGGTTATTTAAAGCAGCATTTATAAACTTCAAAATCATCTTTTCCCAGAGGGAAAAATCAAGTATTTTAGATTTAAAAAACAGTTTTTGGAGCTAAGATATAGAACTTCTTTTACTATATTATTATTTGACTTTTTAGATTGGTCCAAGTTTAGACATTTGTCAATAATTTTCTTTAAAATCCTAATTTTGAGTTTTCCAAAATTTTACATTCTTCCTTTCGGCGCGTTTATATATAAAAAAAAACAAATTCTATCGTATATACAAGTAAAACCTAAAAAAAACATCTTTACTGACGCAGTTTAGACCAAAATGGTGTAAACATTCTTTTAATTCAACATGTAAAAAAAAATACAGCAATTTTAATGAACACGAGGTTTTCCAATGTCGACAAAAGCGTTTTTTTCCTACCACTAATAAACATTTATTTAAAGTCCACCTTCCGCTAAAATTATGTGGAATAAATTTTATTCTTTCTTTTTTCGCAATAAATTCTTTCTTTGAATAATCAGGAAGCTATTTTCAGAATGTGATAAATTTTTTGCAGAATTGAAAAGCAGATATGACGGAAAATATGATTGAGAGGTGAATGGAAGGGCGTGGATTGCAATTTCAGGGACAAATGCAACGTTCGCGTTCTAGGAAGGTAAGCCGTAAATCGATCGTGTAGTATCAGGTTTCATGGTATATTCAACGAATGCACATTTAGATCTAATGCAATTCATGTAGAATAGCAAGAGCATAACGTTGAATTCCCAAGGGAGGTTCCAATTATGTTTCGTGTCCAAACGCAGTCTAACCCACTCAAATAAGATTACGTGCAGTGCCTTACACTTGCCAATGTATACGCTATTGTACAAGGCGTCTAAACAAAGTTTCATGTCTCTTGTGTATTCTACTTTACCAACATCGCAGGACAACATTCACTTAAAAGTAAAATATTAACTAACCGAGCAAGTTCTGGCTCCTCAAGGACACTCGAACCTCCCTCAAATTGAATAATGTACTTTAAAGTACATTTCATAAGAAATTTGTACAAATCTCATCTCCACTGTTCTGTTTGTTTTGTTTTTTGTTGTCGCAATTTTTAACAAAGGCACAGCCATTTCTATAATGAAAAAACCTGAGATCCAATTGAATAGAGTACGCACAGTGGGAAAACAAAATCAAAATGTAGAGTTTAAATTGATTTCCTGAATGCAGTTTTAAACCGATCAAATTTTTTTTTATTTTAACGTGTTCACAAATTTTGTCAGAGATTTATTTAATCTTTTAAACTGAATTCTTTGTGAAACTATTTGTCATTTAACTAGAACAACTCCTGGTGCGTCCACCAGTAAGATTGGATTAATTGTGTTCGAAAGTAGAAATTAACTTCACAACGAACTTTATTAAACTCTTTCAACTCAAGTGCGGGTTAAAAGTAGAAATTAACTTTACAACGAACTTAATAAAACCCTTTTAATTCATGTGCGGGTTAAAAGTGAAAATTAACTTTACAACCAACCTTTACCTCATCAAAAATAAATTAGATTCTCCAACTAAGTGCTTTTTACCTACACGGATCAACTAAAAAAACTGTTATTATTATTGGGCCTTCATTCGGTTCATTCCAGCTTAAGAAGCCATACTTAAGTTACGAGAGAAAGGACTTCGGATTAGAACAATAGGTAAGAATATTTTTTATTGAATTCATTCTTAACACCCTTTTAATCCTCTTCCTCTTCTAAATAAATCCTTTGTTTCAGAAGGATTTCTCTTTTATCTTTGGAGAGGATTCAGATTTTCATGCTACTGCTTCACCGATCACCGATCAAATGTGAGTTCAGATTTCTTCAGAGTCATTTCTAAGTTCCCAAGAATAAAAAAGTGAAAATGTGTCTAATTTTGGTAAAAGTTTTCTAAATCTAATTTCCATCTCTATTTTAGCTTTCTTTTAAATTCACGTATGTCCAATTTCAAGCGCTTTAAAATAAAAAATGTATCTCTACAGGATTTACTATTTATGTACTAAACCAGAAGCGACCCGAGGCTTTCTGAAGATTTTATTCACGTGCAAAAAGAGAGTGAAACCAACAAATGCAGTGTAAAAAGGCGAGGAGTCGACTAGGTGGTTTTAGCGGCTTTGGTTAAAATTTAAATTGTGCTTAGAAATTTTCTAAAACCGCAACTGAAAACGTAAAACGTTCAATCTCGCTTCGAAGTTTAATTTGTGGTTGAAATGAGTTTATGCATATACCCCCATGCCGTCGTGCTTTTAAATAGAGGGTGAATCTATTGGAAAAGCATTTAATAGATTAAATGAGAATATTATCATATATTATAACAAAGTTACTCTCATGGGAGAGTTTCCTCCCATTTACAGTTCGTGTTTCGTTAATATTCTGCGCTGTTAACGGCAACATAACAATGTCAATCTAAAGTAAATTTACATTTTATAAAGTTTGTTCAACTTGCGAAGAAGTGAGTAATTTCTCGGTTCCGAATAAGTAAATAATTTCTGCGACCACAGAGAATTGTCTTCATTAGAAAGTAGCTGCAGAAATTATATTTATAAATGTTCCACTTTTCAGTTCCTTTGTAAGGTTATTTCCGGCACAAAAGTAACTCATAAAAGCTTGCAGACGTTTTTTAGGTGAAAAAAAAAAGAATTTCGATTGTAAAATTTTATCATAGTGCTATTTCGAAATTTGACAATTTTCTTTAGTAAAGCTTCTAGCTTTTTTTAGTCCTTTAAAGTAAAATTCAAAAATGGTCTTATTCTGAAATACTTTTATAGTTTGGTAATTTATTTCTTTTTCTTTATGCAAAGTAGATTCTTTTGAGCTTCAATTCTTGTTTCAGTAGTCTTTCGGGAAAAGTAGATTCTTTTGAGGTTCAATTCTTTTTTGAGTAGTTCTTCTCAGAATTGTTTAAGTTTTCGTATTTCGTGGATTTAAATATATTACCAATCTGAAGGTACATAACATTTAATGGATATATAACTTCTGGGATTTTTTATCTCAGATTTCACACATCAAATTCCACATCCTGAAAACCACAACCTCAATTTCACATTCCCGATGCCAAATCGCGAATTTGTAATTATATAAAGAAACCAATTTAAATTATAATGAAGAATTGGTTATAGAAAAAGAAAAAACAAAAAGTAGATTTTTTTATAAAAATACGTTAAGTTTGTTATGTTTAGAAGTTTCTTATATTTTTTAATTTTCAAATTACCATAAGCTTTAAACTATTTTTAAGTTTAACAAAACAAATTTTTTTGGATACTCATATAATAGATATTAACAACAATTTTTAATGACATATGTTAATATATTTAATTTTCAATAACGTTAAGTAAGGTTAAAAACAATACTAATTCTAAAAAGTAAACCCAACACAATGTTTGGCATACAGACAAACAGACAGACAGACTTTTTGACATTTTTAGATTTTTATAGTCTCAAGATGACAAAGCATTGAAAAATTTCCAAGTTTTAACAGTGTGCAGACAAAAGTCTGGTTTTATTAATACAAAATTTTATGTGAATTAATATTTTTTAAATCAACTCTTTATACCTAAATAAAAATTTACCAAATAAATTCTGGTAGTCTTTACTTTAAAACAATAAATTTTATGAAATGTAGAATCAAAGAAATTTTTTTGTTATCAAAGAAATTATAACTTTTATGGCTATTTGAAGTTCTTTTGTACTAGCTATGAAGAAACTTTTTACCAAGAGAACATATTAAAAGTTCTTAAGGCATTTACATCAAATAAAAAAAGTTACACACACAGAGCCCGACTGAATATTCAGAGCATATAATTATTAAAAGAAACTGTAAAATGCGAGTTAAAAATATCAATTCAACAAGTGAGTTGAATAAAACACGGTGATTTGAACTATTATTAGAAATTCAGGAATAACAAGGTTTTAAATTGGATATTTCTTTCATCGTAATGTAAAATCAAAACACAAAAAATTTGTGTCTATTTAGAAAAAATGTCGAATTGAAGTTCATGAAATTTTCGTGAACTACCAGGTATTTCAGTTCTAAGTAAGATAAATTAGTTTTAAACACTTTTGAACACGATATAAGCAATTTTAAATTAGTTTTAAAGAGTTTTAAACAATTTAAGAGTCTTAAAAAATGTATAATCTCTTTTGACCAAATTCTAAACAATTTTAAGTGGCTCTAATGAGCTCTAACAGTTTTGAACTTGTTAAAAACAGTCTTAAATCACTTTTAAAAAGTTTCGAGCAAGTTAGAAGGTTTAAAAAAAGTTTGTAACAGTTGGAAACAATTTTTAAATAATTTAAAGAAGTTTCTAAATAGTTTTAACGCTTTTAAACCGGTTCCAAATAGTTTTAAACATTTTATAAACAATTTAAAACTAGTTTTAAAAAGTTTTGAACAAGTTAAATTTTTTAACAAATGCCAAAATTTTTTTGATCAACTTCTAAACAGTTTTCAGTTGCTCTAAATATCTCTAACAATTAGGAACCGGTTCTAAATAGTTTAAAACAAGTTTATAGACTGTTTAAACTTTAAATCAATTTTAAAACAAGTTATAGAATGTTTAAACCAGTTTTAAAGTGTTTTACATAAGTTCAAAGGTTTCAAACAGTTAGAAACCAATTAGAACAATTTTCAAACTATTTCAAGAAGTTTCAAAATAGTTCTAACGCTTTTGAATGCGCTCCAAACAGTTTGAAAGAACTTATAAACAATTTAAAACTAGTTTTAAAAGTTTTGAACAGGTTAAATTTTTCAAAAAATTTCGTATCTTCTTAAGACAAGTTCTAAACAGTTTTCAATTGCTCTAAATATCTCCAACAATTAAGAACCGATTCTAAACAATATAAAGCAAATTATGAAAGGTTTGAAATTGCCTTTAAAGCATTTTAAACTGTTAGAAACTTTTGTAAAGCAAACTTTTGAAAAATTTTGACCAAGTTAAAAGTTTTCCAAAAAGTTAAAAACATTTTAAAAACATTTTTAAATATTTTCAAGAAGTTTATTTAAAGATGAAACAGTTTGGAACCTGTTTCAAACAGTTCATAAACAATTTTAAACTATTTTTGATAAGTTTTGAACAACCTAAGAGTTTTAAAAAATTTTAAATCTCTTTTGAACAAATGCGAAAACAGCTTTAAGTTGCTCTAAGTAACTCTAACAATTATGAACCGGTTTTAAACAATTAAAAACAAGTTATAATCTGTTCCAAACCAGGTTTAAAGTATTTTGTACAAGTTCCAAAATTTCAAACAGTGAGAAACAGCTATGAACAATTTTTAAACAGTTTGAAGAAGTTTCTGAATAGTTCTAAGGATATTGAGCATTTTCAAACAGTTGTAAGCAATTTATGTACAATTTTAAACTATTTTTAAAGACTTTGAACAAGTTTAAATTTTTTGAAAAAAGTTGGAAACTCTTTTGAACAACTTTTAAACAGTTTTAAGTTGCCCTTAATAGCTTTAACAGTTTTGAACTGGTTTTAAACAGTTTTAAGCATCTTTTAAAATGTTCTGACTAAGTTAAAAGTTTTCAAAAAAGATAAAAACAGTTTACAACTTTTTTAAGTGCTTAAAAAAGGTTCTTAATAGTTCTAACGATTTTGAACTCAATCCAGACAGTTTCAAATAATTTATAAACGATTTTAAATTACCTTTAAAAAGTTTTGGCCAAGTTAAAGGTGTTCAATAAAGTTCAAAACAGTTTGTAACGATTTTCAAACAGTTTAAAGTAGTTTCTTAATAGTTTTAATGCTTTTGAACCTATTTTAAACAGTTTTTAACAAGTTTTAAGCAATTTTAAACTAGTTTTGAAGACTTTTGAACAAGTGGAAAGTTTTAAAAAACGTTTGAAACTCTTTTGAATAAGTTCAAAATAGTTTTAAGTAATTCTTAAACCATGTTTGAATAGTTTTGAGCAATTTAACAATTTAAAGTAAGAAACAGTTTGAAGTAACTTTTAATCAGTTTTAAGAAGTTTCTAAATAATTCTAACACTTCAGAACCGGTTCCAAACAGTTTTAAACATGTTAAAATAAATAGAAACTGCTTTTAAATATTTTTAAAAAAATTTTAAATTCTTCAAAAATTCGAAACAGTATACACTGAGAAAAAATTTTGTTTGAATCAAACATAATATGTTTGATTTAAACTTAATTTCACTTTGTTATACAGTCAAACATAATTAAGTTTGATTTGAACAAATTTAGTGGTTGATCATTTATGTTTGATTTAAAGATATTTTTTGTTTGATTCAAACAAAAATTTCATTTACTTTAAACAAAGTATAATTTTGCATTTTAAACAAAGTAAATTTTATTTTAAATAAAAGAAATTTTTATCCTTATCATATTATCATTTTTATTTTTAACACAAAATTTGTTTATTTTAAACAGAAAATATGTTCCGCGATAGTTTAATTTTTGTTTGTTGCTTTTATATAAAGCATCCTTTATATGTTTGAGATTACTTTAAGTGTTTACATATAAACTATAAAAACCGAAGAAAATTACACTTTTCATTATAACTGCACACAATTCTGGAAATGTGGAACTTTGAATCAGTCTAATTTTGAAGAAAAATGCACAAAAGAAACAATATCTTTAGTAAACTCACTTGTGCACAAAAGTTTTAATCACTTCAGATATACCTTAATTTTTCGATAAAATGATAACACTTACACTTTTAAGAAATCACTTTAATAAAAACAAAACCACGATTGTAAACATTTTTTTTCCAAAAAAGCGACAAACACACTAGAAACGATGCGTTCATGTCTTGCAGAAAACGTAAACTAATGTCAGAACAGTAACGACGCCATATTGAATGCGCAAAGACCTCTGCGCATTCAATATGTTTGAATCAAACATAAAATATATTTCTTTCAAGTATGAAGGCTTCAGATACAAATTTGGTTTAATTTGAATAAAATTTAGTTTTTAATCAAACAAACAGAAAATTATCTTCAAACATAAAATATATTTTAATCAAAACTTCAGATATTTCTAATATATTGAAATTAAACTTAAAAACATTATTCATTCAACCAAAATCATTCAAACAAATACTTATATTTAAATCAAGATGATATTTTTCTCAGTGTAGGACAAGTTCTAAACTGTTTTAAATTATTATTATTCCTTCCCTGCATTATGGAAGCCGCCTAATCCCTATTTCTATATACACATTATCTTCTACGAGAAATCGTCCTAAAATATATTTTAAAAAATTACAAATTTTTCACAGCAGGCTGATTCCGGAAAAAAATCGAAAATGGCTTCACCGAGTTCATCAATTTTTTTTTTACTCATTATTGAATTTTTTTTTTCTCAAGCCGTATTTTATGGCTTATTTGATTAAAATATTATAATGGTCCCCAACTGTTTTGAGTTTGATATTTTTCAATGGAATATAAAGGTAAAATTTAGTGAGGGAATGATGAATCGAAACAAAATGACCATAACCTCAGAAACATAACCTTACTTCCCTATGCACTGTGAACAATGCGATATAAACACTGGAAACATGTGCAAATACACTATGATTAGTAAATTAAAATGTGTTTACCTATTTATAAATCAACATGAGGGAATGAAGTGAAGAAATGTATTTTTTAAAAATCTCATTGATAAATTAGTTTTAACAAAATATCCTTTCTACAAACGTTCGCTGCAGTATAGGTTGTCAATAACAATGTTGCAATTTTTCAAAAAACTTAAGGTGGAACTTGGTAGGCATTAAAACTTTGCTGCAATCACACTGTTTCAAAGCGGTGAGGGAATGATAAGTTTTTCAAGGACAAATTTTGAAGTATATTTAAAAATACTTCCATTCCCTGTTTTTAAATTATAAACTCGTGTAGATACAGTTAATACTATCTTATATAAATAAAAAATAAAATAACAAACAATTAGTAAGGAATTTTACGTTTTAAGTTAATGATTCTCTTCGAATTCAGCAGTTGGGACATAGTGAGGGAATGATTTTCAGGGTACTCTCTTGGACATATCTTCTTTGTTTATCATATAAGAAATAAATTTGTTTCAGAAATTCGTACATCTAGTATAGTAGTATTATTAAAAAAAATAACTTTTCATAACCAACAATCCTGATTTTCAGAAATCATTAAGGACATTAATTTCGATTTTTTTCTAGAATCAGCCAGCAACATTTTTAGAATTCTTTGTACTGTTTCGAATGTGATATAATTTATTTCGAAAAACCACTGCGTGAAAAATTGAGCCACGACCAAAAGCAAGAACGAAATATTCGAAAGAAAAATAAACTAATGGCCCATTATATATCCCCTTTGTCCACCAAAGCCATATTATTAATCATTTGAAAATCTCTGGAAAATAAATTCTAAGCAAAAGTGCAGTTACTTTTATAAAAAGGACATGGAATGAACTCAATGAAAAAAAAATCTAATTGTGCAGTGAAGAGTTTATTCTTTTCTGTAAAGGCAATAAGGGGAAATTGAAAGAAGATAGAAGGAACGAGTGCGTAAATCTTTTCCGGTACGTCGAATCCCTCAAGATCGATTTCAACTCGAGTATCTACTAGTTTCAATTCAATAGTTAGCCTTCGTCCTAGTTTAAGTGAAAGTTGATTACCGGACCAGTAGATTCAACGATATACTTGCATTCAGGACCAATAGAGTCAGAATTCTATCACTCGTCCTCACGATACGTGTGAGATAACCTTCATTTGCACGATATCCATGTGGAAAGCCGTTTAGTTCGTTATCAGCATCGCTGCTGAAATCCTCAGCTGGAAATAGTTCACTGGAATAAAATTCGCTTTAAAATCCTCTATCTGATGATGACGAATTGCAACCTTTAGTGCTTGGGGAAATCGGAAATGGGTGAAGTCGAATGATAAACTAAGACGGGATTCGCCTTCGCTTGCAGATATGCTTTATTTCCCTCGTGAGAAAGTAGAAGAAAATGTATAAGTATTCAATATAATAAAAGCAAACAAACACCGTGTGATTGCCTTATGAATATCTGATGTATCGGATGTGCATTGTGAATATAACTTCGTCTCGTGAAATACTATCTCCTGTTGATCAAAATTTTTTATTCACTCTCTCATTTTTCAGAAAAATAGAATTTTTCAAAACTGTTTCTGTTCCCTGAATATTTAAAACAGAGAGCACTTTTTTTTAAATATTGATAGCCGTTGCAATTTTAAATGCACGGTTTGGCAAAATTCTTGACAATAAAATTGTACTACTCTCCTATGAAATGGCTTGAATAAAACAAAATCAATGGGAAAGATTTTGCTGTGCATCGGTACAGGGAAAGTTTCTTCAGTAAGCGAAATACAGGTTAGTCTCAATTTATATTCAAGGCAGGGAGTGTCTTTTTCTATATCGATCGATGAATGATAAATGATAGTGTAAAAATTTGTTCTTTACAAATTTGCAATAGTTAATGCATATATTATAATAAAAAAATTAAAACAACATAACAACATTCATTTAATCAAGTTGCATAAAACATTAATTAAAATGTTTATAAATCAGCGTGTAAAACTTTTGTATAATTACTTTTTTATTTTACACCAAGGCTCGATTTTAAAAATGAAAGAAAGTATGAAACATTTACAGAAGGCAAAAATCCTGTACCTTTTAGCTTCTATCTTTCGTACAATGTAGTTTTAATTAATACTTGACTTTTTCTCCTTATTACATTTTCCACTGTCTTGAAGTTGAAGGTCTAAAGGATAATTATTATTGTTAAAGTGTACAACTGCGCACGCCTTAGCGCTTTCATCTACATGTATATGCAGTATATATATTTTTACTAATTAAAAGGGAAGATCTTCTGCTTGTCTTTGAAACTTTTTAATTGAAAATTTTATTCTCATTTTATGGGGAAGAATGTACTGTTAGTAAAACAAGCTTCACAATGTAAAATAATCGAGCAGGTTTATAAATTAGAAGGTGATTTGAGACGAAAGAAAAAAGGTTGGAAATTAAGTTCAATAAAATGAGAATTGAAAAAATTGTCTTCCAAGTTTGTAAATAATTTATTAAATTAATTGCCTGAGAATTCGACTTAGCTTCTGTTAATAGGGACAAGAGTGTCATCACGAGATGGTTATGTATTTTATTTAAGCTAGTCGTATTATCTGTCCCATAAATTTTCACTCTGTACATGTTTACTATAGGCTAAAGGGAACAACGAGCAAATGCGGGTGAAAATCAGCTGATGGTTCCACAGATACGAAGAACCGTGTAAACGCCATTGAGGACTTACTGCTAAAATGTTGATGGAATTAAGTGACTTTACGCTTTATTGTTTTTGTGCAATTCGCATTTTCTTAATACTCTTTACAAATTTTTACTGTATTATTGTTTCAAACATTAACTACACGAAAGAAAATTGGATTTTTCGAAGTAAAAATTTCCGATATTGTCATAAAATTGATTTCTTCCTAAACGATTAATTAGTATATTTTAAAACATAGAATTCGCTTAACTAAAGTGAATTTGCATCGTCTCAATATTTAAAAGAAACCGCAGACCTCAATTTCGGGACTCCTTGGACTCCTTCAAAAAAAAAAAAACTTTAAATAACACAAATTTATTTATTATAATCTCAACCTTACTCAATCGCGATTTTTCACAATTACTCTTCAATCAACAATTCCACTCTATAACACGGCGACAAATTAAACAATTCCGGAAAATACACGGCTACAATAATTCGACGATAATCGACTGGTAGATCCTCTTTTCCGCAATCCTTCCTTTTCCACGTCTTCTTCTCCCTTGCAGCGCACACTGGGCCAGATTGCAAAAAACCTGGCCAAAACACCCCCAAAATTTTTTTTTAATTTAAACGTTTGAACTATTGAAAAAAGTAACTGACATATTTCTGCATACTGTAGTGAAATATTAGAAAGCAGAGGGCCCATTAAGAGTAAGATACGTCAATTCAATGTTGACCTACGCGTTCAATTGGTTCGCTACCTAACAGTGCTAAAAAACGTGTAGTTACTTTCAGGAGGAATATATTTTAATTGTGTGCGTCAATTTTCATGAGACAAACTGGAAAATATTTCTAAAGGTATGTATTATAATATCCTGTAATCCAATTAAATATAATTACTATTGTATTTCGGAAATTTTACATATTTTAAGGTTATCTTTTCTTAAATTACTTTTCTTGGAAATTAGAAAAAAGTATTAAAAAAGTAGACAACCCAGAAGATCCCATGAAAATGTATATTGAAATATTTAGATTAATATACTAGGAAAAGAAATACACAAAAAAATTAACCAACTCTTTCCAGATGTAGGAGATATAACCTAAAAAAGTGCAAAATGTCATGTATGGCTCTATGTATACAACACAATAGAAGAGCACCCTAGGTGCTTAGAAACCATTTATATACCCTGTAACCACTTTTTCTTTTGTATATTAATATAGAAGTATATACAGGGTGTCCAGAAATTATGTAGACAATTCATGTAATTAATTCATAGGAATTTATCAATCACTCCGAGTCAATAAAACACACATATGTTATTTTACGTTTCGGCAGCTATGCTGTCCTCATCAGAAACTAAAAAAATTTTTTTATTAATAACATTATAAACAAAGTATACAAAAAATTCGAAGAATTTTTAACATTAAAAAACTAGTTTGTAAGAGTGAAATTACCATTAACAGATTTGTTGAAAAAATATATATATAAAGTACAATCATTATAAAGTCAATAAATTTTAAATATAAATATTGTAGGCAAGTTGCCACAACGGCACAAGGCTATCAACTGACAATAATATTAAAGTCACAATACTCGTCGATAAATTAAAAATCAAAACATCATTAACAACGGAAACAGAACAAATTGTAATATTAATATAAAATCGCAAAATCAAATGCTTGACCATTATTTTATATCTTATCTATTATTTTAAAAAGAGAAAAATTAATTCATTTAATTATAAATAATTTTCATTTTATTTACTTTATTTTATTTTTAATGGGGTGACCAAAATATATTAAAATCAAAAATAATCATTTAAAACTATCAATTAAAAAAATAAATAAAATAAAAACAAAAAAAATAAATAAATAAATAAAATAAAATAAAAATATATAAAAATAAAAAATAAAAAAATAAATAAAATAAATAAATAATGTTAAAAACAAAATAGACATTATATGAAAGTCAAAAATGTTAATATAACAATGTCAAAATAATAAATAAATGAAATAAAGAGATAAAAAATCAAAGGATCGAAAACAAAACAGTACAAATAATCCTACTTCCCTAGGGAAATAAAAAACATCATGTCCAAGATTTTAAATCTAAGAGAAAATGGGAATAAATATTACTAAGATTCATAACGTCATCTTTTCTATTAATCGGATATTCTTCCAACTTTATGTGTATCATTTTGGAAGTCAAACGTTTATTTTCAACTGGTTCTCTATCTAGGATAAAAAAGTTGTCATAATCAAAATCATGGTTATATTCAGTCTTATGTTTAAATATTGCATTAGTTTTACTTTTTGAAGTTTTGTGTTCATTGATTCTTACACCTACCATTCTCTTAGTCTCACCAATATATGATACGGGGCAATTTATACAATTAAGTTTATATACTGAATTAGTAATCTCAAATTTTCTATTTTTGTCTTTTCCTTTTTTAACTAAATCATTTTTATTATTGTTGTTAGTCGTAGGTATTGTTAAAATATTGAAGTATTTAAATTATTAGAAACTTTTTCAAAAAGTTTGTTTTTGGTAAGGTAAGAAAACTTTTGGCATTCTTTTATATGTATAGAAAATTGTTATTATTAGATTTTTGATTAGATTCAATCACATGCATTCGTTTTTTAATATATTTATTAACAATGTGTATAGGATAATGACGTCACTGGTATAAGCAAAATTTGTCCGTAATGTTTATTTTAAAAAATTAAATATTTTGACACCAAACCTTATAGAATTACTGAAAATATCATTAAGAAGGTCTCTCTGACCCAAGTTTTTTTAACTTATGACTTAAAGTTAATTTTTAAAAAAATTTCTGCTTTTCGGAAAATTAAAACAATTAATTTTTATGTAACATTTAAAAAAACTTTGGTCAGAGAGACGCCCTTCCTTCACACGCCCTTAAGTTAAGAAGAAAAGCTTTAAGATTTTTAAAATTAGACTGTTAGTGGCTTAATATTGGAATGTTAAAAAACAAAAATTTATATTTATTTTTTATTATGTTACGGATCAGGATAAATATACTCGGATTTATAAGAAAAAATACAAATCAACGAATTAACAGACATGGAGAACGAGTTTGAGTAAATTAAAAAAAAAGAAGCTTGAATTTGAATTCCTCAATTTCTAGTATTAAATTTTATATATTTTAAAATTTGAACTGTAATAATAAATTTACTATTTGGAAAATCTGACTTTCATTTCTTAATCAGTGACAGTAAAAAACTTATAAATTCTAATTTATGTTAAAGTTTGAGAATTTTTAAAAAATTTGTCCGCTATTTTGGGTACGTCATATTTAATTTTAAAAAAGCTAAGTTTAAATTTGTAACCAGCGACTCGAAAAACCCCTAGATATCAATTTATATCAAAATCCGTCATTTTTTTTGTATTTCTGTCATTTTGGATCGGCCATTTTGAATTTTAAAAAAATAACATCGGATTCGCAATCAGCGACCCCAAAAACCCCTAAGTTAGAAATATTAGCCAGTTTTAAGCACATCTAGGGGTTTTGGCCAGGTTTTTTGCAATCTGGCCCACTGTGAGCCGCTAGAAAACCACACACCCTCTCGGTTGCACCTAAAAAAAATTCGGGTCCTCTCGCTAACTTTCTTTTCTATTCGTGAAGTCGTGAACTTGTCCTGCGCAAATCACAATTTATGAATTCAACGAAGAACGACAATAATGAGACCACTGATCTAGAGAAAGACGAGACATACGGATCGACAAGAAAAAATCAATACTCGGCTTCCAGACTCGTATCTCATAATTTAACCACGGTCACTATCAATTAATTACTCCAAAATTAAATAAATTAATGACTCTAGGGAAAGACATAATAAATATAAATGTTGACGATTTACATCATCACAATTTATTCAAATTGGAAAAAAGATTATTCCACATTTCGATGTTCCATATTTTGAATTTCGGAATGTCGAATTTCTTCTTTTCAAATTCCAGAACCCAAATCCAATTTTCCCAGATTCTACATTTCTAAATTCCGACATCTTGGATCTTGCTATTGCGCATCCGGATTGCTATTTCACATTAGATTGTACCGTGAAAAATTGTTTAAAATCCTATATTTATGGTAACAGTAATTCATGTTCCCGGGTCTCTTCATTTAACATTAGCAATTTTGAATTCTAGAATTTCTTAGATTTCGAGACCTTGGATACCACAAACTCGCATCCAGGACTGTTATTTTATGCTCGCTGATTTGCTTGGCGGATAGAGCCAAGATTCTTTATATTTTAAATTTATTAAAAAATGCAAGAGTTTTGCTCTCATTACAACATTTATTAAACTCAAGGACTAAGCTAATTAAGTTTCCTTAGTACTAGTGTGAGCTAGGTATAGTCAGTGATGACACGGTAATTACGATTTAACAAAGTATATAGCAAATACTTATTATTTCTTATTTTAGCAAATAAGAAATAAGCGAATGCAAGAAATTAAAAAATAAAGCATATATTGAAAAATTTAAATTTACCAAGGCCAACACATTAACCCACAAAATGATCCTAAAATACAAGAAACATTTTGAAAAGCAGATTTTTTCACATAGCTGCCTCTAACTAGATTTTTAATCTTTCAAAAATTGTCTAGATTTAAGAACTGATTTAACATTTGCAATAAATTAAAAATTCGCTACTATACTAATACACTTTTTATGCGACACCACATGCCTTTTACTAGATGTTTAAATACAGAGAGGAACTCTTATAATTTAGTGAAGAGCTCGACCATCCTTCACCTTCATGAGTTCCGGATAAACCATTTGTACGATGAGAGATGTGTGTCCTTCATATTCTCTCGTGGTCTTCCTGAGCCTTTCGTGAAGCCACTCGGTATCAATATGGTATTGTGGTTGTGGCTGGTGAGCCCTCGCGTAACTCCATTGCTGATCAGAAGCCCCAATTAAGTAAATTTAAGAGGCGTTATTCCCATTCTTGAACAACCTAGCATGAGGCTCAAAGTGTGCTTTAAGTCTATCAGCCAAGAAATTGAAAAATTAGCATGTAACAGTTGTATTAAAATATATAGACTCCCTTTACTCGTCACTGGGAAAGGAGAAAAAAATAAACCTTGTTTCCTTACCCTTTACTCGTCAATATCCTTCTTTCATTATATAAATAATTAAGGATTTGACATGCTGACATAAATGTCTACTGGGACGTTCCAAAGAAAGCACACGATTCTTTTTCCTGTAACTTAAATCACTCCAAATACTCGTTAAAGCGACCATGATATGACACTTTAGCGCCTACAACATGTTGCCAACCTTGCAATGAGATCTTCCATACCAAGTAGCGAGTTAGAAGATAAGGCAGAATGTCTACTATCCTGTAGATTCATCATTCCATTTCACCTGTCAAAGGTCGACAGATATTTCTACGAATTTAGGGTTTTATACGACGCCTAACTCCCTCTGGACCAGTAATCAAACAGTAGTTGTTTTCATATGAGACTTTTCTCAGTTCAAAAATTTAATTATACTCTGCCTTCGTCTTTCTCTAGATCAGCGGTCTCATTATTGTGGTTCTTCGTTGAATTCATAAATTGCCATTTGCGCAGGTCAAGTTCACGAATTGTAACGATGGTCAGCAAGAGGACCAGAATTTTACTTTAAAGTGACGCCTTTCTTTAGGTGTAACCGAGACTTAGTGGTAGTGTTGCATTCGAGCGAGCTATCGCTCGAAAAAAACGAGAATCTCGTGAAAAATACATTGAAAACAAATGAAGATACTATTTGTATCTTTTTTTTTAAATGAAAGGACCGATTCTCGAATGCATCACTACTTAGTGGCTGAGGGAATGAGACGCAGCAAGTGAGAAGAAGGTTCGCGAAAAAGAGGATCTACCGGTCGATTAGAATTCGCCATGTGCTTGATAATTCATTCACGTGTGAGCCCTGATTTGTTGTAGCGGTGTGCTCGTCTCGTTTTTAATTATCCTTTTTACATTTGCCCGGAATAGCAAGTTTCGATAAATGTTGTTTTTAAGAATAATTTGTATTGTGTTAAATAAATTCAAAAAGATGAGTGTATAATAGACTGCGAGATTAATATTAAAATTATTGGTTAAAAATAGTTGTTATTTAAAAGTGAATTGTACAAGAAATATTTTCTGAAGATTCGCAGGAGTCCTGAACTTAAGGTGTGCGGTTTCATTTCATCTGGTTTGATTTGCTTCGAATTGGCGAGTTCGATTATGAATTTAATGGTTTGGCTTGTCTTAACGTCGGCATCGCGGAGTAAGAATCTCAACGGAATCTCCCTTTTGATTTTGGATCATCAAATGATAGAGTTTGGTTTTGATGGTTTATTAAGAGTTTTTAAATATCGAGACGATGCAAATTCGTTTTTGGTAAACAATTAATCTCTATGTTTTACAGCATTTAGCAACTTCGAATCTATCAAACTCGCTACTAATCTTCTATTTGCTTTCCTTGAGCTACCAATGTTAGTCAGGTAGCAAAAAATTCCCACTATATTCATTGGCTTTGGTCCATACAGATGCTGAATGTTGATTGAAGGCAAGCTTCTTATCCGACGCGATTCCCAAAAACTCTATTGTATTCTTCCATTTGAGTTTAGTTTCATCTATTTCAACAGATGTAGCTACAAAGGATTTTCGGTGCTCGTCAAAAAGAGCTTCGGTCTTTTCCAAGGCCATTTCTAGTCAATTCAATATTTTACTCGTTTTAGACTTTCATTGTCTCTTATGACAAAAACTTCTATAATCTGCGATCGCATACGATAATCTCGTCTTAAGCGAAACAACAATTTTGACGTCATATGATACATTAGCCGTGTTCCACCAGTAAAAGTAATCATTCCTGATATTCCTTCCAAATGGCCTTACTTAAACCCTGGAGATGCTCCAAAAGTCATAACCTCTCAAATCAATCATCCATCATTCGCAATAGACAGGTCGGGATTGTTTCTCTTCTGATCAACATGATGCAGATGATCCAAGGAGTTTAACACATTTTGTTCATTGAACGAAATGCGAAATGTCTGCTATTATACAGTTATAAGTTTGCATGTTAAGGCCTTATCTAAAAGCATAAACCCTTTCTTAAATTAGACTCATTTTTTTCTTTTATTAGTCTATGAAGAACTTTCCAGCTTTTAAGCAATCAGGAGGTTGAAAGGAAGTTCAGCTTATATATCTATTACCAATTTTTGGATCTGGTTTTGTATACCGTCAATCCCATGTGCTTTCCCTGATGAATTTCTTTGCAGCAATTCACAATTCCTCGAATTAAAGAGATCTTAGCTTTAAGCAAAGAAAAGGAAACAATTCTTTAGAGACCAAAATGCGAAATGGTTCTTCATATTAGAGCAATTTCTTAAAAAAAAAAACTCTTGGTAACATTTTTTTGAATAAATATTTATTAATTAATATAACATTAAAGTCGTGCAGCAGAAACTGGTCTCTTTAAAAATATTGATTATACTATAGTTTACGGAAAAGATTTCTTTTCGGAATTGTGAACTGAAACTTCTAACATTAAGCGATCTAAAATGGAAGAGATTCTGTATTCATATTTCAAAGTAATACTTGTTTAACTAAATGAATGAAACATTAAGATTATACATTAATTAAATTTGATGTGAAAGAGCAGTAAAAATAATTTAAAGCCACAGTGTGCTGAAAGTTTAATAAATGTCAAAAAAGAAGAAACACGTTGACATAATATAATAATTAACTTCATCTGTACTAAATTAAATTTCATTTAAATGAAAACCATTTTAGACGGATTTCCTCCAATTAAGTCTTTAGTTTTAATAAGTTAAAGATGTAGAGAATATTTCTAATTTACAGAACGTACAACATTCATAAATGAAAATGTCGAAAGGGTTTGAAATTTGATGCTAAAAGTGAAAAGTGATTAAAAGTACATCTAAGTGTGTCAAGAGTAAGAGCATTAATAATTTGTCGCTGAATTCAATTGAAATATAAAATAAAACTTTTAAGAAAATAATTTTTTGAATTAATAAAATTTGCAGATGCCAAAAGAGATTTTACAGAAATGACTACTTGAAAGGAATGTAATTATTTTGCAAATGTTTGACTATATCTTTAATGTATGATCAAATAAACGTTTCATTAATTGAATCACATAAACGTTTGATTTCGCTTGGTTTTTTCATCGTTGGAAAATTAATGTTGAAATAACAATTTTTATTTAACAGAATACAAAGCCCATAATTTATTCAGGTAAATCTTTTTCTATCCTCAGTTAAATGAAACTAGTTGCGCTCGCTTCCACATTCGGGATTCTATAATTCCAGATTTCTCTATTCCACACTTCCGATTCCGATTGGAAGATCAATCTATCTGCACAAGCGGTTAGGTTAAGTTTTCATAATTTTTTACCTCTGGGTATCTACAAATCCGTAGTCCAGGGACGTTTATACGGGCGTTTGAATAACGCCCTTATTATTTGGCGTACCATACCAGGTTTGTCCAGACCAGGGGTCATTGTTGAGTTACCCATTTTTTGATAACAATTTAAAGCACCAGAACTCATAGGTATTTACTCACATAACTGATTGACTTCTTTAGACATTTCCTTTAGGTGTACTTAATCACCTGCTTAATCACGCTAATCGCAGCGTACAACTCCTATTCATGCGAGTTGTATATCCCTTAGATCAGGTTTACAGTAGAACGTTTCTAGTTTCAATATTTTAGGAATACTTAACAAGATAGGCGCTAAGCCCATCAGGGTCAATTTAATGCGCAGTACGTCTGCTGATCTCAACGCATAGGCGTGTGTTAGAAATGTATCATGGTATTTCACAAAATTTCACAGCATTTTTATAGTTACCAAAGGATAGTTTATTGTTATTCCAAATAACGAATACGTCACATTTGTTCACCCGCTATACACACAAATTGAAGAACCAGTTAAGAAACCGTCGCAAAGGAAATGCAAGGGAAAATTAGTCCAATGTAGACTGTCTAAATGCCAAAACCAGGCTGGGTCGACTTGCCTTCTTTTGTGCCAAATTAAGATAGTACCTAGTACTATCATCAGAGGCGCTGTTCGCTGTACACACATAAATTGCTATGCAACACATAGGCAAGTTGGTGTATACATATACGGGCTTTAGTTCACCGATACTATCATTAGAGGCGCTGACGTCCAAAAAATGTTTTGCTATCACATTTACATTAAGTCGACCAAGCATGGCCAAAACGGAACTGAACTGCATGATCATTTCAGGCCCCAAATGATTGACGAAAGGGAGGGTAAACTCCCACCAACGATTCGAGCCTCAGCTTGTAGAGAGTGAAAGAGAGGAGGCATTGCCACAGAACAGAGGAAAACCCATCTTAACAGAAACTTTAAACTCTATTAAAAATTTTATGAAGAAGTGAACTACCCATTTAAATCTTGCAAGAAGTTTCCTTATAACTTTAAACTAAGAAGACTTGCTTTAAACATTTTAAACAGCGTGTGAGTCAGCCATTGCAAAATATCAGCTGATGCCGTGATATAGCTACATGTTGAAACTACAGGACCTTCAAACTAAGGACGTTCTCCTGTATTTCTGACTTACTGTAAAGTACTCTCTGCCTGATCAGACCAACACTTTATTTCCACTAGTTTTTATAGCCTTTCTAGAAATATCCGGATCAAAGTCGAGATGATTAAATATTTGTACTGTTTATGAAGAGAAAGTTATTTGCTTTTGAAACCAATTCTGTATTACATTAATATTAACCTAATCTGCTAATAATTTAAAAGTAACATCATCTAAAATTTTAAGTAAAACAATAGTTTAAAAAATTATGAAAACTTAACCTAACTGTTTGTGAAGATAGATTGACGTTCCAATTGGAATCGGAAGTGTGGAATAGAGAAATCTGGAATTATGGAATCCCGAATGTGGAAGCGGGCGCAACTAGTTTCATTTAACTAAGGATAGAAAAAGATTTACATGAATAAATTATGGGCTTTAGCCAAGCGAGATCAAACGTTTATGTGATTCAATTAATATAATGAAACATTTATATGATCATACATTAAAGATATAGTCACAAATTTGCAAAATAATTACATTTCTTTCAAGTAGTCATTTCTGTAAAATCTCAAGGTTTCAGTGATTCTTCAACACTTAGGATTTTATATTTCTCTTTTGTAAGACCAAATATTGAATTTGCTTCAATTATTTGGTCTCCTTATTATGCGGTTAGTATGCTCAGGCTAGAGAGAGTTCAAAATCGTTTTCTGACATTTGCGGCTAGACGTTTGAAATTAAATTTTGATTTCTTTACTGATGATTACGATGCTTTACGATCTCAACTAAATGTTCCAAAGATTGATTTTTCAGCTTCTTTGAGTTTCTTCTGTTTTGCGAGCATTGCTATTTTGAACTGTATAAAAATGTATAAAGGATGTATATTAGAATGTATAGGCAGTTAAGGAATTACTGTATATTTTATTTTGTACTAAAAAGGGTATTTTGCCCGTCTATTAAATCAAATCGAATCAAAATGTCTTTTGACATTTGCAAATTTTATTAATTCAAAAAATTATTTTCTGAAAAGTTTTATTTTATATTTCAATTGAATTCAGCGACAAATTATTAATGCTCTTACTCTTGACACACTTAGATGTACTTCTAATCACTTTTCACTTTTAGCATCAAATTTCAAACCCTTCTCGAAATTTTTATTTATGAATGTTGTACACTGAGAAAATAGGTTTAGTTTTACCAACAATATTTTTTAGTTGACCATTGTTGGTTGTAACAACAATATTTTGATTGGTATAACAAAACGATTAGGTTGGCGTAACACATCAAGTTGTTTGGGACAACCTTATTATTTTGTTGCTCTTATTTGGTTGAACCAAACATAATTTAGTTGTGACAACCAAACATAATTTGGTTGTGACAACCAAACAGAAATTGGTTGTGACATCCAAACATAATTTGGTTGTGCCAACCAAATAATTATTAAAAAAAATTGGTGATTAGTTTGTAAGTAAGCTGCCGATAATAATATAAATAAAATCTAAATAAAAACCAATACCAGACGGTCGGCCGAACCTGGGTCTGATAGTTGAGCTAACGGTGTCTGTTACTGAACTGTTTAGCTATAAGGTTTATTCCATATTGGTCATTCATATCTCTCATGGGCTGGTGGTTAGCCAACTGGACTGGCAGCTGGAAAACCCGGGTTCGAATCTTCATGACTAATGAAATTTTTCTGTTTCAGGTTTTCATTAATATGAAATTTCTACATTCTCATCTGATTATATTTGTGTAATTAAATTAATAACATGTGAATTATGTAATTATATGTGTTGGCCGACCGAAAATTCGCACCTGGATTAGTTAGCTCCCAAATAAATATTTTTTTATGACAACCAAAATTTTTGTTATCCCGAATAAAAAAATATAGTTGTGACAACCAAAAATTTTTGTTATGCCAACAAACAACACTGAACCAAATAATTTAGTTGTCTCAACCAAATAGTTTGGATGAATAAATATTAACCAAATAATTTGGTTGGCTCAACCAAATTTTCGTTGCTATGACTAAACATTTTTCTCAGTGTACGTTCTGTAAATTAGAAATATTCTCTACATCTTTAACTTATTAAAACTAAAGACTTAATTGGAGGAAATCCGTCTAAAATGGTTTTCATTTAAATGAAATTTAATTTAGTACAGATGAAGTTAATTATTTAATTATGTCAACGTGTTTCTTCTTTTTTGACATTTATTAAACTTTCAGCACACTATGGCATTAAATTATTTTTACTGCTCTTTCACATCAAATTTAATTAATGTATAATCTTAATGTTTCATTCATTTAGTTAAACAAGTATTACTTTGAAATATGAATACAGAATCTCTTTCATTTTAGATCGCTTAATGTTAGAAGTTTCAGTTCACAATTCCGAAAAAAAATCTCTTCCGTAAAATATAGTATAATCAATATTTTTAAAGAGACCAGTTTCTGCTGCACGACTTTAATGCTCTATTAATTAAAAAATATTTATTCAAAAAAATGTTTCCAAGAGTTTTTTTTTAAGAAATTGCTCTAATATGAAGAACCAATTCGCATTATGAAATATTTTTTAAAAATACAAATAAAATATTAGGAGAACAAAATTGCAAGAAATAATCAACCGTAAACTAAGATAATATCTCATCTTTGGAAAGCTTTAAATTTTTTCCATTCTATCAAAGTTTATGTTCAGTAGATAATATAAAATGTTGTAAAAATACTTTCTCATAAAATATGAGATAATAAAAATGCTCCATTTTCCAAACAGGGTAATAATTATATCACAAGAAAAAATGAATTTTTTAAATTGTTTTAATAGAGCTTTTTATGAGAGATTTTTTTCATTACCGTACTCTAGGTGCAGATGTCAGGAAGCAAAAATTGCAAGGGACAGCAGCCGAAGAATAATTGGCAGCTTATTCTCTGTCTTGCACAAAGTAATTTTCTAGAAATATCTATATAATGGTTAAGTTGAATATACAGCTGCATTTTAAAGTTAAATAGACGATTAATAGAAGCTGCTTTATGAAACTTTTGTTAAAAATAGTCATGTTTCTGAATTATTTTTTTAATTATTCGCTAACCACATTATCGTTCCTTTTCTTCATATTCATTGACAATTTTTTTCCGACCATTTATAAGTTGGTGGTTATATTTGTAAAAAGGTAACAGCTTTAAAAAAACGACTTGAATAAATCCAAGATTACCTTATATTATATTTTTATTGTACATACATATTTTATGTAGGTAAAGAATATAAAACTATATAAGGAGCTTTCATATTCTCATGAAAGGGAGCAGGATAATTATTTTTTAATTCCTATTACGAAATAAAAAAAAACATATAAATATAACCTTAATCCGATTTTGAAAGACGCGTTTTTACTTTTTGTCAAATGTCAGCCTTTATGAAAAATACTTCAAGAAAAAGCAATACCCCACTGACAAGATACAATTGTAAAAAATTGTTAAGCTTCGGATTCTGGTAAAGAAATTTTAAACTCATTCAACACATGCATTTATGACCAATAGTCGGCTCATACACAATTAGAAAATAACAAATAAATATAACGTAGATGCGCAAGTAGATCGTAGAATGTAGAATTGATAAGCTGGACACACTGGAACGTCCTCTCAGTTACTGACTTTGGAAAGAGCTGAAATACCCCCAGGAAGGTCACCCACAATTAGAAAAAATATAAATTGTAATAAAATTAAAAAATCGGGCAAGTACGAGTTACACCCGTACCAAAATCTAGGGTACCGTACATTTATGAAACAAAGATATACCTTATTAACCAACAGAGAGCTCTAATTTGGTACACATATGTACTTTCACGTGTAGATTACAGGAAAATGATAGAAAACATTATCTGGATTGACAGTCAAAACGTTATCAAAAAAAAAAAAATGCAAATTTTCGAAAAAAAAGTTTTTTCCCTATAACTTTGACGCTATTTGAGCTATAGGGCTAAAATTTGGTATATTTGTATATTTTTAGGTACAGATTAAAAAATTAATTAAGAACATTCAGATTATAAAAATACTTCTACCTTCAAGTACATGAAACTTTTGCTTAAGGTTACAGGCTTGTATTTCATATAAAGAACATAAAAATCAAGAATTTTTTTTTAGGGGGAGGCCCTGAAATTTTTATAGGGTTTCAGGGCTTATAACAGTCTTGATTATAGGTCCCGTAGCAGCCTTAATCAAGCCTTGTATAAGAATAAAAAATTGTTTTTTTTCATAATTTTTCAATTATTTTGAAAAAAAAGTGATAACTATTTTCAATTGCGTTTTATATCGTTTTTTTAATTCTGAGTACACAAATAAAAAATTTATTGGTTTGAGGGGTAGTGTAGGACAATTAGGGTGAGCTCTAGCATAGGGGTCTAAACCTCTTTTTGGTGGTTTTTTGAATTTTTTTTTTGTGTTTTTTTTTGTGTTTTTTTTTGTCTCCTTGACAACGCTATGGCCATCAATCCAGATCATGTTCTCTATATTTTTCGTGTAATCTACACGTGAAAATACATATGTGTACCAAATTTCAGACCTCTAGGTCAAATAGTTTAGAAGTTAAGGGGGGGGGGGGGGGGGGAATGGTCCATTTTAATGCATTTTTGCTAAAAAAAGTTGTTATTTCCTTGACAACGCTATGAACATCACCTTGAATCATGTTCTCTATATTTTTCGTGCAATCTACACGTGAAAATACATAAGTGTACCAAATTTCAGCCCTCTAGGTCAAATAGTTTAGAAGTTAAGGGGGGTGGGAATGGTTTTTGGCTACGGACGAGTCCGCCGAACACCGAAGGTGTACGGAACCCTAAAAAAGAGATATGCACTACTGATGGTGATTGTCGGTCTGATCTTTTTATCACTGGGAAAAAAATTATTTCTTGAAACATAATTTTTTTACATTGACAAGTGTTAAAATTTATAATAAAAATTTCTTGCAAGATTTAAATGGGTGGTATATATCTTTCTGTAAGTATTGTGACGCATTCTTTCACATTATGTTCAATTTTTAATTATTTAAATTTTAATATTTAATGAAAATAAATAAACGATATAAAAATAATTATCTCGCGCCAAGTTATTTTACTGAGAAATAACTAAACAACAAAATAATAAAACAATAGACTATTGAAATTAATCAACTTCAACAAAATTGTAAATAACAAGCCACGACTAACTGACTTAAGTAAGAAGCAGCACAAATACTAATTTTAATTTTTACTATAAATCATAATTTATTAGTTTAAAATATATCGAAAGGATTACAAAATAGTCGGCCGTATGACACGGCCTTCACAAAAGATGCGCACTGAACACTGACTATTTTTAACAAAATAGTCGGAGAACCGACTCTATCAAATAAAATAAAAAAGTTAATAATTGAACTCATCTGATAGGGCACAATGGCTATGAATAGAGTTCCAGCACTTATTTTGTTACATCTTTACAAAGAAAGTTTCCAACTAAGTATTAAACAATATACGACCAAACGGTCGAACCTACCAGTTCAGAATACGACGACAGCGAGAATGGGTCTTCGTCAAGTTCATGTGCGGCGACACATGCGCCACGGTGCCGCTCTCACAAATCACATTTTAAAATTCACAAAGTCCCATTACCCGCGGATGGAAAGATCGAGCGGCAATCGATCGAGTAATGTGAATCATAAGTATTGGTGGCAGGGCTGACGTCAAGCGCTAAAACAAGATGGCTGCTACCAGTGGTTTGACAGTTTATAAACACGACTGACGATATCATCTTCCGATCCTGGAATACGACGATGACGACCACCAGGACCACCTCCTTGACGATTAATTATGATGTGGAGAACAATACATCGGAGTCAAGCAGTGTTCGTGCGTGTAAAATGCCAAGTCTACATTAGGGCTGAACAATAGCCTGGAATTGTTTACAGACTGATATGTAATAATTTAATTGAACAATTAATATATCATTATTATATTTTAAAATTCATTTAAAAATATTATGCGAGGTAACTTTTTTACCTCGTCACAGTACCTATTGTGACACAATGATTAATGATTAATCTGTCATAAAATCTTTAATAGAGTTTAAAGTTTTTATTAAGGTGGGTTTTTCCCTGTTCTTTGGCCATTCCTGCTCTTGAGACTGTTCTAGTTTGTATCGAATCACAGATTTTTTTTTATTATAAAGCAATAAAACAACTACAACTATTCATCCTTACAACTATAAAAGAATAGAAGAATCCAGAATACTTGAGCAGGTTGAAAGCAACTCAGCAAAAATATTTTAATAAGACTCAGATGCGATCAAAGAAGGCCTTTAAAGTGTTCACACCCTTGTTGTTATAACACAATTGCTTGGTGAGGTGTCACGTACAGAGTGTGCCTTTGATTGCAGAAGTCTATACCCGTCCATACACTTACTAATGAACTGTCATTCGACACACTCTTTTAATGGTGAAGAAAGAAAAAAAACAAAAGTAAGAATGGTACTTGAAGTGAAAACACCTGCTTAACAAGGACAAGTTCATCTTACAGTAGTGCCAGTAATCTGAACTCAGCTGGTGCTTGCCACTTAAAACAGCGAACCAGGGAAAGAGGCCTGGAGCTTTTGAAATGCGCTCTTTTAACGGTGTCATTCTCGTTCAAAGCTCAGAGAAATACTGAAAGCCTCGTTCATTTAGCAGTGTCTTCATCCAAACGAGAAACTGTGTGAACTGCTTTCAACGAGCTTAAAGGATCGAAATCCAAAGCGCTAACCCGAGCACCTCGATTGCATATATGTATATATGTATATCCACTATATTCAGTACAGTCCCTTACTAAATTATTGAACGAACTGCTCTACTTGCTTCGTAAGGGTGCGGTTAACCCCAGAATTTGTTTTAGGTGAGCTGATGTCGATACGAGCCTCATTTCATTTTCTCACCCACAAACTTTACTTTATGGCTTCCTCGATACTCTACGTGACCAACATTTGATTTTCTACAAGAGATTTTACTAAAAGATGATTATCGAAATTGGAATTTGGTACTTCATAGAAATGGGATTTATGCAAGTGAAGCTTTTGTTTATGATATGTCATTTGTTTGCATTTTGATTCGCTCATCTTATTCATTTTTATTATACACACATTTACAAAAAAATATTGTATGTTTGTTATGTATTTGTTATGTATTTTGGGTCAATAAATCGGTATCCGAGGTTGGAATTACAATCTGTGATGTTGCTTTTTCTAGTTCCGAAAATCCTACTTTTTATCATCATCATATTTTAAAAAGAACAGACCTTGTGGTTGACTTCAGACGTGTAACCCCTATTCCGAGTTTCCCATTGGTCAATTCGTTTCAAACCTCATTATCGATAGTTTTCCGGTTCGATTTTCTGTTTTGCACGTAAATTTAAGTATTTTAAGAAAATATTGTAATTTCAAATTTATCAGAGGTGTAACACGTTTTATCGGGCTTCTGATTGGCTAGCAGGTTTTCAATATTTTTTGTCAACAATAACATTGCAGTTTAGACGTTTATTTGTAGTATTTTTAAATTTATTTAAAATCTTCGTTTATTGAATAGTTACATTCTATTAAATAATAAAAATTTTTAAATAAATGAAATTGTAATATATAAAGAGTGATAGTTTAAAAAGACAGTGAGTTTAGTAAGACTGTTAAGGTTATAGTGTTTTGAGAAAATAAAGTTTTGTTTACATTGGCATTCGTTTGTGACAGGTGAGTAATGCCAATAGTATTAAAAATCTATTGTTTCTTTTTATTTTACTTATAATTTCTTTATCTGTTTTTAGTTCTATTATTTAAATGTTATTATTTTTTCCTAAAAGTATCATAACTATTTATGTCATTTAAGGTTTTGATACTTGTTTTTATTGTAATGCATGTGGTGATTGTCATCGGATTTCTTTTCAGTAACAAAGAAATGGTGAAACTGGTAAGTAATAATAATAATTTTCAGTTTTTTCTTTTATTTTATTGTATGTTTATAATTTATTAACCTTTTAAGTTTCTGTAAAATCAAAATATGTTTAAGGTTATGTTTTTTGTTATTATTCTGCAGTCACGTGGTAATAGTTAGTGACAGATAAGTAATAATAATAATTTCCAATAATTTTATCTTATAATATTGCAAGCTGCTAATTCATTAGTGTTTTTTCTAATTACATTAATTCAATAGTTGCATTTTCTTCATTAAAGTATCATAATTATAAATGTCATTTTGTGATTATTTAAAACAGTAGTTTATTAAATAATTATTTTAATTTTTTAAAATGAATGTAGTTATAAGAAAAATAATTATAAAATAAATGTAAATATAGTAAATGATAATTTTTTTTAAATTTCTTTGTGTTTCTAAATATCTAATTTATTTACATTTACTTTTTATAAAATTAATACTAACAACAACTTAGTACTTTTAATTAATATTTTGAATTATTATTGTATTGAAAAAAAAATTTTTTAAATTATTTTTAATTATCAATATTATATGAGTAATTTAAGGTTAGAATGTTTGTTTCTGTTCTATTTCATGTGATAATCGTTACTCAAATCAAGCATGGATTAGTTACATTTTTAATAATAAAAAAAAAATTATAATATAATGGTTTTCATGAGTTCTTTTACTTTTTTCATGGTAAGCGTTTCCAGGAAAAAAAGATAAATAAAAAGCATAGAATGGCATTAAGAATCCATTGAGCAGAATTAAACTAATTTTTTATTGCGTCATATGTTTCCAATTTAATGCCGTTTAATCTAATTCTCATAATTTGACAGGCCAATCATAAATAATACCATTAATCGATCAAAATGTGAAATAAATTAACGCTGTTTAGGTTCAGTTAAAAAAATAAGTAACGTTTATGGGGGGGGGGGGAGATAGATATAATTCATAATTTTTAATTTTGACTTTCTGGTTTTTGTAATAATTTTGATAGTAAAATATTAACATTTAATTTCAAACTTACTTTACATGACATTTTATTATTTGATGAATTTAAAATTATAATAATTTTAATTAAGTTAACAGTAATTTAAAAATCAAGTTTGACCTTAAAATTTATAAAAGAAATACCTTTCGACTAACTTCAGACGTGTAAGACCCTTTTTCGATCTCTCATTGGTCAACAATATCTTCGATATTATCGATAGTTTTTTGTTGTTATTTTGGTGGTAGGTTGCTAAGGATAATATTTTGTTCTCTTTTTATTTTGTAATTTTGTAATATTTAATTGAAATTTTAATTTACTTTCAAGATAACTGTTTTATAAAAAAATTCAGTAAAGTTTTTAGTGATTAATAATGTTTTAATTTTATAAGAGAAGTGGTGTGTTTATTTAGTGTGATTCACTTGTCAATCTTCTTTAGATTTATATAGCTGAGTAATAATAACAATGGTTTTAATTTCTTTATTTTTATTTAATCTATTTAATTACAAAGTTTCATTAAAAATATTTTTTTTATTATCATATGCTGTTAAGATTTCTTTTAGAAAATTCGAAATGTAGGATACAATCTGTCTGATGAATTTTTAAAACTTGCTTAAATTCGCTTTAAACTTTTTACTAACATCTTAGAAGTTTAAGTGACAAAGAAAGTAATAAACTTTGAGAATTTCGTAAGTTAATTTTACTGAAATATAAATTTAATTAAAAAAAATGTTATTATACAAAAATTTTTTTTTTATTTTCTAGTAATTTTCAATATTTTGATGTCTTTATTTGTGCCATGTGGGAAAACTTAGTAGTGAGAAAATCGAGCACCGTACTTGAGAAAAATCAATTCATTGCAATCTATTTTGAGGTGACAAGAATATCAGGAGTATTTGATTATTTCACTCGATTATTTGATCACAAGTGGGACGTTCATTTTGATTGCGTTTGTCCGTATGAGAAATTTTAATTAATATCGTTTTATTATAGTTGACATCAACCAAATTGTGCGCAGAGTGAAAGATAAAAATTAATAAAAGTTAAAATTCTTTATTGTTCTTTGATACTTAAACACTGTTTTGAATAATTACAATAATTACTAACGTTTTTTGTTTCTTTGACTATAAATCAGTTCATTGAATTGAATAAATTATATTCTCATATTTTTTGAAAATTATATCCAGTTTTAACTATTTTCTCCCATTAAACATTTTTCTCTTTCAATTTCAATTGCTTTTTTCATTCTGAAATAATATTGAAAAATCTGTCGCCTCCAAGGAATTTTTATCATTTTCAATTATTTTTTTTATTATATTTTTTCAAGTTCAATTTTTATTTATATATAAATTTTCTCATAATTTTTTATAACGATCGATTAAGATCTTCGTTTCTTAGATTTTTTCCACGGCTGATAAATGCTTTGTTTCGACTATTTTTCGGCTTTCAAAATTTGTAGCTAGATTCAAACTATTAAAATATGTAGGTATAATCCTTATGTTTTAAAAATAAAAAATAAATTTCCAAAGTGTTTAGGATCTTTTAAAATGTTGAATATTATCAATTTTCAAGATGTCTTTATGAATCGAATTATACTTTTTTAAAGAAAAAGGAAGTTCCTTTAGTATATTAATATTAAAAAAAATTATTCAATTGGAATTATCAGTTTTCAATGTAAATTTTCTTAGAATTCTTGAATTGAGATTTATATGAATTTAAATTTAAATATGAGAATTAGAATTTTACAAGCAAAGAATTTTCAGAAAAATACCACATTTTATAGATGTTCCGAGATGTAAATCTTGCCTTTAAATTTTCGATCTTGAATTCGGAACCATCATGAAAAATATTTGGGGTATGTGGAAATTACTATTGATGACAGATGCGAGGGTGAATAAATTTTTTTGTTTACGCTAACATGGTTTATTTTTATAAATTCATCAAAATTTGACGTGTGGGTAAAATGATGAATTATAAATGAATAAATATAGGTAGGTTAATAAATAAATAAATTCCTATTTTTAATAAATTTTGTAAATTATAATTCATCTTGTTAAATTTAGAACTGCAAAAGATCAAATTTTTGTGAAGATGAAAATGTATTTTATTCGTTTTATATTCACAGGAATACAGTTATTAGAAGACAAGTAACCAATCAGAGGCACTTCTATAGTATTTGAATAAGAGATAGCAATTCACTGACCATTTTGTCCACAATTCATCACTGCTATTTAGGTAAAAGTATTGCAACTTGGGAAATTTTTTTATAAAACAGACATACTGAAAGCATTAAAAGTTAAAGAATTGTAAAATAATGTGATCTTTTAAATAAGCTATTTTATCATTATAAAATTTTTGAGGGATGCAACCAATTAAATTTAGGGTAACTAATCATTTATTATTATTATTTCTGCACAGAGATTCAATGGAATCGTTCACGTAAACAGTAGTTAAAAATTATAGCAAAACAATTATAATAACAAACTTAAATTTCCATAGATACTGTCCCACCCAACGTAAAAAGTTATCCCTGTGGGTTTCTTAACAAACAAACAAAAAATTAGGATTGTAGTACGAATTATGTAAATCAACTTATTCTTAAGAAACATCTCGAAAAAAAAGTGGATAAAAATTGTTCCTTGCATAGTAACTTGTAAAAATGAGTTTATTTCTTTCTTTCCATTAAATTCTCATTTTTATTATTTCTTGTTTTTTTTTAAATTAATTTCTATAAAAAAAGATGTTTAATACATCAAGAAAATTCAATCAAAATATTTTAGGAAATACTCGTAATTAAAATTCAATATTTACTGACATGCAATAGATATCTAATAAAAAAAAATTTCTCTTGCACTGGATGGAAGTTTCTTTGAAGAAATGTTAGGTAGGGAGAACTAAAAATACTGAAAGAACGACAGTCATCTGAGATAAAGGAATATTGAGATTCGAACTCGTGAGAAGGTACAAAATTGAAAAATATGCCAAGCACGTTACAATTTGTGCTACGCCGTCTCCAGATTCTCAATGTTCCATACTTAGTAATATGATGAAGAAATTTTTATTCTAAAAGTAAGAAAAGTTGGAGAAATTTTTATATGAATTATAGATTGAAAGAATTTTTTCTCGAAAACCTGGATGTCAGTTTTAAACTAAGTGAGCCTATAATTCTATATCAACTGCAGTCATATTTTTTGTCGTTATTGTATCCGAATATTAATTTTCTTTCTCATGAAATTATTTAGATATTCTATATTGTATTAGCATTCAATTTACTTTTATCAATATTTAGAGAAGTATATACGGTTAATAAATTAATTTCACCTTTAATATTAGTCTTGTTCAGTAAACGCAAAGTAGGTAACAAATTTTGGAAATAATTGTCATACTCTAGATACAATAAGTCAACAGAGGGAATTGTATTTGAAATGGGGTCGCTTTCAAACACGCAAGGAGGGGATAATTAGTTAGAAATTCTAAGAGATTTAAGGGTAGAGAAGTTTCCAACTGTCGAAACCCATGAGAGAATCTCGTGTTCGTTTCAAAGCGTTACACAGAATTCGCATACTTGTACAATGTACATGCTGCATGTGGCTGGTGCACGCCTGCTGCTGGTTCATAGCCGATACTATGTACACATAGCACGTATGCGCTGTACTGCCTACAGTTCCTGACCAAATTATTGGAAGTACCGTGAATTATAGCATTGCTTTCACTTATTGTTTTATACATGTATTTGGCCCTTGCTTCGTTCCCAATAATCTACTGCAAAATATTTTCCTCCAGTTTATTACTATATTCAGTCTCAATCAATAAATAAAAGTAGATTTACCAACAATTTCAATATATTTTTAGCAGATGGAACTTGTGATAGCAGACTTTATGCTCAATTCCTATTATGCATTTCTATTTGAATGGATTTTAATTTTCCTTTTTATATTATTAAATCAATTAATTAATAGTAGATCTTGATCAAAGACTGTTTAAGATCAGTAATTTGCAGGGCCGGATTGGGAATTAAAAGCGGCCCGGGAAAGATATTCAAAGCGGCCCCTTTCTATATAATTGGAAATTTTTATTAACATTTAAAACTAAAATATAAAAATATTAAATTATTAAATTATTAATTTTAACTTATCAATAATTTAATTATTTGGAATTTCTTGAACAATAGCATTCTCTACTGCCATTTGTACGAAAGCAGCAGTAATTTCTTAGTTTAATGAACACCTCAATCTGGTTTTAACCAATTTTAAAGGACAAAAAATGGACAACTTCTATTAAACAAATATAATAAAAAAATTTTGAGAGAATTTCCTGGCTTTAAAAATTGCTCTGAATGTATTCCTATCTACCTTAACCCCTTCAGCATCAAAAACAACCCTTTAAAATCATTCCCTGATCTTCAATCAAGAAATGGACAATTTTTATTAAATAAATATAAAAAAAAGTTTTTTAGCGAATTCCCCGGCTTTAAAAATCGCTCAGAATGAATTTCTATCTACTTTGCCCCCTTTAGCATAAAAAAAGTCGGCTTTCATTCACCTGAAAATCATTTTTTCAATATTTGAATACCCAATTACTTTCTTTAATTTACAATTATTTTCTTCAAATCTCAATTATTATCTTCTATTCACAATTATTTTAATTAATTTTTAATCATGTTTTTTAATTTTCAAATATTCTCTTTAATATTCAATAATTTTCGGCTTCTTTCAATATTTTTATCAATTTTCAATTGTTTTCTTCAATATTCAATAATTCTCATTTTTTCAATTGTTTTTCCAGTTTTCAACTATTTTCTTCAATTTTCAAATATTTTCGGTTTTTTTCAATTATTCTTTTCAGTTTTCAAATATTCTCGTTTTTTCAATTATTTTTTCAGTTTTCAATTATTTTCTTCGATTTTCAAATATTGTTGGTTTTTCAATTATTTTTTTTCAGTTTTCAATTACTTTTTCAGTTTTCAAATATTCTCATTTTTTCAATTATTTTTCAGTTTTCAATTATTTACTTGAATTTTTAATTATTTCAATCAATATTCAATAATTCTCGATTTTTTTTCAATTATTTTTTCAATTTTCACTTGTTTCCTTCAATAGGCAATTATTTTCCAAGAACTTCAATCCAGTTCAATTTTTTATAATCCAATTAAATTTACAATTATTTTCTACAATTACTACAGTAATTTTCTTTCAATTTTTATTCTTAGTTATTTCTGTTCTAAATTTTAATTTACATTCTTAACTTTTAAGATAATTCTGTTGAAATGTAAACTTTTTAATGTTGCAATTTTTCGAATTTTTTGCAATTGTCCTTTATTTTCGTCTTTTTTCAATTATTTTCTTTCATATTATTCAATTATTAATCATTTTCTTGAAATTTTAATTCAGTTCTTTAATTCTTTAATTATTTGTATCCAATCACAATTCTTGTCTTTTATTGATACTTTTTTTCATTTTCAATTATTCTCTCAATTTGAAAGTATTTTCTTCAAATTTTAATAAAGTTTAATTTTTCAAAAAGCAATTAAACTTTCAATTGTTTCTAGAACTATTCCTATCATTTTCTTTCTTTTTTAGTTTTTTTTAATTTCATGTTTATCTTTTTCTGTTTAAAATTATTTCTGTCAGTTTTTAATTTAATAATCTTGCCATGTTTAGAATTTTTTCCAATTGGCAATTATTTTATTCAATATTTAATAATTCTCGGCTTTTTTCGATGATTTTTTCAATTAACAATATTTTTCTTGAACTTTCAATTCAATTTTTCAACTATCCTCTTAAATTCACAATTATTATTTTCTTTAATTTTGAATTTTTTTCTTCATTTTTCAACTATTTCTTCTAATTTGAAATTATTTTCTTCGATTTTCAACCAACTTTAACTTTTTGAAATCCCATTCAATTTCCAATTATTTGTTATACTTATTCCTACAGTTTTCTTCAGTTTTTAATTGTCAATTATTTTCTTAAATATTCACCAATCCTGGGCTTTTTCACTCTTTTATACTATTTATTTATTTATTGATATAGTAATTTGTAAATTATTTATTATCAATAGTGATGCACGTCGAGCAAACGATCTGATCGACTTCACATCTGATCGTCTGTTGTTTGCTCGATTATGATTGATTTGAACAAATTACTTTTTATTTATCTTTTAATAAATAGCATAATTTTTTAAAATATCTTTTAAAAAATTGAAGAATGGAATGGAATTGAAAGTTGAAGATAATAATAAATAAGAATTGTAAAAAATAGTTGTAGAATTGAACAATTTAATTGAAATTCTACAATTTCTGTAATTGAAAAGAACATAGAAAGAAGCCGAAAATGATTGAATGTTGTAAAATTAATTGAAAATAGAAAAGAGTAATTGAAAGTTAAATGAAATTTAATTACATAAATTAAATTATTAATTAGACCTACAAAAATACCGGCCCGCCTAGCGGCGGCCCACCGGGATTTTTCCCGGTATCCTGAATGGCCAATCCGGGCCTGGTAATTTGAGAAAATAAGATTACTGAATATAACCACTTTTTGATTAAAAGAAACAAAGATAGATTATTGACAACGTTTCATGGTATTTTACGTATAAATTAACACCACCTTTATAGTTATTAAAAGATAGTTTATTTTATTACAAATTTAGAATACGTCACATTTATTCACCCGTTATAAACACAAATTAGAGCACCTATGAGGAAACCGTGGAAGAAAAGCACTTGAAAACCCAACCGATGTAAACTGTTAGAAGACCAAAACGGAACTTAACTCCATGATGACCTCAGGCTCTAGCTGATTGACGAAAGGGAGGGGGAACTCCTACCAATAATTCGAACTCCAACCTGTAGAGAGAGAAAGAGAGCAGGAATGACCACAGAACAGGGGAAAACCTACCTTAATAGGAACTTTTAACTGTATTAAAGATTTTATGACAGATTAAGCAATGCTTTACAATCCTTCTCGTCAGAGAAAGACATAAATTTAAATCTTGCATGAAATATTTCTTATAACTTAAAGTTAGTTTATAGTTTACCATATAACATTTGAAAAAAATTGTAAAACCACGTTGAGATAGGTTTTTAATGTTATTAAGTCGAAAATGCTTAAAAGCAAGTCAAGATATCTACGTCAACTTTTGTACATGCCGTTTATGAGTGCAGAAAACCCAATTGTTAAATTTCTTATTTCTAAACATTGCTACGTCTATGATAGCTCTTTAAATCTTCCATTTCGGAGAAGGATAAGTTAATGAATGATACTTTTGTGTAAGAATATTTATTAAGACTAAGAAATGAGACTTGAACATGTAATGATACGGATCTCTGTTAATTGCTCCGGAACTTGCTCGCCGGATATCCTGAGTCCTTAGATACTAAAGATTTGACTTAGAGAGTAAAAGAGTCTTTGCCAGCTAACTAAAAGTCTTGCTTCTAGAATCAAAGCAAAGTGAATCCTAACCTGCTGTCTGACGCTTAAATAAAAAATTTCTTGTATTGTTAACTTTTAGAGGAATGGAAGTCGATGATCACGCCAAGGTGCATTTTGCGAACCACGATTTATGCAAAATATTTGGTATTAGGAGTTTCTGTCTCTTTTAATAAATCATCATCAGATATTTATTAAACTGATAACACAGGCCTGCAAAATTTCATTTTTTTCAGTTTCTAAAATGGGTTAGGGTAATTCTTGTAGGTTTTTTCGCGCTCAACACGAATCAGTTATCCAAAATGGTCCATCACGTCAGGATTTTGAGTAATTCTAGGTCAAATGTCCCAAAGATAGCCATTTTTTTATTATTATATTGTATTATATTAGCAGAATTTTTTCTGCATGACCGAAATTTTTTCATTAATTTTCTATATTAACTTCGTACAGTATGTATTGTCAGCTTTAAAACTCATTTTTATAAATTAATCTACGATGATTTTTAAAGAAGTTATGAATATTTGAATTTATGAGATTTAACCACATTAACCCTCCTGCGCACGAGATTTGACCTAAAAAGACGTTTCCAAATGCATACATTTTTCGACTGATGGCTTAACTTGGTACCTCATACACCTTGATACCTTAGGGTTTTCGGGCTCGCTAATTACGAATCTGAAGTCAGAATTGCAAAATTCAAAATAGCGACTCCAATATTGCGGACGAATTTTTAAAAAATTCTTGGATTTTAATATAACTTCGTCATTGGGGTTTTTGGAGTCGCTGATTACGAATCTAAAGTCCGAATTACAAAATTCAAACTGACGGATCCAATATGGCGAAAGAATTTTAAAAAAATTCTTGAATTTTAATATAACTTTGTATATTAGAGTTTTTGGAGTCGCTGATTAAAGTCCGAATTACAAAATTCAAAATGGCGGACGAATTTTTAAAAATTCTTGGATTTTAATATATCTTGGAATTAAAGGTTTTTGGGAACGCTGGTTACCTGTCAAATTTCACTTTTTTCAGTTTCTAAAATGGAGGAAGGTGGTTGTTGTAGGTTTTTTGTTCTGAGAACGAATCTGACCTTGAAAAATCCCCGGTCAGAAAATTGTTTAGAGTCGTGTGAATTACAATTTTTGGATTTATACTGGCTACGTAATAATGATAAGATTGGCGCCCTGTTATACTGTTAACTGGTTTAAAAGTTACCGATATTGTTTATTTTTGAAATATACTAAAGTATACAAACTTCAGATTCTTCAGTTTTGTATCTTAAAGTTTCCTTAATGTATGTGCATTATAAATTCACAAAATGCATTGTTCACGATGCTTTTTCTGACAAGAGTACCTATTTTCTCCACGAAAGCTTAAACACTGGCACAAGGACAATTTATGGTGCATTAGAATAATTAGTTCAGTCTCGAGATATAATTGCTTTTGTCAAATATTTTTTACAGATGTATGCACTCGAGTAGAGTGGTTTTAAAAGTAAAGTATACATTTGGGAAAAAAATAATAAATGAAAAAATTAATTGACGTGTAAAATTATGATATAAGTTTTAAGTAATGCAACTTTAATTTTCAAATATGTTTTAACCAACATTGAATTAATGGATAATAAATATAAAGATAGAATAAAATTAAATTAACAGTACATTCTCGTATTTCACTCTATATCATTCTTTTTCAGATCACAATATGTATTTTTTTATCCATAGTTTACAACTTTTTTCCATTTCCGTTATATTTCACAATGCATTTTGGCCTTTATTAAAGTAAATTACAATAACCAAATTGACACGTCTATTTTAAGAGATAACGATTTTGTCAAAAAATCGACTTTTATTTTTATTTATTGTTATTATTATTGTTACTTTTAAATCCTTTATTTTTAGCTAAAAAACATCAGTTGTTAATCTTTTAATGGAAATTATAACTAGCATTTCTATATTTATTCAAATCTGGTGATCAAAAATACAAAAGACATTTATTTTTAAAATATTTCTAGGTGCATTGTAAAGAAAATTAATAATTTTCAACAAGTACCTATTAAAACATTCTCAACGCTTATCGGCAATTTATTTTGGAAATATCGCCGCACTTGACATTACCAATGCCAGGACCTTTGTTTCCTATTACCTTTTCCAATTTCTTTTATTTTAAAACTAACCTTTATCTGACCATTTTCCTTTTTCTGGTCCTAATCTATTGTTTTTCTCTTACATTCCAATTCTCTCATCCATTTCTTCCCCTTTCCACTCTCATGCAAAATATCACATGCTACCTTTCCTAGAATCCTCCTCTTATTCGCTCTCACAGTACACACGTCCAGTACATGCGCCCAGTCTTCTCCTTTATATACACACGTTATATACTTTGTATCCTCTTCCCCTTTCTAATATTTACTTTCAGTTATTCTTTCTCATAACATAATTTTAATCACTTAATTCTACTTAACTCTTTTCTCACTTTCTGTAAATATTCCCGAGCTGATCATTTTTCTATTTTATTTCCCAGTCCCTTTTCTGTTCTCCCTTCTATTATATGACTCAAGACATATGCGTAAGTTTAGCCATTTTGTTGTAAAATTCATGGTCTAATATCAAATTAATACATCATGATTTTGATTAAAATTTTACGATTGAACTATTTGGTAGTTAGAAAGAAATTTTGAAAGCCATGGATATTCCTTTTTCTAAATAAGTACTAATCAGTCATTTTTATTAAATGTAATGTAATGTACATTAATGTAATGTGTACGGATCATAATTTTCTTCAAGTTAATGAAATAAACTTTCGTATTTTCTATTTGAAAAAAAAAGAAATGTTCTTTTTATTGGCACTCACCGATAGACAAATATTATAAACATGTAAGATTTTTTGTACATACGGCGCAAATTAGTTGACTACTTAAGCGTTTAGGTAAACAGCGGATTCTTTTATTCATTTATACATCTGCACATGAGTTAAAAATGTATATATGTCAATGTTTTTTGGACATAATAAAACACAACTTTTTTTTGTCCATGTTACAAATTGTATAAAAAAATAAAATTTTGTAAGACTTAGAGTTAAAAAATAGCACCAAAAAAAATGTCAGTACGAACCTTTTAATCATAAAACAGTTTAATGTATCCGTGAAGTCTAATATAAGTGTACATGATTTTTATAAATATGACAGTAAAAAAACAAAAGTATTTTTCCAATATCTTTAATTAAGAAAATAAAATAAGTTTAAGAATTTTTAAAATGTAAGAAGTACGAATAAAAACATACAAATTTTGTACAAGTGTTTAGAGTTTCTTATGTATTAAAACTATGTAAAATCTACATGTTCGATTCATACAAACATTTCTGTAAGTGTTTATAAAATATCCAATTTTTATTATACATTTAAAACAACTTATTTCTTAATACACAAGGAATAATTTTTTTCATTTTATTACTTGATAAGAAAATACTTTATGATTTACAATTTAAGAGGGTCACCCCATGTGACGGGCCGTTTTTAAGCGTTTTTTCTTAAATTTTTTTTTTCAGAACCATGAAAACTTAGAACTTCGGACTTTTCTCCATATATTTAGTGATATTTTAACTACAAATACAAATTTTTTCAATTAAAAATATTTCAATATTTACGACTTATAACACTGTAAAGTGTCTTTGGTGATAAAAAAGTGGTCCATCGGCGACCACGATTCCAAATGATTGGCTAAACAGAAATCAAAAAATGAAATAGCATTTTAATTTGTGGTTATGTGGCTATCGCCGGAACCAGGATATTTTGAAAATATTAAAAATTGAATTTTTTACGCAGGTTTGAATTTTTTTTTAAAAAAACGCGATTTTTTGCGTCTATTTTCTTGTATATAAAAAAAACGACTTGACCTTTTTCAATTATCCAGGTTCGGGCGATAGCCACACATGAGCTGAATATACTCTATAAATCTGAACGAAATCGGTTAAGTCGTTTTTGAGAAATCATGGTCGCCAGTTCGAAAAATGTGGTTTCAAGAAAAACGCGTTTCCAAGTTCAAGTACGAATAAAGCCATGAATTCTAAACTATTACTAAAACAGCCGTTATATTCGAAAATATAGTTTAGGAAACTAAAGTTTTTCTACATGTATTTATTTTTTACTTACGTATATGTGTATGTAATAATAAAATTCGCGGATAAAAAACAGAAGCGACACAAAAGGTTCAGTGACACACTTCGTTGAAAGATTGACCGCGCGTTCGAACATCTTACCTTCTCACTGTAAAAAATTTTTAACAGCGACGAATATGTTTAAATCACTTTACCCACATATTCTGCATATGTTATAGGTGCGATATATGATGAAAAAAAATTCGATTTTTCGAACCTATCACATGGGGTGACCCCCTTAATAAGTAAACACGTAAGCGCGCTCGATCTTGTTATTGGAAAGAATACATTTAAATTTCTAGTCCGATTATGACAGTAGGCCCCTTGTTTATTTTGATCCGAGTTCCTTTGTAATGATACGAAAATTCTAAATGATTGCTGAGAATTTGCTCGTCGGATTGTATAGTGTCCAATACAACCAGAGTTCTGAAAATAAATCATCCATCTGGTCATCTGGTTAAAAATAATATTTCTTGTAACAAAGCAAATTGAATCTTAGCCTGTTGGCTGTTACAAAAAAAAATTAACAAAATCTTAATTCATGCAGTGTAAACTAGTTATAAAACAATTCTAGACATTTCTTAGATTTCGAAATTTACAATATTTCTTTTCTCTACAAGTTAGCTAGTCAAAAACAAAGGGCCAACGAATGGTCTGTCACAGACTGATATGTTGATAATTTTTTACTGACGTCACTCCCCACCCCTGTGCAATAATTCCCTCCTAGTATCAAGTACAACACGGTTTACAACCTTACGGGAGCACCCATAGACGTTGCGATCCTCCACCACTGCTCGACAAACTAAAGAGGGGCATTTCAATTAATTTCGAGAACGCCTAGGCGATCCTTTACCTCAAAGGTTCCGAATACATCGCATGAGTTTTGAGGGAGGAGCACCTCTACTCAATCCCCACGCGCTCTCATTTGGTCAGTCTGGCTTCTGGATAGTGGTTATTTGATGGGAGCATCCTACTGAGTTTCCTAGCACAGGACCAAGGAACACCTCAAGTCCTGTCCACCAGACGACTGACTGAATTGACGAGCGCAGCTGAATATATGTATGCCATCAGTCGCTGCTGCGAAGAAGGAGAAGAGAAAGATGCGCAAGAAGTGGGAAACCTCACTCTCTTCGAGAGCCCTGTCGGCTTCTATAGTAATGGTATGAGTATGAGTAAGAGTATCCTTCCCACTTTCCTCCTTGTTTTGGATTCTCATATACAGGTAACGTGGACCACCTCCCTTCCGTGTCGAACGGGTTCTTGTGGTCTTATTTATGAATGATCTGAGGCGAGGGAGAGGATGCACCACTATTTTTCGGGCAAGTAAACTCAGCCATCTGGCATTGACGACCAATCGTAAGCTGTGATAGATTGGTAGACGACCTAAGTATTCTCGCATCGCGCTGCCACCTGCCCTTGCTGTCGATAATTAACTGGGACCTCAGATCCTACCCTGGACTGCGGACGTCTCGTTGGGTAGTATTGTTTATTTAATATATTTTGTTCACATGTTTTATTGTTTAGATTAAGTCACGACCCTTTGTCAGGAGTGGGACACGTTCTGTGAAAGCACTCTTCCATGTCGGAGCATCTCCAGCTCCTTATGGATCAGGTAAACTGATAGCGTTGAAATCCTTGCGTAGGGTTTTTTGACTTTCGATCTCAGGGTCGTCAGACACTTACCAAAGTTTCAGCTTCCCTTGTGGGCCTTAGTTTCTCGACTATTGCATTTATTATTTTCACCTTCCAGTCACCTAGCTCTTGTTTCCCTACCTTGTACTCACTTAGAAGCTGCTGTCTGCACAGAGATTCGGTCACAGTTATCCATAAAATGAAATCAATTTTAAAACTGCGTCATAAATAAATTATCAGAATATTTTTAAATCTCTACAAAGATCAGATCTGTTTTTGTCGACAACAATGGTCTGTTCTGTTGCGGGACCGCGGTTTCGTGCGAACTTTGTCACTGATTGAAATTTAAGTGATGATATCAGTTGTCTAGACAAATAACTGTTATAGCGTTCTGTGTTAAACGTGAGCCCATACGGGCTTCAGTTAGTGAAGAAAGTAATAAATTGAATAAATATCACCAAACTGATTTCCCACAATATTCCTTTAATTGGTAAAATACTATTATCTGGCTCAGGAACTCGATAACAATTACCTAAGTCGAAATCACAATAGTGCAACCTCGTTACACAACACTATTGAAGGAAAACTGCACTTTAAATGATACGCTTTGTCACCTGCTTTGGTTGCCAATCTAGGAACGTAACAAAAGCACACCACTTTCCTATACGCTGCTTAAGCAATATACGCCGTACTGTATAACTCCTCAGCTACTCTCAGCCCAAAAAAATAGTGAGAGAGGATGAGTAATCCATCTGTGAAAAGATCGAAACAAGGAAAAAAGAAGGAATACAAAAAAGAATACAAGAAGGAAATCCTACAGATAAGGGAAAAGTAGTTCATACAAAATGAAGGTATAAAACCACAGAAACAATAAACATCGTCAAAACAAGACCAATAAATTCAATGGCTTTTCGATTCTCATGTGATTTTAATAAGTTATTTTCAAGACATATTATATCTATAGGTGATTCTTCCAAAATATTACTTTTCTATGTCTTCAAGACTTTCTTAATAATTATAATAACTTATGACAATTCCTCTCTACACGTCAATAGTTTACCATTTTTTCTTTATATACTGCACATTTTTTTTTAACAATTTATGTTACCTTTTTTGTAATTTCAACTTTTAATAGTTAGATTTCTAACCTGTCCCATCTTAATTGTTTATAATCTGCCAATGAAAAATAAATTTAAAAATCTTGACAATAATTATTGGTGGTCAAAATATTTTTTATTTTGGTAGGTGTTTTAAAATGTTTTAATTTTTTAAATTATAATTCATAATAAATTAATATAATTAAATAGTTTTCTAAGAATGAAAAATATTGTGCAAAATAAAATCGAATGACATGAAGTTGTTCTTTACTTAAAAAAACACTTGCTCTACATTTTAACCTTTAGCTTTATCTATCAAATTTAATATAAAAAATAATTTTTATATATAATAATAAAATAAAAATAATTTTGATCTACATGTGTTGACTTTTAATTTATGATTATTAAATAAATTAATGTTCGATACTTGTTAGAAATATACAAATACGTTTAACATAAATTAAAAGCACTTTTTATATTAATGAAACCAACAGTTAATGTTATTATCAAATATAAGAATACGTCACATTTGTCTACCAGTTGTAATCACTAATAATATATCTAGAAAGATACTCTGGTGAAAATAATTTCAAACTTTGCACGAAGTAGACTGTTAGAAAGTCAAAAAGGATCTACCTCAATGATCATATGATGCCTTAAATTAACCAAGATTAGGAAAGAGAGAAAGTTTCCACTTGGGACTCAAGCTCCGCCTATGGAAAAAGAGAAGATATTTTCATAAAAAAAAATAACATACATCTTAACAGAAATTTTTTTCTAATTTTTAGGCCGAAAAAAAAAAGTTTAAACCGCTGTCAAGTCTACGTAACTATTAATTAATTAACTAATATTAATAAATAAACAATTTATCAAATATAAACAATTAAGTAAAATAATGAAGCAACAAAATAAAAATAACCCTTAGTTGTTATTCAAAAATTCATAACACATATTTATACGTCTACTAAATTCATTATTTGTTTAAACAAATACAAGTAATTGTTAAAACAAATACAATTAATTATTTAAACAAATACAATTAATTATTTAAACAAATAGAATTAATTATTTAAACAAAATATAAAGCTATGAATATAACAGTTCCTATTTCAATTTTAGTAAAAATGAGAACAACATATCCATTAATTATTTAAACAAACATAAATATTAGTTAAAACACTTATAACAACTGTATGTTCTAAATTTATATAATCATCGTAAAACCAAAACTCATAATTTGATATATTGTAATCTATTATCTTGCAATTTTGACCGCGGAGTTAGCTCAGTTGGTTAAGGTCCTGGACTCTACCGTCGCGCCAAGCCAAGCGTCAAGCTTGCTTGGTTCGCGCCCCGGGGAGCCTGGGATTTTTTTCGGCTATGAGATAACTTCAGTGGAAGGTAAAGACGTCGAGGTATAATAATATGCACTGTCGGTAATCGACCTGTTCAGACCACTGGAACTCGACTATCGATAAATCGGTTGTACTCAGGAGAGGTTCTTCTACAGTTTTCTTTCTCCAGGATTGCAGTTAGAACGAGGTAGACTGGAAGGATTCAAGGAGTCCGATTAGTATAACCACCACAAAAGGCAAAGTTTAACCAAAGGATTAAAAAGATCATCCGAAGGGGAACCAGTCCTTTTAAACAATACCTTGAAAAATCAGAAGGTAAAAATTAATCAAAGAAAAACGATATCCTCCCCATTTATAAATCTTTTCAAATTATTAACACACAGAATAATTTATTTTCCAGATAGGAATAACAAATCCTATATTTTTACAATTTCAAAAGGTAGCAATCTTGAGTCAAACGCAATTTTCAAATATTGCTAAATTTAATAAATATTCTAAATTTAAATGTAATCGACTCTTGTTTTATTTACCAGCCCTGTCCCAGTGTTGGCAATACCTTTTGCCAAACTAAATTAGGGAACATTAGGGATTAAATGTTGGGGTAATAATTAAGATTAATTAAAATGATAACAAATACTTTTATTAATAATTAATAAAAAATTCAGTTAGGTTTAGGCCGTAACACTGCTTTTAATTTGCGAATTTACAAAATAAAATTATAATCCACGCTTGTCGAAGGGAAAATGAATGTAGATTAATCTTAGAAATTCATTGCAGTTAAGATAGATAATATTATTATGTTTTATACATTTAAGAATATCTGAATACAATATTGTATGTTAAGAATAAAACACAACTACCCTTTCGAATTGAAAAATAGCTCTAGACATGAGATTAATGTGATCAAAAGATCAGTCAATCTGATTATCGCAGAAACTGATTTCTTTTCTCTTTTTGCAGAGGGTCTTTACAGTTTCTCGTTTTTGACGCCACTATTAGCATGATTTATGAATTTCCTAATCTGATGGTCGAGTCATCGATCCACTATGAAGTACAACCTTTTATTTTTATTTGCAGAAAGTTTCGAAAATACGTACTTCAAATGTAGAAAATTTTCGTTGGTTTAGTATCGGTATATACAGGCAACAACATTCGTCGCGAAGAACGACCTTCTTTTCAATATGGTTGATGTATCGAAAAAGTGGAGCGGAATCTATTAAGGGACTTTAAAGCTTTGAATTGAAATACATCAATACCCTCATTTCAGACATCATACAATTTTTTAAAAATATTTTCTCTTTTCCACACCCATGTACCTTATATAATAAAATGAAATTTTGTCAGAAGACGATGAAAATGTTAGTAAAATATATTATTGAACATTCAATCTGCAATAATGTATAAAATTTCGTCTATATTAAATACGTCTTATAGAAAACATGTAATAAATGTCAATATATATCAAATAATCTTTTCTTCATTTGAAATCTTTTTATTAATATAAATATTTAATTAATTTTGTGAATAATTAATAATAATTTAAATAGACGTCACTTGAAAGGAGAACTATGTCAATTCAGAATTGTGTGGGAAGCAAGTGTCATCTCGGATAAGCTGTGAAAATCATATTCCCGCAATCATATTTTTTGCAAATTTTACAGATGACAGTAATATAATAAAATAACGAAAATACATCAAATTTATACTCTAAAGTTAATTATTAAATTTCAAAAGTGTTGTTGTTAACCAACTTCTTATCATACTTTTGGTAACCTCAAATAGGATAAAAATGTCTACATCTAAGATGCTTCTGTTGACCTTCCTTTAAATTTTTTTTTTAAATTTCAAGTTTAAAATATTCTAGATTGAGTATTTTAAATATTAAAGTTTTAAATACCAAAGTATTACCTCTTAATATTTGAACACATTATTTTTAAATTAAATTCAATATAGAAAAAATTCCGATGATTTTTTGCTGCATTCACAACCTTATCTAACCTCTTTTAAATTTCTATCTTGCAGACAGTTTGAAATTTAATTTTAAAACACTGTCTTCTCGTCTCCGTTCTCCATTCTTATCTTTTTATTCCTTTAAGTGTATCTGTTTTGGTAACGTTAGATAGACGGAAATATATTGTTTATGTACAGAAACTTTACATTCAAAAATGTAAATTTTTTTTTTTTTAATAAAATTAATAATTTTAAATAATAACTATTTATCATATGAATTATTCTTAACTGTTCTGTAACCTTTAAAATTAATAAAGGAGAAAAAATAATTGTTTTTTAAAATCCAAACATCAATTCTATAATTTTTTTCATTATTAATAGTTTTCTTGAAGTCCAACATAAGCTTTCCATGCAAATCTCCACTGCACACAACAAAATGATATATAACTACAATGAATAACACATAAAGAAATTGTTATGCTCTACTTAAAGACTGCAATTATTGCTTATTTTTGCTTAAGAGAGCAAGAGAGAAATGGAACGCACGCAACATCGTCATTTGAATTAAATTCCAATTTATTTTTTTATAATTTTCTTCCATCAGAAGCTATTGTTTCCTCTATCTGCCTGTCTTTCTCATCAACCCGATTTTCACTTCTATCACTGTTTATAGTCTTTCTCCTACTTTTTGCTTCTCAAAAATTCCACATTCTGTTAAATACCCACGATTATAGTCTTGTAAAAAAATTTTAATACCTTGCGAATCTTTACACATTAGCTGTGGTTTACAAAAATGTCCCTTTGTCCTCGAATTCTCTGACATTTTTATAAAGATAAAATTATCATTTGCAACTATAACATATTTATAAAATAATTAAGATATTTATATTTAATTTCATAATTATTTTAAAGATTCAAATCTTGAAATAATTAAATAACTGTGATATTAAAATATAAAAAACATCTCAATAGCAGCTAACGTACACATCATGGAATCTTACTCACAAGTAACACCTTTACTATATTCTCTTAATAACTTTTATTGTTTTACGAAACTCAGAAAGCACAAATTATTTTTCCTTTCGTTATTTTAAACACTTCCAATTAGTATGATTTCTAAAATAGTTTAGAAATTTTACGTTGTCTGCTTGACGTGAAGTGAACGAATTGTCTTTTTTATTTGGCGTTAAGACGTCTAAATGGATATTATTGATTATTCGCTTGAGTTAAATTGATTCTGATAATTCTAATTGATTCTTGAATAATTGAACTGTAATGCAAATGATTGAATAAATTGAACATTTAGTAGGGAAACGTGGTTTTCTTTTAATTATACAGTGCTGATCTTTGCCCCTACTTCTAGAAATTTATGTCAGGCTGAGCTTTAGACTAAGACAGAGCTATACTTTGAATTTAGATATTTCTCCAAAAAATTATGTTAGAAATTTAAAAGTACATTTATCGTTAATTAAGGGCACTTTTATATTTAGCAAAAAACAGTTTATTTTATTACGAATTAAGAATACGTCACATTTGCTCACCCATTATAAACGCTACTGAAATATTCAAGCAGGTACTTTCGTAATAGAAAATTAGAAACTCGCACGAAGTAGACCCTTCGGAAGGCAAAAAAGAACTGAAGAGAACTGAAGCTAATGACCATACAGGCCCTGGCTGGCCCACAGAAAGAAAGGGAAGAGGCTTCTACCCGAAACATGAGCTTGGCCCTTTAGACAGAGACATGAATTGGTTTTACTCGTCGGTCTGTCATCAATGGAATAAATTCCGTGTAAGAAGTAATTTTTTTTCCAAAAATATAAATATAATTACGTAAAACAATTAAGAGGATATAATACAATAAAATAATACTAGTCTATAAGTGTATAAATCGATTAAATATAGGAGACACATTGTATATCATGTATTTATTTTTCCAAAATTACTGAATTCAATAAAGAAAATTAAAAACCAAAAAAAAAAATTAGAGACCCTTTCCGTAATAAAGGAGCTTATCCACAAATTCACCGAAATAATTGTAATTTGATCTAGGTTGGTACATAGATCTCTAGTAACTTTACATATAGTTTAAGTTATTTAATCCCTTCAATTGGTTTCCAATTCAATGCAAAAATAACTTGATACTTAAAGCTAATTTTATTGTAAATTAAATTAAAATAACAGAATTGGAAATAACCTAAAAATAGAAGTAGATGTAAATTAATAATAACTACAAAGATAAAAAAGAACCACACCCGATAAATCGTATATAAGATATAAACCGCTATCGACAAATTTTTAGTAAGAAGTAACGGACCCTTGCAGTGACATTATCAATGTCAATTTGGTTGTCACCTTTCAAAATTACATTTGGAAAATATATCCTATCCACATCATGATGCCAGAAATACGGGAAGTCACATTTGCGATAACTCACGTTTCAAAAGTGTCACATTGAAGTAAACTCGATTTTTAAAAATCAACATTTTTCGCTGCGTAAATTCTCATGGAGTGTCGTTTACTCTAAGTTTAATAAAAAGTAAAAAAATCTCATATTTAATCTATTTATTATTTTAACTTCATTCATTATTGTTTCCTCATAAAAGACTTAAATATTGTTTTTCCACAAATTTTCTTAAAAAAACTAAACTAAGATACTATTAAATCTGTATTTTACTTTGTATAGTTTTTTAACATTCTTCTTTTTAGGCTATTCTAAAAGGAGAACGTTTGATAATAACTCTCAAGATTCGTTCCTGTTTCGCTATTAAATACTAGTAGCACAATCAATTTCATCAAACAAAAAGTGATCCGTTCTAGCGGAGCTCAGCAGCTTCCTAAGTGTTCCTCGTTTGTTCTCTAATTAATTAATTAATTAGGTAGAGATACCTTGAAGATAATTAACCTAATATAAAATTAATAATTAATTTTAATATCATAATTAAAAATCTCAAATATTTTAAAAATTTTAACAATATATTTTGCACTCTTTTTTAAATTGTTGCAGATCGAGTTCTTCTGAAAATAAATTTTACAAAAGCGGAACTACTATAGATAGTGATAAAGGAAATGGATAGTGTAATTCGTTTTCGATGAAAAAAAAATTAAGAAAACAGTAGAGATGCTGGTAATTGGAGCTATTCTGGTTGAGTCAGCAGGAAATCGGTGAGATTGGAGAAAAGGTATTGAATACATTGACCTTTTCTATACGACTTTTAGAGACACTCAGTATAGTGTCCTAAATTCACGGAAGCGAAATTAAGGATTAAGATCTTCTCTCGCCCAACGAACGGTTTCTACCCTCGGTGCATTCTTTTCTCCATTCTTTGCAACCTCTGGTGTTGCTTGTTTATCTCACTGAGCTTTTTAAAAACCAAATTTTTTACAAGACGAGCCAATTCTCCTCCCGTACAAAGAGAAAGGTGCAATGCCTTTTTTCCAAGAAAGCTTCTATCGCTGATAAAGACCGAGTACCTTTCACCAGACAGACGCTAAACAAAAATGCAAAAAAAAAAAAATCTACACGTTTTTATCTTCCAGCATCTGAGCTCTTGGATTCACAGTTTTTTTTTTATTTTTTATTTCATTTCATTAATTAGTCTTCAACAAACTATGTTACTTATTGTACTAATTTAATTATTGTACTCAAGTTATTATTTTATTAATGGATGTCAGTAACAATAAATATATTTAGTTTAATGTAATTTATGAAAATTTTTACAGAGTGATAAATTCAATTTCCAATAACAAATATAAATAATATTGTACTATCGAGCAGAAACTCATTTTTGTATTATTTTTTAATTTGATCTTTGGACGTAGTCTGTTGAAATTATTCGTGTTATCGAGTTCCGTATTTAACAGAAGTCCTACAAGTCGAGGTACTCAAAATTATCCTTTGGGGCCTTGATGTAAAACTTTGAGTCTAAATAAGGTATTAATTTCAACGGGAATTGTAACGTTTAATCCGTTGTGACTTGATTCAATTATTCAACAGTTTAATTCAGTTAAATTTAGATTAGAATCTGTGTCTTTATAAAGAGAGCATGATTGTAAATACTATAAAAAATACAAAATTACATTACACTATATTCTATTCTTATATATATATATCACCTGTTATATTTCTGTAATAAATGATTTTATAATTCCTATTCTAAAAATATAGATGTTGTCTTTTCCTATAATATTATTCAACAGTTTAATTCAGTTAAATTTAGATTAGAATCTGTGTCTTTATAAAGAGAGCATGACTGTAAATACTCTACAAAATACAAAATTACATTACACTATATTCTATTCTTATATATGTATCACCTGTTATATTTCTGTGATAAATGACTTTATAATTCCTATTCTAAAAATATATATGTTCTATTTTCCTATAATATTGATATTCTACATTTTTTCTGAGAATGAGATCCTTGCTGCAGTCATGCTGCGCATCGTTTTCTCTTGACATTCGTTCTTTACACATAAAAAACTTGTGCTCACTTCTGATGCGTCTCAAATTGAGCAAAAGTGGTGTTGCGTAGAGCATCTTCGATTGCGTCACACTAGCCCTCTCTTTTTTTTCTGGGTCCACCAATGTTCAATATTATCCAGGTCAACTGTGAGACGATTTTAGTAAACTTGTCTGTTTCCTCTGCTATCTGTGATAAGAAGCAGAAACTATAATCTAGTAACACTCCTAGGTACTTTAGATGTTTTACGCACTTAACCTCGAATCCCTAAATTTTTGTTCTTTGGATATTCAGAGACCTTTCTGTCCGTAAAGAGTAGCGCCCGTGTCTTTACCAGAGCCAATTTGAGGCTTCAGTCATTGTTAAATGACGGATAGTTTATTCTTAGTACAAATCTTAAATACGTCACATTTGTTCATCGGTTACAAACACAAATTGGAGAACCAGTAAAGAAACCGTCGAGAAGCGAACTTGAAAACCCTCCCGATGTAGACTGTTAGAGGACCTAAACGGAACTTAACTTCATGATCACCTCAGGCCCTAGCTGATTGACGAAAGGGAGGGGGAACTCCTACCAATAATTCGAACTCCAACCTGTAAAGGTTTAATCAAGTTGTTGTTGCCAACAATAGCTACAAGTCCAGATTGTCAAGTTGGCAGGTAAAATTAATTAATAGTTGAAATAAATTAACAAATTTTTAGATTGCATATCAATTAACTAAAATCAAAACTAACGAATTAATTTAAATAACCAAATTAAATAAAACTTTCTTTGATTTAAGAGTGCAAGTTCAAAATAATAAGGCACAAGTTGCCATGCTTACACCCGAATGTACAACAATCGAAACATTGTGCGAGATAACATTTTACCTCGTCACAGTACATATATAAATGTATCTAATTTCCAATTAATCCAACTGCAAATTTATTAAATTTTAAATTCATCTAAATCTCACTCTTTCTAATTTTAAATTTATCCATATATGGTGGATTTCACGTCAACTGTCCTGCCAAAAAAAAAAATTTTGTTTAATCCTTTCCCAATTTTTGTTATGAGTTGTCTTATAGGTAAGTAATTTATCAGCCAAATATTTTTGGATTATATAAAAAATTGCCCGAGAGGAAAGGGGTTAAAGTTTTGAACTTTTTGTTAAGACGCTCTCATTTGTTTATTTATTGAGCTTAAAAAAAATGATAAAAAAATTTCTTGGTACATGATTTTTCTAGATTTTTTCATCAGCTTTCGATTGGCGTGGTCTATTTAAATTTTTTTTTTTTTTTGACCAAAATTTTTGAAAATTAAAAATAAATTTTACTTTTTTTCATCTTCGGGCTCGTTTTATTTTTTTTTATTTTTTTTTTAAAAGAAAGCTGAGATTTTTTCCTACAAAATATGTAATTTTCAAAAAACCCTTTTTTTTTTGTTTTTGAGAAATTTAATGTTGAAGTTAGCGCGCCACGTCAAGGCGAAGTCTCACTCTACCGCCCCGCTTGTTGCTGTGCGCTGTTTGCATCATTACGTGGATATTTAATTATTCCAACCCTTAATTGAACTTTTCTCTGCATTTTACAGTGCTCAGACTGACATAAAAACAATTAAGTGCCTGCACTATAGTTCTTTTGTTTATTTTTTTATGTTTAAATTTTTTTGGTAATTTTTTGATATTGGTTTCTCATAGAGAAAGTATTGTTTTACCTCCACAGGATCGATTGAGATTTTCTGAAATATCTTGACATATTTTGAACTCAGGATGTTAAAAATGATGTTTTTAAAAAATGTCTTGCTTATGTGTGTATATAGTTATGTATGTTAAGGTTATGTTAGGCTCTATATTTCGAAAACAATAATAGTTAAAACAATGTTTTTTTTGCGAAATTATAAGTCTTTAAGGGGGACAAGTTATGCATACCAATCGATGCGGTTTTAAACTCTCCGCAAAATAGGTGTATATATAATTTCTGATAAAATGTAAATAAGATTTCGTAAGTTACGAAACTTAATTTTGTTTTTAAACACTGATAACTCTGAATAACATTACATTAGACCATTCGCAAAGAGCTCATTTGATTAATTTTTAGTGACCTATAAGTAGTCAGAAATATATTAAAAAAGCAACAAAATATAAAAATAAAATTGTTAAAGAACATAATTTTCAATATTTTTTGTTTATAGAATATTAATAACTTTTTATCAATTTGCACTAAAAGGATCGCTAAGAGCTTAATCGATGCATTTTTAAAAAGATAAAAAAATAAAATAATTTGATTTTACTGTTTTAAAAAAATATGTACATTTTTGAATTTTTTTTTTTTTTCAAAATGTTTAAATTTTGAAAAAATTTTTTTGAAAATTAAAAATTTGACTTTTTTTTTAAAAAATCAAAAATTTATTTGACTTTTTTTCAAAAAAGACATTTTTTTTCATTTTTTTTTTTTTTTTAACAAAGCTTAAAATGTGTACTTTTAGTACACCAAATATAAAAATGTCTTTTTTTTTTGTTTTCGAGATATTAAATAATGAATTTTTAGAAATAAGATGAAGAATATAATAATTCCTCAAAAAAATAAAGTTTAACTTAATTTAAATTTCTAATTTTAAAGAAAATAAAAAGCTACATTCAAAAGAGCCCAAACATAAATTATTCTAATTAATATTTACCAAATAAACAATATTTAAATAATTATTAATAAAAACTTGATTATAAAATTATTGTTATCTTATAAAAAAATATTATGTCAATTCTATTTTTATATTTAGGTTTATTTATTTCTATATTTATTTATTTGTATGTTCCTTTATTTACATGTTTAAAAAATATAATAAGCTGTAGGTTTTTACAATTGATATTGATATTGTAAATAAATTATCGAAAATCTGTATTCGTATATTTTAACGAGGATCTAATTTTTCATCCATTTTCTAAAAAAAGGTTTTTCTTTTTTTCATATCTTTAATAATAAGCAATAATATTTGAAAACTGCTATCTGCATTTTACAGGGTTTAGACTGTCACTGATTGGGAGTTATTTCAATGCCAGCATTACAGCTGTGTAATATGTAAATGTGTAAATTTGTGGTATGTTACTCCTTATAAAAATATGATTCGTGATTTGTACTGTATTTGTGTAATATGTTGTATTATAAAATTATCTATTTTTGAAAATAGACTTAAATGATTGAAGCTGTTTTACTTATTTTCTTTTTTATTGGTGTTGTTGGAATTCTTTGTTTTTGTAACCTTTGTTGGGATTTTAGTAGCTTTCGGTATTTTGCTCCTTTTTCTTTGTGTTGTTTTCGGCATTTTTGGAAAATAGTCACATTCCATCGCAGATGAAAATTTTTTTAATTGAAGTCTGTTATCTTCTTGCGGTTTAAAGGAATGATATTGAGAAGTACCAGTTATTGTCACTGCACTATCGAATCTGCTTTTTAACATTTCGATGGTTGAGTCATGAGTCTCTTTACTTTTAAAAAAAATAAGAGTTTCTTTGCAATTTTTTTTTGCCCAGTTAAATAAACTTTCTGCATTAAGAATGTGTTGTTTTGAACAGGCTTGGAGACTTGCACGAGCAGCTCCTCTTTTTATATTGGCTCCTACGCCATCGCAAGCTCCTTTACCATGGGCAGTGGCATGGTAATGCCATTCTGCAGGAATACCAAAATCTTTTTCATGAGCCAGAAGATTAGCAAAAGAATATTTATTTTTAAAATGCTGCCTTGCTCCATCAGTAAAGTAAAAAACTATTTTTACTTCAAAATTTTCTTTTAAATAGTTCATGATGACAGTTTGATATTCATAGACACTAGCAGTGTCATGTGCCAAATTGTCTGAAATTATAGCCATGCTTTTATGCAACAAATTGTCTTCTACATTGTAGTATATTACTACTGTAAAGATCGTTGCTTGGTTGTTGTTCCAGTGAAAAGCTTGGGCAGCGTTTTGAACGATAAAAGCATAATTTTCAGCGAAATCAAATGAAATTACAAACTCACCAGGCGCTAATTTTTCCTTTAGACTTTTATAGAAAATTGCTTGTTCTCTGGCAATAAGATCATGTGTCTTCAGTTTACTTAAGCGTCCACATAAATCTTCTACAAATTCATCAACGTTTTTTACGAGAGTTTTTAAGTTATATCTATCAGTCTGCATCCAAACTTCACACTTTATCTCTTCAACACAATCTTTATCAAAAGCTTCAATTAAAATTTCTCTCAAAACATTTGTACCTGGACATAGTTCACAATCTCCTAAATAGCAAGAAATTCTGGGAATAGGACAGATTATAGATTTTATACAATCATGATAATTAGATAACTGTAGTTTATTGTCCTTAGTTAAATCTTCAATGTTAATTTTATTTAGCATTAATTTCACATTTTCGTGATACGTGCAAACACATACAGTGTGTGTGCCGCTACTTCCAGCTAACACACAATGAGTAGGCCTAAGTTGGGAAAATTTTGATAAACTTATTTGTACGTCGTTGTGTTCTGATTTAAATTGCTCATATAATTCATTTAAATTGCATAATAAAAGCCTTTTTTGCACATGCTCACGAGTTCCATTCTCATTTTTTACTGAAATGAAGTCCTTCATGCCAGGCATCATGCGACTGATGTCGTCACGATTGTAATAATCTTTAACTAAAGTCACCGTTTCAGCCGACATTTGGTTTCCTTTCCTTGGTTTTGGTAAAGACAAAATGCCATATTTAGCTACGGTATATTTTACATTTCTCGCCTGTCTGTCGGAAACGTTAAATTCTGTCATTAACTTATTACGACTCCAAGAGCTTGGTAGAAGTGTAAGAAGTTGAAATTGTTCTGCTAAATTATTTGAGTTTTGAAATTTTTCCTTAATTTGATCAAAAATTTCTACACACGATTTGTGATGTTCATAATCTTTATCAGTACATTTAAAATTACTTATTTTATTTCCAGGCAAAACAAAGTCTTCATCATTTTTCTGATCGTCGATTTCATCAAAAATTTCATCAGATTTTTCAAAATCTATTTTATCTACTTGATGCAGCTGTGCTTCAGTACACGTACTTGAAGTTTCCTTAACTGCTGCTGTTGAAAGATTCATTTCTTTTTGTAAAGCAAAATTACAATTCAAGCAAATTTTTGCACCTGGTGGAAAAGAGTATCTTCGTTGCACATTCGAAGACACGAGACGTAATGCACTATTTGTATGACCTTTTTTCTTAAAGGGATTAATGCATCTATTTTTCCAAACAATTAATGACTGACTTGAAGCCATGTTTGATTAAAATATCGACAATCAAATACAAACTATTTTATAAAATGGAACAATTGTTAGAAAATATTAAAATTACAAGCGTCTTGTGTTAGTAAAGAATATGTAAAGAAATATCTACAAACCTGCTTATTTACTCAAAAAAAAAAAATTTTATATCTAATAGAAAACTTGTTCAGAAAATACAAAAATTTTGTTTGCTTTATAAAAGTATACAATACGAAAAATAAACCAAGATAATTTGTACGAACCTGAGATCAACGAATTCTTCAAGAATACAAAAATGAAATCTTCAACACTTCTTATAAATCATAATACGCAACTGTACTGTGGGAAATAAAAACTTGGCCCCCCAGTGGCAACTTTTAGAACTACTTTAAAATAGGCGCTAAATTTAAAAATACTTTAAACAGAGGCTACATATTTAAAGTAAAGAAGATTACTTTATTGTAACAGAAAGCTTATTTTAGTCCTTAATTAATCACAAACAACAATTTACACAATATTTCTAACATATTATTGCTTATTATTAAAGATATGAAAAAAAGAAAAACCTTTTTTTAGAAAATGGATGAAAAATTAGATCCTCGTTAAAATATACGAATACAGATTTTCGATAATTTATTTACAATATCAATATCAATTGTAAAAACCTACAGCTTATTATATTTTTGAAACATGTAAATAAAGGAACATACATATAAATAAATATAGAAAAAAATAAACCTAAATATAAAAATAGAATTGACATAATATTTTTTTTATTAGATAACAATAATTTTATAATCAAGTTTTTATTAATAATTATTTAAATATTGTTTAAGGTAATGGAACCAATAGTCGATCAACATCTTGAGAAAAAAAAGTAAGGTTTTCAATAAAACTCCATAAATTCGAAACGAACTATGCATTTTGAATTTTCTTTTTTAAGTTATGTAGTGGAAGATCTGTAAATGCGTAACCGTTGAAATCGAATTATTTAGTTTAAGTTATTTATTCTAAAATTCAAATTTAAAAAGGACCTTCTTATGGGGGTTAGGGACCCAATAGTCGATCAGCGTCAAAAATGGCTGAAAACCTTTTGCACCAGTAGTCGATCAATCTTGCACCAATAGTCGATCACACAACTTGAAATACAATTATTTAGTTAATTAACTAGAAAAATGAATCGTAGTACTTAAAAATTAATGTATTTATAAGTTTTACAAATAAAATTAACAACAAACAAATAAAAATTACATGTAAAGCGCAAATTAATCGACTTATATCGAACTGTATCAAACTAATCGACTATTGGGGGCTGATCGAGTATTGGCGCACTTACCTTATTTGGTAAATATTAATTAGAATAATTTATGTTTGGGCTCTTTTGAATGTAGCTTTTTATTTTCTTTAAAATTAGAAATTTAAATTAACTTAAAATTTATTTTTTTGAGGAATTATTATATTCTTCATCTTATTTCTAAAAATTCATTATTTAATATCTCGAAAACAAAAAAAAAGACATTTTTATATTTGGTGTACTAAAAGTACACATTTTAAGCTTTGTTAAAAAAAAAAAAAAATGAAAAAAAATGTCTTTTTTGAAAAAAAGTCAAAAAAATTTTTGATTTTTTAAAAAAAAAGTCAAATTTTTAATTTTCAAAAAAATTTTTTCTACCATTTGAAAGAGCAGAAAAAAACTTATCGATAATGTATAGGACAAAAAAATGTGCGACTTTCCGTATAAAAGTTACGAATGACCAAAACGGAGTATACCTGCTCTTCGTCAAAAACTTGACCCCCCTCCCTTCCACACAGTTTTTGTTAAAATATAGTAATACTTGGTGACTGAAGTACTCACCCCTAGGGTTAAATTGAGTACAAATTTCAGTCCGATCTGAGAACATTTTTTTTCAGTTGGATCGGTACAGAAATTTTGCCCCATATAAAAAGATGCAAATATCTAATATACATTAAAAAAAAATTTCTAAATATTTTTTTAAATATAGCGGTTAACAGTGACTGATGAATGAAAACTCTTTTTTCACACGGGCTACCACCTATACCGATCAAGTAATCGGATTTCCATATTGCCTAAAAATTTCAATAAGACAAATTTTGATTAATTTTTATTTCAATCAATATACTTCTAAATGTATATTTATTTATGTTTAATAATATCCATAAATGTAGGTAAGTATCTATATATAAATAAGACCGAACTTTAATTTATTCTGACTTTAATCGATAAAAAATTCTATAACAGTTAACACTTCCATTAAAATACAGGTTTCGGTTGAATTTTAATAAGCCCCAATTTTGGATGATTAAAATTTCAATATATTTTAGCCGCTTTTAAAAATAGTTTTAAGAAACTCTTGTATCAAACGTCAAATGGTTTTAAAATGTTATAAAGTTGAATTTTAGTTATTCACATTTTTGGATGATTAATATTTCAATATAAATTTTAACTGCTTTTAAAATTAGTAAAAAAAAGCTCTTTTAGCAGACGTCAAATGATTTTAAAATTCTTAAAGTGAGATTCCAGATAATTTAAATTCAAATTAAAATAGAAATGTCTTAATTAATTAAAATTCAAATTGATTGATGGACGTTAACTTCTATTTGATCTTAAGTTTCAATTTATACAAATGTCTGTATCTTATGATTAAAACTTCGATTTTTTCAAATTTCAATTTAATCGGGACAAAAAGCAGGGGCACTTGACATTGTTCTTTTTTGTCACAAGTAGGAAAAATTGGTACTTCCTTCACTAATGTGAAAAAATACCATTTCCTACACTAGTAAAAAACCTATTTAGTTAACCGTCACAAAAATAACAATTTCTGGCACTTGTGTGGCTGTTATAATTACTCCATATCATTTTTTCAACAAGAAAAAAAATCATCTTTACCTTTAAATATGATTTTTTATGATTGTTTATGATTTATGATTGTTTAGTGTTTTTTGTTTTAAAATCAAAAACCTACACAATTTGGCTCCAACGGATAAACAATTATTTATTACCTTTAAACTAGTTACAAATTTTAATTATTTTCTTGGCGAGAAAAGTAACATATAAATGAAAAAAAAGCTGACGTATTAAGATATTTTTTTATAATTTGCATGTTTATCATTTTTATCGCTAATAGTACTTAGACTGTATTATTTATGAATTTTTGTTGTCTATTCGTAAAAAATTTTTTTGCTAATTGCTTGAATTTAAATAATATACAGTTCTTGTGATTATCATTTCCATCTATCTGTTTTTATTAAGGATTTACAAGCCCAGTAATTTAAAGCAGTAATGAAATTATAAAATAGTTTAAAGAAGTCCTCTTCACCTTCAGATCACGTTTCATTGATTTTCTTTATTGCTTTTAAATCGAGGACGTAGTAAGTTCCAAAGAATGTATTCTATTGTTTTAGAACTTTGTTCACGAGAGCAGGTGCACTCTTTTAAAATTAATTTGATTGTCACATATACGCTTCCTATTCAAAAAGTACTAAATTTTGTTTAAAAGCTTTTATCTTAACATGTTCAAGTATCAATTTTTTTCTGTTAATTCAATATGTAAAGAGTAGCAGATAAATTGGTTGAATATGCAGGAGATATTTTAATTTTATAAAGAAAATAATAATTTCACGCGGAATATAAATTTAAATATCATGATTTATTAGTTTAATTTATTTAAATGAAGTTTAATAATTAATTGGAATTAAAATTATTACCAGATAACTTCTCATGAGGCTGTATAATTAAATTAGTATATTTTAGTTTTAAAATTAATTTATGTGTATTCTTTATTTGTCGGAAAATTCATCTTACTGAATATTCATTTTCCAGAAATTGTATTTATCTGACTTACTTTTTGTTCAAATATTAAAAAAAAACATAAACTCGATTTGTCAGAACATTCACCTTTCCGAAAATGCATTTGGCAGAAATTGTATTTATCAGATTTACCATTTGTTCTCATATTTAATTTCTCGAAATTTGATTTTTCAGATTACTTGACTTCCTAAATATGAATTTGTAAGATATTGTATTTATCAGACTTTGTTTGTTCTCAGAATACTTAATATTTCGAATTTGCATTTTATAGATAATGTATTTATCTTTCTGGAAATATTACCGGCCAATCAACGAGCTGTTTTAGCAATTCTACATTCTGTGTATCCGATAAATGCAGATACTGGAATTTTTGTCAAGAGCGAACTATGATAGTTAAAACTTTATTTTAAAAATTATTATTTGCATATTATTATTATTATTATTCACTTAGTAATTAAAACAAAATTAAAATGACATTTGGAATAAATTCCTCAACCCTTTAGTAAAAAAATTTAAAGAACTGTTCAGCATCTCGATTTCAAATCACACTTCGCCTATAATTAAGTCATGAACAATGCTTGTAAATTATGTAAAAGAAAGCTATTGACCCTGTTTGAAAATTGTCACTGTCGATAAAATCGACGCGAGGTCGAGTGCTCTTCAATTTCTTCGGGTTGGTTTGAACAAGAAAAGCAAGTTTTATTGAAACGAATCTCAGTTCGATTATTCGACTAAATATCTCGGCGATCGGTCTAGAAAGTTCAACTTTTTTCAAGCACTGAAAAGCAGAAATTCTCGATTTAGTATCATTCAAGTATACTTTTTCAACAGCACAATTCAATTTCCTGGTCGGCGTTCTTAAAAATACTATTAAATTTTCAAGCAACGTCCATATTTGTTGTGCACATGTATATATTTTCTAGTGTGGCTCTCGACATGAAGGAGAATATTTTCCTGATACCTTAAACCGTTTCTACATCGTTGCCTCGAATCGAAGCTACTGAAAGTGAAAATACTCTTTGTTTATCGTTCCTATTCTAAGTAGAGGATTTCGTGATTAAGAGAATCAAACTCTATTCACACCATGTAGAAATTGTATAGAGAGGAAAGTCGATGTTATTTCGAAATGTCCAGTTTTGCATGTCCCGGATTAATGAACTGACACATTGCGAATTCACACGAGTTTCTCAACTAGTTTTTTTTTTAGATTCTGTTCTACATTATTGTTTTAAAATTAATTTACTTTTCCCTTCTTTATTATTGTTTTATTAAAATTGTGGTGAACATGTATTTTACAATTAAAAAACACAGGAAAAATACCTGCTTGTAAAATTAAATCATGATATAATTAATTATCAATTTTAATCATTTTTGCAAGATATTTAGCAAACTAATAGATTTCACATGTGAACTTTTATTTCTTAAAGACTATTAAAATATGAGAATGAAGAAACTGATTCATAAATTATTTCTGATTGATTTACTGATTGTAAGTTCCGTCAAATTTAGTTTTTGAAAATACCTATTAAAAAAATTTATATCGTATTATTTTCTTTTTGTCTCTTAATAACAGAATTTTCAGTATAGATAAAATTCAACTGCAAAATGGTACATTTTTCAGATTTTATAAATGATATTAATAAGACTGTCATATTCAGCGAGTTGAAAACTATATATAAGAATTGATTCTTTTCTTGAGTTCACATCAATGGGTGAAAATCGACACTTTCAGCAATGCTCTTTGTCTGGGAATCAATGAAAAATGAATGATTCAATCAAAGTTAGTCACTCGATAGCCAATAATATATACTGTGTTTCCAACTGACTAAACCAGTAAAATCTGATGGAGAAGACATGGGAACCCAACTGAGAAAATAGCGTCATTTTACTGATTTCCAATTGAATTTTCACTGACCACAAATGTCTTCTATTGCAGTTCTTATATCACTTTTAACCCATTTTTGTCCTCGTAAATGTCACGGTTCAACTTACTTTAAAATTATAAAAAGTAATCAAATTAAATGGACCTTATGATATAACAATACCTTTTCATATAAGGATGAGTAAAATTAAATAATAATAATTTCCGTAAACTCCTGAAGTTAGTTACTATATTTATATTTATTCATTTTTTTCTGTCCACGTTTTAAACTTAAAATAAATTTGGTTAGTTTTCATATTTTTAATAATTCATCTTTTTCTGTCCACGTTTTAAAATCAAAAATGTAGTTAGTCCCTACCTTTTTTTTCATTAATTTTGATTCTCTTTATCAGGAATTTTTAAAATTGTTTTAGTTTACAAAACTAAATAACGTCAAATGACGTTATTTAACTTTATTAGAAAAAATTAAATACAGTTTAAATTATTCTGTAACTTTTACTTTTACTGACTTTTTTTAAAATTGATCACTATAACTCACTTTTCTCACTTTTTTAGTGAAATGTCTATTCCAACTGGGGAAGGGGGAGGGTCTTCTGATATTAGGAGCCTGATTAAAAATTTACCTTATAAATCAATTAGTTTGTTCATATTTCAATTACATCGTCAATTTTTTAATTACAATTTAAAAATACGTAATTTCTACACCTCTTTTTATTTATTGTTGTCATTTTTAAAGTACTTTTGTGAATACTAAAGTATTATTGCCAATTTTCAAGTATTTTTATACGATTTTGAATTTAATTTTTTCAGATATCAATTATTCTCTTCAGTCTTTAAATTATTGTCATGAATATTTAAATTTATTACACAAGTTTTCATTTACTTCTGTCATTTTTCAATTATTTTCTCAACATTTCAATTATTATTTCTATCTTCAAATTATTGCCAGGAATATTTAAATTGTCAACACCAGTTTCCATTCTACTTTTGTTAATTCTTCATATTTCTATTATTTTTGCAATTTTAGAATTATTTTCTACAAATTTCTATTGTTATTTTATTCAAATTATTGAATGCGATCTATTAATATTAAATATAGTAATTTATTTATTTATTTAACAATTTACGGGCAGTGCCCTTTATTCATACATGAGTATTAATATAAGCTAATCCTATAGTTCAAATCTAGGTAATTAAACAATAATAACAAATTCCTTTAAATGGATACAATATAAATGTTCTAATATAAACAATTTTTTAATGCCCTTAAGAATCTATCTATATTTTGTTCAAAAAAATTTACACTGTCACAAAAGACATTCGCTTCAAGACTAAGTCGCCTGTAAACTGAGTTGGCGCAGTAATTGGTACGAGAAGTTTTAACATGAAATAAATTATTATTATTATATTAAATAAATAATTAAATAAAGTAATTATTATTGTTATATCAAATTTTAATTTTATTGTTACTTGAAATACATTTTTCAATTTTATATTGTAATGAGCTTTTGCCCGTAAATAAATAAATAAATTCAATGTTTTTTATTGACATGAACTATTAAATTTATTATATTAGTTTTCAATTATTTTCTACAATTTTCAATCATTTTCTTCATTATATTTATTATTATCATGAGTTTATTAAATTTGTACATTTTTTTTTCAATTAATTTCAACGAATTTCAATTACTTCCTTCAAACTTAAATTATTCTCCAAAATTTTTTTATTTATACACCAGCTTTGAATTATTTATGTCATCATGTAATCAGTTTTTAAAATTTTAATTGTTTGGTCAATTTTTCAAGTATTGTCTTTAAATTTTTAATTTAATGCACCCGTTATCAATTTTTTTTCAAATTACAATTATTTTTGTTATTGTTCAATTACCTTCTTGTAATTTCAATTATTTTTTAAACTTTTCAATTATTTTATTTAAATTTTAATTGTGTTCTTCACAATATTAAATTATTTATTTTTTACTTCATTTTATAATATATTTCTCATTTTTCATTAATTTTTTTCTAAATTTCAGTTATTTTTGTCATTATTCAACTATTTTCTACACATAGGGGAGAGTGGCCATCAATGTACCGGGTTTTTTTCAAGGTCATAGTACTTATTCAATTTTACCAATTTCAAGCACTTCTTTGCATCAATATAAAACTACAACACTTCTCTAGTTAATGCACACATATTATACACGATTTATTTTGATTAAATAATAAAATTTAGGATTTTTCTAAACTAACAAGCTATTTTCATTTTCAACATCCTGGGTACACAATGAACCACCTCTATAAAAACACTAAAAATGTTCAACAATAATAATATTGCAATTTTCACTTTGTAAAAAAACTTATTTTCTATCAAATACTATAAAAAATTATTACTTAACACTTTTTAATTGATAATGTATAACATAAATATACCTCAAATTTAAGTTAACTAGCTAAAATGGCATTTTAGTTCTGCTATGTTGAGAAAAGTACTGATAACAATTGCTGTAACATGCTGTACGCATGCCTAGTTTTATAATCAGGCATACCACTCCAGAAATCGAAAATACACTGAAATTCCAGGTGGTTCATTGTTCCCCGGTACATTGAATCAACATGACATTTGCAACAAAAATGGTTTTTTATAACTTAATCCAATATTTCAAAATCTTTATCTCATTAGAATATTGTAGTTAAGGCCCAAAACAAAATAAATCGTAAGTACATTTATTTTTAAATTGCCTTATTTCAATTAAAAAACGGGTTTGTATTTTAGGTAAATTTTTTCTTTAGTGCATCAAAAACAGTTTTTTTCAGTTTTCTCTGTAAAGAATAAATCCAGACGTCTAAAATTTATGGACGTAGTGTGTTTACGCAAACTTCATTTATATTTAAAATTAGGAGAATTTTTATTTAATTGTTTCTGAGAAAATTGAAATGGTTCATTGAAAAAACTGGTACATTGATGGCCACTCTCCCCTATACATTTTTTTTGATATTTTTTAATTATTTTTTTCAAGTTTCAATTATTTTCTTGAAATTTCTATTGTTTTTTTAAATTTTTCAACTATTGCCTAAAAAGTGTAATTTTTACACCAGCTTTTATAATTATTTGTGTCATTATTCAATTATAATATAATTATAATTTATTTGTAAAACTTTACAATTATTTACTTCAAATTCCAATTATTTCGTTTCAATTCTTGTCATCACTTTTTGATTTTTAATCAAATTTTCAATTAGTTTTGTCATTTACAACTTTTTTTTTAAATTGCATTATTTAATTATTTTCTACATATTTGAATTATTTTTGCGATTTTCGAATTGTTTTTTCAAATTTGAATGTTTTTTCCTGCTGGCGCCTCCCAATTTAATATGAGTAATATCAAACTCTATACGTATTGCTTATTCACTTTTTTTATTTAAAAACTTACAATTTAATAACTTTTATTATTTAAAAGCTCATTAATTTACACACATCTTTCACTTAAAAACTCATTATTTACTTACTTTTTTAAATTAAAAAGTCTTTTTTACACTATTTTCAATCTGCAAGTCCACTGGCAGCCCTCCTTATTAAGTAAATTCATATTATTCGTCGATTTGTTTTATTTATTTTTATAGTTTAATTTCTTAAATAGATGGAAAACTAATCGCGCACTTGGGCACATTATATTTTGCTTGTTATAAATAAATTATGACTAAGCCTATGTGATTTTCAATTAAGATTAATTACAGTAATTCTCCTGAAAATTACATGCAGCAAACGTAACCTCTAATTTTTTCAAAGCAACTACCCAGTGGGCACACATGTCCAAAAGACATGTGTGTCGGCTTTATGTCGGCTTTTATGTCCAAAAGACGTCTCAAGGACGTCTTTTGGTTTTTTTTGCCCACTGGGTAGATGTTTATAATATGAGTTTAAGTTTTATACTTATTTTAATTCAATTAAAAATTCACAGATTAATAAAATTTATTATAATCATTCTTTATGCATAAAATCCATGTTTCCTTATTTTTTATAGTAAAATCTGTAAAATTCTCATTAAACTCGACATTGTCTATAAAATGGTTAGAATAGTTACTCTTTTATAACTGAATAAAAGAAAATTAATGTTTTTTTTTTAACTCGCGTGAACACACAATATCTACAATGTACAAGCTCATTCTCACATATCCTAAGCATTTGTGTTTTTACGCTGACATTTTCACTCAACGCTTTATTTTCGAGTAGCAACAAGCGTCGTGAAATATTCCATTTCTCCGGAACTGTTTGTACAACTACGAGCTCTTCATTTTTCTCTTACTCTGTACATTCAGCGAATAGCTGGCCCGTAGATTAATGTAGTTCTGAAACAATACATAATACGAAACAATACATAATGTATTATATACGTTTTTCTTGAAGCATGAGAATATATATATATATATGTATATCGTGTACCAACAGTTAACGATACAGTATTTCATTTGATTCTATTTTTACGTCCGAGATAGAAAAAGAGTAAAGTTAAACAGGTGGGAAGAGCAGCAAAAAAAGAGATATCAGCAAGGTTACGAAATCGGATTAAAATTCTGTGCAAGCACACTGCGAAGATAAATGTTCCAATGGCAGAAGGATTGCCAATACGGTGAACGTACATGTTTTCACCCTGTCTTCTATAATCTATAGATCCACGGAAAACTTGATTCAACTCTTGAAAACTGACTAATCAATTGCTCTAACTTTCGAATTCAATGTATGTTTCAACTAGAATGATCATTGCCAATTTACTGATCCATGAAGCTTGAAAATCGATTGCCCGAAGATCTTATTGAGATAAAATATTAGAGAAGAGTACAATGTTAATGTAGCAGATTGTTCACCGTAAATAAAAAACTATCTTGGATTGTAGGTTTTTTTAATCCTACACTTATTTAACACTATTTTAAATTTAACATTCCTTAAATATATAAATTAGGAGCAATTTATTAATTTCTTGAACATGTTCGTGATTTAAAAACTTTTCAAAAGAACGCTAATTTTTATCTATATAATAAAGCTAATTTTGAGCTTCATTTAAAAAATATTTTTATGATATTTTTTTGTCTTCATTAGTTTATATTCTCTATAGAATAAAGGACTCAAGAGATCAACGATTACATTTTATTAATTCACAAGGTCGTTTTCTGATTTAAATCTTCTTCTAAAATCGCTCGGATCAAACTTATGACTCTACAAACATTTTCATTCAATCAAATTTCTTCTTTATCAGAAAAATCATTTCTTAAAAAATTGCTTTCTATCATTCCATTTCAATTCGATTCATTTCATTCAATGAATTCTTAGAAATAAATTGTCCTAGTTTCACAGGACATAAATTTTTTGAAATTTTTGTAAATTTGCTCTTTTTCATCTCAGCTTCCCTCGATTTCTCAAATTCAAAAGAATTTAGTAAATTATTTTTATGTCACAGTGCACAAAAGAATTGAAAGCTTCGACGATATATATTTCGAGAATAATGATAACCTTGTCAAAGCAGGTAACATATTTCACAGTTTTAAATTGTATAGATGTATCCAACAAATTGTTTACATAAAAAATGTTTGAATTTCGATTTGAGGAATTTTGCATACTCATATTCTGAGATTTTTTTATATCAATATTCCACAATTTGTTGTGAAGTTTATTTCAGCACCATTGCTAGAAAATAATTTAAAGAAAATATTTATTAACAGATCCTTAAAACTGATTTCTCTTAAAAATACTTAAGATACATTTTTTAATCTATCATGATTTATAGTGTTTTCAAACTAAATCTGGATACATGTTTTTGTTCAATTTTGTTTTTTTCCTTTTGTTAAATCAAAAAGATTTGTTAAAATATATAATAATTTTTATCAATTAACTATATTATTTCTAAAAAAATCTATGCAGTATATGGATTATTATTATTAATATAAAAAAACTCAATTTGTTTTGTTGTCAGCGTAAGTGTTTTTTTGTCAAGGCGTGAGTAAATTCAGTGGGCGGTCCCCTCCAAATACTGAAATCTAGAAATTTTTTAAAGAAAATAATCAATAGGGCAACCACTTTAAATATTATTTAGAATATTTATTATTATTATGTTGTAACGATCTGGATTAATTTTAATATTTTAATGGTCTAAATTAAGCTTACCGAAGACAATATTCTTTTATTTTTCATCCGAAGAATGATTCCAGACTGGTGTGTTTAAATATTTTTTATGAAATTTAAAAATATAATGCGTGGTAAACTTTTACCTCTTCACATTATATAAAATACAAATCGTTAGTTATAAATAATTGTATCTTGTGGTTTCTTGAACTATAAATATATTTATAAGTAGGCACACATTTTTATAATATTGTAAGTATCGCTATGAACACGAAGTTTAAAATAGCAGTTTACATTTTTCAAGTTACTCAGAATTACAAGGCAAACCTGATTTTATAGCTCAAAAGCTTATCACGCAAAAATTTCATAGGGAGCAGTTTTCACTGCTCAGAGTTTGCCGTCAGCTTTTGCATAGTGCGATCTTTATGGCAGGCAAATATTAAGTGATTTAAGTAACAATTTGTGAGAATCTAGGTTTCGTTTTCTCACATCCAAGAGGTGTTAAAATATCTTACCTTTTGTAAGTAAAAGAAACAGGATCGATATTTAATTATATATTTTAGTCTACAATTAATATTGCAAATAGGATCTTTTCATGCTCGAAATAAATCTAGAAAACTTTCAATTTCTGACAGTTATACAACCTGAAAATTTGCATTTTAAAATCATGAGTTGGAAAAATACAAGTTTTACGTATAATTTTTTTTAAATTTAACTTTTTCTCAGTATTACATCAATAACCAGGAAATTTTGCAAATTGGTACTATTTGCCCTATTTAAATTTATTAACTTTTGTTCATAATATTCCGTGATATTTACTTTAATTTTGCAGCTCATTGCAAATAGAATATGAACTGGGTGATTAAAATACCAACCACGATAAATCACACCTGAATCAGCAATATTATTATCATAAATTGGAATTGTAGTGAGTTTCATTTCTAAATGTACTTAAACAAATTTGGAAATTGAGGTATCGGGTTCTAAAACAGGATACGCGTTAAGCTTAAAAAGAAAGGCATCAATGATCATGATACTGTACAAATATTAGACACTTTTTTTTCAAAAAACGAACCTTTGAAATATATAAAGAAAAACCCTGGATTCGGCAGGCAAGTTCTGGCAAAAACATCGTAAAAGAGAATTCACGTTAATGATTTCTAGTTAGTCCTGACAAGATTCTAGTAACGATCTGACATGTTTTTTAAAACTGTTCGACAAATTACTATGTAACGAATAATTTGAATTTTAGTCTAACGAAGTTGACATATACCTATTTAAGAAAACGTGATTTAAAAGATATTCTACTTCAAAAATATATAATGGCTTCAGGAGATGAGAGTAGATTACATAATAAGTTTTCCCGATTTGTGGAACCTGAGATATATGTAGAATCGAGGACGTGGAATTCGGGCCATAAAATCCGGGATGTAGTAGCCATCAGAGATATAGAATTCGAGACGTAGAATTCAAAATATGGAGTTCGGGATACGGAATCAGGGATATAGAATCCGGGTTTAAAAATCCGGTTCATAGAATTGGAGACATAGAATTCGGGAAATGGAATCCTAGATATTGTGAGGAATAACATTTCTCATTAATTTAAATAACAAATGAAAATTAATTGTCAAGCCAAATCAACTAAACTGAAAATTGCAACAAGAAACTCAATTCTATCGGTTACCCCAGTCACTTAAGGTCTTATTAAATCTAGCTTAACAAATCTTAAATTTCCAAAAAAAAGCTTGCTCGTGATGTTCGTGACAGAACAGAATTTATTTATTAATCTTTATCGAACCGAATTTTGTTGGGCGCCAGACCTCTTTTCAAGTCGCTTAACGACTTAACAACCAAAAAAATCTGACTTAACGTAACTAACTGGAGTTTCTGACTACACCAACTAAAATTCACTGATTGACCGACTTAACGACGCAACTAACTTAACAACGCGACCAATTAATAAATTTCACATTTACTCGAACATCACTAAAATTCTACTTAACAAAGACTCGTCTAGCTTTCTTCTCGGGAATAGGTTTTTGGAGAGAATTAATCTGAAATAAATTCGTAACAAAATAAAATGTAAAACAATCTTAGACTATATTTCATAATATTCAGCAAAATTGGTGAAATTAACAATCATCAAATTAACATTAGTTTCAATAAGTATGTTCAAGTTTTTCAGTTAAATACAAATAAAATAATAATGCGAAAGTCTCAAAATTCTGATATAGCTGATTCGTAAATACAATCTCATGACTCAAAATAAAAGATAACTAAACTCAATTAAATAAATTTCCGAGAAGTAATTAATTCAACTTAATTAAATTATTAAATTGTTACTGAAAACTACTCAAATAAAAGAATATTTTTGAAAAAGACGAAACTAAAATCATAACTCAATAACCGTAAATAACCATTCAAAATCTCCAATTAATATACATTTTCACGTAGAAAAAGTTCAACAAACTGTTGCGGAGAGATCACAAAAAATATTAACATTGTTGAAACCAGACTCACCTGAAGATAAACTGTCCGCAAAATCTCACACACAATTTGATTAGTTTCCAGATTAAGAGTAAATATTCTCGGAAAACTTAAAATTTATAAAATGAATCAAATCGTTGACATCGTGATTCCTTTTATACTTGGATATCCGATAGGGAATAGTACACGAAATGTATCGTGCTGGCGTCTTGGTGATCCATGCAGTCGATAATGTTCTCATTGGACTTCGCAGAACTAAATGGACGCTCCTTATTGATTGCATTTTTGCCTATGAAACTCAGCGCGTTGAGCTTCAAATTCAAACTGACGATTCACATTAAGTTACCTCCAACATCATAATACTTATCTGAGAGATCGCTGAACTACAAAACAAGAGTCATAATCTTCATCATAAAAATATCATAAAATCGAAAAAGAATTGAAGCGAGTTAGTCATATTATATGATTATAAGAAAAGAGAGAAAGAGATAAACTGTTAAGAGAGAGAGAGAGAGAGAGAGAGAGAGAGAGATAATGATAGACGCAATATTCGGAAATATTATCATCGATATCCCGCCAAATTCTTCGAAATCGGCCAGGTTCGTAGAAGACGATTCTTGGCGAACCTAATAAACGCACCAATAGATGTTCCGAATGGTAGGTTAAGCGGGGATACAGGCAATTAATAAAACTGTAAGCGATGAAATTTTATCTTTCGTTATCAAAATTCTAACGTTACTTGTCGCCACATTGTAAGCGCGTTGCCGACGACCTTGGAGGTATTTATATATTTATATTGTGTCGTTTATAAACAAAGAGAAATTCAGTGTGTTAGTTTTAGAAATATCCTTTCTTTTGTATTTTTTTTAGTGTGGTGACTTAAAATTGATTGCGTGAATAGTCGACTTTTCAGCTGTGTGCGAAATTTTATTTAATGTTATTAAAAATTTGTATGTGACTTTATATAAAATATAATTCAATATGACTCTAATCGTGACTTTCAGAATTTATTTCGCATGTTATTTAGATTGATATTTTGATAATTGATTTAAAGATTTTTAAGGTGTGACATAAATTTAAAAAAATAGTTACAGAATGATCGGAGAATCTTTAACACAAATCTTTAAATGTCCCGTCAAGTATTCTGGCTCTTATCCTTGACATGACCTTAATGACAGAACGTCCAATGTCCTTTCGGCAGGACAAAAACCCTTCCGCAAGTACGTACTAAATCGCGTTATAAAATTAATATTAATTAAGATAAAAACAAAGTTAATTACATTGTCAGAAAGGTAAAGAAATAAGCTATTTAGCGCATGCAGTGTTCAAATTTCTAAATTCAAATGACGTGGGACTTGCAATGGAAGATAATCGGTGAGCTGTCCTGCCGGAAGATTCGCGCTTGGATGTTCTATTATTAAGAGTCTCTCGATACTCAGCAACGTTTCGTAATACATAAACAAAAGTAACCAAAAATTTCTTAATTATTATTCTAAAGTACGTAACAATTTACTCGTCGAGCCGTGGAGTGGATTTCGTACGCAAATCAAATAATTGAGCGAATCTGCAATAGTTCCTAACCTAAAAGTTACTTTTGTGAGTTACAAAATTGATATAAAATTTTGTAACGTCACAATATAAATTCCGAGACGTATACAAACCAAAATATGGAAATGAAAATCTGCATCCAGGTTATGGAATTTGGAATATGAAAGCTAGGTTGTAGATTTAGATATATCAAGTCTGGGTCGTAGAACCCGAAATAAGGAATCCGGGATTTTAATTTCGAGATATATGAACCTGTATATGAAATAGAACATTTGCTTTCAGGTTGTGAAATTCAGGTTGGAAAATCTGGATTGTAGAATCATGTATATAGAATCCACTTGTTAAATCCGGTTTGTGAAATCAGAGATATATGTAGAATCGAGGACGTAGAATCCGGAACACAAAATCTGAGATGTAGAATCGGAGATATGCATTTGGAGACCTAGAATCTAAAATATGGAATTCGTGATGTGGAATCCAAGATTTGGAGTCCAAGTTATTAAATCTTAGATGTATGGAATCCGGGTTGAGAACCGATTTATCGAATCTGAGATATGGAATTAAAGATGTATCAATTATATAAATTCCGAGGTATGCAAACCGGAATATGGAATCCAACACCTGCATCTGGGTTGTAGAATTCAGAATATGAAAGCCTGATTATCAAATCCGGTTTGTGAAATCAGAGTCATATGTAGAATGAAGAACCTACAATCCGGGACATGCAATCCGGAATTCGAAATAAGAGATATGCAATTGGGCACGTGGAATCCGAAATATGAAATTTAGGATTTGGAATCCGGGTTATCGAATCATCAGTGTGTCCAACTACCCTGGCAAAACGGCGGGACGTAAAGTGGACCTATTGCGTGCCAGCTAGGTCCCTTTCTAGCAAGCTCGGGGAACGTTAGGTGGACGTAACCCATCGTTGACTCCACATTACGTCCCGTCGTTTTGCCAGGGTAGTTTAAAAAATTCCCTGACTATTCCATGATCTATTTTTTTCCATTTTTTAAAGAATATTAGTATTAATAAAACAATAAGTGGTACTGAATATTTATGTGAATTAAATCTATTAAAGATCAAGTAACTTTTTTATTATCATTAAGAATAACTTTTCATGATTTGTAAAAATTCGTAAAAAAGAACAAACATTAGCATAAGTATTGAAAGCTGCCCTGACTTTTAGCTAAATTTCCTGACTTTCCCTGACTCTTCCCTGACCACTGGACACCATGATCATAAATACAGAGTCCGGATTGTGAAAGCTGGTTCATGGAATCAGAGTTCTGAAATTAAAGTCGTAGAACTCGCAATATGAATTTCGGGATATGGAATATGGGTTGTAAAATCCAAGTTGTTAAATGAGATGAATGTAATGGGGGCCGTGTAATCCAAAATATGGATTTTGCGCAAGACCTAGAATCGGGAATATGTAATCCGGGTTGTAGAATTAATATATAGATCCGGGGACGTACAACCGAAAAATGGAAAAAGGTGTATGGAATCCTAGATATTAATTTCGAATTATTTGATATAGGATATGAGATTAAAAATCTGTTTACGGGTTGTAGAATCTTGAACATGGATTCCTGAGTGTAAGAACATACAAATGGAATCGGGGATGTGAAATCCGGAACGTGGAATCAAAGATATGGAATTGGGAATTCTCAATCCACAATATGAAAACTAGAATGTAAAATTTGTAATTCCAAATTCGAGATATGAAATTAAGAATGTTATAATTCATTATATAGAATCCGAAATGTGGAAGCCAATTTCGTAGAAAGAAGTGTTTCTTTTCAGGAGTATAAACATTTTCCTGCGTATACATTTTTCCTGAAACAAGTGGTATAATCTAGAGATGCTGCATTTGATGTGTAATGATATGAGTTTTCAATGTGTAGCGTACTTATACCATTACTATACGTAGAATATTAATCACCTACCGGGATTGTCCTGTCTTTTGAACATCGGAATCACCACATTGAGTTTAATTGGAAGTAAAGAATATAGAAAAAGAAAAATAAAGTTTTTAATTATGAATTGTTAGCACAGATGTAGGCTCCGGAAGCTAGGACCACGGAAATTCTTCTGAATTTCCGATCCCCTGGCAACTGGAGGTATATGTTTTATCCTTCCAACAACACCAGAAGGATTCTCTATATTTAATTCTAAGAATCTAGATAGGATCATAAGGGGGTGGTATAATCAAGTTAAATAATAAAACAGAACAAAACTCTAAGGTAATAAGAAATAAGCAAAGGGAATAAATTACCCCCCTTCTTCAATCTTTTATCAGAAAGATTCTTCTAATTCAATCTGTTTGGATTATTCAATTATTAATATTCAACCCCTACCATGGGTATTTCCGATTTTCAGCACAGATTACCTTTCAAATCTAGACTTCTTCTTGAACACTTTACGTTCTAATTTGAAGTCTAGATCTCTTCTACTTTCTTTCAACTCTTTCTCTACGAGCTATTCTAAATTTCCAAATAAATTACCTTTCTAAATATCTCCTTTTCTTCAACTCTTCAAACTCTTCTCTGCAATAGATTGTCACTCACTTTTCACAATTTCAATTAAATTTCAACCTCCTCGATTTTGAACTTTTCACTCACGTATCTCCTTCTAGACTGCTTTTTCCAAACTTTCTCCCTCCCTTTTTTATGAAAATCTTAGTTTCTCTCTCTCTCTCTCTGTCTCTTGTTTTCTTCGTGGTTTTCCTGGGGTTTTCCATCTCCCTTTCTATTTTTCTTTTGTTCGGCGCCTTCTCCTTTGCTCCTTTCTCCCTAATCTTCACGGTCATTTTCGACCTGATCCTTTCCCAGGTATTCTCTATTGTTACCTTTTCTCTGTTATTTTGATTAACAAGAACTTTTTCTTCTTTTAATAACTTAAACTAAACGTATCTTGAAATAAATCTTTAAACAGTTTTCAAATAAAATAACTTAAACTCAAAACTACAAATTTTTAAAGTAAAAAAACACTTTTCCTTCATTTTATCAAAACAGGTTCGCCTTCGATGATAACATAGAAGCCGGTAGGGCTTTCGAAGAGTGAAGTTTCCCACTTCTCGCGCATCTCTCTTCCCCTTCTTCGCAACAGCAACCAACGGCTCGACATTTATATTCGGTTTCGCTCGCCAATTCAGTCAGTCGTCTGGCGGACAGGACTCAAGGCGGTCCTTTGTTCTGTGCTAGGTAACTCAGTAAGCTACTGGTCAGTAAAAGAGTTGTGTGTATGGGCTCTCACCACATCTCTACTACCACAAAGTAAGCTCACTATAGGCCAGATAGACCAAAGAGAGCGGGTGTAGATTTAGGGGAAGCTCCTCTCCCTCAAAACTCACGCTTTCCATCTGAAATCCTTGAGGTGAAGGATCACCTAGGCGTTCTCCAAATTAATAGAAGGACTCCTCTTTTATTTTTCAACCCGAATTTAGACGCAATTTTTCCCTAGGAGGGCGTTACTGCACAAGGGTGAGGAGTGACGTCAGTCAAAATTATTTTAAGAGTCAGTATTCGTTAGTAAAAGTTTTTGTATAGCTAGCTTAACCAGGAAACTAAATTTATTGTAAATTTTAAAAACTAGAAAAGTTTTAAAAAATATTATCGATATTGTGTTTTATAATTAGTCTGCTCGGCCTCGATTAAGATTTTGTCAAGTTCTTTTGAATTATTTAAATTTTCATTATCAGAACATATTATTGTTGTTTGTATTTTGCAATTCTCAGAGTTATTATTGACTTGACCTTTCCTCCTAGTAAATAAGTATGTACTCTTAAAAATAAATATCAGTCAGTAGGCTAAGATTCAATTTGCTTTGATTCTAGAAATAAAACTGTTAGCCAGATGAACATAATTAATTTATTTTAAGACTTCTAGAAGATATGGACACTGGACAAATCTGACTATCGAATTCGTAGCAATCAGCAAAATTTCACATTATTACAGATGGAATGAAATTTTAATCATTTGTTTATAAATTTGACATTGGTTAATTGAATAAAAAATGTAGAATTATTTCAGTTTTACCAAAACTTCTCGAAGTGTCAGATAAAAATTTTAAGATTTTCTAATTTGTATCGAAATGTGCAAATGTGAAAAAATTAAAAACTCACGATTTTGACGAACTTGTGTCAATTAAATGATTAAATTACAAAATAAATTGTTAACCTTCCCAAACAATTTAAAGTCTCTAATTAAAGAGTCTTGTTTAAATATATTATGTGATTTTTAGAATAAAATAATCTGACTTTATATAAGATATTCCTGAAATAGATATGTCAAACGTTCTTTGATTTGCGGAAATTTTCTAGAAATCTTTCTATTCATTTTTATTTTATTTCACTCGAATAAGTCACATAACGACTTTAAAATTCAACCTGTGTTCGGTTGAAATCATCTCTATAAGCTTTTTCTCTCATTTTCTTAAAATAAAGAGTGGAATGCCATAATATGTGCATCTGCTAGCGATATGTGCTCTTTGTAGGTAAAAATCGATTTTTCTTGTCTAACGTAGAGTACCAATTTATAAAATGAGCAAATAAAAACGGGTGAAGGAAAGAAAAAAGAAATGATGAGATTGAAAAAAAAACAAGACAAAATTGCATTGGATCTAGAAGTAGTCAGATGGTGAACCAGAAAAATATACAGGGTGTCCCTAGATGACAAACCATTCGTAATAATTTTTTTATTTCACTTAATTGAAAGTCACGAATCCTCAAGAGACGATTTTCTACATTTTTTTACAAAAAATAATAAATCTCCTCTTGATTGATTAGGAAATTTACATTTGAATATTACTTTCATCTGCGTAATCATATTGTAAAAAATTCATACTCCGTACACAGAATTTTTTCTCTGAATATTAACTTCCTAAAAAATGCTCAATAGCCTCAAAACATTTTTTCACCGACACGTTTTCAGTAATAATTCTTCTACATTTAAACATTTTATTCATCTATCAAAAAAGTTAATTGTTGAACTGCGTTCTTCCCTTTTTTTTCTTTTTTTTTAAATAATTAATTCAAAAGCGAATGCATACTGGAAGCATTTATTTGCTTAGCAATTCAGCAACAGATAGTGTTGTATGTTCTGTGCAATTTTTTAAACTCTCTCTCGCTTTGTATAAATTGAACAGAAGCTTTATTTCTGCGAGAGTAAGCATTTTTATTGAGAGAGCCACCTACTTAACCGGATTGTCAAATCTATATATTAGACTCTGCTGCAAAAAGTGATGAATCAGAAACGTAATTATAAATTAATGGGTGAATTGAACTCAACAAATATAAAGAAAGCAAAATTTGAAATCATTTTCGACAAATGAAAATAAAGGTACATAGAAAGGAATATATAGAGAGAGAAAATACGAGAAAAACCGAAAAAGGCGGAATTCTGCTCGATCTGATAGGCATCCCACGTTTATTCATGGACCAATCGATAGCTCCCATGATTATTAATCATGGATTGAAAGAAAGCTGAGATGGAAATCGGCTGCGCTTAAGAAAAGAGTAGCTGAAGTTTGCTTCCTTAGAAACGGTTACATACATCTTCTTTTCTTTTCCATAATGCATGCAAATATGGAAAAGTAATCAACTCAAAAACATTTTTCGGCTTCATTTCATTTAATTCTATCAATTCAAGACATTAGTTTACATTTCAAAAACATTTTAGAATTTTCAATACCTGTCAATTTTTTTAAAATATATAACTTTTTTAAATTTGTATCTAAACAATTTTTAAACTCATACCATTTTAGATGGGTGTATTATTTGTAAAAAACAATGATATCATGTTTTACTAAAGAGAAATGTTGTTTATGAAAACCTGTGAATTTTTATTTCTATACAAAAATTGAAATGGATTCGATAAAACATTGAGACTAATTTTTATTTATTCACAAATATAATTTTCTGCATGTAAAAATCAGTTCGTATGAAATTTAAATTGGATCAATACATTGAAACACTACAAGAGTTTGCTTGTACTGGTGCAAGAACAATTAGTACTTTTTGTTTTGAAATGCATGCGATTGCAGTGGCTTTATGAAACATGTTTGTGCATTTTACTTTATACAATCCTTTAGTAACGCTACCATGTGAAATGGCATATGGCCATATACATACACATATATATTTCAATAAAAATTGTCAACGCCTATATAGATTTAAAATAAATTTTTTTTTGTTTATAAACTTTTTGTTATTTTGAAAAAAATCAGTACGAAAGGCAGGCACACAGCGCCTACTATCGAGGGTTTTGTAGCTGTTATATGAATTTATTTATCCCTTCTTTGATATATGTCTTAGAAGTCTCAGGCATTTCAAAGTTGATCGCGAAGTGCAACGATGGAAATATAAAATATTTTATTCCTCTCGAAAATATTTTTGATATTTTAACAGAAGTACACATCGAGATAGGTCCCAATAATTGATTAAAATTTTCGTTAGTCATATTAACAGATAGAACTTTACCACGGCAAGTGAAACAATAACAATAACTTTGAATATATGTATACATTTCGGTATTATTTATTTTTTCTATAATCGATATAAAATTTTTTAAACTGTGTTTATACGTCAGTACATGGCTTTCTATCATTAAATTTCCAATTTGCCTTAATTGCCTTGGGCATTTTGCAAAATGCCTATGTATCTCTAGAAAATTCGGATAATGCTTGAACTCCGGGGTTTGCCGGAAACATATATTTATAATCAGATATAATATTTATACGCTCTCTTTCTCATGTAAAACATCTGGGAATCCCTAAAGATTTTACAGGAGTCTCCAAGGAACTTCCAGAATATCCCTAGGAATGTCCAAGAATTTTCCAGGCATTTACCAGGAATTTCCAGGGATTTTTCAGGAATGTCCCAAATGTTCCCAGAAAATTCCAATGAATACCCAGAAGATTCCAGGAATGCCCAGGGATTTTCTAGAAATTTCGCAAGTGTTCTCAGGAATTTCCAAGAGATTCATAGGCATTTCCCAGGAATGCCCAGAGATTTCCAAAAAAATTCCCAAGTGTTCCCAGAAATTCCCAAGGGATTCCAGAATTATCATGGAATTCCTAGGAGTTTCCCAACAATTTCCAAAGATTTCCTATGAATCTTCCATGTGTTCCCAGGAATTTCCAAGAGATTCCCATGAGTTTCCAGGAAACCATAGGGACTTCCCTAAAATTCCCAGGAATTTCCAAGAGATACCCAGAAGTTTTCTAGGAATTTCAAGGCCCAGGAATATCTATAAATTTACTTAGAAATTTCTATGCGTTCCCAGGAGTTCCCAAGAGAATCTCAGAAATCCCTAGGAACTTACGGAAATAACCCCGGGATTTCATACTATTTTCCCAAATTTTCCTAAGAATTTCCAGGAATTCCAAAGGGTTTTCTAGGAAACTTAAGCAATGCTTAACGGTATCACAGAAATATTACTCAAGAAGTCCACTGGATTTCCAAGAGATTCCGAGGAGTTTCCAGGACACCTAAGGGATTTCCAACGAATTTCCCAAAGAACTCCCAGGAATTTCCAAGAGATACCTAGAATTTTTACAAGAATTTCAAGAAGTGCCCAAGCGGATGTTCAGAAATTTCCTAGGAAATTCCTAAGCGTTCCCAGGAATTTCCAAGGGATTCCCAGAAATTCCTAGGAATTCGCGGACATAACCCAGGGATTACCTAAGACTTTCCCAATTGTTCCTAGGAATTTCCAACAATGCTCAACGATATCACAGGAATATTACCCAAGAATTCCCCGGAATTTTTAAGAGATTCCGTAAAGTATCCACTATCCAGGTAACCTCAGGGATTTCCTAACAATTCTCAGAAATGATCCTAGATTTCTTACGAATTTCTCAGAGAATTCTCAGAAATTTCCAAGGGATTCGCAGAAATTCGCGGACATAACCCAGGGATTTTTTAAGACTTTCCCAAATGTCCCTTGGAATTTTCAGCAATGCTCAACGATATCACAAGAATATTACCCAAGAATTCACAGAAATTTCCATGTGATTCCGAGGAGTTTCCAGGAAACGTCAGGGATTTCCAAGGAATTCCCAGAAATGATCAGGAATTTCCACGAATTTCCCAAAGAATTCCCAGGAATTTCCAAGGAATACCCAGAAGTTTTCCAGAAATTTTAAGGAATGCCCCGGAATGTTCAGAAATTTCCTAGGAAATTCCAAAACGTTCCCTGGAATTCCCAAGGGATTCCCAGAAATTCGCGGAAATAATCCAGGAATTTCCAAACACTTTCACAAATGTTCCTAGGAATTCCCAACAATGCTCAACGATAACACAAAAATGTTACCCAAGAATTCCCAGGAATTTCCAAGAGATTCCGAGGAGTTCCCAGCAAACCTCAGGGAATTCTTAAGAATTCCCAGGAACTTCCAAGGCATACCCAGAAATTTTCCAAGAATTCCAGGGAGTGCCCAGGAATGTCCAGAAATTTTCTAAGAAATTCCTAAGCGTTCCCAGGAATTCCCAAGGGATTCCCAGAAATCCCTAGAAATTCTCAGACATAACCCAGAGATTTCCTAAGACTTTCCCAAATGTTTTTAGGAATTTACAGAAATGCTCAACGCTATCACAGAAATGTTACCCAAGAATTCCCAGGAATTTTCAAGAAATTCCGAGGAGTTTCTAGCAAACCTCAGGGATTTCACAAGATCTCCCATCAGTTTCCAGGAAACATAAGGAAATTACATAAAATTACCAGAAAATTTTCTAAGATCTAGGAGTTCCTAAGTTTCTAATTTCCCAGAAATTCCTACAAATTCGTAGGAATAACCCAGGGATTTTCTAAGACTTTGCAAATGTTCCTAGGATTTTCCAGGAATGCCAAATGGTTTCCTATGGAATTCCAGCAATGTTCAATAATATCACAGGAATAATAATAAAGAATTTCCAGGATTTTGGAGCAATTTTCCAAAGATTTCCAGAAATACGCAGGGATTATGTAGTAATTTCACAAGAGGTTCCCTAGAATTTTGTAGGGATTCTCAGGAGCTTCCCAAAAATTCCCAGGAATGCTAAGAAATTTCCTAGGAAATGTCTAAGCGGTATCAGGATTTTCTAAGAATCCCTTGGAATACACAGTTATATACTAGGAAATCTCCAAGAGTTTTCAAGAAATTCGAAGAGATTCCGAAGAGTTTCCCAAAAACTTCCACAAATGCCAAGAATTTTTCTAGAAAATTGCCTAGCGTTCCCAAGAATTTCCAAAGAATTCCCAGCAATACTCAATGATTTACTTGGAATTCCCCAAGAGTTTTCAAGAATTTCGAAGAAATTCCCAGGAATGCCAAACAATTTTCTAGATAACTCGTAAGCGTTCCCAGGAATTTCGAAGAATCCCCTGCCGTACCTAGAGATGTACTAGAAACTGACCAAGAGTTTCCAAGAATTCCATTGCGATACCTAGGAGTTTCTCAAAAATCCCTAGGATTTTTCCAAGAGTCCCCAAAAATTTCCAAGGAATTTTCTAGGAGTTTCTCAGGAATTCCTAAAAATATCACAAGATTTTCTAGGAAATTTCCAAGAGTTCCCAAAAATGACCAAAGATTTCCTAGAAACCTTCAAAAAGTTTCCAAGAATTCGCAGGAATAACCCTGGGATTACCTTGGAATTTTCCAAGTGTTCCTATGAATTTCTAGAAATGCCAAAGGATACCCCTGGAATTCCCAAGAATATCCAAGGACTTCCTATGAATTTCCAAGTGTTCCCAGGATGTTCCAGGATTTCTCAGAAATGATCAGAGATTTTCTACAAATTTCTCAGGAATTTCCAAAAGATTCCCAGATTTTCTCAGGGATTTCCTAAGTGTTCCCAGCAATTTCTAAGCAATTTTCATGAGTTTTCCAGGACTACCAAGGATTACCCAGGGATTTCCTAGGAATTTCCTAAGAGTTTCTAGGATTTTGAAGGAATTGACAAAAATTCCCGAGTGTTTCTAAGAATTTTTAAGGGATTCCCAGGAATTTCCTACAAGTTTTCAGGATTTTCAAGGAATTCTCAGAAATTATCAGGGATTTACCACGAATTTCTCAGAGAATTTCCAGGAATGCCCAAAAACTTCCTAGGAATTTCCCAAGAGTTCCCAGGAATTTTTAAGAGCTTCCCAGGAGTTTTTCAGGAATGACCAGGGATTTCCTAGAAATTTCCCAAGAGTTTCTAAGATTTTGAAGGAATTGACAAAAATTCCCGAGTGTTTCTAAGAATTTTTAAGGGATTCCCAGGAATTTTCTAAAAGTTTTCAGGATTTTCAAGGAATTTTTAGAAATTATCAGTCATTTCCCACGAATTTCTCAGAGAATTTCGAGGAATGCCCAAAGACTTCCTAGGAATTTCCCAAGTTTCTCAGGAATTTTTAAGAGATTCCCAGGAGTTTTCCAGGAATGTCCAGGGATTTCCTAGGAATTTCCCAAGAGTTTCCAGGGATTTTCAGGATATTCTCAGGAGTCTCCCAAGAATGCCCAGGAATTTTCATGAAATTCCCAAGAATTTTCCTGGAATATTCCAAGAATTATCCTTGGGGAATGCCGATATCGCAAAGCGCTGCTAATTGCTGTGTACGACGGACAGACGGACGGACTTAAAATAATTAAAACCTTTTATAATGGTTTCACCCTTGACCACGCAACCCTAATAACCACTGACTACTTTTATGTTTTAAAATAATCTGCAGCGCTTTCGTTTATAACCAATGTTTGATTATTTAAATTCAATTTGATATAAAAAAGAACGTTGCAGTTTAATTCAATACAAAACAATTTTCTGTATATGAAAATATACCTCCGGTAATAAAACTTATTATTTTTTAGAAGAGCCATTTAAATTTTTTTTTGAAAAACGAAGAAAATTTTGCAATTTCCACTCGGGAATTACTTTTCTTGAAATGAAACTAATTTTCAACTATTATTTCCTATACCATTTCCCGGAACTGACCAAGGTATTTTTAAGTAAATATAAGTTTTTATCTAATTATTGATTGTATTTTACGATTCATCTTAAATTGAAGAAAAAGAATTTCGTTTGTATATTATGAAATATTAATCAATCACTTAGAAAACAAATGGGAAAGAATTCTCATTATTTCGACAATTACATTTAATTAGCGAATACTTAATTAAAGAAATGAAAAGCTATTGACAGATGTAACATGGAAACAACTATTTGCGCAATTTAAGTTTCATTTTGCTTCAAAATGAAATGCAAGAAAGATGAGACTTGAAGACAAATGAATTCATCATGAAAATTTAATTTGTTTTCAATTATTCAAAACGAGAGACAGCGAAATTCTGTATACCACTTTTTTTTAAATTTAAATAAAAATGCTACACAGAACGACGATATATTTTTTCATTTTTTTTTTTTTATAATTTGATTAAATTTACGTTAATGGGTTTCTTTGTTAATTAGTTGTTTTTTTACCGGATAGTACAAAGTTTTAGTTATAAAAAATATATTAATAAAATAGACGCGGGAGAAATTAAAATAATGTTTTTATAAGATAATTTAAATATTTATATTAAATATTTTTAAAAATACTTTTTAACTTAAATTTTTATGCAACTAATTATCCGAAAGTCATAAAAAGTTCACGAATATTATTAAAATAATTGTTTTAAATTGATGTTATGAAGTATAAAGCTTTGTGATACAATCTTTGGAACTACTCATCAACATATTTTTTTAAATTGCAATATACTTAAATCGTTCGACAAAGGTTTCATAGAATAAAAAAGTGACTTGTCTAACTCTCTTTGAAGAAATTTAATATTACTTTTATTGAAATTGACAGTACAGAAGACATTTTGAAAATCATGACTATAGTTTTAAAAGCGTGCAGTAATATTCTTCCTTTTGATATGACATTATACTTTGACAATTCTGCAAGAAATCTATAAGTGTTTATAAACATTTAATAAGGGTTAAATCCTTCGTAACAGAAACAAATAAATGCATGAATTAGTCAAAAGTCAGTTACCAATTTAAATTAATTAAAATGATTAAATATTAAAAAAAAATTCTTTAAACGTGAACTCCAATATATACAAAATAGTAGATATAAATCTACTTTTTATTTATCTTTAGAAAATATACAAAACTTTGTATTATTTTCTTCACACCAAAACATTGTTGTAAAAAATAAGTAAATCCAAATGAATATTAAGTCAGTCGAAGTTTATTAATCACGTTTTATTAATTCTCGTAATCAGCGTAATTTATTTAGCTATTATTGAGTTTTATTTGTTTACGTGTTATTTCATATCCAGAAAGGCTATCGAAATTCTCCATACCTCTGGTATTTAAACATTTATGAAAACCATATATGGGTGATCGGATCCGGTTCGAAATGTTACTTCATGACTTTTTATCATTCTATTGGATAAAATTTAATCAAAAGTTCTCATTCCTTTCACGTATTTTGTTTGTACAACACGTTATTCTACACATTAAAATTATACGAGATTCTTTCAGATAAAAGTTAGTTAAGTATTAAAATTTAACTAATTTGAATTAATTTACATACGACAATTAACAATGTTTGGAGATAATACAATTTTTTAAAATATAAATAAAGTATCATAAAAGTTTTTTACGTTCTTCAACATTTAGTGGGAAACTAATACAACGGATTCGTAATTAGCGATTCCAAAAGTACCCGAGTAACGAGGTTCAAGCAAATTGATCAATTGTTTAAAAAAGTATCCGCCATATTGAATTTTATGTATCCCCATGAACGTAAAGAAAGTAAAATATAGTTTTATAACACAGTTTTTTTACATGAAATAATAATACAGGAATAAGTTTGTGGAATTTACAAATCAGTTTGTAACTGACACAATTGTACGTATTTTTGTTATCCACAAATTGGATTTGTGGACAATTTTTTAAGACAATTTTTTTCGTGTATCAGGATTAATGTCCAGTATTTGTCATCCGAAATTAATCCATTTTTGCCCGAATTTGATCCGAAAATTGTCAAGTAGAAATGAACCTAAGATACGCTACTCCTAAACAATTAAAGCAACCTAACGAATTAAAAATCGCACGACCGTGGGATTCGATCCCGTGTCCCTTGGGACACAAGTTACACGCTCTAACCCAGCATACGCGACATGCTTGGCTTGTTTCGCTTTGTTCGAAATAATCCGAAGGCTGTCCGAAGTAAACAAAATAGATATCTCAAATAAAACCGGAAATTTGTCTGTTAGAATCCAAAAATAGTCCGGAAGTAAATAAAAATCCGAATTCGTTAAAAATAATCCAAAATCAATCCGAAGTAAAAATTGTATGCAAGAAAAAAAGGGAATTTGTCCAGTGGAGCCCAAAAAAGTCGGGCAGTAAAATTTGGATTATTTTGGAAAAGTTAAGGATTAATGTTTACTGCTATTTTTAGATTCCACAGGACAAATTTCCGTTTTTTCTTACATATAATTTTAACTTCGAATTAATTTCGGATTATTGCGGACAAACTCCAGAATTTATTGTTTGACGGACTGTTTTCAGATTCCACAGGACAAATTTCCGTTTTATATCTGATTTAGAATTCTTACATTGGACTAATTTTAAATTATTGCGGACAAACTCCGGACTTTAAATGTTCGCCTGACTGTTTCCAGATTGATTGTGCCTGACAAATTCCCGTTCTATCTTTGCTCGAAGATTTTTACTTCGGACTGAATTTCCGATGTCATTTCTGACATCATTTCTGATGTCAGAAATTACATAATTTCCTGCGTAAATTCCGATCAATTTATATCTAAAAGAGGAAACTTAAACATCTCTTCATTTTCTAAAATATAATAATTATTGGCAATAAATAAATAAAAGTGATATTAGGAATGACATCATTTCTAGTCCCAAAATCGGATGTAATTTCTCATGTAATTTCTTCTATTATTTTTTATATCGTTTCTGATATTATTTCTGATATCATTTTTGACATCATTTCCGATATCATTTACAACATCATTTTTATTTATTTACTTAGTTATTTGTTGCCAAAACTTATTGCATTTATTAAATTGTCATTTTTCAGTTTCTTCTTTTGGATAAAATGATCGGAAATGATATAGGAAAGGATGTCATTTCTGATGTCATTTCGGACATCAGAAATGACATAATTTTTTATATAATTTCCTATAAAACTTCTAAAATCATTTCTGATGTTATTTCTGATGTCATTTCTGATGTCATATCTGATATCATTTCTATAACATTTCCGATGTAATTTCTAATATCATTTCTGATTTCATTTCTGATGTCATTATCGACGTAATTTCTGATATCATTTTTAATATCATTTCTGATGTTAAAAATGACATCATTTCCTTTGTGAATTCCGATTAGTTTCTATCTAAAAGAAGAAATTAAAACATGTAGACAATTTCGTAAATCCGTAAATGTAATAATTATTGTCAATAAATGAATAAATGAAAGTAATATCAGAAAAGATGTCAGAAATGACATCATTTCTAGTCTCAAAATCAGATGTAATTTTCGATGTCGTTTCTGATATCATATTTCTGATATGGTTTGTGGCGGCATTTCTGATATATTTTCTGATGTTATTTCCGATATCATTTCCAAAATTATTTTTATTTATTTACTTATTTATTTATTGCCAAAACTTATTGTATTTACGAAATTGTCATTTTTTAGTTTCTGCTTTTGGAAAAATTGATCGGAAATGATGTAGAAAAGGATGTCATTTCTGATGTCATTTCTTACATAATATTTTATATGATTTCTGATATCATTTCTTATATAATTTCCAATGTAATTTCTAAAATCTTTTCTGAGGTCATTTCTGATGTAATTTCTGGTATTATTCATGATATAATTTTCTGCGTGAATTCCGATCAATTTATATCGAAGAAAATGGAAATTAAAACATCTCTTTAATTTCGTAAATATAATAATTATTGGCAATAAATAAATAAATAAATAAAAGTTATATCAGAAATAATATAAGAAATGACATCATTGATATTAGTCTCAAAATCGGATGTAATTTCTGACGTCATTTCTGATATCATTTCTGATATCATTTCTGATATAATTTCTGATATAATTTCTGATATCATTTCTGATGTCATTTCCGATATCATTTCTGATGTTATTTCCGATATCATTTCGAAAATCATTTTTATTTATTGCTGAAACTTTTTGCATTTATGAAATTGTAATTTTTCAGTTTCTGCTTTTGAATAAATTGATCGAAAATGACAAAATTTTTTATTTCTTTTCCGATATTATTTCCTATATCATTTCCGACGTAATTTCTTATATCATTTTCTGTGTGAATTTCGACCAATTTATATCTAAAAGTGAACATTAAAACAACTCTTTACTTTCATAAGCATAATAATTATCGGCAATAAATAAATAAATAAAAGTTATATCAGAAATTATATAAGAGATGACATCATTTCTAGTCTCAAAATTGGATGCTATTTCTATCGTCATTTCTGATATCATTTCTGATTTAACTTCTGATATCATTTATAAAATAATTTCTGATGTCATTTCTGATATCAATACCAAAATCATTTTTAGTTATTTATTTATTGCTGAAACTTATTGCATTTACGAAATTCTCCTTTTTTAATTTCTGCTTTTGGATAAATTGAATAATTATTGGCAATAAATAAATATATAAATAAAAGTAATATCAAAAATGATATCAGAAATAACATCATTTCTAGTCTGAAAATCAGATATAATTTCAGACGTCATTTCTGATAACATTTTCTGCGTGAATTCCGATACAGTTATATAGATAAAAAGGAAATAAAAACAACTCTTTAATTCCATGAATACAATAATTATTGGCAATAAATAAATAAAAAATAGTTATATCAGAAATAATATAAGAGATGACATCATTTCTAGTCCCAAAATCGGATGTAATTTCTGACGTCATTTCTGATATCATTTCTGATATAATTTCTGATATCATTTCTGATATTATTTCCTATATCATGTCCAATGTAATTTCTGATATCATCTTTGATATCATTTTCTGTGTGAATTTCGAACAATTTATATGTAAAAGTGGAAATTAAAACATACCTTCAATTTCTTAAATGTGATAATTATTGGTTGTAAATAAATAAATAAATAAAAGTGTTATCAGAAATGACATCATTTCTACTCTCAAAATCGGATGTAATTTCTGACATTAATTCTGATTTAATTTCTGATATCATTTCTGATATAATTTCTGATGTCATTTCTGATATCAATACCAACATCATTTTTGTTATTTATTTATTGCTAAAACATATTTCATTAACAAAATATTCATTTTTCATTTTTTACTTTTGGACAAATTGATCGGAAATGATATAGGAAAGGATGTCATTTCTGATGTCATTTCTGACATTATATCCGACAAAATTTTTGATATTATATCTGATATCATTTCTTATATAATTTCCAATGTTATTTCTAAAATTCTTTCTGATATCATTTCCGATGTAATTTCTGATGTCAGTTCCGATATTATTTCTGATATCATTTCTGATATCATTTCTAATGTCAGAAATGACATAATTTCCTGCGTAAATTCCGATCAATTTATATCTAAAAGAGGAAACTAAAACATCTCTTCAATTTCTCAAATATAATAATTATTGTCAAAAAGAAAATGAAAGTAGTATCAGAAATAATATTAGAAATGACATCATTTCTAGTCTCAAAATCGGATGTAATTTCTTATGTAATTTCTTCTATTATTTTTGATATCGTTTCTGATATTATTTCTGATGTCATTTCTGATGTCATTTCTAATGTCATTTATGATATCATTTCTGATATTATTTTTGATGTCAGAAATGACATAATTTCCTGCGTAAATTCCGATCAATTTATATCTAAAAGAGGAAACTTAAACATCTCTTCATTTTCTAAAATATAATAATTATTGGCAATAAATAAATAAAAGTGATATCAGAAATGGCATCATTTCTAGTCTCAAAATGGGATGTAATTTTTTGTGTAATTTCTTATATTATTTTTTATATCATTTCTGATATTATTTCTGATATCATTTCTGATTTCATTTTTAATGTCATTTCTGATATAATTTCTATTGTAATTTTTGATATCATTTTTGATATAATTTCTGATGTTACTTCTGATATTAATACCAAAATCATTTTTAGTTATTTATTTATTGCTGAAACTTATTGCATTTACGAAATTGTCCTTTTTTAGTTTCTGCTTTTGGATAAATTGAATAATTATTGGCAATAAATAAATATATGGGCAAATCCACGGAACCGTACGATTTCATGTTATTCATGATTTAAACCTTTATAATAATATATTATAAATAGTTTCAAGGTATCATTATCTTTTTAAGGCCACATTTAACTGTAATAGCTAATTGAATCCAAATATTTATAATTCTTCAAGTGAAATAAAAAGTCATATATAAGCGTCAACAATCAAGTTTGACTTGTTACTTTCGCTAGTTTTTTTACTTTTATGAGTATAATTTTTTCAGCAGAAGACGAAATCATTTAAAACTTATGACGAATGAAAGTTCTAACTCTAAAAAAGGTATTACACTTTTAAAAAAAGATGTGCTCTAAAATTAAAACTAAATGGCAACTATTTAAAAAGTGTTACTCCCACTTTTCAATAAACGAAAGTTATAGTTATTTTCTTTTCTTGCTTCTTCAGCGATAACGCAATTCTATTTTTCTTTCAACGTGTGTATTGCTGATGAAAAAACGAATAAATTAAGACCTTTTTAAATAATGTGCCTTTAAAGCTTAAGATAATATAACAATAATTATCTCTTTATATTTGAACGTGAAAGGCTTTAAAATTGAACCTTTTTTAATGGCACACTCACAGATCAATGAATAAAGGTTGGAAGTTTTGCGTGAATGATAGATATAATTATTAGAAATCTTATTTCTAAATGCTAAATTTTAACGATAATTAGAACATTTAAAAAATATTAAATATAACATTTTTTAAACTTTTCGTCATTAAAAGAATCCAAATGAACATAGCTATTAAGCTTAACAGTCTGCATTTGTTTCCTCGTTTTTTGAAATCATTTCTTTGCAACAAATTTTTTTTTAATTTTAACTGCTTGAGCACCAAAGAGAAATGGTTCAAGTTAAGGAATTATTGTTTCTAAATATATTTCTAACATATATATCTAGAAATAAAATATGTGCTTCAAATTGAAAAATTATATTATTTGTAACATTAAATCGTATACCCGTGTAGAAAAGTTCCCAGTAATTCCCAGTTTGTATGTGGGCGCCAGTTGGGGCCAACCTGGGCTTCCCAATTTTTATCAAATACATAAATTGTTATTAAATAATAGTTTCAATACTAAACTTATCGTCAATCTGGCTTTATATATTGCGATTTCTCTTCATTTCAATTTAAAAATTCATGAAATTCGGTCAAAGCGCTCAAAGTTTCCCATGCAAAATGCATGGGGAAAAAAACTTTTTCATAGAATTGATAAAAATTCCATGAAAATTAACATTTTTCGATCGGATAAAGCTGTTTCTCCTCAGGAAAATTTAAAGAATAAGATCCAATAATTTATTGAACAAACTTTTTATTATTAACTATATTTTAAAGGGCCATAAAAAATCTCCATAAACGAAAAAAAAGTGTAAGATTGTTAAAAAATATTCATTACGATTTTTACAACATTTTCCACCAAAATTTCGTTTAATTACATAAAAATTAGTTACTAAGAATTGGTCCATGTATTTTTTAATTTGTTTAAACAAATTAATATTGTTTATCTGAAACTTTCCATCTAATAGAGCTAGAGAGTTGTAACTTTTTTCTAATATTGCATCTATTTAAGTTAAGTAAATCCTAATATTAGAAAAAAACTAAAATATAAAAATATAAAAATTGTTTAAACAAATTAATATTGTTTATTTGCAATTTTTCATCTAATTGAGTTACAGGGTTTAAAGAAAAAATTTTATAATTCTGGACCTTCGTTTACTATAAGTTTTGGGTGTTTATAGGCTTAAAATTTTGCAAAATTAAGAAAAAGTTAAACTCTCTAGCTCAATTCGATGAATGATTGCAAATAAACAACATTAGTTTGTTTAACCAATTTTTATAATTGTGGATTTTCGTTTATTATTAATATTCAGCTTTGGTATTCTTAAAAAGTTGCAAAATTAAAAGAAAAGTTTAAATCTAAAGCTCAATAAGATAAAAAGTTGCAAATAAACAATATTAATTTGTTTAAACAATATTTGTGATTGTGGATTTTTGTTTATTATTAATATTAAGCTTTTATAGATTTGAAAAGTTGCAAAATTAAGAGAAAGTTTCAACTCTCTAGCTCAATTAGATGATAAGTTGCAAATAAACAATATTAATTTGTTTTAACAATTTTTAAAATTGTGAATTTTTGTTTATTATTAATATTAAGCTTTCATAGGTTTAAAAAGTTGCAAAATTAAAAAAAAAATTTTAAATGTAAATCTCAATAAGATAAAAAGTTGCAAATAAACAATATTAATTTGTTTAAACAATATTTGTGATTGTGGATTTTTGTTTATTATTAATATTAAGCTTTTATAGATTTGAAAAGTTGCAAAATTAAGAGAAAGTTTCAACTCTCTAGCTCAATTAGATAAAAAATTACAAATAAACAATATTTATTTGTTTAAACAATTTTTATAATTGTGGATTTTTGTTTTTTATTAGTATTAAGCTTTCATAAGCTTGAAAAATTGCAAAATTAAGAGAAAGTTTCAGCACTCTAGCTTAATTAGATGAAAAGTTGCAAATAAACAATATTAATTTGTTTAAACAATTTTAATAATTTTATATTTTAGTTTTTTTCTAATATTAGGCTTTACTTAACTTATATAGTTGCAAAATTAGAAAAAAGTTACAACTTTCTAGCTCTATTAGATGAAAAGTTTCAAATAAACAATATTGATTTGTTTAAACAAATTAAAAAATACATGCAACAATTGTTATTAACTAATTTTTATATCATTAAAGAAAATTTTGGTGGAAAATATTGTTAAAAGTTGTAATGAATATTTTTTAACGATCTTACATTTTTACGATCTTTTTTAGTGAATTGGCACTAACCGGGTTGAGCATTACAAGCCCACTAATTTCCCAGTGGGAAGACCCAACTGGGGCCCACCTTAAATCTGGGAAACCCACATGGGGCCCAACTGGCGCCCACTGAACTTTTCTACACGGGTAGTTCCGAGAAGTTGATCATCTTGGTAAAATGTTTAGCAACTTTCATTTGTTTTTTCGTTTTGAAAAAATATTCCTTGACAAAAAATTTCCTTGAAGTTTTTTTATTATAATTCTTTCAGCACTAAATGAAAAAGGTTCACGCAAAAAAAATTTTGTTTCTAAATGTATTTCTTACAGATATATCTATAAATAAAGAGTGTGCTTGTAATTTTAAAATTCTAAAATTTATAACATGAAATCGTACGGTTCTGTGGATTTGCCCATATAAATAAAAGTGATATGAGAAATGATATTAGAAATGACATCATTTCTAGTCTGAAAATCAGATGTAATTTCTGACGTTATTTCTGATATCATTTTTGTTATCATCCTGATATAAATGACAGAAATGACATCATTTCTAGTCTCAAAATCGGATGTAGTTTCTTATGTAATTTCTGATATTATTTCTGATATCATTTCTGATGTAATTTCTGATATCATTTCTGATGTCATTTCCGATATCAATTTAAAAATCATTTTTATTTATTTACTTATTTATTTATTGACAAAACTTATTGTATTTACGAAATTGTCATTTTTCAGTTTTATCTTTTGGATAAATTGATCGGAAATGATATAGGAAAGGATGTCATTTCTGATATTTTTTATATCATTTCTGTTGTCAGAAATTACATCATTTCCTATGTAAATTCCTTCCAATTTATACCTATCTAAAAGAGAAAACTAAAACATATCGACAATTTCGTAAATGAAACAATTATTTATTAGCACTAAATAAATAAAAATGATATCAGAAATGACATCATTTCTAGTCTCATAATCAGATATAATTACTGATTTTCGATCGTTCAACAGGGATCAGTAAAAAAAATGCCTATAGTCTTATTAAAAATTACTGTTCCACTTTAGGAATTCCTCATTCTAGAATAAAATACACAAGCAACTTGATAAACGACGAGACTTGTTTACAATTCCAATCACCAAGTGTAATATTCTAAGGAAAGCGTGTCTTTGTACAAAATTTGAAAGACAGACAGAAGACATGGTTCTCGAGTGATTGCAAAACGTCTTATAAAGTGCAGAGTTCAATCAATAGGGTCAAAAGTACTAATTCATGAAATAAACAAATAATAGGAGCAGCGGTGCGACCGAGAGGGCAAACTAAGCGAAAAGAAGGAGCGAGCGTGGGTGAGGGAGCGACAGGGTGGGAAAGCCGGAGAGGAGTTTGATCATAAAGTAGGAGGACGCCTGCGCGGATCCCGGGCGGGCGCGGACAGTGCCACAGGAGCCCGGCACCAGGGTTCATAGAGCTTCGCCCGGGTCGTCGCGACGCCGAGCACTCCCCCTGAAATCTCGTTACGCTCGCGAGAGACTCGAGCAATTAAGTTGCCTTCGCCGCGAAATCAGTACGCTCTGTGAAAAATACGTCAACAAATTTTGCCAACACACGAAACATTCCTCTCGTTTATTGTTTCTCATCGAAAAAACAGAGAAAAAAAGAAAAACCGAGGCGCGATTATGTGACCGAGTAAAAAGCCGGAACGTGATCGAGCACATGTTCCGGGATGCACGAGGTCCCGTGGAAAGCGTGCGAGCGATAATCATGGGTAAATATGAGAGAAGCAAGAAGGAAAAGAAAGAGAAGAAGGTGTGATTAACATTGTCCTGAAATGTCATCCTCTTCCAACACGTCGTCGTGGTCGACCTTCTCACCATGAGGACATCCTCTTGCATCAACTACTACGTTCTGTGCCTCGTCTGCTGGATACTCTTGGGCATATCTGGTAAGCCAGTGATTGTGTTTCTTCACTAATAAATTTACCCCCAAAAATTGTGAAACTGTTTTTAAAATTGTTGTGCGTTCTTTAAACCAAAAAAAGTAGTGCAATTCCTAATGTGTGCTAAAATTGGTGAGATTTGGTCACGTGTGATTTTTAGGGGAATAAAAATGTGTTTATGGAAAAGGTGGTCGGGGGAAAGAGGTTACCCAATTGCCGGGTCAGCTGGCACTTTTGGAAGTGTTGTATAATGCATATCAAGCTCTTGAATTGGTTTTCTCTTTATCCAAAGTGGAGACGTTTATCCGGATCTGTCGATCGAATGGGGAAAGAAGTGGGCAAACAACCAAGACTCCTTTTCGTGAGGTGTTCTGCAAACTCCTCTTGAGTTTCTTTGCTACTGCTTTGCAAGTCTCAAGCACTCCTAACCCATGAATCACTCTTGCGATTGCCAAGACTCCTTAAAGAAGATACCGGTGAACTCACTTCGAAACAGCTGAGATAGATCTTCCGCTAAGATCCCCCCAGTGACAAATTACAATACGGAATTAACGATTTCCTGCACTGAAAGATTAAGCACACTCTGCTTTAGTCTTAAATCGGAAAAATATCGTTTCCTGCTTTTTGGAAATTTGAGCCGAAAAATGCGGAATTTAGAATATCTTGTATCTTTTTGTCAAGACCTGAAAAGACTTGTGAACGAGGATTATTATTTTTGTGTGGTATTGGAATTCAAGACTAAAATAGTGATTGATTCAATTACCCTCTAATTGTGAATTGGAAGAATTTTTAAGTGTCATTTTAATACAAAAATTACTATGAGGGTTAAATTGTTCAAACGGAGATAATGTTTTTTACGAAGTCTACAATTGGGTTAACAGTTGCGAAGTTTCTAAACCTCAATTAGTGAAAAACTACTAATTTGACAGTGAAAATTCATTTATTTGAACAGATAGCAATTTTGCTTCTAATAGTTTATTCTCTCAATCTAAATTGGTAATTTTTGAGTATTCAAACTCTCTAAATCTGAATTAGTGATTTTCAACTAATGTATTAGAGAAAAATCGGTTACTATTAAATAGTAAAAACTTTTTCTTATTTTTAGTAAAAAATTACTAATTATAAGTAAAAAAAATTACTAATTATTAATAGAAACCTATTAATTTGAATGTAAAATATCTACTAATTGAAATAGAGAAAGTTTACTTTTTCAAATACTATAGATATTTCACTTTTAAATTAGTAATTTTCTACTAATAATTAGTACTTTTCTATTAAAATTTGGTCAAAGTGTTTACTATTTATTAGTAACCGATTTTTTTCTAACTAGAAAACCACTAACTAAGTTTTAGAGAGAATATTGCCGATTCGTTCATAAAATGAATTAAAAACATTTTGACTAATTTTGAGACAAAAATTATTAATTGGTAGTCATAAACTACTAATTGGTTATTAATTTCAATCAGTATATTTCCACACAATTAGTAGTTTTTAACTTAAAATTGATAGCTTTTAAATAAAAATTAAAAGTTTTTAAACAAAAATTAGTAGTTTTTGACAGCAAGGTAACATTTATTAGATTAATATAACAATCACGGCAATCTCTTATTCGGAATCAGGAAAATATCGGTTACTAATTTAAATTAGTGAAAATTTCTACTATTTTGAATTATCGGCCGATTTTTCACTAATTCAAATTTAGAGAGCATATTTTGTCAAAACCTCTAAATCAAAATTACTGAATTTCTACTAATGAATTAAACAGAAATTACCTAATGCCAAATATTAAAATATTTTACTAACTTTTAGTCGAAAACTGCTAATTTTAAAGTAAAGTATCTAATAATTAAAAAAGTAAACTCACACTTTTCCAATTAATAGATATTTTACTTTCAAATAAACAATTTTCTACTAATTATTAGTAGTTTTTTACTAAAAATGAGTAACATTTTTTACTATTTAGCAGCACTCCCTAAATCTGAATTAGTCAAAAATAACTAATTTGAAAGCAAAATTTCATCAAATAATTATATTACTACAAATCATTTACAATTAGTAAAAAATAACTAATTATTAGTCAAGTTCATTTTTAAGTTAAGTCAAAATAACTAATATTTTAACAAAATTCTGATTACAAATTCATTTAGTCAAATTTTAACTATTTTTTAGTTATTTTTTTACTATTAATTAGTCATGTTTGACTAATAATTAGTTATTTGACTAATAATTAGTTATTTTACACTAATTGCTGAAACAAAAACTCAGCCACGATTTGACTAATAATTAATTATTTTTGACAAATTCAGATTTAGAGAGCACCTTATGTTTCTCTAATTCGTAGAAATATGAATTAGTGGATTTCTACTAATAAATTAGCGAGAAATCGATTACTATTAAATAGTGAAAAATTGCACTATTTTTTACCAAAAAACTACTAATCCATAGAATAAATCTACTAATTTAAAAGTGAAATTGAAATATCAATTAAATGAAATAGTGAATATTTAATTTTTCAATTAGTAGATATTTAACTTTCAAATTAGTAGTTTCCTACTAAATATTAGTGAAGTTTTTCACTATTTAATAGTAACCGATTTTTCGCTGATTCATTAGTAGAAAATCAATAATTTTGATTTAGATAGTAGTCAATTTAAATAAATAATTGCTAAATCCTTAATTATATTTTGAAATAAAACCTTTTTTTTTAAATGCTACAATGAAAAATTAAATTTTAATTGATCAAATTAATACTATAAAATAAATAACTGAAAATTTTAACAAACATGAAATAATTTAAATCGAAATTTTTTTTATTTTGGAAGTTGAGCGAAATAAAACTTTTATCTCCGTTTAAACAATAAAACAATCATATTAAGTTTTGTGTCGAAATAATGGAATGCTCAATCAATAAATTAAATTAATTAACTAAATAACTAATTACAAAATTAATCCATCAGAAACGTGGATTTTATAACATTAGTCTGTATCAATTTGATACAAAATTCACCGTGAAAATAGTTATATTGCTCAAACTGAGAGAAATTCTGTTTTGCTAAATTTCTAAAATTAATGGATTTTCCACTTTAGTGATTATCTATTAATAAATTAGAAGAACTCTTTAAATCTAAATTAGTTAAAAATAACCAATAATTCGTAAAATCGTGGCTGAGTTTTTATTTCAGCAATTAGTTAAAAAGTTATGAGTAAAAAAATGACTAAAAAATAGTTAAAATTTGACTATTTGAATTAGTAAACAAAATTTTACTAAAATATTAGTTATTTTGACATAACCTAAAAGTAATTTGACTAATAATTAGTTATTTTTTACTAAGTGATTAGTAGAAGTATAACTATATGAGTTTTTGCTTTCAAATTATTATAATTTTCTTCTAATATTTAGTAAAATAATTAAAATAGTATCGCAATAAACTAACTGAAGTTGTCAAATTTTAGTTACTATTTCAAGTAGTAGTTTTTAACTAAAAATTAATAGAAAACTACTAAAAATGAGTCAAGTTCTTACTATTTCAATAAATAACCGATATTTTTCTAAATCATTAGTAAAAAATCACTTATTTAGATTTAGAGACAATATAACAATCTTTACGTTGCGTCAAATGACTCCGACTTAAAATTTTACTAATTCGAATTAGTAACTAACTTTTTACTTTACATAAATAAAACTTAACTAATTCAATTAGTAAAAAAAAGTAGTAAAAAAAACTTTATTTAATTAAATGTCACTGACAGTAAAAGTTATTCAATAATTCAAATGAGTGACAATTTTTTCCAATTCAGATTATAGAGTAAATTAAAAATTCACTAATTCTTAGCCAAAAATGCGCAAATAGTTCACTTATCTAAATCTAAATTTTTTTAAAAATGATTTTCTAATTTGAACTATAAAAACTTTACACTAATTTTCAGTAACTTTTCTAAAACTTCAATCGAAATGGTAAATCCTGCTAAATAAAGTAGATAATTTTACTAAAAATTAGTAGAAATATTTGCGGTAATTATTTAGTTAGTAATTCAAATTAGTAAAAATGTCTGCTAAGGTTTTAGTAACTTTTTACAAAACTTTAATCTAAAAAGTAAATACTACTCAATTAAAAGGTGAAATTTGACTACAAATTGACAGAAATAATTCATAATTTAAATTAGTAATTTTTCACTGACTCGGGATTAGAAGTTACTAATTCAAATTAATGAAAATTTCTCCTAATTTTTTTTTAATTTTTAGTAAAATCTTAGTAAAAAGTAGAATCTGCTAATTCAAATAGTAAAATTTTATTAAAAATTCGTGGATATTTTCTCTATTTTGAAATAGAGGCCGATTTTGTACTAACTCAGATTTTAATACAAGTGATTAATTCTATTTATAGGAACACAATAATTAAATTATAACATTGTTTTCAACTTTCATATGATTGTGTCAATCTAGAGAAAAATTATTTCGTTAATTGTAAATGTCCCTATTTGTAGACACGTACCAATTTGTGCACAACTGAGTTTAAATGTTTAAAATAAATACCACACAATATAAAAATAATATAAAAAACAAATTTTTTTAATTTTACCTTTTATATGCTTCGTCTTGATTTATGTTTCATGATTCTTGTTCACTTAGAAAACGAAAAATTAAATATAAACTTTGACCATGTCGTTCGTTTTGACAGGTCATGAAAAATATAACAATCGCCATGCATTTTTCATGTATGTTCACAAATTGGTACAATAACATTATTTCATTAAAACACAATAATTTATTATATTTTGATAATAAAACCTGAATCAAAATCAATTTCAATTCAGAAAAGGATTGGCTTCATTTCAATGCAAAAAATTATTTTCATAGAAGAATTAAAAACTAATTTTTTCTTTATTTATTCTAGTAAAATTCTTAGTAGTGCACTAATTGGGACATTTAGCTTATATATTTTTAATTATTAATTTTATCGCAAATTACCTTTCAAGTAAGCATAAAAACAAAAGAAAACTATTTCTTGGTAGCAAAACTATTAATTTATTTATTAAAATTTATTGATCGAAATGACAATGTTACCAAAGATGTTTGTACTCTATATTTTTTTCATTTATGAAATTACAACAATTTTTTGAAATATTTTCCTCAAAAAACGAAATTTGACTTAAAAAAAAAATTTCTTAAGTTTTACCGACAAGAGAAAAGTGAAATGAGTGATAAATCGGTCACTTATTTATAGTCAAATTTCACTATTTAATTTAGTATAGATTTAAAATTTTTACTAAAGTTTTAGTGAAAAGTGACTAATAATTAGTAGAAATTTGAGTACAGTGAAAATGTTCATATTTCAAGAGAAATTGAATGTAATAATGCATAATTAGTGATGACAAAGGGATTATTGAACCGTAATGTTGAGAATAATTTTTTTTTCTTTTTAATTAATTTTAATTTAAGCTCTAGCTAAACCGCTTAAGTTTAAAACGCTAGTTTTAAAAGAATGGAACTTTAGAAGAGAAGGGTTTTTAAACTGAAGATGACAGGGTTTTTAAAGACGATACAACTTTACAGTAAGATAATGTTTGTAAAAGATGAAATTTGTGAGCACGATAAAGTTTCAAAGTGATGGATTTCAAAGCCTTGAGAGTTATGTGGATGTTATCTTGGTAGAAAATGATACAGTTTCGCATCAATCAAAATTTGAATCTGAATGAACAATGATCCATGAACCGATTATTCAGAAAGGGCATAAGTTATAAAACATAAATGCTAAAAGCATTAATATCGAAATAGATAAACAAGTTAAATAAATGAAAGTAAATAAAAATTTATAATAAATGAAATAATAATAAATAGAAAGGATAAAAAACATTGATAATATATAACGTAATAATTGTAAATAAAAAATGCTGATAAATAATTTTCTGGAAAGAAGTCAAAAGGAAACAGAAAGTATAGTATGAAAAAAACTTCCTTACATTCGAATGTTTTCTTAAACTTAAAATCCTATTTGAAAATCTTTATCAATTTTGTAACCTCCAAGTAATTAGACTTTGAAAATTATTATTTCATTTTAAATGAATTATTAATTATATTCAGCCTTCAATTAACCTCAAATTACGTTACAGCCACTAATTAATTAAATCTCAAATAATATGGATCTGCTTAATAGCAGGAAGCTAAATTGTTTTTACATGAAAAAAAGGAAAGTTTTAAATAAGTTTTTAATCTTAACTAAAAAAAATATTAAATAAAAAATGTACAAGTACTTAACAATTATAATGAATTTGATTAATTAAAATTCAAAAACTGAAAGTAAAAAAAATTTGACAAATTTTAATGAGCGTTAAAATGATCTTTAATTATTTTTCTTTAGTTATATTTCTAACAATTCAAAAAAAAAAAAAAATAGAATAATTAATTTTATTGCGAAAACAAATTAGTTAATGCACTTAATTCTTTAAATGGATCATGTTTATTGAATATTCGAAAATCAAACAAAACGTTTTGTCCAGTAACAATTTTCAAGTGAAACAATTTAACTATTTTAATAATTATCGTTAAACCAATATTGTTGTTTAGTACATATTTCAATTAATTTCGTTAGTCAATTAAGAGCTTTACTCAATTAATTATTATAATTGTGCTAATTGGGCCTTATTATAAATTTATCACTTTGTTTTGAATTCTTGTTCATTACGTAGACAATGAAAATTTCCTTTTCATTTGCCTTTTGTTGATTATTGCATTACATATTAAAGATAATTAAACAAAGAAATGAATCACGTTTAGTCAGTTTCACAAAGTGCATTAATAGAAGCGTATTTCTTTCAAAAATACCCAAATAAAAGAAAATTATTGCCTTTTTTTATGAAGACTAAATATTACTGGAACAGAAATTAAAATCACCTCGTTTTGTACTTTATTAACCAGGAAAAATGATGTACAACAACTTTTATTTTCCGAAAGTGAAACATTTTTCACCTCATTCACTAAATCAAATGTTTTTCATATTTTAATTCCCTCAAAATCAGCAAATTCGGTAATAAAATCTCATTATAAGATAACAAAATTGAAATTTTTATTTTTCAAGTCTATTTTTGTATTAAAAATTATAATTATTTGAAAACCAATTTTTCAATATAATATTTTTAAAAGCATACCGAGGTTCGAAAATGTATAATTATTATAAGATAATTTCCTTCTGTAAATGTGGATAAATTTTCGCTCGCATTTCTCATAATTAAATAATTAAATATTACGTTTTTTGTTCATCAAAGATACGACGAAATGAGCAAGGAATAGCAAACGCAATTAAGATTCGTGCAATTTGCAAGAAAAATAATTGAATCTTTGATTAGTACTAACAGCTTACAAGAACTTTTTAATTACACTATTCTTTTTTTAATGTTAAACCTGGAAATATTCAAAAAGAAAAAAAATGAAAGTGTTTTGCTTCTAAAGAATAAATAAAACCAATTCATAGAATTTCGAACTTGAAAGATCATAAATTCTAAGAATTTTTGGTATTACGTCACTTTCAGATTACTCCCCTAAAGATTTTGACAAATCAATCATTATTGTTACCCTAAATATAAACGTATCCCTTCGATATAATACGTCAATCTTAAATCAGTTGAAAGCTCTTCTGACAGGCATTGAACTCTAAATTCTCTCTTGGCTTTGAAACTAATTCTATCATCAACTCCATCCAAGTTTCCTCGAATAGAGTTAAAATCAAATTCAAGAATTGAAACTATTTCGCTTACTTGATTGGAACCAATTATCTATTGAAAACATACACTGAAAAAATTTTCAATAGCATTATTAACCAAAATCACAGTCAATCTTAAGTTAATAAGGATTCCTAGTATGTCATTTTAGGTTTTTTAATAACTTTAAAAAAAGCAAAATTTTTAAAAATTGCATTATCTCGGAAAAGGTTGAATTGGAGAAAACTATACTAAGGGGGTAGTATTTTAATTATTTAATTTTACTAAATAAATCAGTAGTTGTTTACTGTCGAGTTGGTTATTAATGGCTATTAATTAGTACAAACTATTAATTATTTTAATGAAAGAATAGATGTTTAATTAGTCAAAAATAAGTCATGCAAAAAATGTTGCATCATCATACAATCGTTTATAATTACAAAATAGCGTTGATTATGATTTTACTTACAATTTTTTTATGACACCCATTTCAGTTTAAAAAAGTGAATGACAACATTTTATGCTTTCGTGAATCAGTTAGACGGCAACTAAACTTAATTATCTCATTAGAGCTAACACACCAGTTACTCCTGCTGCGTTAACTTAAACATCAAAATGATTAGGCTACTCAGTATCCTTTAAGCAAATAATGTCACTACTTCTTTGTTCACTTGTTAAATTTTTCATTAACATTTTTTTATAATTTTATACATCCATTTAACCATTAAACTAAATAGTCCTCTTTTAAATTCAATTATTTTTCATTACCTTGTCATTTAATTGAAAATTCAATTTCCAGACAATGTTCTTGCAAATCGTAAACAGTCTAAATGAGTTGATTGAACAGAAAAAAATTCATTTTGAAAGAAAAATAAAATGGAAAAAAATGAGTATAAAGAAAATAATCAGAAAATATAAAAATCAAAAAGGATTTTGCACTAGAATTAATTATGTGCTTACTGTCAAACATGTCGCGCAAATTAACAGTTTGAATAAATGAAATTCCGTTGCGAATCCGTTTCACAGTGAATGACTTTTATTCCATTCATTACTGCCAACGTGATTTTTAATAAATTGATTTTCACTGAAAATCAATGGAATCTATTTTAATTGATGAAAATTGTCGCCAACTATACAATCGAGCTTTTATTTACAATATTAATTGTCTTTATTGTACAGACTGATAAAAATTTATGGAAATTTTGAAAAATGTAGTCAAGGTCGGTTAAGGTCGGTTTTCTTAAATGCCCAACATCAAAGACTATATTATAAATAAGAAAAGCCATTGATAAAACTTTATTTTATGAAAAAAGCATAAAACGAATATTAACAAAAACGAGAATAAAAGTTTAGTAACACAACCTTTTCAAAGTGGGTTATGCGTCACTGTCAGTAACAATATTTTTCTACTTACATTACACTTGATTCTTAAAATATAAATATTTCTTCCAAGGGATATTTTTAAAAATATTTCTAGAAAAATTTATTAAAGGCTCTAATATTTTTAAAACTAAAATACTGTTTTTATCTCTATAATTAACTTTTTTAATCTTACCGAATAGAGTAGATTAATTTTAGTAAAAAATATCTGTTTTAAAGTAATGTTATCTCTCATATTTTTCATAAAACAAATTCTATAACAGCACTCTCATGCTATTTGGTAAAATAAAAATTTATGACAACTTTTAAAAACTGTTTAGCAGTCGCTTTTAATTTTTTACGATTATACATATATTAAGTGTAAACTTTTCAAGCATTTAATAAAATACTACAATATTATAATTAAAATCAAAGTTACTAAATAGACAGGTGAGGTTAATTTAAATTTTAAAACTCATAAAAATAATAATCCAAGAGCTTTTTTTGTTTCAAACTGACTTTGATTTGAGGGATTTCATTTTATACAGCTTTAATTAACCGAGTTAGTTCTAATTTTATATATGATTAAAAGTTAATTGAATTAAATTTTACTCTTCTTAGTTTAATTTTTCCCTTAATTAAAAAATGTAATTTAATTGCGAACAATTAAATAAAAATGAAAGCTAATTAAAGTTGTCCCTAAAACTTTAAATTGAAATGGTAGACTGGTTTAATACATAATTTTTTTTTTTATTTGATCATTTAGTTTTTCGCGAACGAGCATTAATATGAAAAGTTTGCTAATTACTCGGGAAAATATGCAATCAAGTGAAAATATCTGCATCGCAGGAGCACAGCAGGTGTGAGAAAGCGTTATAAACCGTATAGACCCTTCTCGTAAAATGTCTCTTCGACACTTTGCTAAGTCGATTGGATGACTGCAGGGATTTTTGACATAAGAAGCATCACGGAAAGTAGAAAAGTGTATATATTTACTCTTACGTGACCCTCCGATGCTCAGATTTAACGAAGACTTATTTAGCTCAAACCGAAACAACTGTCTCTTTAGACTCGATCAGCTGAGTGCGGGGAAAAGAAGAGAACAAATGACAAAACACTCACATTTGTCAGGCTTCACGATGGTAGTACGTAGGGGCCTTTCTTGACATTTGTCAAGATTTTATTTGAGTTATGGTATAAGAAGGGGTCACCGGCGCATTTTTATCATAAGCGGAAGGAGTAGTCGACAGTGAATGAATATCCAGATAATAAAACGCAGTAAAAAGAATTGAAATGCAGTTTATTAAAATAAAAAATTAAATAATAATAATCTTCGTAAACTCCTGAAGTTAGTTAGTATTTATTATTTATTCATCTTTTTCTGTCCACGTTTTAAAGTCTGAAGTGAAGTTAGTTAGTATTAATATTTATTCATATTTTTCTGTATACGTTTTAAAAACTCAAGTGAAGTTAGTCCCTGTTATTATATTTTGTGCTGGTTTTTAATTGTCATTTGTGTAAAAAAAAAGATTCGAAAAATGCTTTAAAAATTTATTATGGTTTTTGAAGAAGTTTAAAATATATACACATGCAATTAATTTCCTAAATTTTCAGTTGTTATCTCAAATTTAGATTATTGTCATCAATTTTCCATTATATAACGATTTTTTAATTATTGTCTTTTGCTTAAAAATAAATTCTGCAATTTTTCTTGATTTTCATCAATATCATTACAATTATATTCATTATTTTGGCATTTCTTTTAAAAATTTCAATTATTTATCCGATATTGCAATTATTTTCATCAATTTTCGTTATTTCTAAGATTTTTTAATTATTCTCTTTAATTAAAATTTTTTAAGTAATTTTGTAATTACTTTTTTTTTAAACAATTTACTCTATGATTTTTTCAGTTATTTCTCTGAAATTTTATTGAATGTTTTTAATTTTTCATATTTAAATTATTTTCATCATAATTCAATTTTCTTTCTCAATTTTAAATTATTTTCTTTTGTTATTAGAATTTCAATGTTTTTTTTCATTAATTATTATCGTAAATTTCAATTATTTTTAGCATTCTTACAGTCTTTTCTCCAATTTTTAGTTATTCTCATTTTCTAAAATTATTTTCTAAGATTTTTAAGAATTATTCCAAAATTTCAATTGTTTTCTCAAATTTTTAGTTAGTTTCTTTTTTTTTAATTGATTTCTAAGATCTTCATGCATATTTTTTAAATTCCAATTATTTTTTCTTTATTTAAAAAAAATTCTGTAGTTTTTTCAATTATCACACTTAAATGTCATTTATTTTTTACAACTTATCATTTTTTGTATCATATTTTAATTATTTTCGTCAAGTTTTAAAATTTAAAAACATTTTTCAATTATTTTCCAAAAAGGTTTAACTTATTTCTCTTTAATTAAAACTTGTTCTGTTCAATTTTAAATTAGGTTTATCTTTTTTCATTTATTTTCTCTAATTTTTAATTATTTTCTTTTATTTCAATGAACTTCTGAAAGTTTTCAGTATTTTTCTCAAATTTTGTTTAACTTTCCTTTATTTAAAATATTTTATGTAATTTGTTTAATTATTTTCTCAAATTTTAATTATTTTTTTTAATTTTAATTTATTTATCTCAATTTTTAACAATGTTTTTACAATTTTCAATTATTTTCTCTAATCTTTCATTATTCATTTTGTTTTAATTTACTTTTAAAACTCTCAAGTATTTTTCTCAAATTTAAATTATTTTCTTTATGTTTAAAACATTTTTATGATTGTTTAAATTAATTTCTCCAATTTTTAATTGATTTCATTTTTTTTTTTTTAATTAATTTACAAAATTTGCAATGTTTTTGTTTAATTTTAATTATTTTTTGCAATTCTTTTTAATTCTAAAGTACTATGAATTTTGTCCCAAATAAATATTTATTTTATTTATGTTAATTAATTTTTAAATATTATGTTTAGAATATTTATTTTTTTTTATTAGATAAATATTATTTACCGATTTGTTATATTTATTATTGTATTTTATAATTTCTAAAATGTACAAAAAACTAATCGCGCGCTGGCGCGCGTTTATTTTTGCTAGTTTAATAATAATAATCTCCGTAAACTCCTGAAGTTAGTTAGTATTTATTATTTATTCATCTTTTTCTGTCCACGTTTTAAAGTCTGAAGTGAAGTTAGTTAGTATTAATATTTATTCATCTTTTTCTAACCACGTTTTAAAAACTGAAGTGACGTTAGTCCCTGTTATTTTATTGATTTTGACTCTCTTTAAAAGGAAATATTTTAAAATTTGAATTGAAAGAATAAGGTAACCTTCTTCTCTAGTATCGTGATGTGCTGGTTTTTAATTGTCATTTGAGCAGAAAAAAGTTTCAAAAAATGCTTTAAAAATTTATCATGGTTTTTGAAGAAGTTTAAAATATATACACATGCAATTAATTTCTTAAATTTTCAGTTATTATCTCAAATTTAGATTATTGTCATCAATTTTTCATTATATAACGATTTTTTAATTATTTTCTTTTGCTTAAAAATAAATTCTGCAATTTTTCTTGATTTTCATCAATATTATTATAATTATATTCATTATTTTGGCATTACTTTTAAAAATTCCAATTATTTATCCGATATTACAATTCTTTTCATCAATTTTCGTTATTTATGCGATTTTTTAATTATTCTTTTTATTTAAAATTTGTTGGGTAATTTTGGAATTATTATTTTTTTTAAACATATATTCTATGATTTTTTCAGTTAGTTCTCTCAAATTTTATAGAATGTTTTCAATTTTTCATATTTAAATTATTTTCATCATAATTCAATTTTCTTTCCCAATCTTAAATTATTTTCAGCATATTTCAATTGTTTTTTTCAATTTTTAATTAATTTTATCATTTTTCAATTATGTTTCTCGATTTCATATTTAAATTATTTTCATCATAATTCAATTTTTTTTCACAATTTTATATTATTTTCAGCATATTTCAATTATTTTTTCAATTTGGAATTAATTTTATCATTTTTAAATTATTTTTCTCGATTGTTAATTATTATTCTCAGTTTCTAAAATTTTTTCTAATATTTTTAAATATTTTTCTGAAAATTAAAATATTTTCTTCAATTTTTAATTATTTTCTTTTGTTATTAGAATTTCAATGTTTTTTTTCATTAATTATTATCGTAAATTTCAATTATTTTTAGCATTCTTACAGTCTTTTCTTCAATTTTGAGTTATTCTCATCTTCTAAAATTATTTTCTAAGATTTTTCAGTATTTTTCTGAAAATTTAAATATTTTCTTCAATTTCTAATTATTTTCATTTGTTTTCATAATTTCCAAAAAATTTTATTAATTATCGTAAATTTCCATTATTTTTAGCATTCTTCCAGTCTTTTCTCCAATTTTTAGTTATTCCCATTTTCTAAAATTATTTTCTAAGATTTTTAAGTATTTTTCTGAAAATTCAAATATTTTCTTCAATTTCGAATTATTTTCATTTGTTTTCATAATTTCCAAAAAATTTTTATTAATTATCATAAATTTCCATTATTTTTAGAAATAATGTCAAGTCTTTTCTCCTATTTTTAGTTATTCTCATCTTCTAAAATTATTTTCTAAGATTTTTCAGTATTTTTCTGAAAATTCAAATATTTTCTTCAATTTCTAATTATTTTCATTTGTTTTCATAATTTCCAAAATTTTTTATTAATTATCGTAAATTTCCATTGTTTTTAGCATTCTTCCAGTCTTTTCTCCAATTTTTAGTTATTCTCATTTTCTAAAATTGTTTTCTAAGATTTTTAAGAATTTTTATAAAATTTCAATTGTTTTCTTCAGTTTATAATTATTTTCATTTCTTTTCATAATTCAAAAATTTTTTTATTAATTATCGTAAATTTCAATTACTTTCAACTTATTTCTTCAATTCTTTTCTCCAATTTTTTGTTATTTTCTTTTTTTTAATTGATTTCTAAGATCATCATGTATTTTTTCAAATTTCAATTATTTTTTCTTTATTTAAAAAAAATTCTATAGTTCTTTCAATTATCACATTTAAATGTCATTTATTTTTTACAACTTATCATTGTTTGTATTATATTTTAATTATTTTCGGCAAGTTATAAAATTTAAAGACATTTTTCAATTATTTTCCAAAATTTATTTCCTTCAATTTTCAATTCTTTACATTTGTTTCATTATTTTTAAAAATTGTTAACTATTTATCTGACTTTTCAATTATTTCATTATTATTTATATTATTTTTTATATCATTTTCTTCAATTTTCAATTACTTTCGTTCTTTTTTTCGTTCTTTTTCATAATTGCCAAAAAGTTTTTACTTATTTCTTTTTAATTAAATCTAGTTCTGTTCAATTTTAAATAATGTTTATCTTTGTTCATTTATTTTCTCTAATTTTTAATTATTTTCTTTTATTTCAATGAACTTCTGAAAGTTTTAAGTATTTTTCTCAAATTTTGTTTAACTTTCCTTTATTTAAAATATTTTATGTAATTTGTTTAATTATTTTCTCAAATTTTAATTATTTGTTTTAATTTATTTATCTCAATTTTTAACCATATCTTTTCAATTATTTTCTATAATTGTTCATTATTCAATTTTGTTTTAATTTACTTTTAAGATTCTCAAGTATTTTTCTCAAATTTAAATTATTTTCTTTATGTTTAAAACATTTTTATGATTGTTTAAATTTCCTTCCTCAATTTTTAATTGATTTCATTTTTTTTCAATTAATTTGCAAAATTTGCAGTTATTTTGTTTAATTTCAATTATTTTTTGCAATTCCTTTGAATTCGAAATTATTATAAGTTTTGTCCTAAATAAATATTTATTTTATTTAGGCGCTAAACTTGAGTGAAGAATTGAAGATTCCGGAAATTTTCGTCGCAAAAGTTGATTGAATATTTAAATTAAAGTTTCGTGAAATTTTTGTCGCAAAAGTTGATTGAACATGTAAATTAAATATTAGTTAAATTTTTGGTGCGAAGGTTAATTAAACATTTAAGTAAATATTTACTAAATGTTGAGCGGAAAGTTGATTGAATGAACAAGTAAATTAAGCAGTAATTAAATGAATATAAACACATTTATTACACAGAATTTGGAGATTCTGTAAAACTTCATAAATCCTTAATGTAATAATGTTTAATAAATGTGTTTATATTCAATTAAATACTGTTTAATTTACTTCTTCAACCTCTACTTAATATAATTTTTTTTATTCAGTCAACTTTCTCTCAACATCTAGCAACTTAAATATTTAATTAACCTTCGCGCCAAAAATTTAACGAATATTTAATTTTAACGTTCAATCAACTTTCGCGACAAAACACTAACGATTAAATTTGATTTAAATGTTCAGTCAACTTTCGAGGCGAAAATTTCACGAAACTTTAATTTAAATATTTACTCAACTTTTGTGACGAAAATTTTAGGAAAATTGAATTTCAATCTTCAGTCAAGTTTTGCGCCAAACATTTATTCAATCGAGATATTTACACCTTTACACAATTTTCGCTAAACTTTTCAATTAAATATTACGAAGTTTGCAAATTAATCATTACTAAATTTTCAGGAAATTTTTGGTGCTGTGGAAATGTAATTTGAGCATTTTCTGTTATAATTATAATTAAAAATATAAATATAAATAAAAAATTATGTAATTTATAGTTGTTTATTAAATTTTTATGAATTTGGACTTATTTAAAAAAAAAAGTATATTAATAATATATCTCCAATTCGGTTGGATATTAATGTAATTATACTTGAATTTAAAGAAATTTTATTTTGATAATAAATAATTAGACAGTATGAGATTGACCCTAATCCGTCTCATCAAGAAAAAGTTTTATTATAATTTGTTTTTAAATCCGCATTTATTAATTTTGTTAAAAACTATTAACAGGGCCTTTTGCGGTATTTTTTATTAAAATATTAAAACGATACTTTTCGACTCGTTTGAGTCCTCATCAAGTTAAGAGATTTATCAGATTCTTAAAAACACATGTAATAAAATAATGAAATAGAAATTTGAGGTTATAAATTATATTATAGCAAAATAAACATGTTTTCAATTATTATAAAATATAAAATTACTTTTAAAAACTCCATTCTTTTTGTATGTTATTAAATCCAAATAGAAATTTATGGACTACATTTTGATTTTATTTTATTTATATGAATTATTTTTATGAAATAACATATCGATTTTAAAAGAGAAATTAAAGGATTAATGAAGTTAGAAAACATCATTAAACCGATTAAACGATTTTAATTCAATATCTAATTAGCGGAATATAATTTAACTTTTAAATATCGAAATGTCTAAATTTAAAAAAAAATTTAATCATTGGATAATATGTTTTACTTAAATATGCAATATCTTGATTAAAATTAACAGTTTTTTCAGAATTACTTTAAATATAAATTATTTCAAGGTGTTTTCTTTTAAATTCATTTTGTTCATTATCTAATTTTATTAATAATTATGTTTTAATGTTTGTTTACCATAAGTTTCTTCTGATTTTAATAATGCAAAAATTTTAGATAATGAACAAAATTAATTTAAAAGAAAACACCTTAAAATAATTTATATAGAAAGTAATTCTGGAAAAACTGTAAATTTAAAAAAAAAATTTTTAATTTAGAAATTTAGACATTTTGATATTAAAAACTCAAATTATTTCCCGCTAATTAGATATTGAATTAAAATCGTTTAACCGAATAAATGATCTTTTCTAACTTCATTAGTCCTTTAATTTCTTTTTTAAAATCGAAATTTAGTGTGAAATTTTTTTTGGCAAAAACGATATTTTTTTAAAAAAAATGAGTAAAAAAATTTGGCTATGTACTTTCAAAAATCCCTATGTCCAAATTTAGAAATTTATGAGCTTAATTCGTCATTCAAATTTTATTCAAATCCGTTAAGGCGTTCTCGAGATATCTTGGCGACACAAAATTGACCACTCACACACACACATCTGAACATCTTCTTAAATATGAAAATTTAAGCTTTTTAGGCGAATGTAGTAAGTCGAAAATAGATCGATTAGACCGATCTTTATAAAATCGAAAAGCTTAACGATTATATTATTATTAAAATTTATTTTTAAGAAAAGTTGTAAATCGCAAAAAAAAATACATCTATTTATTTACTGTAAATATTTTTCGCAAGAATGATAATTTTTTAGATAAACGCAAATTATTCGCAGTCAGTTTAGTTGAAAACGTTGTAACTAAATAGAATTCTGCGTTTTTCAAATGGCTTGGAGATTTTTTGCATTATACTTAAAAATTAATCAGTTTTGGTAAAAATGCATAAAACATAAAATGTGTATTTTAGTAAGATCTGCAACTTTCGTCTTAAAAGTTTTTTCAAATTTTGCATATTTTATGAGATCAACGTAGCAAATGATATTTGAGCCTTCAGAACTACTTTCAAACTTTAAAATAGATTTTTTCGAAAACTATCAGAAATATAAAAAAATGTATGGAATATAAAATGTGTATTTTAATAAGGTCTATCAGTTTTGTCTAAAACATTTTTACAAATTTTGTATACTAACAGAGATAAATGCAAAAAACTATAATTTTCATGACTTTTTCAACATTTTTACTATGAAATTAGCAATTTAATATTGTAATTAAATATACGCTTGTATCCAGACAAATAAAAAAATTCGACATCCTCTAATCTGAAATACACAAATTAATTTTTTCTTTTCTTCACGGAAAACTTTGTGATTAAGACACTTTTCTAAAAAATAGATTACAAAATAGATTTCTAATTCCATGAAACTATTCGTAAATAAATTTTGCAACTGAAAATAGAGAAGGGAATTCATTTCTTAAAATATCCAAATTGATTATTTGGTATGTAGAACAAATATTTTTGATCAAATTTGAATATAGAAACAGATATCGAACTTCATTCATTTAAACTTTCAAAACTTGAAATTAATTAAGTTAAAATTAAACAAGCATTCCTCTGAATATACATACCAATCTTTCGTCAATATGTTGTCTTGGAAAATTATTGGTAAAGCAAGAATCTAGAATATCAGCCAAGAGGTGGACTGAGGTGGACAAATATTGACTTCCAAGTATTGATTGAATTAAAATTGTCTACTTGATAAAACAAGCTTTGATCTGAATATTACCTGTGCCTTAAACTTTTGATCTTACCTGAACGCTTTAAGCCAAACGTGAGTTTAAAGCGAGACTCTTTTAAAAATTTTCAACCAGAGATCTTTTCTCTGTGAGATTTTATTTCCGCAATTCTGAACCGATGGTTTTTATTCGGACGGAATTATGTCGATACAGTAAAAATGCAAACTGAAAGAAAATGCTTACACTAAAGTTTTCTAAAATATTTTCCGATTTAGAGAAAATAGAATGTAAAAACGAAAATTTGTGTGGGAGATTTTTAGTTCTTAAAGCGAGCATATGTCTTATAAAATATACAAAAATATATGAAACCTGTTCCAAATTCTAGTGGAGAACAAAAATAGTTTTGCAAATGTTTGTTTTAAAGTTTACTACACTTTCCTTGTTCCAATATTTCAAATTTTGACACTTTTTTTTAAAATCGTAAAATACGTAAGTAAAATTTATGGAGCAATTGTTTTCAGTGCATACGGTACGTTTTACTACATTTTTTCTGCAAACTTGGGTTATAAAATGGAAATCGAATATTTAATGTTCACTTTATCAATTTTCGTAATGATTATATTATAAAGGAGAGCTGCAAAAAGTGGCGATTTTGGCTCCGGCATCTCATATATTCATGTAGATTATTATCTAATATAGAAGCCATGGAAGCAAATTCTGTGCTTCCTCTGACAAATTGCAAAAAATAATAATTTCTTAAAGATATATTATTCAAAATATTTTTTTAAATTATATATATATTCAGAAATTGTTAAAAAATACACATAATGTGGATAAATTCTAAAGACACACACTTAAATTTAAATTACAAAAATAAAAAAAAAAATTCTAGTGACAGAGATTCGAACCCTGAAATTTGAGCATTGAATACGAAGCCTTAATCGTCGCGGCTAACATTTCTAAACTAGTAATAATTCACTAAATATAAAAATATTGCTTTTTTACGTATATTTTTTTATTCTCTTGACAATTTTAAATCTCTGAACACTTCTACTTTACAAAATCTTTTTTTTTTTCTAAATCCAAATAAAAAAATTCTTTTAAAAATCTACTTTTAAAATTATTTTGTTGAAATTGAACGATAAACGTTATTTTATCTCTTTTTTGTTAAATCTCACCATGTTCCTATCGACTTCTCGGTTTTAAAAAAGAGGGTTTTGTAAACAGTGAAAAGTAAACTTTGAAGTCCGTTTGTTTTGTGGCGGAATTCAGTCATCCGTTTCACTATGACTCGCCATCTGATGGTTAAAACGGGTACTACAATTATGAGGTTTGTTTTCTCAAGTTCCATTTCAAATTTACGCTAGAAGTCATTTACTTTTTTATTGATTTTTACTGTCCCGAATATCATGTTACTTTGAATAATAAAATAAAAAACTTTTTTTCTTTGACAGTAATTATTTCAATAATTACCAATTCTACACTCGGCGTAAAATAAATTATTAATTTATTAAAAGGTTCAGTTGAACTTTTGATAAAATGTTCAACTTTACTTTTTGCCGTAATAGTTCTGAACACGTAGCATAAAAGTGTCAATTGGTACCGAGTCCAGCAAGCAATAGTTTCCAAGATATAGAACTTTTAAGTTAGGATTTTTATATAGAAATCCTAACTTTAGAATTGTCCTACGTCAACAAGATTTTTAGTTTTAGTAGAAAGGAAAAAACAAGAGAATACTTTTTTGTGAAAAATTGATAAACAACGAAACTATTTAGAACTATGTGCTTTAAAACTAATTGTCAGAATTTTATATATCTTTTTTTTTTAGTCAAGCAAATAACCCATTATTTGCCTTAAATAATTTGTTTTCCTAACTATTAATTTTTGTTATTTACCGTGTCAATTCTAGTAAAGTTTGTTTTATAACTTTTTAACGTGTCTTTTTTTTAATTTAACATTTTCACGTACAAATAAGACGAAAGCTTCCTTCTAACCCAATATTTGGCAAGGTTTTATCAGAATATTTTTGTTATTTCATTTCATGAAAACGAGAAAATATAACGAACTCATATTAAACAAGAGTCTTTTAATTAAATTTGGACTGAAAACTGAAAATACGCACATTTTTCAGGTAGATTAATTATTCTGTTTGAGAGGAATAAACAGTAGTCCAAAATGTACGTTTCAACCATCATTTTCTTGTTGAATTTCATAACCTATATTATTTCTTTCAAAAAATTGACGATAAATTGATTAATTCTCAATTTTAATTGATTAATTTATGACTCTCTGGGGGAGAATTTTTTTTTTCTAAATTATTGGTTCTAAGAAAAACCTCTTTTGAAACGGTTTCAACTATATGCACTTTAAATTTACGAATTAATTCATCAACGATCTTTTCGCCTGCTGTAATTGTTGAAAAAACCTCGAATAACTTTTGAACAGTTTTTTTTAATTTTTGTTACAATTTAATTATAATCTTATAAAGCTCTCAGAGCAGAAAAATTTTATCTACAGTTTCATGTACGTTCTACTTTATTATCAAATTATTTTTCAACACGAATTTTTAAACTAAAAAAATAACAAAGTCCTTGTAAAAAGTGCTCGCTATATTAGGGGAAAATATGAGAAGTCCCTGATACGGAAAAAGTTTAGTTATGTAGTTGCTTAGAAACTTCTACTAGCATTTTAAAAACTTTCACGTTATATTAATATTGTTGAGGAATTATGAAGCGATGGTGTTTTTTAGCTTTATAGTGATTTAGGTATCATGTTATAATTTATAATAAAGTTTAGTTTAACATTAGGCATTAAGTAAATTGTCGAAAAACTCATGTTCAAATTGCAGTAGTTGCAGAAGTTACATAAAACAATAAAAATCAAAATTTCATTTTAAAAAATGGAAGATCCATTGTTTCTAGAAATTCCAGGTAAAATATATACTTTATATAGACCAGTTAGTTAGTTTTCCATTCTAGAATATCCGATCAAAAAAATCTATGGTTACAATTTAATTGAAATTTTAGAAGCTACAGAAAAAAAAACAATTTTAAATATAAAAAACCCAGAATCGTTTTTAAACAAAGAATATGATTTTTCATGTTCATATTTTTCACAATCTTTCAATTTTTAAAAATTAGAGCAATTATTATTATGTTCAGTTTATAAAAAATTTGCTTCCATCTTCCATTTAAGTAAAAGGTTTGTTTTCTCATAAACGATGCGAAAGAATAATAAGACGAAATTGATTTCAATTTCGTAAAAAATGAAAAATCAACATTAATTCTATTAATTTCTGTGAAAAAATACTCTTTATATAAACCAGTTAACTCGTTTTTAATTGGAGAATATTTTATTTGAAGGAATTATCAATAAAAAAATGACAATTGTCAAAGTTACATTAAAAAAGCAAAATGAAAATTTGATTAAAAGTTAAGAATCTCCTTTGTTTCTTCAAATATCAGATAAAATCGTTCGTTTCTTAACCTCAAATATTTTTTTCAAAGGAACTTTGGATGAAAAATAGAAATTGGAGAAGTTATTAAAAGAAAATTGATTTTAAATGGCATTAAAAGTGAAAAATCCTGAATTACGTATTGTATGAATTTTTAAGAATTACATAATTTATAGGCCAATAAATTCGTTTTGAAACAAGGTGTCTGGTTTTTTTTTATTTATAAAGACATACAAAATTCAGCAAATGAATAATTTTTTGCGAAAAACGATATTTTAGGAAAAAAATGGTGTTTAAAAAATGTATTTAATATTTTTAAAAAATCTCTGTTTCATAATTAGATACTTATAAGTCTATTATGCCTATAAAATTTTACTGAAATCCGTTAAAACGTTAAGAAATACAGAATGGAATTAGGAATGTAAAATCCGGAATATATAATTCGGGACTAGGAGTACGTAATGGGGGTTAAAAATTTTTCATGCACGGTTAACATCATTTACATATAACTTTCAAACCAATTAAGATAATTAAGTTTTCTTTGGCTTATTTTGAAGTTAAAAGTTCAAGCTTTTATTAAGCTTAATTATAAAAATTTCCTAATATTTCTCTAGAAAATGCAACTTACCAAACTTGAACAATGAAAAATCACTGAAAACGAAAAATTCACCTATCTTTATCACATCAAATCTCTGTTTCTATTAATCAAAAATGCTTCAGGTTACGATTATTTGACGACAAATTTTAAAAGCTTTCTAATGATGTATAAAAAACTTAATTTTGCTAATTTGCAACAGAGTTATCAACATTTAAAGATGAATGGTATTGATACAACTTACACCATATGTGAAATAAAAGCAAATGTGAGAGCCAGTTCCTGGAATATTCGTATTGCCAATTCAGCTATATAGAATTTGAAATTCAAACAGACGATTCGTAACTGAATAACCATACTAATTGTTGAATTGAATCCAGCAAAGCTGAAATAACTGTACTATATATTACTAATTCAACCAAAACAGGTCAACCATAATCTTATACCTAATATTACCACAAGCTACTTCTTTCCGTCTATGCAATCATTTAGATTATGCTTTTGGATGATGATATTGATTACGCTATTAATTTAATAAAAAATTTGTTCTGATTGTCTTATATTAAACGCATAAAAAATATTTTTAATACTAGGTATAAATGTAATGCACAAGGTTTTGATATATCTTTTGCAATCACTTGTATTTGCATTATTAATACAGTGTTATTAACAATTTAGATCCAGCTATTGCAAATAACTTCAAATACTAGTTACTGAAAATTCATGTATGTAAATGAATAGCAATATGCATAATAATTGTAAAGAAGTGCCAAAAGTTTTACAATCAAATTTTTTTTTTAAATCTTATGCTAAGGGATGAGACATCTCAAATTTAATAATCTAAACTCTATTCTTGGTGGATCGTTTCGGCATTCAATTGAATTTAACCGATTGATTCAATTACGAGAACAGGGTCAGTCCAATCCCAAAGTTCTCGACAGAATACGGATTAGAAAGAGAGACGAATTTAACCAATTCTTAATATACTTTTTTGGTTGTATTTCATTTACTTTTTCTTCCTCTATACCATTTCATGTCTCAATCCTGCTATCTCATCTAGAATAAGTAACAATGTTTCTCAACAAACGTCATAACTCATAAATTTAATACACTCATTTTCATTGTTCAATTTCTGGAATTATTTTTTGGTTCTTTATTCTTTTTAAAATACTAAAAATCTCACGCACAAAAGTATTTATTATTAAGCTTTCACTGCTTTGTGTTTTTGATTTATTACATTCTTCCTATTTTCATAAAATCTAGTAGAAATAAAAGGAAATTTAAATTTTAAAAATTTTTTAAAAATCAGTTTTTTAAATTTTCATTTTGTAATTAAATTCTGCGTTAAAAAATGCAGAACATATAGAGAACTGTTATTATCCTTAATTCTTGCTAATTAAACAAAAGATATTAATTGCATATAATTCTATTTCTTTTTTTCATACCTCGTATTCAGAAATGTAATTTAGTAATCTAAAATCTTTTCCAAATCGAAATTTTATTCAGTCAACCTTATCACGACGAATCGTTCGACCCAGTTTAAACTCTGATTCTCTTTTCTTTCTACGGATTTGGATGCAAATATTCATAAATATTTTGTCAACTTTTAGGAATATTTTAAATTTATTCATTTTAAAGTATGATATGGAAATTTCAATTAAAAATGTAAGGATCGATAGAGGGTAATAAAACTAAAGTCGAAGGAAATTATTTTCGCTTGTAGAAATTTTAATATTTTAAAATCAATTATTTAGTCTTATTATTAAAAATATTAGTTCTTCATACAATGCTTACAATTTACTTCAATATACATACGCGTTTATTTATAGAAATAATCCCCTCAATCACGCAATCATAAATTCCGTTACATTCATCATTCTCATTTTGCACTCATGTCAAAGATAATTAATAAAGTTAATCGTCAAAAGCTACTTAATATAGATCCATAAATGTTGATTGATGGTTTTTGGAATTACTGAAATTTCGTGACGATAATTACCAAAAATAGTTTTAAAAGCATGTTTAAAACAGTTTATCTAAATTATTTAAATCTTTTACTTAGTTTATTTATTTTTTTTTAATATATAAATTAATTAATTTAATAGCGGTTTTATTTTTTTTTATTTCTGTATACACAAGAAATTGACATAATTGCATTATATTTTCCTTTCTTTCTCGTACCTTTGGGGCAAATCTTTATTCATATAAAAATATACAAAGTAAAAAACACAAGCATAAAAAAGTAATGTGATGACAGAATGGTATTTGTAGAAGGGAATTAATTTATTAAAAAAAAAAGTTACTACAATACAAGGGGTTCATTGAATGACTGTCTGAAATACCGAAGAAAGCATGAAAATGGAAGATCGACTTTTTGTCGAGCTTTTTGCGCGCCCTGATTTTGCAAGTGGGTACTTACTTTTCTGCAACGTTAATGATAGTCATTGTTCTCAAGGTATAGAAATGAAGACATTTCTCCAACTGCTAATTGTGGTAAATAATCGTGCTGCATGAATAACAAAAGACATTTTTTTTACCTTGAGATTGTTTATCTATTATTGTTCTCTAAACGCAGAACACTGTTGTCGAGTGATAAACGATGTACAAATGAGAAATTAGGCCAAGGGAAAAATTGAAATATCATTTTACTTTTGCCACAAGACAAATTATTATATTAATCGAATTCTTAATACTCTGTTTTTAAGCATGTAAAAAGTGGAAAAATAGTTACCAATCATATATTATTTATTAATTTACTGTCCGAAAATATAATAATTATCAAAATGACTTTTCAACATAAAGACTATGATGAATTAATTTTTTTAAATTATAAGTTATTACTGGTTATATTATGAATAAAGAGAATTAAACTTGCATTGAGATAAATTCAACCACGTAAACATATTACATTACATATTAGAATAGCTAGATACTAAAATGGAATAATTAGAAAAGAAGAAATTTTAGTAGAAAAAATTATAGAGTTAAGAAATTAACTGGAACTTTTTAAAAAATAACAAAAAATAAGAAAGTAACTAGAAAATATAGAATAAACTGGAAAGTGAGTAAATATATCTGGAAATTGCAGGAAAATCTCTAATCAATGCTTAAAAATTGCTAGATGTTAAATTACAAATTAATATATCTATATAAAAAATAACTGGACATTAGGAAATGTCATTTTATAATGTGAAAAAAATTTTATTTTGTAATTAAAAGCTAAAGTTGTTGAATTGACCCAAAGAAAGAAAGCGTAAAAAAATAAAAAACGAAAATAACTAGAAAAATAAAAAAATACTACAAGTTGAAAAGAAAGTGTGCTCTAATATTGAAGGTAAATACTTTGTATAAAAGCATCTAAGAATATAATAAAATTATCATGTTATCTACTATTAAAATCAAGTGAAATGTATTTAAATATCCCTTAATAAATGATATAGCATTGAAAAAGTTATTAAATAAGAAATACTTTATAAAACGATCTTTCACAAATTAAAGAATTTCGTGGATCTAAATAAATTATCAGTTAGATCCTTTTTCAAGTATAAAAACCGTTTTCGCTATTTTTTAACACGAAGCAACTAAAATATCAGAAAAATCAATATATCACACATTTGTTACCTCGTGAATCTAAGTGAAAGGTCAGTTATATCATTTTCCACTCTAAAAAATCTTTTTCCTATTTTTTTAATACGAAGAAACTCAAGTATATGAAAAATGAATAGATTATATATTTTTCACCTCTTTTTAAAAATTTTCTAAACTGCGGTTTGTTTAAAAACATGTAATTTTACTTTTCTCTATTTTTCTCAAAATTTACATTTTACGGGCTATATCCCTTTTATACGCACGGCTTCATTTTTAAAATCAGCTTTTGAATTTTTTTTCTCATTATTCATAAATATCCTTTTTAAGTCTATGTAGTATGATGCATTTTTACTTATTTATCTTTAATATTTAAATTAATATTCATGTTTAATCAAAAGAAATAAACAAATAATTTTTAAATAAACCCTAGCGCCAAAAGTTATTTTAAGGTTAAATAACAAAACAAACAAAAAAGAGAAAACAATAAGACTAATAAAACGAGTCAAATTATTTTAAATTTAAATTAGACTACGACTAACATAGAAATTTACGGAGAGTTAGGGATAAGGATCAGCAACAAAACCACGATTTTTAAATAAGATTACAAATTAACGATTTATTTAAAATATTCAATTTAAGAAGATTCACAAAAGGTTTAATAACCGTCCGCATAGCAAAGCTATTTTACAAAGGCTACGCGTACTGAACACTGGCTCGAAAACTAACAAAATAGTCGGAGAACAGACTCCATGATTAATATAAACAAAAGTTAATATAGGAGCTCATCTGTGAGGGCACAATGGCCACGAATGCTCTGTCAGTCTTATTTAATTACATTTTTATAAAGTTTTACACTTCTAAGAAAAATATTACTAAAGGGTTAATTACACCAGCTCAGAATTACGACAGCGAGAAAGCTTGGTCCAGGTTAAAAAAGTCAAAAATTCTGAAAAGCCGCATAAGTAAACAATTACCATAAACTCTAGCGCCAAGTTATTTTAACGTTTAATAACTAACCGAAAAAAAAAATTTAAATTATTTTCCAATTCAAATTAAACTACGGCTATCACAGAAATTTACGGAGAGTGGAGGATATTAAGGAGCAGCAAAAAACCACGATTTTTAAATGGGATTACGAATTAACGTTTTATTCAAAATATTCAATTTAAGAAGATTCACAAAAGGTTTAATAACCGTCCGCATAACAAAGCTACTTTACAAAGGCTACGCGCACTGAACACTGGTTCGAAAATTAACAAAATAGTCGGAGAACAGACTCCATCAATAATATAAACAAAAGTTAATATAGGAGTTCACCTGTGCGGGCACAATGACCACGAATGCTCTGTCAGTCTTATTTAATTACATTTTTATAAAGTTTTACACTTTTAAGAAAAATATTACTAAGGGGTCGATTACACCAGCTCAGAATTACGACAGCGAGAAGGCTTGGTCCAGGTTAAAAAAGTCAAAAATTCTGAAAAGCCGCTTTAGTAAACAATTACCATAAACTCTAGCCCCAAGTTATTTTAACGTTTAATAACTAACCGAAAAAAAATTAAATTATTTTCCCATTCAAATTAAACTACGACTAACACAGAAATTTACGGAGAGTGGAGGATAATAAGGAGCAGAAAAAAACCACGATTTTTTAATGGGATTACGAATTAACGATTTATTCAAAATATTCTATTTAAGAAGATTCACATAAGGTTAAATTACCGCCCGCATAACAAAGCTATTTTACAAAGGCTACGCGCACTGAACACTGGTTCGAAAATTAACAAAATAGTCGGAGAACAGACTCCATCAATAATATAAACAAAAGTTAATATAGGAGTTCACCTGTGCGGGCACAATGACCACGAATGCTCTGTCGGTCTTATTTAATTACATTTTTATAAAGTTTTACACTTGTAAGAAAAATATTACTAAGGGGTCGATTACACTAGCTCAGAATTACGGCAGCCAGAAGGCTTGGTCCAGGTTAAAAAAGTCAAAAATTTTTGAAAAACCGCATAAGTAAACAATTACCATAAACTCTAGCGCCAAGTTATTTTAACGTTTTATAACTAACCGAAAAAAAAATTAAATTATTTTCCAATTCAAATTAAACTACGACTAACACAGAAATTTACGGAGAGTGGAGGATAATAAGGAGCTACAAAGAACCACGATTTTTAAATGGGATTACAAATTAACAGATTAATTTAAAATATTAAATTTAAGAAGATTCACAAAAGTCAAATAACCGGCCGCATGGCACAGCATTTTTTTAAAGTTACGCTCACTAAACACTGACTCGAAATTTAAAAAATAGTCGGAGATCCGATTCCATCAATAAAATAAATAACAATTACTATAGGAGCTCACCTGGAAGGGCACAATGGCCATGAATGGTGTCCTGTCAGTCTTATTTAATTACATTTTTATAAAGTTTTGCATTTTTAATAAAAATACGACCAAAGGGTCGAACACACCAGTTCTGAATGACGAGAGCAAAAACGCTGCGTCAAAAGTTTTCAATGCAGCGACACAAGCGCCGCGGTGCCGCTCTCAGGAATCACATTTTAAAGTACGCGCAGAAGCATTACCGGCGGATGGACAGATAGAGCGGAGATCGACTGATGAACGTAAATCAGGTATAGTAAAAGCGGCGCTGACGTCTAGCGACAAAATCAAAATGGCTGCCACCAGTGTTTTGACAGTTCATAAACACGTTCTCACTCTTGTGAGAACATCCAATTTCATGTTCCAGGACAATCCCACAATGATCTTCTTGACGATTAATTGCGTTACCAAAAACTCCATGTCAGAGTCAAGGAGTGTTCTGTCGTGTAAAAAGAAAGAATGCGACACATTAAATGTTTATCGCACAAAAACCAAATATTGTCCAGACCGACAAGTTGGCAGGTAACCAAAAGTTTATACAATAATAATTTTTAAACAATTAACATAAATAAATGTAATATTAAAATAAAATAACCTTTAATCAACAAAATCTTAAATTCAACTAAATAAAAACAAACATAAATCAAAATAACTTTTGAATTAAAATAAATTCTAGAATTGAAGAATATAAACTCAAAATAATAAAGGCTCAAATCGCCACGTTTTCATTTGGATGAACAATAGCCTGGAAATGATTCCAAATAGGTGTGTAATCATAATATTAGTTCAACAATTAATATATTATTTTTATTATATAATATGATAGCATTATAATTATATTTTTAATACATTTAAAAATATTGTGCGAGGTAAATTTTTACCTTCTCATATTAGATAGTGATTATAAAAAATGTTTCTATAATAAAGATAAAATTTCAAGATAAAAAGGTAAAAGAGAAAAAGAGCGAGGGAAATATCTTCTCCGTGAGATTCTTTCCGTTTGATCTCCGAGAAGGTCGAGTTGAGCGAGCGTCGTGTTGGACAAATTTGACGATCTCCTTTTGTCAACCTGTAATTTTTCTTGACACGTGTAAAACGTTCTGAGAATTTTTATCACAACGGAAGGAAACTGGAGATGGAAGAAGGTCGGAGGGTAACGGAGTGGAGGAGACTGCATGAAATATTCGTTGCACCGAGAAACATTTAACGCTCCCGTGAGTCACGATAAATCGCTAAATAAAGTTTCAACGGCAAGGAAACTTCCGTTTACGAGCTTTACGACTTGGCGAAATCGCAGATCGCAGAGTTATGCAATTTCTTTTCAACTCTCGAAAACTATAAGATCTCCCTAAATTACCAATTACGTTACTTTCCCTGTACCAATATGATTTACATTTTGTGTACACGTTTTCATAAAGCACACAACCCTTACTCATTATCATTCATGTTTAATTAGTATTACTTTCATAATTTTAATTACTAAAGCAGGAGATAATAATTTGATAATTAATTAATTTAATTAAAACTGACTTGGAAAGTTACTCACAATCAGTAGTTTTCAATTGTTAAATTCTAAGTAAAGCTGTTCCACTGCAAAACTTTGAGAATTACTTTATTCTGAATTCTTTTAAATTTATTTAATAATTCATTCTGTTTTAAATTCAATGTTCCTTTTTATCAACTAATTAGTTAATTAAAGAGTCGCTATTTTGCTTAGTATAATAAACAGAGGGAAATTTCCGAGATGATGATTATGACGAAATATTGACACTGCTCCAATTAGAACATGATTTGAGAGCGTTAATTGGTCATTAGTTATTAATTAATCCTATATTTGCAATTATGATTCTAATTCAGAAATGTAATATACACTGGTGCAATAGCGATAGGGATATAAAATCATTATTTAAATAAATGTCAATTTTGGCATTTTCAACACTATTAAAAATCTGTAAAACCACTTTCAAGCGGAGAAATGTATCTCAACTTAAATTGGTCAGAAACCACAGCAAAACTTTCCATCTGGTTTTGACATAGTAAAACTTTTTTAACCACAGCAGCCAAACCCGATTCACTGTTCCACAAACCATCTTCCACGAAAGTTGGATTTTAAATTTTATAAATTGTTTTGCATTAAAATTGTTGATTTTTCTCATTTTATTTAATGGTCTAACAAATTTGTTTCATAATTACTGGTAATATTTTTAGAGAAACAAATTGATATACTAATAAAATTGTAAAAGATAAAATTTAAATCGTTAAATTCAATTATTTTAATTTGTGATTTATGAGGAAATAAAAATGTCATTAAACAAAAATTTGGTGATTTTTATAAAGCCTTGCATAAAATATTTTAATTAATTTTTATTAATCATGCACTGAGAAACTTTTGATTTTAATATCTGCTTTATTGCTTATTATTATGTACAATAAAATTTAAGAGTTTAGGGATAATCGAGATGTGGTTATAAAAACTAATACACTGTTTAAGAAAAGACGTTTTAGATGCAACAGTTGTCTTTTTGATAAAAAGTAGTAAAAGTGTTATATACTTCATAAGACACATAATTATATTACCTCTAAAAAATTTAAGAGATATGAAAATAAAGAATTGCAAGAATTATAAAATGTGTGTTGACAGATGCAAGTTCGTCTTTGATATTTGTATAGTTACAGGTATTCTGTATCTTTATAGTGGTATTTGACGAAAATCTGTGTAACGAACAACCTATACTATGATATATATATTACGCACACTTTTAAGCCTTAACTACAAACATATATAACATTTCGATGACGTCGAATAATCGCGCGCGTAGCTATAGAAAAGAGTGTTTTAACTTTCCTTATATACTAACTAGCAAAAGTTTCATGTGGTTTGAGAAGTGATTTTTTACTAAATTGAAGTGAAAATTGTAATAATAATTAACATCTGTGTTCAGTATTCCGGATGATACGAAATTTTTCTAGAGATCGATTTTTTTTAAATATATTTTTGAATAAATATTGTGAAGTGGTAGAATAGCTCATGAGACATATGGCTGCTCGAAAAACTGTCGTAGAAAAAGTCTAATACAATTTAAGACATGCCATAATAAATAGATCAAAATGTGTTAAAAATATATATCGCTTTTTCACATTTACTTTTTTCTAACCTCAAATAATACTAATTCTAATTACATATATTAATTTTTTTTCTCACGAAATTACAATAATAGAAAACAAGGTAACACAATCTCTTTTTTTTTAAAAGAACTATTATGATTGAACCTCGATTATCCATAAATTCTTACGTTTTATTACAAATATAGAAATTGAAAAAAGCAAAAACTGTAATTAAAAGTCTCTCAGTGTGATATTTCAAATTTAAGTATAGGTAACATAGAATCGTTTGATCGATTGATCGTTATTCGATTTAATAATAATTTCTAATTTTACGATTTCTCTTTTCTTTTGAAAATGTTATCTTAAAATCAAACATTTAAAAGAGATCCTGATCATGATCCAAAGAATTTTAACTTAATGTATTAACATCCAAAAATGATGTATCTTTTAAAAGTAAGTCCAATTTTTCTAATATTTCAAAACATGTTTATTTTCGTATCATAACCATTTCAACCTCAAAAAAAATTTATTGCAGGAGTTTGCTTTTAATTATCCGATATATATCTTTCTTTTAACATGAAAAGGACTAAAAAAGTCGAAACATGTAGTTCAAATCAACATCAAAATAAATTTTAAAAAGATACCGTAAAAATTATTTAAAACAAAGTTTTTTTTTGACGCGACAATACGAAAGTTTTCTATACTAGTATCAATCTTTTTATCTTAATGTTTATGAAAGGAAATGAAATATGTTTGAATATATTCATGAAATTTAATTAAATGAATACATTTTTGTATACAACACGAGTGTATTCATTTAATATATAGGTTAACTACCCTCAGATATAAAAATCTGATTTATAGGTCTTTCTATTTACAAAGCGCATTTAATCAATTATTACAGTTTTCCTTCTTCCAATATTTTCAATTTTCATTGTTGTTTTCAATAGTCTACTCCAAAAATAGATAAACATTTATTACAATAAAAAACCAGTATTCAGTATGTTTTTTAATAGAACATAATTTAATTATACACTTACCAATTTATTCTTTGCTATTATTTTCGAATCGAATTAATAATTGAACTTTTAATTAAACTGTAACGTGAAAATTTCTTCTTTAACATGCGATTAAAAATTTGAACTTTTGTTTTTCAATACTGATGAAAAATGAAATATTTCCTGCTGCAGATATTTATAATTATTTTATTACATTTTTATTTAATTATGTATTTAAAAATAATCTACGTAATAAAAAAAACCATTAGCTTGTTTTATTTAAAAAAATTACGATAATCAAGAAAGAATCAATAGAAGACTGAAATTAATATTCACTGTTGTAGAGAAGGCATAAAATGTAAAACTTTCACAATTTACAACATTACTCGAGCTACCAATTGACCATTAACCTACATTAACCTTCCTATCGTAATGGTTATAGAGCCACCTTGTTCACTATACTCGTATGCTTTAATATAAATTTGTTATACATTTCATCTTATGATAAGAACTTTTTCAAAATTTGCTTCAGCATAATGGAACATTTTAACGGAATTCAACTTACGCACATGCATTTATAGAACATGACATTCTTTCTAGTAATAATTAAAATTTTCTGGAATGTAAAACTGAATCTTTAAAAAAAAAATAAAAAGGCTTAATGTGGAAAAATAAATATTGCAAATACAACTTTTTAAAAAGTTTTTTTTACATTTTAGACATGGAAACATGAAGATACGTTTAAGCAATTGTGGTTTTAGTAAATTACTGAATTTTTTACAAAAAAAAAGTTTATAACAAAAGAAAATTACTACAAAAGAAAATAAAAAAAGATTGGAAATTTTAAAAACTAATTTATTCTTATTAATTTATACCAACCTGCGAAGACCTAGAAAATTTATCCTAATTCTTTTCATTTTAAACAAAATTTTAAACAAAGATAACTAAAATTTAGCCATGAAAGTTTAGAACTGTATTTTAAGTAAGAACGATTTTTATAAGTTGTAGTTTAAAAACGAAAAGTTGTTGAAAACTTTAAAGTTTGGGTTCTGGGAATAGGTAAAATTCCCGAAATAAAATAATTCGAAAGAATAGAAAAAAATTTTAAACAAACGTACAGAATTTTAATAATTTGTAAAATTTTAAAAAGGTTTTGATAAAATGTGTATCATTTTATCTGATATATCAACAGTGGTTCCAAATTGTGATAAGTGACAAATGATTCACATTTTGGATTTATTTTCTTTTTTATTTCACTTTAAGTTTATTAACAAATTCTTAAAAGTTGTACAAATTTATCCCAATTAATTAATACTATTTGGGATTTCTTTTAGAATGTACTGTTCTAATTTCAAAATGTGGTACTAATTAAATACATTTCTTTTAGTTCTGTTAAAGTGTAAAATGTACGATTCGTTTTAACAGTTTTCAACGTACTTTACGTAATTTGAAACCATTTATTGAGGGAGTTTGTAGAACACTGAAAGAAACATTTCCTTGAGACAAGTATTAAAATTTATTCGATGTCATTAAACCTTGAAGCAATCCCATTATTTTTAGAACTGCAATAATTTCTATTTTATAGAAGTATCACTTTAAGTTTGAAAAAAGAATGTGTAGTTGAACTAATAAAATTAAATTAATTACAACATTTACGGAAAGTGACTAATTCAAATAAATTACTATTACTGTAGATACAATTTGAAAAATTTGTTTCTCTTGTCTATGAAGATTAGAACGAAAGCCTTTTCTGAAAATGACCTTGAGAAGTAATCATATTATATTTTGGTCATTTCACTAAAATATGTTTTATGGACAGTCAGAATTGAAAAATTTCTTTAGATCTTTCGATTCAAATTTTGATGATTTATTGGAGTTTCTGAGTTTACATTCAGATTTTGCTAAAAAATCTGCTATGTCGTTTTCTGCTATACCTGTGTGAAAAAGAACCTAGACAATAGTGACATTTTTTCCACCGTCTATTATTTTTGTAGATAGTTCTTGAATTCGTTACTGTGATGTGGTAATATTTTTTGCAGTTCTTTATTGCTCTTATATCACTGAAGAAGAACCTGCAAATATGATAAAAAAAATTTCATATGAGTTGTCAGTGAAATTTACAGTTTTCAGAATTTCAATATTTACATTTCAAAATTGGATAAATATAATATCGAGTAGTTTAAATTGAAGATAGATCTCGAGAGTATAGATACTGCATTCTGATCCAGATGTGCTCTAAAATTTTAGGTTAAAGAGGTCATTGACATCTATAGGTCTTTGTCTATATTTCATTAGATAACTCTATTGTTTATTCATAAACAAAAAACATTTTTTGATAAGAGGTATGAAATTATCAGTCTGTAACCCAAACAGAATAATATTTTTACACAATAACTTGCAAATTCATTGTGATATGGGCCATTAAAAAGTATTGGCGCAAAACTTTAGTTAAACCCTTTGCATCACGATTTTTTTATAAATAAAGAACGCAATGTTTTTCTGGCACAAATGGTAACTTTATGACCCAAAGAAGCAAAAAATATCAAATTTATAAAAAACAACATTTTTGACATTTAGTTACCTCACAAACTAAGATTTATATTTTCCTAGATAATAGATGTTTAAGAAAGGACATTTTTTGGAAAAAGTAGAAAAAAATGTTGATTTAATATTTTAATTTTACAGAAAAAACAAAAAATTGAGGTGGGACTCTGGTGTCCTGCCGTGCGGCAAGAGGTTAACTGCCAAACAGCGGCAATTATTGTGAACCGCAAAGCCACGATACGCTATCTGGTGTCAACCCTCTAGTGGTAGCCATCTTCTACTACCATCTTTCTTCAACTTTTGATCGAAGACAGAAAAAATAAATCAAGATAGTTACCGCAAGAGAGTCAGTTTTCAAGGGATTCAAAGCTTGTGAACGAAAAATAATTTAATTCGAATTTTAAGAATATGACAAGTCTCTTCATTGCCTGGGCGCCAGAAGGTATTAAGGGCGTCAGGTATGACGAGGGGAGAAAAAAATTTTGATAAGAATATAGTTTCTTCCGCGTCCATCGTCCTCACAATCGTTTATCGGTTATCTATCGGAAATCGTCACGGCATTGTGTGTCGCCGGCAGCACGAAGGTGCATATTTTATTTTAATAGATGATTTATTTGGTGTTTTGTGTAATTTTTGTGTAAATTGTTATTTATTCATTTTTTATAATTTTATTAGTGTGGCGATTTTTAATCATGTGTCGATTTCCAAAGAAACAAGGACGATGAGGTGGATTTGACATGAGAGTAACGGATATCAAATTGAAGTACGATTTCATAATACAGAAATAAAAAGTGGTCCACGCTCAAAAAGACGTTTTGCCGTTGTACTGTTTATGCTCTTCAGTCACCACACTGTGTAACTATGATCACCCCACGTTCTCAAAGAAACTAAGAAAGATCGCCAGGAACGATAAGTTTATGTTTATTTAATTGTCCTTTTTTATCTTATTGTTTTGTCTAATCTATTTATTGAAAATGATTATCTATTTGATTTGTATATATGACTCCTTATAACTGACTAAATTCCGACTTATATTTTATTTTCATTCTATTTTCGCGTTCTATATTTATATATTTATTAAATTTCTTAATGTTTATTTCTATTCTTTATCAATTTTATATTAATGTAAATGTGCGATTTTAAGAATTAAATAGAAATAGGTTTTAATCGTTACAGTTTGACAAGATTTCGAATTCTATTGCTGTCAAAGTTCATCAGTGGATTGTGCACAGATGGTCATTAATTAGGTAAAGTTTGTGAGTAAAAACGTTTAAATGTAAACAAAGAGAAATGTATAAAAAATGTTTGCAATTGTTAAGTTACAAAATATTGTTAAAAAATATTGTTAAAATGTTGTAACTCATAAAGTTCGGTTTAAATTGAGTTTTGGTTGCATTTTAGGATCACTCGATTTGAAAACGTTAAGCGAAGAGAAACCACTCCACGACTAGTCGAGAATTACTTTATTGTTACGATATTTTATTGGTTACGAATTTTTATTTGAAGTTTTATGTATTAAAACTCGTCGTTGAGCATCGTGGGACATCAAGGATCCTCAAAAACAGCTCAAAACCTACTAGAAAACGCTTTCGTTAAGTCAAGGAATTTGGAACATTTATGATTTCATTTACAAGTGGAGTCGGTTATTGAATTTATTTGATCAAGGAGTTTTAGCCTATTATAACCGAGATGTCCACTTCCTACCCTCTAGAATTTGGACAAGTTGATCTATGTTTTGTTGTTCGTTAAGTCAGAACCCTGTTTTGTCGGTAATTTCTGCGATTGGTTACGAATTTTGGAGATACAAAGAACAAGACCCCGACAAGTTAGGGGGGAGTTCCTAATTGGTATCTGTTTCTTATTGGTTTGCAAATTTGTTCAGATGAACATTATTTTATGAGGACAAATGATGCAGTTATTACTCAAAGCAGAAAAGGAGGGGATGAAGGTTTGAATTTTACCAGCTTGAATACTACGATCAACTATCAGATGTCTCAACCAATCAGTATGGTTCAGTATGGACTTATAGCGTTCAACGTAGAATGTGGGTACAAGTGTAAAGAGAAGTCGAACCACAGACTTTTTCGAGAGAAGAAGAAACCGGCACTCAGACTCTGTTTTCTGCTCGAAACGTGTGTTATTATAATTAGACACCGAATATTCTTGATTTGCAAGCAGAGTCCGGTCATAATTTTCAGTTTAATTTAGTAAACATTTAGTAGATCATCGGATCGATTTTGAGGTTGGTTTTGACACGTGTTCGGGAAACTGATTTAATAAAGACCAATTTAATTTATTAGACCAAATCCGACGATGTCCTTAGAATACAGTCACTCAGCGAATGTTAGCTAAATATTTAAGTTTTGACAATTTTGAAATACTTCGTGAAATTGTTAAAAATTAACTTAGGACATTTGCTTAATTTAATGCTGCATTGTGAATCGGGTATCTTGAAGTTGTCGGAAAAATATCTGAATAATGATATTATCTATTTCGAGTCTTTACCTAATTTCAAAACTCAAGAATTTATATCGGATTTACTTTTACTAGAGAATGTCATTAACTTCCATTAAGACGAAATCTTAGATTAATTTTAAAGTCGTTAAGCGACTTCGAAACAGATCTGGCGTCCAACAAATTCGGTTCGGTAAACTTTAATAAATAAATTCTATTTTGCCTCGAACATCATAAGTAAGCTTTTTTTTTGAAAATTTAAGGTTTTTTAAAGCTAGTTTTGTTAAGACTTTATCAGACGGGGGAAAACGATAGAATTGAGTTTCTCGTTTCAATTTAAGTATAGTCGATTAGACACTATGTGATTCCACATTTTACAGGAGTTTTATTAATTACGTGTATCCCCGCTTAATCCACCACTCGAAACCTTAGTTGGCGCGTTTAATGTGTTCGCCAAGAATCGTCTCCCACAAAGTTTTCCGATTTCAGAGAATTTGTCAGGGTATTGCTTCTGATACTGCTGAATATTGCATCTATCTCTCTCTTTAAATTTGCTCTCTCTTGTCATACAATCAGCTCATATGACTAACTCGATTCAGTCCTCTATCGTTGAAGTTAAGAAAAAAACATAATATCGTCAGCCAATGATAGAAGTCTTCGCATCTTTGCGCATCAAATACTGAAGTTTAATTGACCATACCATGGCCACACCTTTAAGAAGAAGAAAAAGAAAAAGAGGAAAAATAATGTCGCTTATCATAATGAATCCCTAAGTTATTGTGTGAAAATAAATCTACATAAAAGTCTTCAGGGTCCTATTTCATTTAATTGTGAAAAAGTGCAACTAAACTCTGTAGAATTACCTAAAATATCATTAGGAAGTTGTCTGTTTGTTTGGCTCGTACCAATTCAAATTCAGAAGATTGTAGAAGGAAAACTTCAATATTGTTGACGTACCTAATTTACAAGGTACGAAGATAATTATAGTGATGTGGCCAAATGTGGGTAATTGCAAATGAGGCGAGAAATAGGAATTTCGCCAATGCGTAAGTAGAGTGTCCACAAAGCTTTGACACAATGCACGTGTCATGAGATACCAAAAGAGATTTCTCATTTAGCTCTATTAGGGTAATTAAGTATTGTCAATTTCAGCTCTGTGATAAGGCTTTAGTGATCTATTTGTTATTAAACATAAAATTCTAGTTGGTACTCCAAGCCAATAAATAGAATCTTCCTCAATACACAAACAAAATAAAACGATATTTTGGCACTTGTCCAGTGTCTTCGTCAGAATCTCTAAATAAAAAGAACAGGTTAGTAGTCTTGGCAAGATACATCCGAAACCAGCAAAAATGAGGATGATTAATATGATTAATATGTCCCAAATTCGAAAACCATACTCCACTACCGAAAAAATTTCTGACGTTACAGAAAATACCATCAGAAAGTTGGAGTTTATTCTTTTTAACAAAACTCTACGATTGAAGTTACCTATGTCTATCTCATTATCATTTTTAAAACTCCACCACTAAGAATGTGAGTAAGTTTAAAAAAAATGTCAAACTGAAAAATATTTAATAAAATGTTGCATCCTTTGATTGTTGGTACTACCTCAAGCTAATAAACAGAAAAGAAGAAGAAGAAGAAGATGATGAAATTAGGATATCCATAAAATGTGCCGGAATGTAGCAGGGGGTAATGAGGACTCTTTTGGATATCCATATCACTGAAAAATATTTTTGTTAATTTAACATATGATTTGGGTGAAAATTTCATTGCAGCAGAAAGTCAACAATGTGTAAATTTAACATCAAAATAAAGAGACATTTAACAATGATCTAAGAGTTAATCTTAAGAATTCCATTCACCTGAAAATCACATGCAGCAAAAATCACAGATAGTTTTTTCTGTGATAGGATCCATAGGATTTTTAAGAGTTTCCAAAATTTGAGCAACAGTTTTTCAAAACATTTTTTTTAAAACCCTTTTGCCGAGTCAGAAAGGGCCTGATGTGATGAGAGGGTTCAGTTTCGATACGACCTTTATACAGATGACATCGGGTGCATTTACCCGTGCATTTCCATACGGTTTCATAACTGGTTCTTCAACTGTTTATAACGGTTTATAATTGTGACGTATTCTTCACGGTGTAAAAAAATAAACTATATTACGTAAAATCTAAAAGTGCTGTGATTTTTAATGAAGTACCACCATCAATCATTTTTAACATAGTGGTTTTATGGATAGAAGTGGTTCCTATTAAACTTTAATCTTTCTTTTCATTTCTTTAAAGAGTTTAATCTAAATATGGTACACCAGTTTTTGTAAACATTTTTTTAAATTTCAATCGACCTATAATGATCGTAACTAACAATGTCACAATTGTAAGTTTCGAGATTTATATTATTTATTATTTATATACTCAATTTTTATTAAGACTGTTTTTATTGTCCTGGCTTCTTTCGAAGAAAGCAAACGAAAAAGAAAATTCAGTGTTATTTACGATGGTAAATTCGAAACAATAAATTAAAGTAGTTTGCGATATAAACTAGTATTTTCTGTTATGTATTTCCAACAAAAAGTAAATCATTACAAAGTACTTTAGAAGAAGCACAGAGTCCATTAAGGAAAATAAAATGTAGACAAAAGCCTAGAAATAGAATTCCATCGTGATAAGAATGTATAAAGGCAGCACGTTCATAGTTCGATCTAGGACAAACAATTGTGTTTTCAGGACAGTATATTTGAACATTTTAATCATTCATCTCGTGTGCAACTAGAAAGGCTCTCTGTGGTCCTTTACAGCTCCATCATTAAAATCAAAGCACTCGTCTCTTCCTGGAACATTGTCGAGTCAACGAATCGGTGCGACACGTGTGTTGTCCTGACGATACTTTGAAAACGTCGGTACAGGCAGCCAACAGTAACGTATTGGTGCTGCAATGTCGTAAAACGATACACTTGCTGTAATAATAAAGCGGAAGTCAGAAGGGATTCCCGCCCTCTGCTGCTCTGCTTCCACCCCAGGGAAAAAGATTTCCACTCGGGGGCTGCATTGTAGTAGCCAGGCGTGATAGCAAAATATGATACACTATGGTGTACCATATCATCAATTCGCTCGCATACAACCGTGACGGCATTAATACGTAGCTTACCTGTGCAGTAACCCGAAACCTGCAATCGGCCACAGCCGCGGTCATGGCTCGGTGCCGCGCCGGCAGGGTGTAGTGTCTTTGTATGCGTAGATGATCTTGTCGCCGGGTAAGTGGGATCTGCGCATGCGCAACCCCTGCGCAGATTGTCCACCCCCTCGAATCTTACGTGCTGTTCGGGTATTCTGCAAAATCCTTTACCGTGCCACTGAATCGACGCATGCCAGCCTTTTGTGGTGGTGATGCGGGGTACCGAATTTCTCAACCCACCGCTTAAATTCACCGAAGCGAACAAGATTAGATTTAATCGATCTATATTCCTAGTTCCTGGAATTTTTGTTTAGCGTTATCCTATTGTGTGCTTCTTTCATCCAGTCCTCTGCTTACCAACAGACTTTTCTGCCGTTACGCTCTGCTTGCTCTCAAACTGCATAAGCAGATTTACTTTTCTGTTAATATAATGTGTACTCCGCTGGAAAACTTTCATACTCGAGGTGAAATAAGTTTTCTTACTTGCCGTATTCTGTTTGGGTTGAAAATAATATTCTGCATGACTGCAAAATGAGCAAAGAATTCAATTTAGAAATTTACCACTACAATAACTGTGCCGGTGATTATCAAACTTACTCCCCCAACCTTAATGCGTCAAAACTTAATAATTGAAATTGTTGTTTTGGTTTAATTAATTCAATTAGTAATCTCTATTCCATTCTGCAGCGAAACTTGAGCGGAGCAAATCAGTTTAGACCCGCCGGCAATTTTTTCTTTTCGCGATGACCAAGTTTAGACTTCCGGACAGACTACCAGAAACTGAATTTAGTAATTTTATTGTCATTCAGGCAACCCTCATTTAGACAGTCGAAAAATGCGTCATTTTTGGGATTTTTTTCTCGAGTAAAATAACTTCAAATGTTTTGTAATTTATAGGATACTTTAATACATGTATTGAGAGTCCACAGAAACTTTTGGAGAAAAATTACATTTTTAGTATGAAAATATAGTAAGGAAATATACTGTTACGTCCCTATTGTTATTGGTTTTATATTTGCATCCCGAGCAAAAGGCTAGATAAAATATTTAATTATTTCTAGTAATTTTGGAGGAAGGTAAGCTGATTTAATATTTATTTTTTGTTGTGGGTACGTTAATTTCTATCGATCCTACGGGGGTCGTATATCTTTGAATCTTATAATTGATTTATCTATATAATTGCCCTTTAATTGAAATGAAATAAAAGGATGATTGTTATATGAATATAATTTATTGAACGAATGTTTATTGAATAAATGTGACAAGATTTTTATTAACAGTTAAAGTACTTACATTTACCTTAGTTTTGAGGGCAGAAACAAATAAATAGTTGTTGACGCACAGTGATTTTTTCTTTTCTTGAAAAAGAACGGTCGATACTTCTCACTGTTATTAGTTCATAATCTCAAAAAAAGCACTCACGTCACGTTTGCAATTTTCTCTTTGAGATTAGACTAAATACGACGATAAATTACAATTTTGCTTTCTTGACCAGCTCACAAGTCTGGCGATGAGATTACAAGCCCGAATTTGGACAACGAGTAAACTATACTGCTCGATCAAGCAAGAGTTACGGTCACAAAATTTATAACAACCGAAGGGCCAAGCTCACGATAACAGTTTCGATTCACGCGTCGAAGCACTTGCGAACTATGATTTTGTACCGGAGTAAATGACAATTGAAAATGAAAATGCGCTTGCTTTTATAGGCAAAAATCTACCCTAGTGGGAGAAAATCAGATCATTGTTCACGTATATTCTAAGCTTGATCCTTAGGTCATCCTAGGAATCGAGAAGATTCTAAGAGTTTTGGTTATTAAGGTATCAAATTATGTGACTGCAACTCTTCCTATGAGCACACGAGGCTAGATATCGGTGCTGGCGTCTTTTAAAATTCTTAAGTCCACTCGTAGTTCAAAGATTACTTTTATTTTAATTTTATTTCAATTTATTGGCTCTCGCTAATATCAAGTTTCATAGATGGACTTGACGAGAACAAAAGATCTTTAATTTCTCTTATGATTTTTATAAACTTCGTCAATCTATGAGACTCGATAATATGAGTGTTATCTAAAATAAGTTTTATACGTTTGCAGCTGCAATAAAATTCACGAGAATAGAAACAAGATCCGTTTTGCAGCCGATCTATATTTTAAGAGAAGATGTGCGTGAGAAAGAATGTAAAAAATTCTGCATAGACTTAATCATTTACTAGCTTTAATATTTTATTATTTTATGATTTAGGTTTAATCAACGCACATTTCTTCTAATTTAAGAAAAGATTTTTGTTACCCGGATGTAACAAAATAATATTTATTATAGAAAGAAGTAGTCTTTAGTTAATTGTAATCATGAGATTGTTTTCCAAATAACGTTAAAATGGGATTTAGAGAATTTAAAGTTGCGACCTGCAGCAAGAACTTTTTTTAGAATTTCAAAACGTATATTTCGAAGTTACTATTTTTTTAAACTGTGGTTATCTTTCTATGATCGTGAATAAAGCTAGGAATTTTCTGACTCGATGGCTGTGTCCGAGAAACTCAGGGAGACTAAAAGAGTGTGTGATTGTACAGCAAGTGTCGTCCTGAAGCGATCGTGGTTCCTCACTTTTTACATTTGTGTATGTCGGGTTGCCGATTTAGTTGAAATTAGTTAAATTTTATTAAAATAGGGTTCGCTTCGTTCCTTGGCGGGATATCTAATCCCTGTTTTTCGTGATCGCGCAATATTTATCATGACGCCTGAGTGAATTAGCCAATCAATGTCCTTAACCTGGCGTTTAGCCTTGAAGGTAGGGAGAAAATTGTGGGAAATCGCCTGCGATTCCTTGTGTGACGAATGATTAAGTAAATTAACTCATCGCAACTTGAATTGTACGGCGAAATCCGCGCCACTTTCTCGAGTGCCATGCCGGCCAAGGACACTGAAGGGTGAGTTTCGTTTTTTTCTTTGGGTTTAAAATCATTTTAATTAATATAAATTGAAAGAAAATATGAGTCAAAGGTTAAATTATTATTTAAAATCTCGAAATCGTATTTGTTGTAATAGTGTGGCTAAAATAGTGGACCGATAATAATCAAGCCAAGATCGAAGCGTCCCTCCAATTTCACTTTTCTGGATTAATTCCCGGAAAACACCACCAAATTAAAAGAAAAATCTGGAGTAATTTCTGGAGTTTGAGGCCTGGATGTATCAATGAAAAATTCTATCTGTAAACCTAACCGGGAAGAAGGAGGGGCTCCACTATCGCTTCAACACAAGAACTCGGCTAAAAAAACGATAAGTAAAATTTATAAGTCACAAAAAATATAGATACGGAACAATTGTCAAAAGAAAAATCTATAAATTGATTTTTTTAAATAAGCGATGATCAATTTTTTATTTTGTATATGTCCATGTCTCTAATTTCTTGGACGAAAGTGATTTAAATATTATTGGCCAATTATAATTAAGTCGGCTGTCTAAATGTTATATTGGTTATATTGTTGTTTTTACATTCATATTGTGAATTTGATCGATTTATATATAATGGTTTGTTGTTTGAGTGGACTGCAGTCGTAATTTATTTTTTAAAACGAATATTTCGATATTTATGTATATTTACGAATAGTTTTTTTCCAATGATATCCCTTTTACTGATTATAATACATATGATGTCGAACTGAATTGGATATATATGTCTTTTCTGTTATTTGTACAACGTTTCAAAAATTGATTTAGTTCAAATTCCAATCCTTTATATCTAATAATTATATTTATAAAATTAATCGTTTCCTTCTTGGATAATTTCAATAAATTCAAAGTAAAATTTAAAATAATCAAAAAATTTTGGTTACAGTCCTTTGTGACGTCTCTATATTTGCAGATGATGGGTTTAAAAGATGATTCTTTGACAACTTGCTCCTTGTTTTCGGCAAATTTAATGAGATTAATAATTCACACTGATAATCCACAAAAGTGAAAATTGTATCTGACCGACGAAAACACCGACCGATAAACTTGGTTATGTGTGAGAGCTTAGATTCACTCCGAGAAGTTGATTCACTAATAAATTGGTTGAAATCTGACTGTCTCGTTGACTGACTCCGAAAAAGTTGCTTCTCAAATTGCTTGTTTAGATCTAACTTGCTGACTGACTCCTTGCATGAAAAGTTGATCGATATTTATAGTATAGAAAAGGCACGGTTTGGGAATAGCCAGGCATTTTAGAAATATCAATGGCAAACAATCTCTATCTTTTCATTTAACTGTATTAGTAAATACATAATTTGTTCGTATAATTATTTAAAAAAATATGTGCGTTAAGAAAATTACATAACACTTGGAAGGAATAATTATAAATTTGTTCTTACAAGAATAGGTATGTAAATATTTTTGAATTTTAAGTCAAATTTTTTTTCAAACATAGCAACCAACTATCCGCGGCAAAATTCAAGCCCCCTGAAAAAAAAACCAACTTTCACTTTGACTATCTCTGTCAAAAAAATTGCTAGAAAAAATCGGAAACAATCATCAGAAAGCTTGGAATGTTCTACAGAACTATATGAAGGTCGTTTTTCGACCAAATTTTTTGTTCCTTGCAGGCTTTGAAATAGAACAAAGTATACACTATTTTCAACCAGTTTGGAAAATGATTGACTTTGGAATCCGACTTCATAGAAAAAATTTATTAAAAAAATTTGTAAAACCAGTTGATTATTGCTTAATTCTTTCCGAGCAAAGTCGCTTTGGGATTTAGAAAAAATGTTCTTTAGTAATGTTTTTATTAACAATAATAGAATACTATGCTATTTTCAAATCCAACAGGTCGATTTGAATGAATCAAACTTTAAGTCGTAAATATTAAGTCCTATAATTATGCAAGATTAAAAGTTAGGGAAAAAGCGAATGTTTTTTTTTTTTTTAATAAGTTTCTTTATCATTTCTTTAGCCAGTATTTTTTTTGTTGTTGTCAAAACAAGTAAACAAGGTACCAATGTGTTGCAACTTTTACTACAGAATTATAACCCTGTCATAAAATTGACCTAGACCAGGTTTAAAAATCTTTTTTTTTAAGAACTTAAGCCCCGATAAGAAACTAAACCAGGGTCTATATTTTATGACAGAGCTGCTAATATTCGGTAGTACAAATTGCGACACATTAGAACCTTCCATGCACTTGTTACTTATCATTACTAATCATTACTAATCATTTTTCTTTAAAATTGCAAAGCGATTTTGTTCGGAAAGAATTAAGCAATAATTAGCTGGTTTTTCGAATTTTTTCAATAACTTTTCTTGTATGAAATCGGGTTCCAAAGTCGATCATTTTCCAAACTAGTTGAAAATAGAGTATATTTTATTCTATTTCAAAGCCTGCAGGGAACAAAAAATTTGGTTGAAAAACGACATTCCCTACACTTCCATAGAACATTCAAAGCTTTCTGATGATTGTTTCCTTTTTTTTCAAGCAATTTTTTTTCACAGAGATATTCAAAGTGAAAGTCGGACTTTTCTCAGAGGTCTTGCAATTTGTCGCGTTAAGTAGGTTGGTATGTTAGAAAAAAAATTTAACTAATAATGCAAAAATATTTAAATATTAATCTGGAATGTGCTATTTTGCTTTATCCACTTCATTTATAGTACTTTCTTGCTAGATTGTTTTCCAACTGAATCTTGAACTGCGCTTCTGTTGTATGTTTGCAAATCTGCTTAACGCGTTTTGAAAGTTTTAATAGTTTCGGAAAGTTTTGAATTAGGAATTATAAGTTATAACAATAATTATTATTAGCGAAGAGATTAATATCTTCCATTTACATTTTCTGTACTGAATAATAAATTTAAAATGATGATAATAATAATGATAATAATAATAATAATAATAATAATAACAATAATAACTTAAACCTGCAATCTTGTTATATTATATGAAGAGTAGTTACTGATTTACGGTTGCAACTAATCAGATAATTATAAATATTGGCATACATTGTAAACCATAAAAAAACGCAATATGGATAATTTTTTGAAATATTATTAAAAACATAAAAATTATTTTTTATTATTATCATTGAAAAATACCGTTTTTATCTTCTATGACCCTAAAATATATATATATAAATGTGTTGATTTATATTTAAATAGCCGGAGGTGGCTGGTATTTAATTAACCTATATTACATACGTTGACTTTGATTTCATATTTTGCAATTCCAAAACATTTATTTGACCAATATTCAAGTTGTGATGGTAGTTCAAATACTTAAAATTCTGTTTTCATTTCAAAACAAAAATTTATATATGTAGTTATGTTTTACATTTTTGTAAAACAATTACGTCAAAGGAATTTGTGTGAATTTTAGATGAAAATGAGTCGATTAAATGTATTGTTAAAATCGTAATGATAACGCTATAGAAATTCAAGAAAAATACGTTGAAGTTAAAAAAAAAGTAAAAGATAAAAAATCATGATAATGAGCTAGTGAATACATTTTTTTATGTACCTAAATGAGCTCCATAGTATTTTTGATCTAGTATTCTTGATATTAAGATAACATCTTCACAATTCGAAAAACTTGGACTGAAATTTCAAAAGAACAATTTTTAGGAATAATGAAAAATTAAAATAGTCCAAAAGGTATTTTTTTGTCAGTTAGCTTCTTAATATTAAGCCCGACACGGCATGTTACATTTTAAAATTTTGAAATAAAGAAATAAAAGCTAGAAGCAAAAAAATGGAAAGATAATGAATTTTAGATGCAACCTTAAACCTTACTGTTGTAGGTCGTCATCTTGGATTTGACATTTTGAAATTTGAAGTATTAATACTAAATTTATAGATACTTTTATACTATAGACAACGATGCTATATATTTCTAAAAAAAAAAAAAATTTATTTCACCTATATTGTAAATGAAAAAAAAACAGGAATTATCATGGAGTAACTGCACTACAAAAACAAGTATCACAATTAGAAATGTTTGTTCCCACTGTTGAGACTTGTAAGCTGTCAAAACAGCTCAACTTGATACACTTGTTTTCACAGCATGTTTCAAATAATACGTCAGTTTAAATACACAGTGATATGTCACTTTTGTTCTGTAAATCTTACAAATCTTTTTTTAAACGTTACTTTTCCTGTAGATTTTACAATGTTTTGAAACAGTAATTTTTGTTTTTTTATTATCCTGTTTTTAAAGATGCTTACTCAGTTCAAAAAGTAATTTTGCAAATTTTTATTTAGAATTATGAGGAATTTCCAAAATTGTATTACCTTATTGATGTGCATATTTTTCTGAATTGATAATATATGATTAATTTTTTTAAAAATAATTTCACGTGATAAAGGTTTTATTTTAATTATGTCAAGAAAATTGTTAAGAACCCCTTGAAATACAAAATGTAAGTATATACGACTCCTAAAGAATTGACACACATATAATCATATAATTACACATGAGGATTCCTTTGAATCGATTTTTACCTCCTCTACAAAAAATGGTCGTAGGTAAAGTGAAACCACTTTTAAAAAGCTCCTATAAAAGCACTTTGTCCATCTTTGTTCAACCCTCTGTTCCTATTATCTCCAATTAATTTTCTCGTTCTCTCTACCTATCCTTCAAAATATGTGCAATCAGGAAAAGTCAAGTAAAATCCATTAAAATCTCCAGATTCGGAAATCAAAGCTCTAACAAAAAAGTCTTTCTTTCTTCTCTTGCTTTTATTCCAAGTAGTTCTTACCGATCGTCAATAATTGGAAAATAATACCTACTTGTGATTAATTGAAAAATCCACCTGACAACTCTAACTAAAATTTTTTAATTTCTCATAACTCTGCAAACTTTCTATAATTTTTCTCGCAATGTTTCATTCGCAAACAGTTTCTTTTAATAGTTATAAATTCTATTTATCAAACATTTTTAGCATACGTAATTTTGATTGCCAAAGCTTTCAAAGAGAAACCTGTATTTTTTTTCTGTGTCAACTAAGAATATTAATTTTAATCCTTTTGGTACACATTAACGTAATTTCATCCGTTTTGAAACATTCCATCCGTTAATCTGCACAATTGCATATTTAATTTCCGACTGCGGAGGTTGAACTGTCACTCGGCTGAGATTCAAAATATTAGTCTAATTAAATTAAATCAAATTTTGAAGTAGCTGCGATACCGTTTTCATGGTAGATGAGCTAACCGAGTAGATTACACCCAGCAAAGACCTGAACTTTCAAATGTTTAATATGGACGTCATATTTTCCGGATTTCCATATTCAAAATAAAATACTCATAAAACATTCATCAGCCTCGCTCTATTCTCGCGAGTTAACTGTTAACAACTTTACTTCAATCAGGGAAAAATTAATTAAGATCCTTTTCATTCCTCTATATTTCTTAATAATAATTTGTAATTCAATTTTTTAATAATGTACATAACTGATGATAACATCTACAATTGATATCGTTAAAAATGTCTTGATTTCTAAAAGAAGTTAACGATATTAAAATTTTAACAATTCATTGCAGAACTTGAAAGTTAATTTGAATTATCGGGTGAATTAATTATATAATTACGGATTTATTACTTGAAATAAAAAAATATAACATTGAGGAAGTTTAATTTATGGAATCATTTTTTTTTAATACAATACTTTCTTTCTAAGTCAAGAGTCAATACAATTTGTTTTATGGTTACTTTTTTTATAAAAACCGTTGTGCTGATCCAGATTTTAATTTGAAAAAGAACAATACGAATTTTTATTAAAATCCGTCAAATCATTTTGGAGTTATCGTGTTTATAAAAAAGTTTGACAATACAAATACATTACATATATACTATCACGCGTTTTTACTAGTTTATGCTTAATATTTAAATTTAAATTAATGTTTAATCAAAATAAATAATTAAACAAACCCTAACCACAAGTGATTTTAACGTTAAATGATTAAACAAAAAAAGAGAAAACAATAAGACTAATAAAACGAATCAATTTATTTTTAAATTCAAATTAAGCCAGAACTAACACAGAAATTTTCGGTGAGTGGGGGAATAAGGAGCAGCAACAAAACCACGATTTATTCAAAATATTCAATTTAAGAAGATTCACAGAAGATTAAATAACCGGCCGCATGGCACAGACATTTTAAAAAGGTTACGCGCACTGAACACTGGCTCGAAAAATTAATAAAATAGTCAGAGAGCCGACTTCATCAATAAAATAAATAAAAAATATAGGAGCTCACCTGGGACGGCACAATGACCACGATTGGAGCCCCATCAGTAATATTTAGCACCATTTTTTAAAAAAAAATAGTTTTTCTCGAAATTTTTTTTTCATGCTAAAAACACAACTTATTGAATAATTCCTTGTCTCAAAACGAATCGATTTATCTATATAAAGTTTTTAATTCACCAAGAAAGAAAAAAGGAATACAACAAGGATAAATACATGTGCCTTTTTATACATTCTAGCCAAAAAAACATTCTTGAATCGAAAACGATTAGAAAGATCTTGTGCAGTGCCACTCAAAAGGATTTGTCCACCCTACGGCATGCAAGGGCAATACAAAAAGTTGTGTATCTTCATTAATAATAAAGATAGAACCTTCATCAAATATTTATTTTGAAGCTTAAATATTTGACTTAAAACGATACTTAAAAATTTTTTTTTTAAATTTCTTTCTATTGTTTAATTGCTTAAATTAAAAAAAAAATTTCACTTTATTTGAAAAATTTCAAATTGATACAATTTTTTAAGAAATTATCATATTTCAATTCTACAAATGGCATTTAAAAGCATTTTTTGTCATCTTTAAAAAGATTTTTTAAAATTTGCTGTACGATAATTTTTAAGGAAGATATGATCATTTATTTATAAAAATAGCCTCTTTTTTCATTTTTTGGTAACTTGAGAACAACTGACTTTTGCAAAAAATTGTTAAGAAAAAAAATGTGCCCTTTTGTGTGTAGAATTAGGGAAAAAATATTTAAACATTAAAAAAAAAATTTTTTTTAATACATTTTTTCCTTTTGTATATATTTTAAGACAAATAACATATACATATCAATTAAAAAAAAAGCACATTTTTTTCTTACCAATTTTTTTCAAAAGTCAGTTATTCTCAAGTTACCAACAATTGAAAAAATAGGCAATTTTTATAAACAAATGATCATATCTTCTTTAAAAATTATCGTAGAGCAATTTTTAAAAAACTGTTTTAAAAATGACAAAAAATACTCTCAAATGCCATTTGTAGAATTGAAATGTGATAATTTCTTAAAAAATTGTATCAATTTGGAATTTTTCAAAAAAAGTGAAGAACAATTTTTTTTAGTTTAAGCAATTAAACAATAAAAAAAATTTTTTAAAATTTGTTTAGGTATCGGTTCAAGTCAAATATTTAAATAATAATATTATTTAATTAGTACACTTTTTAGTAATTGCTTTGCCATTTTCTAGTAATTTTGTCATTTTCTAGTTACTCCTTTAATCTCTTTACTTTATAGTACAGTTTTTTAATTTTTTCATATCTTTCAACTTTTAATAATTTTGTTTTCTTCTACACGAGTAATTTTTTATACATTCAAGTTATTTTTCTTTATTTTTCAGTTGTTTTTCTCTTTCTAGGGGTTTTTAACAGTTTTAAAAAATAGTGAACTCCATACTCTAACATTTCTACAGAGTATAGAGTACTCCCAACTCTCCATACAGGTTCAGCCGGTCCTGACTATTTTACCGTTCATTAGCATATTATTAAATTAATTCACTGTCCACTATCTTGGCAGATTTCCAATAATTATAAATTTTACATGTCCGCAAATTGGAACTGAATAATTTATTTCACTTTGTTAAACAAGTGTGTGCACATGTATATATTATATTAGGTATATATAATGATAATGAATATAAATGAGATTCGTGTAGTACTTATTTTTTGTTTCAAGTAATCACTAAAAAAAATCATTGAAATGCAAAACATAAGTTTTATTGGCTCAACAAAATAGTTTTGTTGTGACAACAAACTTTTTTTGTTGAATTTTTTTGTAACTTCCACACAAAAATTTAGTAGTCCCAACAAAACTTTTTTAAGCTCGTTAAACAATTTGTTGGTTACAGTTTTCAGAAGTTAATAAATCCATTTTTTGTCGAGAAATTTAAGCAAATGTCATTTCTCACATAATCACTAAAGTAAATTTTAATGTAGAAAAGTTGTAGGAAGTTATTTATAAAAGAATATTTTTTTAGATTTAAAACGATTTGTTTTTAGTTAAAGTCTATCTATTACAATTAGGGGATTTAAAAGTTTTGGTAATTTTTCCTAGTAAACAAAACTAAATTTATTTATCGTATTAGTTAAATCCAGATATTTTTAATTGAAAATTCTTTTTTAATAAATTTATTTTCTTATAATCAACAGTATGACATATGGATTTCGAGGTTAGGTTATAGACTTTTGTTTGATTTTGCTTTTTTATAAATAAGTTTAACAACTGTTTTACAAATATAGCTTTTACTCACAAAACTAAAGTATTTTTAAGTAACAAATGTTTTTATGCGCTTAAACTATTAATTACATTAGAATAAATTAGCTTCTTTAAAGAATCAGTCTTGTGTCATTTACTCAAAAAATTATGTTCAGTGCAATTTATTATTGAACTTTACCGCGCATGCGTCATATGTATGTGACGCTCCACGGTGAAAGGGACCTTAGCTGCAAGAAATGAATTTTACAGGACAGACGTTTGAAGTTGAGCCCACCTATCTTATTATAAGGTTGTGCCTATCTTTCATCGCCAATTACACAAAAACTAATAGAGATAAAAAAGTTTTTATTTATGTAAAAGAGCAACTCAAATTCTATCGATTCATAATAAAAATTTAAAATCAAACGTTTTTCAGCTAAGATCCCTTTCATCGTGAAGCGTCGCATATAAATTTGGTACTGCCAACAAAACATTTTTTAATAAACTCAATTAAAATTAAAGATTAATTACTCAGTTATTCTGTTATGATTACATTGTTAATTTTTTCAGTGATGACAAACTGAAAGTGTAAAGCAAATATGAGAGTAAAGAAAGAATAAGGCTAAAAATGAAAGAGTGAAGTTCGTGATAAAAATATTGGCGTGGTAGTATTTTTTTATTAAATTGTCCGCACGTTGCTAAAAGATGCCTGCAATAACTCACTTGGAGAAAACAGGAGCCTCTTAGACTCTCTCTTGCTTCCTTCGTCGAGCCAAGTTCGTTATTATAGCTGTCGAGAGGATTAATGGTAGGAGGGGCCTTCGTGTACAGACAATTCACGAATCAATTTTCGTGTTTTTCAGCGGCAAGAAAGAATTTCAGGTCTAGTATAATGTGCACTCCCGATGGAAGTGACACTCACTCTATAGGTTGTTCCGCCTTTAGATCCAAATCTCCGGATTAGCATCCATTTCTACCCAGGAAAAAGTTGGGATAAAAGAAGGTCCCGGTAGGATTTATTCCGAGAAGGAGGAACAAGACGTCGCTACGAAAATACGAAAACTAATCCACGAAACACTTATCTGGCACCATTCTCTACATCCATTTACCCCAGAAAACGCTCCTCAAAGCAGTACATTTACTTCCTTTTTATTCAGTTTGTCTCGCCTATCAAACACCCGACACTCCAACGCTAAATTGTATTTTTCATTCATTTTCGCTCTGCATTTCAATTTTATACAAATTCACATTTTCACTATTTTCCGGGCTAAATTATACAATCATTCTTCTCGAGAGAGAAAAAAAAACAGTTCCATTTCCAAGTGACAGTTCGTTTTGATAACGATTTTTTATTTGTTTCCAAGATTCACACTGTGCAAGATATAAGTTATTTTACTTCATGTAACTTTAATATAACTTTGACATGTTTTTTTTTTTTTTTTTTAATACGAATTTAGTAATCAAGCGAATTTTTCTTAATCAGAAAAGTTTATGTGACCTATAAAGTAAATTCCCTTAAGTCAATGTTACTTCTTTTACTGTGTATTTATGGGTCACTCTGTCCCGAATGAACTACTGGTGAAGTTTTAGATTTTTTATTTGGATAAAAGTTTCATTTCTATATATAGTAATAACAGTTGAAACGGAATTTGTTAAAAGTGGGAAAACAAATTTGGGCACAAATAATGAAACTTTTAATTAAATTTGCAATTAAATTAGTGAGGGTGAATATTAAATATAGATTGTTTAATGCTCTTGTATAATATTATATATAAGCTTTCATATAGTACATCCATTCTATCATAAAATTTAATTAATAATTTGATCTCTTAATGGAAGTAACTATTGCAATAGAATCAAAATACCCACTCAGTCCTCAGGGAGCTGAGTTGAAATAACTAAGACAAGTGATAATGCTGTTTCTAACTACTTTTCTTCCTTCCCAAAGGATTCAACAGTTACTCTGTAATTATTTTGATTTCATTTAATTAATTGTAGAGCCTTTAACGTTAAGAATAACAGGGATGAATAAATATTAAACACATATTTTTTATTAAAAAAAATTTATTTTTCCTTAATGAAAATTCCGACAATGTATATTTTTACATTAATTCGATATTTCATTATTTATTATTAATAATATTGAAAATAGATAAAAATCCTTAGAAGATGTCAAAATAATTAAATTAAAAGAACACAACTAGAAATAAGAAAAAATAGATAAGAACGAAAAAATATTTAAACATTAAGAAGTTAAATAGAAAATAGAGAAGCATTAGTAAAAAGTAAAATAATAACTAAAAATTGATTGAAAATAACCAAGAAAGGAAGAAAAATTATAGAAAAGAGACAAATGAATAGAAATTTCAAAAAAAATAATTAGAAAATATCCTGGCAACAGGATGAAAATTTTAGATGATTTTGGATGAAAATGAGTCGATTTAGACTATTTTTGTAAAATCGAAAATCTTAACGATCACAAAGCTTCCTCTATGAAGAATCAAAAATCACTAGAGACTGAAGATAAATTACTTGACATGAAATAAATAAATAAATGTTGATTAACGGTAACTAAAAGACGGAAATAAATTACCATAAAGTTACAAAAGAATGTCAAATTAAAGAAAAACAAGTAGAAACAGAAAAAAAATTACTAAAATATTTTGACAAATTACTATAAAATAAAGGAAAAACAATACTTCCTCTATAAGGAAGCAATACCTAAAAAGTACAAAAAAAAAAATACAAGCTGATTAAAGTTAACTGGAAATGAAAGAAAAATTATTATATAGTGAGAAAATATTGGCAAGCGGAAAAGAAAAGTGACTAAAAAGTACAAAATAACTAGAAGCTGAAGAAAAATAATGTAGAAAAATCACTAAAAATTAAAATAATAAATAAAAGTCGATTGCTAAAATGTTTTAAATAGCTACTAGAAAATTAGGAAAAATAACTAGAATAATGACAGGAAACTGATGAAAAATAGTTTAAAAATGTAGATAAATTACAAGAAAGAAAAATAATAAAGAAATGTTTGTCAAAAGTAACTAGAAAATAAAAAGTTTGCCAGAAAATAAAAAAAGAATGACAAAATAAGGAAAAAAGCTACAAGCTGATGTGAATTACAAAAACGTAAAAATTCACTAGAATTAGAAGAAACCACTAACAGAAATGTTTGTATGATTCAAAAATGTAGATTTGTTTGTTTCAATACATAAGGAGATTTAGAACCTCAAAATTGGATTAAAAAGTATGTAAACTGAAAGTTCAAAACTACTAAAATCTAGTTTTATATCAATAATAATAATAATTGAAAATAATAAAAGTCTCTATATCTTTTAGATTTGCATTAAAATAAAAATAAATTAATAAAAAATATTATTCTTTCTTACCTGTCGCCAAATAAATTCCACATGTATTTTTCTAAAAAATAAAAACAATACTTCAACTTTTATTTTTCCATTAAAAGTACAAAACTATTAACTAAAAAGTAAATGAATTATAAACATACAATAAAACAAAATAAAGAACTAAAAATTATTATTACTTACCAGTTTCACCATTTCCACTTGACCGAAAAGAAATCCGATAACAATTACCACATGCATTCCAATAAAAAGAAATATCAAAACCTTAAATAACATAAATAATTATGATACTTTTAGAAAAAAAATAACATTTAAATAATTAAACTAAAAAGCAGATAAATAAGCTAGAAATAACATAAAAATAAATAAAAGATTATTAATATTATTATTATTATTCACATTTTAGAAACGAATGACAATGTAAACAAAACATTATTTCACTTTAAACACTATAACCTGAACAACTTCACGAAAATCACTGTCACTTCTAAAACTATCACTCCTTAATTATTAGAATTTAATTTATTTTCAATTTATTATTATTTCATAAAATGCAATTATTCAATAAACGAAGATTTTAAATAAATTGAAAAATAGTACAAATAAACGTCTAAACTGTGATGTTATTGTTGACAAAAAATATCGAAAATCTGCTAGCCAATCAAAAGCCTGATAAAACGCGTTACACCTCTGAAGTTGGTCGAAAGGGTTCTCGTATAGCGAAGTCAAGGTCAAAGCTAATTTCTATGTCTTAATTATTTTAATAAAATTTTTTGTTATTTTAGATTGCTAACATGATAAGAAATTTTATAAAATAAATTTGAAGTTACAATATTTAATTAAAAGATTTTAATTCGTCTGCAAAACAAAAAATCGAAACTGAAAACTATCGATAGTGAGGTTTGATATCTACTGACCAATGGGAGACTCGGAAATGGAGTTACACGTCTGAAGTTAACCAAACGTCCGTTCTTTTTAGAATAGGATAATTAGCAAATAAAAGTGTAACCTCAAAATACTAAGTTTTAAGAAACAACTAGAAATTTTAAGAAAGTAGTTGTTTATTGATAAAACTACTGGAATTATTGAGAAATAACTTAAACGCGAAGAAAAATTACTAAAAATTAAAAAAATAACTAGAATTTCATTAACCTCTTCGTAGTGAAAAGAAAAAACCGTATTCGTGACAAAAATGTGACGAAAATGTTTTTTTAACATATATTATCGTATTGTGCGTTTTGGGGTTCCAATCTTTTGTCAAAATTTAAAAACCCAAAATCTCGGCTTCAAATATGATCAAAAAATTGAAAGCTGAAAATGTTTACTCAGTTGTTTTGTAAGGAAATAACATTTTTTACATTGTTTTTAAATTCCCTGTTTACTTTTCATAAAAAAATGTTCCCTTTGTGCAAAGTTGATACAGGATTGATCCATCGTTTTTTATTTTTTAAATTTAGAAAAAAGAATCAGCTACTTTAAAAAAACGCATTCTTATCCTCCTAATTATACTTTCATTTTTTTATTATGGTTATCTTTGACAAAAAAGACTAGATGATTTATAAAGTGTCAAAAAAAGCTCAGGTTATGGTATTTTATGCATAGTTTAAATATAATATATTTGATATTCTTATTATTTATTATTATTACAGTCATTATTGGTTTTATTGTTATTACTATTATTTATTAACATTAATTTCACATATTTCGAAGTCATCGGTATATATAAGTATTTGTTGTTTATAAATAAATTATACTTATTATTCGAAATCAGAATTTTACATAAAACAGTCAGATTAAATCATCATTTGTTATTTAACAGTTTGAATCATATCCGACCAAAATAATGATATAGCCTTTTACCCCATATAATACTGAAAGTAGCAATATTATTAGAACGACATGAAATGTGGCTGACGCTACATCGTTTACACTACTGAATTCGCTTTGTTCCTTTCTATATACAGTACTAGTGGTAACTATAAAACTGAAATACGAGAACCGACTTAGTTTGTATTTCGAATATTCATTTTCAACTATAATCTCACATATAGCATAATCTTCCACATATGAAACTTGCCTTTTCTGTCCAAAGTCCTTTGTATTTTCCCTGGACCAATTTAGTCTATTTACTTTCTGAAACTTAATAATCAGCAAAAATTTCACAAACTAAGTCAAGTATAAAATCCATATAAATAGAAATTTTATTTGTTCTCCCAACATTGATAATTTCATCTCTTTCATAACTTAATTAAGTCTCAATTTGATTTTAATTAAAACCTTTATTAGATTTGAATTAATGTTTAATTTAGAATATAACTAAATCTGTTTTGAAGAGAACATTATTAAATTCACCAAATTATTATAGAACAAATTATATTTCGAGTTGTAATTAATCAGTAACTAATTAAAGTTCTATTAAAGAAAAATTATTTGCAGATTTTGATGCTTGAAAAGGTATTTAAGTTCAAATGAAATGAGCATACGAAATTTTTTAAAATAAGTAAACATTTAAAATAAACAAATATGGTTAGTTTCGAAAATTTTCCAGAAATCTGTGACACAAATTTGAAAACTCCACATCGGAGCTGCTTTTAGTTGAGTTCACTTCAAAGCCTTTGAATTCCAATTAAATCTATTTGAACCTCATTTTATCACCAATCTGGTCTTGATCGAGTAATTTCTTCACGGATGCACAAGAATAAGCGATACGTTAAAGTGGATCGTTAAATAACGATTAATAATAATATTCTATTTAAAAAATAATTTAATAATAAATTTTATAAACTTTAATGAATATTATGTTAATATTATTTTTTACTAATCTGGAGTCCATGGACTGCTTCCTCGACGAATAAATAATTAATAAAATTTCCGTTTTTCATTGTTGTGCGTCAACCAAGTTCACCCATGTAATAAAGGAAATAAAATAATAATTAATAATTATCTTTCAAAATGATTAATTTTGTCCGGTCCGACAAGTTGGCAGGTAAATAATAAGTTTTAATAATTAAATTTGACTTATCGAATTAAATAAAGATAATATGGAATTTAATAAGGGAAAATAAACAGTTTTAATAACAAAATTAAAGTGAGATAATCACACAAAATGAGTTTAAAAACAAAAAATAAGAGTTTAATTAAATACAAATTAAAGTTGAATTATTATTTGAATTTCCTAAGAATGAAAACTCAAAATATTATGTGACAAAACTCGCCAAGTACTAAGCGTAAAATTATTTGTTTCAGTTAAAATTATTTTTTTAACTTACACTTCCTTACTTTATAAAATTCAAATCCTATTACTTTTTCATATAAATCTACTTTTTCCTCTGAATTTCATTTTCTAACTGAATTTTAGAATTCTAAAAATAATACTAGATCATAAAATGTAATAACTCTTGTTTAAAAAACTATTCTGAAACTTAGACATATTTCTGTATAAAAAAGAGAGAAATATACCCGTTAGATTTCGTATGAGATGGCATTTCTTTTAGTACTACCTCATCATACCGTGCACGAAACTATGTCAAGATATTTCGTCTCGAAATTGTTTTCCTTCTAGTTCCACAGTAGAGCACATTCAAAAGCATGTTCCCAAAGGTGTACTCATTGTAGAGCTACAAATCGACCAAAAACAAATTTTAAATGTAATAAAAGAGAATGGGGGATTAAAGCAAAAATGTAATACGATATTTTTTCCCAGAGGGTAATTAATGTCAATGTCACTAAGCTTTTTGTAGCTCCAAATGATTCGATTAAATCTTTCTGTATTGTTTGATTAATTTTTAATGTGATTAGTAACAAATTGTAACGATTAAAAACTATTTCTATTGTCTTATAATTCGCACATTTAAATTAAATTAAAATTGAAAAGAATATAAATAAAAATTATGGAATTTAATAAATGTATAAATATAGAACACAAAATATCATTAAAATAAAGTAAAAGTCGGAAATTCTCGTTAATTATGTAAAATTATATTTCGTCAGAATTAAAATCAAAATTAAACATTTGAAGTCAAGAAATAAAATTAATATAAAATACCCGACACATACATACTTTTCACACAGCGAATATTCGATAATGACATACGAAAATAAATACAAATTTACAAAGAATTATAAACAAAAATCAAATTAAATATGCATATAAATATAAGATTAAATAAATAATTTAAACAAAAACAATAAGACAATTAAACAATATAAAACTTATCGTTCCTGCATTTCTTTAGAGTTTCTTTTAGAACGTGGGGCGATTATTGTCAAGCGTGTCTACTGATGAACGGAAACGGAAATTCCCTTTTTGAGGAGCAGCTTTTTTTATACCATGGACCACCTCGCTCCATCATGATAATGAGTAATCTGACCTCTTCAATTTCTTTTTATTTGGCCCAAAAATCCACCCCATCGTCCTCTTTTGGTTGGAAATCGTCACATTATTTTAAAAATCGCCACACTGATTAAAAAGGATAAAAATAAACAATTAACAAAATTTGCACCAAGACACTATAGAAAACAACAAATAAATAAATTATTAAAAAATAACACCTCCGTATTTGGGGGGACACACAAAGTAATGACGATTTCGACTAGAATGCTCGGAAACGATTGTGAGAACGATGGGGACGGAAGAAATTTTATTATAATCAAAGTTTACTCCCTCCCCTCATCAGTCTCCATGCCCTTAAGACATCCCTTAATTATCTTGGCGCCCAGGTAATGAAGAGACTTGTCATCTTTCTTAAATTCAAATTAAATTATTCTCGTCGTAAATATCGAATCCCTTCAAAATTTAATTCCCGTTAGATGTGTCGCAGGATATCCCGAGATATCCCATGCTGTGAGAGTTAAAACAAATCAATAAATAAAACCCTAGCGCAAAGTTATTTTATTAATAAATAACTTAACAAAATAACTAAAATAAAAGACTAATTAAACTAATCAATTTATACAATTAATTTGAATCAAAATTAATAAGCCACGACTAACACAGTTATTTCCGGAAAGTGTTGGATAAGGATCAGAAACAAACCACGATTTTTTATTTCCACTACAAATAACAAATTCATTGACAAAAAACAATGCAAGAAAAATTACAAAAAAGTTGAATAGCCGACCGCATGGCACACACATTTTACAGAGGTTACGCTCACTGAACACTGACTCGAAATTTACAAAAATAGTCGGAGATCCGATTCCAGCAATAAAATAAACAACAGTTATTATAGGAGCGCACCTGGAAGGGCACAATGGCCACGATGAGGCCCTGTAAAGTGTAAGTATTATTTAATTACATTTGAATAAAGTTTTGCACTTTTAAGAAAAATACGACCAAGGGGTTGAACACACCAGTTCAGAATGACGAGAGCGCAAACGCTTTGTCAAGAGTTTTCAATGCAGCGACACAAGCGCCACGGTGCCGCTCTCACGAATCATATTTTAAAGTACGTGTAGTAGCATTACCTGCGGATAGACAGATCGAACTGTGTTCGATGGAAGAACGTAAATCAGATACAGTGGTGGCGGCGCTGACGTCTAGCGACAAAATCAAAATGGCTGCCACCAATGTTTTGACAGTTTATAAACATGATCGGTGACATCTTCTGGTGCTGGTACTCTTGTCAGAGTCAAGCAATGTTCGTGGGTGTAAAAAGAAATAGTGCAACACATTAAATATATATCGCATAAAAACCAAATATTGTACGGTCCGACAAGTTGGCAGGTAACCAGAAGTTTATGTAATAATAATTATTAAACAATTAAATTAAATAAGTGTAACATTAAAATAAAAATAACTTTTATTCAACAAAATTTTAAATTCAACTAAATAAATATAAACGAAAATAACTTTTGAATTTTAGCAATCTTTAGAATTTAGGAATTTAAACTCAAAATAAAAAATACACAAATAGTAGAGTTTACATTTAAATGAACAATAGCCTGGAAATTATTCTAGACTGGTGAATAATCATAATTTTAGTTCAACAATTAATAAATAATTATATGATATAATAGTATTATAATCTTATTTTCTAATTATTATGTTTATTTACATATTATTATATTTCCTGTATTAATTTGGCTTTTATCAAAAACGTCCGGACATTTTACATTTCATGACACCTTTAAACTTTCAAAGTCTAAATTTTCTAGAAGACAAAAGTGAGCTCTAACAGGCATTTAAATTTGTGTTGTGGAATTTTATCAGACCGTTAAAATGCATTTGCGTTCCAACTCTTCTGCTTTTATAAGAAAATGCACTTTCCTCTTTTTGTTTGTTTGAACTACTCTTGCTTCGTATAATGTATAAAAATGGCTTTAAGCTTCCTTTTGTTTTTCTAAAAGAGTATGCATAAACTAAGAGTTTTCAAAATTTGAAAAAGTCTCTGATAGAACTCAGTAAGTCAATCAAAAGTTCAGAAACTAATTGCAATTATATTGTACAATCCTCGATAAAATAATAAAATCACAATATTTAGATTCAGTGCAAGAAAGTTAAGTACTTTAATTAAAATTAAACATCAACAAGAAAAGTGAGACGTAAAAGTAACTGGAGGGTGAGAAAGAGAGAGGGTATTTCTGGTAAAATTCAAAGTCGAACTTTAGAAATGAGTAAAACCGCACCGAATGGAAGTTCGATGTTCGTTTACATTACGTGAAAGTGGACGGCGCCAGTCTGACTATAAAAGTGTACTTGTGAATATGGAGTGGCGTGGAAGTAAAATTCACGATGCCAAATACTGACAGGGAAAAAATTACATCTGCATCTTTTGAGTAAATGTAGTTATGTAAAAATTCAGCAAGCAACATGTCACTTTTAACAGTGAAAAATTCATGTTTAAATTTCACAATTGGTGTCAATTGTGCATTCCAATTACATGCAGTGCTTGGTGAATTTTCATCGCTAGTGGCCTACCCAAAACCTGCTTGTATAAATATGCACATAATTCAAAGCTTTGTATGAGTGTGGAGCAGGCAATCAACACTACCTCCACGTGAAGTAATTAATCTACAGAATTAATGTTAAATCGAGTGGGAAGTTTCACGCGTTACCAGCTCATGTTCAAAATGAACGTACCAAACTGCTCAACACAGTCGGAACCATCTATAGTCTAATTCTCACTGCGATATTTCATGTGAGAGGAAATGAGCCTGAAAACTTTCCAACTTGCACCGACAAACTTCCCAGACATCTCAGAAAATTGCACTTCTTATTTTTAAAACAAGTACTCTAAATTGCAATTAGAATGCTGCAAAAGCATGGTTTTTGGCAAAAGAATTATAAATAGAGAGAGAATATTTAGTTATGGGACAAATTAAATCAGATCATTTTGTTAAATTAAATCAAATCATTTTGTTAAGTTTATTATTTGGCTGTATTTGAATGGATCATTTTGTCTAATTAAATCAAATCACTTTGTTAAGATTATTGTTGTACCTAGGACAGATGTTGTCAGGAAATTTTGAAACATTTAGGAATCGGTCGCTGGTATACTAGTCTCATGAAAAAGTTTATTCTGATACCATAAGAGGGTCGAGAGACATATATGTCGAGCATGTCTCGGGCATCAAACAATATAGTTGAGAATGTTTCTATTTACTAAAATTGTTCAAATCTACTATAAAAAAGTAAATAAATTTGCGCAGCGGCAAAAAATTATAGCATATTACATCAATATTTTAAAATCATATTAGAGTTGCATACTTAATAATAAACGTTAAAATTGTATGATATATATTTCACGTGAAATCTGAATGAATATGAATTATATAACAGTAAAATTTTACCTACATGAATAATGAAAGAATTATAATAGAAAAGTTAGTATTTATTAACGTAGTCGTAAAATAATACAAAGATCAAAAATATCATTAAAAGTTAGCAAATATTGATTTCTTATAAAAAAAACCAAGTATGCATGAATTAAAATTTGACGAGAAAAATTAAAACCTTTTATCGTTAAATTTTATCTCCAGTGCGATAATACTCGGAAAATTATGTTGTGCTACTATGGCAATTAATGGCTTAAGATCTTAAGAAAATGATACTTATTACAAATAAGATTGACTGTTTACGTTCCTTAATTAAAAGCGAATCTCACGAATAGAATTACTGTTATATTACTTACGTTGCTTTTAACTGCTTGCACATAAAAGTTTAATGACTCTTACCAACCTCAAAATATTGTTCAATTCATTCTAGCTTTTATATACACGTATTTACATGCACTTTTCTACGCCCACAAAACTTTTCATGTTAACTAAAGAGGACATTTATTTGGTGTTTATTCAAATGCGTTTTAATTAAAAATAATTAACTCTTTCCTCATTGCACTAAAAGATTTACTAGAATTTTTTTCAGATTTCACGTGAAAGTGCAATTAAAATATTTAAAGAAAATGTTTCGAAAAAAGTAGATTTAAATTTATCATCTAAATAAATAAATTGCAAATTTTTTGTGTACTTCCTAATTTAGAAAATCTTTGAATTTTGTTCAGTTTTTATATTTACGTATTTTAACTTCATCGCAGTGCTTTTGTTCGACATTTTGAAGCCGAAATTTTGAATTTTTTAATTTTGACTACAAATTCGGATTCAGAAACCCTAAAAACCCCCAAGTAACCATTTTCAGCGAGATTAGTTAACTTCAAAATTAGTGGTCGCCATTTTGAAACCGCCATTTTGAATTTTTGAATTTTGACTGCAGATTCAAATTAGCGACCAAAAAAATTTTTAATTTTACTATTCTAGCTAAAAATACTTATTTAGGGGCATGTGAGATCGCTGAAGCCAAATCTGTAGTCAAAATTTTTAAATTTTTAAATTTTTGTTCTGCAAACAACCTGCAAAATATGACATTTGAGAAAAAAATCATTGAGAACAATCTTAAAGAGCACAAAATTCTCTACCATTTTTGTACGGAACATTTTTTAATAAAATGAATATTTATCATTTTACGTTACAAAATATGACCAAGTGAGGGTTACAAAATCATTTTTTCGTCTATATTTCGTCAAATTGTTTATTGCTATATGTAAATAAATAAATAAATAAATAAATTGCTTTTTCTTGAAAAATATTCACTTTCATGAACAAATGTATGGAATACAAAATTTGTATTTCGATGAAATCTACATCTTTTGTCTAATACATTTTTAAAAAAATTGTGTTTTTAACGAGTTAAAAACCAAATATAATAGTGTTTTACATTTTTTTGCATTTTTCTCCGAAATTATGTATTTTTGTAAAAATACATAGTATACGAACTGTCAAAAAAATCGCCTTATTTGAAAGAATATTCATAAACTTTTGATCTAAAAAGCAGAGAATCTAACATGATAAAGAGAAAAAAAAATTACCGCTATAAAGCTTAGACAGAAAATTCTTTTAATTAAAGTTTGAGGGGTTAGAAGACTAAGGCAGTAACTATTTAACTACTTTTACAGTCTTTTTTATTCCCTTTTGTTTAGAGCAGTGTAAACTTTGCATCATGTTCTTTTATTTCGACAAGTTAGAAAGCACTTGGAAACTTTTGCACTAACCGTTAAACGGCTGAAGTCTCGTCTAAATAAAAGAACAAATTGCAAAATTTGTTCACATCCTTTATTGATACATTGAAAGCATGACTTTATAAAAAGAACTGCCGTAATTTTTGCGAAAATATTTTCATATCGATTATGTTAAAAATTTTTAATAATTTGAATAAATTGTTATAGATCGACTCGGTACAAGGTAGAACGACTTCAAAGGAAAACAGTTTTTTTTATTGGTGCACTCTGGTCGTCAAAATGAACGTTCTAATAATTTCATTTTAGTTATTATATTAACCCCTTCATGAACATAGGTCAGATATCTACTTTTTAAAAGTTTCCCGTGAATAATGCTAGTGTTTGATTAAATAATTATTTCGAAAATCAATTTGTTTTAAATATTTGCGGTAATTTTTTATCTTTATAAAAATTAATTTTAATTTTAAATTTATTTATATTAATATTAATTATTATTTGTAGTTACTAAGCTGCCTTTGATAAAAAATTATAAACCTTGTTTCTTAGCAATTTACTATTTTTTTTTCTTGCAACATTGTCCGAAAAAATTGATAAATAATGAGTGTTGTTTGGGATAATATTCCTGATCAAAAATAAAGTGGGATGTTAAAGCCGTGGCGAAATTTGTAAAATTTCTTCTAAATTTGATAACTCGAAAACGGTTCAACAGATTTTAATAAAATTTGGTATTGTTACTCGTCTTACTAAAATCTGAAAACAGACACTAGGATTTTTGGAAACAACCAAAAAATTTATAATATCATCAATAATGCACCAAAAACTCTTATTTCTTGGCTACAATAATTCTATTATATTATGCCGCAATTATCCAAAATTTTAAATAGAATTTTTTTGAGATAATTTGTTCATTAATGATCGTAATTTAAATTATTTTTGTATGTTAAGATTAAGCTCTCTGTTTTAATATTAACACTGACGTTGATTAATCACTTGGTGGTGTAATGAACTCACTATATAATTCTCAGTAAGCCACTTTGCACCAATTCAATTTACCATTTCGCACTAAATTGTAATGTAGATAGTGTAGTTAACAGAACAATGTTAAGAGTAAAGAACATCCTTCAATCTGGAGTATAATTGCTCTTTGTATTTAAAACATTTTCAAATTTTCCGCCCAAATCATAATTCTGGTGCGAGTCATCAATAAAAAAATACTGTGTTCGCAATCAAAATAACCAGATTGGCTAAAATTTTTGAGATAATATGAAAAAATTGCACAAAAAAAAATTTTATAGGATTGTGTAATTTTGGCAGTTCCTCGGATATATTTTTTTTAGTGAAGCACAAAAATTTCATGTAGTACACAAAAACACGTACTAGATTCTTTAATGCAAAATCTCACCTACATCATACATCCTCTTGCACTAAAATTTTAAATTCCTGGTTCTTAAAGTTCTCAAGTGTAGTCTAGCGTCAGACAAACTTGAAAAATATTTTATCTGAAAAAGTGAAATTCTGACAAAGTTTGCGTCATATTTTTCTGGCTCGAATGAATATATTCAAGGGAAGTCTTGACAAAATCTATGGACAAAGGCGTTAGATTATTCTCCGTGGCTAGAGGTTGAGTGCGAAGTTCTTCGTATAAGAAGGCTTTTCACTTGAACAAAGGAAGGAGCGTATAGTAAAAATTAAATCCTTCATTTTCACTGTGCTGACTATATGTATATCCTCAATCAAAAGAGAGAAAGACAGAGGAGAGGGAAAAAGAAAGAGATGTTGCGCTCTTATAAAGCGTGAATTGAGATGAAAAATCATTTGTTCTATTCTTTCTTTGCAAGTAATTACACCCGACACTTGGATTTCTAGCTTTCTTTTCACCTATTCAAATTTAATTGCCTAAATTCAGCTTCTTATTGAGGTGAAGATTAACGAAAGTTTCATCGTTTAATTACCCTTCTTTTCAACTTTTCAACTATACGACTAATCGATAGCTTTTAAATTGAAGCAATCAATTCAAGCCGTCGATAAAAAGCTATTGTGCAGCGCACAACAATTGTTGGAAAACAGTATAAGATATTTTGTTCAAAGGCGAATAAGTACTCTCTGAATTGGAATAAAGCGGAATTCTTTTCATTTGAATTACAGTTTGTCGTCTTTTTCAATTAGTTATTGAATAAGTGAATTACTCTCGACAAAGAGCACATTCTAATTAAAATTATATGTATATTATTTTATTATTGCTTTCTCATTATCATAAATAAACACGAGCAATTGATCTTCAGGAAAATTGTGATTCGGAAATTTTATACAAACTTTGAAAATTTTTAAGAAGTTCCAGAAATTCGTGGAAATGTTTCAAAAATTTCGAATACATTTTTTTATTATTAAATAACTAGCAAAATAAAAAGCGCGCAAGCACGCCATTAGTTTTTCATACATTTTAAAAATTATAAAATACAATAATAAATATAAAAAATCGGTAAATACTATTTATCTAATAAGAAGAAATAATTATTTTAAATATAATATTTAAAAATCAATTAATATAAATAAAATAAATATTTATTTAGAATAAAATTTATAATATTTGAGAATTAAAAATAATTGTAAAAAATCAGAGAAAATAAATGAAAAAAGATAAAAATAATTTAAAATTGAAAAGAATAAGTTTTAATTAAAGAGAAATAAGTAAAAACTTTTTGGCAATAATAAAAAAGAACGAGAAAAAGAATGAAAGTAATTGAAAATTGAAGAAAATAATATAAAAAATAATATAAATAATGAAAGAATTGAAAAATCAGAAAAATAGTTAACAATTTTTGGAATTATGAAACAAATGTAAAGAATTAAAAATTGAAGAAAATAAATTTTGGAAAATAATTAAAAAATGTTTTTAAATTTTAAAACTTGACGAAAATAATTAAAATATGATACAAACAATGATAAGTTGTAAAAAATAAATGACATTTAAGTGTGATAATTGAAAAAACTACAGAAATTTTGTTAAATAAAGAAAAAATACCTAAAATTTGATAAAAATACATGAAGATTTTAGACATCAATTAAGAAAATAACTAAAAATTGGAGAAAAGAATTGAAGAAATAAGCTAAAAGTAATTGAAATTTACGATAATTAATAAACAAAATTTGAATTACGAAAACAAATAAAAATAATTAAAAATTGAAGAAAACAATTGAAATTTTAGAAAAATTCTTAAAAATTTTAGAAAATAATTTTAGAATGTGAGAATAACTAAAAATTGGAAAAAAGACTGGAAGAATGCTAAAAATAATGGAAATTTACGATAATTAATAAATTTTTTTGGAAATTATGAAAACAAATAAAAATAATTAAAAATTGAAGAAAATAATAGAAATTTGAGAAAAATACTTAAAAAAAAAATTAGAAATTAATTTTATAAAATGAGAAAAACTAAAAATTGGAGAAATGTCTGGAAGAAAGCTAAAAATAATTGAAATTTACGATAATTAATAAAAAAAAAAAATTTGAAAATCTGATAAGAAATGAAATTAATTAGAAATTGAAGACAATATTTGAATTTTCAGAAAAATACTTAAAAATCTTAGAAAATAATTTTAGAAATAGAGAATAATAATTAACAATCGAGAAAAATAATTGAAAAATAATAAAATTAATTCAAAATTGAAAAAAATAATTGAAATATGCTGAAAATAATTTAAAATTGAGAAAGAAAATTGAACTATGATGAAAATAATTTAAATATGAAAAATTGAAAACATTCTATAAAATTTGAGAGAACTAACTGAAAAAATCATAGAATATATATGGGGGATTATTTCTCAAGTGTCACAGGTCCGAAAAGCAAGTTTATTCTATCGAGCTGAAACTTGGACAAAATGTTGTCCTATTGAATAGTAATGAATAAAAAAAAAATCTTGACTATAGAAGAAATATTAAGATTGGGGGAGGGGATGAAATTTTTGATTTTTTTAAAAAACTGTTTACTTTGATAAAATTTTTGTTCTTATAATTTAAATTGAAAAAATTCTTGTAATACCAGTTTCGATAGATTTTTTCACGCTCTTTCGATCGGTCATATTGTTTTTTACGAGAAAAAATTTTTTGATCCCTAAAAATGGAAAATAAAAATAAAAATGACTTTTTCTTCAAAAAGGACAATTTTTAATTTTTTTTTTTTTTTTAAATGAAAGCCCTACTTTTTTCCTATAAAAAATCTTTGGAGTAAAATGTTGGATGAGAACTCCTAATCATCGAAAATAAATGTTGAATAGAACCTAACGCCTGTGACGCTCGCTGCCACTAGCACACACTGTGGCCAAAAGCACTATTTTTGATAAAAATCAGCCGACAACTCAAAAATGAACCGATTTTAATTATTTTTTTTTAAATACTCAAGAATGTTTGTACTATAACGCTTAACTGCTACAAAATCAAGATTTTTTTTATAAACTAAAATAAATGTTAATAACTTTTAAAAAGTAAAATATTGATTTTTGAGAAAGTGATTTCCAGATACTTTGATGCAAGAAACTATATAAACTTATATATTTTACACACAAATTTTGTCTAAAATATTTTTAAATGGTTCCAGTTATAACACAACAATTTTTAATTTGTTTAAACAACCTTAGTTAACAAATAAATAACTTCCAAACTTTTCCTACCTTAGACTTCGTTTCTTTTGTAAAACTAATTAATTACTATTGGCCTAGAGTTCTAATACAGTTGGGGATAATTTCTAACAATTTTTAAATTGTTTAAACAATCTTAGTTAACAAATAAATTACTTTTAAAGTTTTCTTTATTTAGATCTTGTTTTTTTGTGAAATTAATTAATTACTATTGGTCTAATATTCTAATACAGTTCAGGTTGTTTATTAACAAATTGTAAATTGTTTAAACAATCTTAGTTAACAAGTAAATTACTTTGAAAGTTTTCTTTACTTAGAGTTTAAGATGTTTAGTAATCCTTAGATTTGGATTCTTTTGCAAATTTAATTATTAAGTATTGGCCTAGATTTATAATACAGTTTGAGATGTTTTCTAACAATTATTCTATTGTTTAAACTATATCTTAGTTAATTATTAATTATTACTGAACATCTTAAACTTTATGATGAATCAAGGCCAAAAGTTATCAGTTAAATTTGCAAAACAAAGGAAATCTAAGTAAAGAAAACTTTCAAAGTAATTTACTTGTTAACTAAGATTGTTTAAACAATTTACAATTTGTTAATAAACAACCTGAACTGTATTAGAATATTAGACCAATAGTAATTAATTAATTTCACAAAAAAACAAGATCTAAATAAAGAAAGCTTTAAAAGTAATTTATTTGTTAACTAAGATTGTTTAAACAATTTAAAAATTGTTAGAAATTATCCCCAACTGTATTAGAACTCTAGGCCGATAGTAATTAATTAGTTTTACAAAAGAAACGAAGTCTAAGGTAGGAAAAGTTTGGAAGTTATTTATTTGTTAACTAAGGTTGTTTAAACAAATTAAAAATTGTTGTGTTATAACTGGAACCATTTAAAAATATTTTAGACAAAATTTATGTGTAAAATATATAAGTTTATATAGTTTCTTGCATCAAAGTATCTGGAAATAACTTTCTCAAAAATCAATTTTTTACTTTTTAAAAGTTATTAACATTTATTTTAGTTTATAAAAAAAATCTTGATTTTGTAGCAGTTAAGCGTTATAGTACAAACATTCTTGAGTATTTAAAAAAAAATAATTAAAATCGGTTCATTTTTGAGTTGTCGGCTGATTTTTATCAAAAATAGTGCTTTTGGCCACAGTGTGTGCTAGTGGCAGCGAGCGTCACAGGCGTTAGGTTCTATTCAACATTTATTTTCGATGATTAGGAGTTCTCATCCAACATTTTACTCCAAAGATTTTTTATAGGAAAAAAGTAGGGCTTTCATTTAAAAAAATAAAAAAAAAATTAAAAATTGTCCTTTTGGAAGAAAAAGTCATTTTTATTTTTATTTTCCATTTTTAGGGATCAAAAAATTTTTTCTCGTAAAAAACAATATGACCGATCGAAAGAGCGTGAAAAAATCTATCGAAACTGGTATTACAAGAATTTTTTCAATTTAAATTATAAGAACAAAAATTTTATCAAAGTAAACAGTTTTTTAAAAAAATCAAAAATTTCATCCCCTCCCCCAATCTTAATATTTCTTCTATAGTCAAGATTTTTTTTTTTATTCATTACTATTCAATAGGACAACATTTTGTCCAAGTTTCAGCTCGATAGAATAAACTTGCTTTTCGGACCTGTGACACTTGAGAAATAATCTCCCATATGTTTAAAAAAAATAATAATTACAAAATTACTTTAAAAATTTTAATTAAAGAGAATAATTAAAAAATTACAAAAATAACGAAAATTGATGAGAATAATTGCAGTATCGGATAAATAATTCAAATTTTTAAAAGTAATGACAAAATAATGAATATAATTATAAATTGATGAAAATCAAGAAAAATTGCAGAATTTATTTTTAAGCAAAAGAAAATAATTAAAAAATTGTTATGTAATGAAAAATTGATGACAATAATCTAAATTTGAGATAATAACTGAAAATTTAGGAAATTAATTGCATGTGTATATACTTTAAACTTCTTCAAAAACCATAATTAATTTTATAGCATTTTTCGAAACTTTTTTTTTTACACAAATGACAATTAAAAACAAGCACAACAATATAAAATAACATGGACTAACTTCTTTCTGGATTTTGAAACGTGGACAGAAAAAGATGAATAAATTTTTTTTTTTTTTTCTTAAGATATCAAGAATATCCGTCTGTTTGTCCATCTGTCGTCTGTCCATTTGTCTGTCTGTCTGTCCGTTTGCCCGTCGGTCTGTGTGTTTCAGTAAACACATTAAAATTAAATTTTTTATATTTGTAGAAACATTTAAAAAAAACTACCTCAAAAATGTTCGCATGTTTATACGTCTATCTTTCCGTCCGTCTGTCTGTTCATATGTTCTTTCGTCTATTCATCCGTCTGTTTCTCAGTTTTTCCGATTTAGAAACATTTTTAAATAAGTTTTAATAAATTAAGTCTTTAATAAATTTAAAATTTTTTTAATTTTCCTCTACATTTTTTCAATTTTTAAAGATTTTTTTGGATTTTGAAACTCGTTTTCATATATTTTTTTATTTCCTTACCTATTAAATAATTTTTTTTATTTTATTTCTAAACAATTAATTTCTTTCTTTTTATCGATCTTAACATTATATTATATTCTTTTATTTTATATTTACCTTTTCTTAGTTTTTAGCAGATTTTTCCCTTCATTTTTTTTATTTTTGGATTTATTTATAAATTTTAAATATTTTCGGAAATGTTCTTACTTCATCATTTTTCTTTTTGACATTTATCTTTTGACAATTTTTCTGTTTTTTCGATTTGTTATTAATTGGTATCACTGTTCCTTATCGTAAAAGTTTCTTTAATGAAATCTAATAATATATTTGTCTATATAAAAATTGCATATTTCTAAACATTTTAAAAAGCATAACGCTATTTTTAATGTTTTCCTTGAATTCTGTCAAATTTTTTGAAAAACTATATTTTAAAGTTGTTACTCATTAAAACACAAATCCGGGAAAATTTTAATTTTCATTCCAAAAAATCCGAGTATTTAAAAATCGTAACTCTGATAAAAATACATTGTTAATTTGTAAAAAAAACGTCATATTTCACGTTATTTATTGAATATTTTCAAAATATATTTTACTACCTCGTAAACTGACACTCGTTAAAAGTAAGAGAGAAAACTTTTTTTACTCAGGAATCAGCGAATTTTATGAAACAAAAATTTAGTGTCGATCACCCTCGCCCAAATTAACATTAAATTGTTTCATACCTTTTAAAATAATTACTCACATTTTTAACACCTCTGCAATAATCACTTTTAACAGATTACTAAATATTCAGTAAAAAGCAAAATGTTTTATTACATTTTTTTCAATGAATTTTTGCCATTTACGTTAATTAAAAATTGCCAGTCGAGTCTTTGGCAAGTTTGGTGTGAATGTATTTACTTACAAGCTAATTTGGAAATTGAACTAATTTAGATTTTGTGTATTGTAAGATTGAGAATAGAGGTTATTCATACAAATTTCCAACTTCTGATCATTCGCGTTGTTTGCTTTCCTTTCATCAATTGGTGTAATTGGTGGAAACTTCAAGTTTCGTACTGGCGAACAACTGATGCTGCGAAACGGTTCGGGTGACTAATAATTCAAACTTCTAATTCAAATTCACCTTTGATGCTTAAACCACTAGAATTACAACAGGCTGCTGCTAAATATTTCAGACAAGTACGATCCGATCAAGTGAACTTTCATCAAAAAGCGTTGATTCCTGTTATCCGAAATTCTATCAAATCCAACATCAAACTCGAGCGTACCTACGTCTGATCCTAATGCGTTAATCTAGGAAATTGAATCATGTTATCAGCATTTGCAAGGGATCAAGATGCCTGATTTTAGATACACAAATTAATATATTCTGACGGCTAATTTGAGATAAATACCCTCATTGTGTATTCATAAACTTTTATCTATGGGCTATTCTATTTCAAACCGTTCCACTAGCAAAAGACTATAGCGTGAAAAGGATTTTTTAAATCGGTTTAATTTGATTAAAACTAAATTAAAAATAAAATGTAATAGGCGAATTTGAAAGAGAATTTATCAAGCTTTAAATTAATACTAAAATTATTTTAAAAAAATTTCAATTTCATGTAAAACTTTAGGTTTAAAAATTTTAAACATTAATATCTCAAAACACCCCCTTTTGGAATTTGATGTAACTTATACTAAAATAATGTTTAAAATTTCTATTTTTTACTATGTAAAGACCATAATGGACTTTTCATGGATTTTGTAGAAATAAATTTTAATAAAAAATCATTTTATTTCATTTGACATATCAATATTAATAGAAAAAGAAAAACAAAAGAATTCTACCATGAGAATGGTTATACTACGCGACTTCAAATTAATGTCAGATTAAATAAATTGGTTTTTTAATGAATTTTTTTTTTCTAAATCCCGTGAAACGTCCATTATGATCTTTACATAGTAAAAAATAGAAATTTTAAACATTATTTTAGTGTAAGTTACATCTAATTCCAAGAGGGGGTGATTTGAGATATTAATGTTTGAAATTTTTAAACCTAAAATTTTACATGAAATTGAAATTTTTTTAAAAAAAGTTTAGTATCATTTTAAAGCTTGATAAATTCTCTTTCAAATTCGCCTATTACATTTTATTTTTAATTTAGTTTTAATCAAATTAAACTGATTTAACAAATCCTTTTCACGCGATAGTCTTTTGCTAGTGGAACGGTTTGAAATAGAATAGCCCCTATAAAACTTCCTTAAAATGACAGTTTTATTTTATATGCCAATTACATACTTATTACTCGTTTCAAGTCATTGTTTGCTTTAATTAAGAAAAATGTTTGTTAATTGGGAATGGCTAAACTCCGATACGCTATCTGGTGGTATGGATTTAAACTAAAAAAAATAGGTAAAAATATAAACAAATAAGTAAAAATTCTGTAAAAGGGGAAAAAATATTATTTTCTGAATTTATTAGAAAAGCTACATTTAATTTTGAGTACGGATAGATAAAGAAAATAAAACTGAATAATTTAAAAAAAAATTCCTACAATTAACATCTTTTAATCAGTTGGATATATGGATATAACAGCTGAGCTCTCAAGAATCCTAACCTATAAATATTTATCAATCTTTCAAAAAATGGACATTTAATATACTTTTTTACGAATTTTTAAAACATTTTAGATTTGCCTGAAATTTGTTACTTGAGGGTTTTTAGGATCGCTAATTATGAATCCAGAGTTGGTTTTCCAAAATTCAAAATGGCAGATCCAACATGGCGGACGAATTTTTTAGAAGTGTTTAAAATTGGTTACTCGAAGTTTTTTGAGGTCGCTGATTTAAATTTATTTATACTACCAAAAATAACGCAAATATGTATCTACTAATTTTTCATAAAAAAAAAATTAAACATTTTTCTGAAAGCAAGAATTAAAAAAATTAATTTTGATTAATTTAAAGAAAAAAATTTTTAATTTCTTTTTTTAATTTTTATGAGTAAATAGCTTAAGAGCATTTTTGAATTATTTTAACAATTTTAAAACAGTTTACATTAATCAAGTTTTTTAAAAAGTATTTGAAATTTATTACCAATTTTGTTTCTTAAACTTTGATCATTTTTCTTAAATCGGAAATTAAGAAATTAGTTTCTATAATAATATTTCAAAATCAATTATTAGGAAGGGGCCCGTATCATTTTGACACAAATTTTTTCGGGCAACTTGTTATATTGTACTCCCGAAGATGAATGTTATATTTTACTCCTTCTAAAATCAATGATTTTTAAGTCTTATTTATTAAATAATTGATTTTAATACATTAAATTAATATTAAAATACTTAATTAATCCAGTAAGTTCAATTATTGAATAAATAAGACTTAAAAATCTTTGATTTTAGAAGGAGTAAAATATAACATTCATCTTCGGGAGTACAATATAATAAGTTGCCCGAAACAATTTGTGTCAAAATGATACGGTCCCATTAGGAAGTATTTAAAAAAATTTTATTATAGGTAGATCCTTGAGAATATGTTAAGTTAAAAAGTGCTTTTTTAAAATTATTTGACTTAAAAATCTTTCTGTGTGTTTTCAAAATTAACTGACAGTTTTTGCCGATTTCAACTCAACGATTTTTTTACACATCTGAATTAAAATAAGTTTTATAAATCCGACTTCATACAATTTTTAAAAAAATTGTGTCTTGAGATGTATTTCCTAAAATTTAATGAAAATTTGTGTTACATATAATACTATAATAATTTGATTAATTTTAAGTTAACAATCACAGATTTTTTATATGAATAATTTTTTGATAAAATGTAAAATAATTTTTATAAAAAATGTATAACCAAATAAATAAGCAAAAATTAAAAGATTAAATTAATAATTTTTAAATTATCAGTTTTATAATGTTTGCGAAACTAACTTATAATATTTGGTTAATTCCCATTTCATTGTAATATAAAAGTTAATAAATATATTTCAAAATACAAATATTTTTTTCAATATTTAAAAAATACCAGAACACTTTTTGCACCTACATAAATATTTTGTAATTTTTAGTCAAAAAATAATAATTATTACTTATATTTAAATAATAATAATACAAAATAAAGCTGAACTATAATTCTCCAAATTTAGTGCCATAATTTAAGTTTTTGATGGTGGCGCCGATAGTTTCAAAAAATTCCGCTTTATGCGGTTGGCAATAGTTGGAGTTGCGAAGAAGTAATATAACCTGCAGAACGGTAATAAAAACGAGAATATAACCGGGAATATAACGGCCAAACTTCTAATCGAGAATTTATGAGAATTTAAGTTTTTTATTTATTTAACAAATTAAGTCAAATTTTCTTAATCAATGTACGAAAATAGAATATCTAGTGTCATTCTAATTAATAATGATCTATTTCAATTTCAATGTTAAAAGAAAGAATTACTTATAATAATTTACAAGTTTCTTTCATTCTGTTTACACCTGAAGTTTGTCAGATGTTTTTTTTCTTTAAATTTTTACATCATATTACACCTTCTCAAAATGTTCTCAAATTTTAAATTTATAGCAATTTTAAGTTCTTCAAATTTCTGTTAATTTAAACTTGCATTGATTTAAAATTTTCTGAAATTTTTAGTAATTCTTTTTTTTATGATTTCAATTACTTAAATTACTATTTTCAACTATTTTTATCATTTTTCAATCACTTTCTGCAATTATTAATTATTTTCATTATTTCTCACTTTTTTCCCTAAATCTTGAATCTATCTTCCGCAAATTTTAAATATTTTTAAAAAAATTTTCAATCAATTTTGCAATTTTAATTATTTACTCTTTGAAAATAAAACAATCTCATTATTTATTGGTACATTTCATATTATTTATTGCAAAGAGCAATTAATTTTTTTAATTTACCAATATTATTTTCATTTTGCAATTATTATCTTCAATTTTTAATTATTTTCAATAGGTATTTCTGAATTACTATCCTAAACTTTCAAATATACAAATCAATTTTTAATTATTTTGTTATTTTACCATTTTGCAATTATTTTCTCCATATTTTAATTATTTTAAATTATTTTAATTATTTTTCAATTAATTTCCTAAATTTTCAGTTATAATCTCAAATTTAGATTATTGTCTTCAATATTCAACTTTTTAAACGTTTTTTCAATTTTTTTCTTTTATAATAATTTTTGTACTATTTTCTCCAATTTCTAATTATTTTCATTTTTTTGCATAATTTTCCAAAATTTCAATTATTCATCTAAAATTTTAATTAGTTACATCATATTTTAATTACTTCTTAACAATTTTAATTATTTTCATCATATTTCAGTTAATTTTTTCTATTTTAAATTATGTTGATCATTTTTCAATTATTTCCCTAAATTCTCATTTATTATTTTTATTTTGTAAAATTATTTTTTAAGCTTTTTAAGTATTTTTCTCAGATTCCGATTATTTTCTTGATTTTTCAATTATTTTTATTTGTTTTCATTATTTCCAAAAAGCTGTATTAATTATCTTAAGTTTCGAGTTAAGAGTTCGAGTTTCGAGTTCTTTTCTTCAATTTTTAAATATTCTCAATTTTTTTCAATTAATTTCTCAGATTTTTTCAATTATTTATTTCAAATTTCATTAATTTTTTTCAATTTATCATAATTTTTATCATATCTCAATTCTTTTCTTCAAGTTTAAAATTCTAAAATAATTTTTTTATTATTTTCCCTAAATTTTAATTTATTCTTATTTTTTAAACCATTTTCTAAAATTTTTAAATATTTTTCTCTAATTTACCATTATTTTCTTTAATTTTTAATCATTTTCAATTCTTTTCATATTTTCCAAATTTTAAAATGTTTATCTGATATTTCCATTATTTATATTATTTTTTTCTTCAATTTTCAATTACTTACATTCTTTTTTATAATTTCCAAAAAGTATTTAATTATTTATCTGAAATTTTCATTTTTCTATTAAATTTTCAATTATATCTACGATTATATTGTATTTTATGTACCTATATACCTATATTCTGCATTTTTTGCAATTATTTCTATTAAATTAAAAATTGTTCTATTCAATTTTAAATTATGTTTATATTTTTTTATTCATTTTCTCTAATTTATAATTATTATTATTATTTTTTTTTTTGTAATAAACTTCTAAAAGTTTTAAGTATTTTTCTGAGATTATCTTTAATTATTTTTATCTAAAATAGGGTAAATGCGGGTAATTTCGGACAGTACCGATAGTCGGACACTTTCAGTTTTGAAGTTAAATAAATAATTATTTACTATCGGAATCTTCTCACAAAGTTATTTTATCAAATTTATCAGAATTATAGAATATAAAAATTACCTGCAACGCCCTCTGGTGATTTGTAAATTAGTTAAAATGCAACAATAATTTACTCAACCGCGATGTTTTGACATTTTGTCTGATTTGTTATTCCAGCCGTTAAGGAGGTAGAGATTTTTATTAATACGAAATAAGGTTTTGTAGGTTGTAATTATGTTTGAAAATGTTATAAAGTGATTATGAAAACTCTAATTTTATGTTTAAAAGTGAAAATAACATTAAAATGACTTTAAATTTACAAATAATTGACGTGTCCGACCTAACCTGTCAGATTTTAGAGTGTTTGTGTATAGTCGGACACTATATTACTTGTATTATATCTCGTATTATTTTACATGCTGAAAAAGTAAATACCATAAAAACAACTACTTATAACCTATAAATTTATTAACTTTCTAACATTTTCTGCATCAACAGAAAAATAACCTAAAATTTGATTTTATACGAATTCCTCCTTTTCACTGAAGGATCACAACAGAACTTGACAGATTGTCTTCAAAATGCCATAGTGAGGTATAAAATTTTAAAACTAAAAAACTTTCTTTTTTTATTTAAGATTCACCACATGGGTTTACGAATTAAACTCGTGCTGTCTGAGGATTATTTCTGTAACTGAATTTGATAGATTTTATAACATAAAAGCAAGAAATATTTTATTATTTTAAAAAAGAAAAATGTCCGACTACTGATACAGTTGTGTCCGACTTTACAAGCAAGTGTCCGACTACTGCTGATATTCTGTTTTTTTATTAAAATAGCTATATTTTATTAAATATTGAATATTTTATATTCATTATTTAACAATATTATCCGGTTTTTTCAAAAACTTGAACTTGGTTGACTCAACTTGATACATTTTAGCTGTTACTCAATTAGATATCGGATTTTTTTCAGTTATTGAATAAAATTAAAATTATATAAAAAGATATATTTATCACATTGTACTCACATTAAGCACTTTTATAATATATATTTTATCGTTTCTTTACATTTATAAAAAGAATTATCGCCTTAATGGGTAATCCATTTATGACATTCATTGATTAAATGTTCAAATGACGCGATCCTTTTCCCAAGTTATTTAAGAAACCACACAAATAATAATAATCTTTAAACTTATTCACGTAAATTTCCACTCATTTATTCTTTTTTTGGTTAAAATCAAGATCTGTTTTATAAGATTTATTATTTTTATCATACATCTTTTACAAGGTCATTTTAAGTTATTTCTTATTTGTTTCTGCATCTTGATTTTGTATAGTTAAATTGGAACAATGACTTCAGTATTATTCGCACATGTAATTATTTTTACATTATTATTATTATTATTATTATTAATATTATTGTTTTGTTTAAAAACACGTATTATGAATATTCCATAATGTATCCTAATATACAATCGCATAATTTTCCCTGTTTGAATTCATCCGACCAAAAATCATAAATTCAGTTTCGATTTTGGAGAAGCATAATTTACCAATCGGATGAATTTTCCGTTTCAAGTTTCATGTGAGGGAAATCGTTAAAAGCATCATTAATTACATTTGACACTAGACACTTAGCATGGAGACTAATTGCAAGAAGTCCTAGGATCACATCGATCTAGGTAAAATGGACTAATCAGCTCCGCAGCCCTTCAGGCAATGCAAATGTCGATATGTCAATTTGCAAATAATGAGCAGATACTCGGAAGTTCGACTCTTCTATTTGGTTGTAGATGTCAGAGGAATTCGGAAATGAGTTAATTCCAAAATAGGTCGATCGAATGTATTGTTTTGCTGGCGCGAAGAGTAACTCAACACCACTTAAATCTAATCAAAGTTTTGTCAACTTTCAGTATGAAAATTTCCAAAGCTACATATACTTGACAATAATTTGTAATTTTGCACAGAAATTGTTAATTTATTCTAATTTCGTGACTTACATTTCATAAATTATTCAGTACTCGATAAGAAGATGTGGATTAATGTGAATTAAAATTAGTGAAGCGTCCCAGATAATTCGAGATATAATTCCGTTTGATTACTTAGTTTGAAATATTCGCCAAGATATATATACAAACTAATTTTTAAATATCAATAATAAAGTGTTCTTAGTTTTAAGAACAAAAAGTCTGCGGGAAATTTTAAACTAGAAAAAACTTCCTGTGAGACATTTGTTTATTATTATATAAAGAAGTTTTCTGAAAAGTATCAAATAAATTTTTCGAAAACTTTGGAAAATATTTAAGTTTTAGAAAAACGCGGGTAGCGCTGAAAATTGCTTCGGGCACGGAAGCTAATCAGCTTTCCCCAATTTTTAGAGTTCAGTGCAAGACCCTGTTGTTTTTCTTCCGTATTTTTTTGGGTTTAAGCAGATAGAACAGATACTATTTGCCCTATAGAGATCAAACTTTGTTTTTTTTGTTATTTTTTTATGACATTCGATTTGCTTTTCACTGCCATCAAATATATATGTAAATTAAAGGCATTAATAAAAACTAATTGTACATTAAGAATAAATTGTAGCTTCACAGCGCAATATTTTGTGCGTGATTGCTAATAAAAGTTAAGCACTTCAAGTTCCATACCCAGGTAGAAAATGTGGATATTGCCAGAACTCCCAATCGGCTGAAAACCGTGCCAGTTGCGAAATTGTAATATCGTCAGTAACGTCAGTTTCTATCGTCCTGAATATGAGATTAGTACAGACGCAAATCTCGTGTAAACTTGCATTGTTGGAGATTTTAACGTAATTGAAATGACGAAAGTGCGATATTTCCTCTTTTACAGGATTAATACAATTTTTCCAGTATTGGAAAAAAAGGTTGATAAACTGATGTAAAATTTAGAGAGAGAGTGAAATATATTTCATAAACGTTTAGAAGTGTTTTTAATTATTTCAGAATCTCTTTAAACTGCTTAAAATGTGTTTTAAAATGTTTGGAATTATATAAAAACTGTTTTGAATGTAGTTTCAACAATTTAAAAATGTTCAAAACTGAATTAAAACTGTTTAGAATTTGTTATAAAATTTAAAATTCCAGGTTTAATAAATTTAAATTTTCTACTCTATTCTGATTCCGCCGTTTTTAATTTTAAAAAAATGACTTCATTTTTGTAATCGAAAATCTCAAAAGCTTGATATTACACTAAGTTTTTTTAAAAATTGAATCTAATTGTTTATTTTAGCCGACATACTTGATCCGCCATTTTGAATTTTGAAATTCCTTTCCAAAAACTAAGTACTAAGTTTTATAATCTGTCAATTATTTCACAAAAATAATGTTTGTACAAATAATTGTTTATATTTAATTTTTTTCTATATTCGTTTTATTATTATTATTGTATACCGAGATGAAAATTTTACGTCACAAAGTTCATATTCTCTAATATTGAGAAAATGCACTTTTACTTCATGAAAATTGTGTCAAGAGTATAGTTACATACTTGAACCAAATTTCTTACATGATATGGTCCATATTTATGACGCTTATATTCTTGATCCAAGAAATTTTTCCCTGGGTTAAAAACTTTTCAATTTCTGTGTATTTTCATCAGCCAAGTATTTTTTGCTCATCAACTCACAGTGAGAAAAATGAATAGATTTGGACAAATAAACTTTCAGATTTAACTTTTAATCCAATTTTAAAGTTTTTATCTTTGAATAAAAGCTTATGAAACTTCTCTCCCTTTGTAAGAGACACATTTCAGAAAAAGTTATTACAAAAATTTGTATTTAATAGAAAAATTTTCCAAAGTGCAGAATTTTTTAAAAATGTGTTGTATTGAATGAAAAAATGTTGTAAAAACTTTGTTTCAAATGATTGTCACTCGAATAAGTACAATTTTATAAGCTTTTATTTGGAAAAGAAACTGGAATATTTGTTTAAAAGTTAAGTCAGAAAGTTCGTTTGTTTAAAAGCCTTTTCAATACGCGCTCCAAATTAAATTTCTATTCTTTGACCTCATTTTAATTGTTTGATATAAATCTCAAAGTTATTTTATTCCTCAGAATTTTAGCCGTTGTAGAATTTTGCTGAACTTAAAAGTTTTTGCCAACTTATCGTTTTTGTATAAGTTCAACTTTTGAAAATCGTTTTAACTTGAAATACAGAAGTTTCTAAACTCTCGTAACCAAACTTTAGTTTCGTCGTTAAAAATTTATGAATAAATAAGAGAAGAATTTTGAAAAGTCTTTAGGCGCTTAGAGATTGAAATTTTGCTTATGAAACTAGTGAATTGTATAATAATACTTATTATTATTATTAATATTTTTTGTCCTTTTGGCCCTTATCTTGGATTAAAGGGTGAAAATCAATTTTTAAAATATTGCAATAAATATTCATTGGACAAAATTTTTGTACCGTACTTTTTTGTAGACAATAATAATATCTACAACTTTTATACTAAACATTTTTACCTAGCTCTAATAATTTTAAAGTTATAAACTAAAGAATGGTAAAATTTAGGGAATGAAAATTTTAGAAATTAGTTTATTATTTTATTTTCAATATTATATTATATTCAATATTATCTTGACAAAATTTTTGTATAATACTTTTTTGCAGACAATAATAATATCTATAACTTTTATAATAAACATTTTTACTTAGCTCTAGTAATTTAAAAGTTATAGACAAAAGGCAGTAAAATTTTAGAAATGGAATTCTTCAAAATTAATATATTCGTTTATTTTTAATATAACAATATTTTTGCAAAATACTTTTTTGTGTATAATAATATTATCTAAAACTTTTATTTAAAACACTTTTAATTAACTCTAATACTTTAAGTTTCAAACAAAAGAACAGTACAACTGAGGTATATGAAAATTTTCGAAATCTTTAAATTACTTAGGATCAATTACAAATTGTTAAGAATATTGTTTCTAACAATTAGTTTTAATTTTGTGCTCCTTAATATTAAGTTTACAATTAATTTCACTTTTAACAATTTTTTAAAAGTATTACCTTAATTACCATTCTATAGTCTCAGTTTTTAAAAATCACCTGCGTCTTTACCATTTTATAAACTTAATAATAGCTAGTGCAATGTTAAAACTAACCTCTCTAATTGTGAATTAAAAAATGTTTTTTTAAATTATTCAAATTCTGCTTTTTCATACACAGCACAGTTCAATGTTCAGAGATCTACTTCTTCCGGTAGTTATTAGTTTATTTCTATTTTCAACAATTTTTTTTTATATAAAAAATAAAATATTTTATTCAAACTTTTTACTGTCTTAAAGATATATATTTGAAAAAAAATTTCTGAAATTTTCAAAGGAAAATATTTATAACTCCGCCACTGTGACGTAATTTTCGGTAACCCCTCGGAAAAAGGTGCATCCTCGTTGACAGTAGAACTCATGACAGGATCATCTGAAGTAAAAAAAAAAAATTCGTGTTTTAGAAAATACCATAAACTAGAACTTGGTCGGAGGGAATCAAGATCAGTTGAGTAGTTTTCGAGAACTTTTGACAACCGACTTTGAAAACACAGTTTCGAGAAAAACGCATAAGTTTTGAGTAACAAGAAAACTGTAAAAAAAAATTTTTGTTAAGAGTTAAGAGTTGCTTGTGTATAGCAATGGTAGTAATAAAAAATTCTTTTAATAATAATATCAACTGTCGTTGGGAACTTGAGCAGTTTGACTTGAAATTAGCTTGAAGATGAGAGAAGAGAATCACTTACCTGAGTATAACATAATTTATTTAGCGATGAAATAATAAACATGTGATTAATTAAAGACCGAAAACGTAATTAACAGAACGGACACTGCAAAGAACGAAGCGAGTCGAGAAAGCGCATTAGCCGAAGCTCATTGGCTGAGCTCTTTCACACTTCCAATTTTGATTGGTGCAAGAATTTGTTCCAACACGTGACACATTTCAAAGCGCGCGAAATACAAATTACAATAATCGTTTAATTTTAATTTTGAATCTAATTAAATACAAATAATCTCATACAACAATATAACAACAATAACATAACAATATTTTTTCATTCTTTTTTCCAGGAGTGTGCACGAGATCACATTCACATGTAAAAAGAATGTCGGGACTCTACACAGGGCCTTATTTTGATGTAACCAGTCCAACTAACATAACAGCACAATTGGGCACTCGTGCCTTTTTACCCTGCAAAGTTCGTCAGCTTGGCAACAAATCTGTAAGTCATCACCTTTTCAAAAATGATAAATATCGATTTGCATAAATCATTTTAAACGTGTATTTATGAGCCATAAAATACGAATTTACTGCTGCTTTTAGCATGAATACAGCTCAACAGCCATTGTACAAGAGGAGAGAAAAAAATTATGCGAACATTTCGAGACGCGCTGTCAAGTTAAATATGAGCATATAATTCATGTCAGGGAAGACCAGTTAATGGAAAATAACATCTCCAAATAATGGAGCTTTAAACGAGTAAATTAAAACAATATAGGTCATGAAGCTGCGAGAGCAGTTTTGACATACTCGAGCTTATATAGATACCCGCCAATTATTTTTATGAAATTCTGTCATAAAACCTCCATTTGCTGGCACGAGGTTTAAATATGAAGATTATGCTACTAGAATACATACTTTTCTATCTCTCATTTTCACACCTTTCATCGTTTTTCGCAACTCTCTTTCCGCCTTTTTCATTTACATACTTTAAAAGGCAAATACATTTAGTTAAGTCAAAAAAGCTTACCTTTCTATTTCTGTATATTTACGTACACACATCCGTCTACATATACACATCGTGTCTACGTCAATTTACCTCCCTTTTGCCCCGTTCGTTTTGCGTACTAAATTATTCCTATACATTTGAGCATTTTAAAAAAATTAGAGCTACTTAATAAAATGTTTTTAGTATATAGTGAGTTTTAACAATTTTATAATTATATTAATCTTACTGCGATATTTGAAATAGATTTGAAATGTAACTTCGCTTTACATACATATATGCATGTACATTAATTATTCGGTCATATGTTAAAAATAATCCAATAAAACTCAGTAGCAGCAGCTTACTTTCACAGAATTTTTAAATAGTGTAATTTAAATTATAAATAATTTTGCCCTTGACTACTTAATTAATGCTGTTTTTTTACAAATATTTTACAACTGTTATAAATATTAAATATTTCATTCCAATTAAGTACGTACATTAAGCGAGTTTGTCAAATATTTGCTGAAATATGATATATGTTAATATAATAAAGTTAGAGGTTTAGTCAGTTTATTTGACATAGAAGAACACTTTAGCGAATTAGAAGCTTAATATAACATTTAATTTAATTAATAATTTATAACCAAAGTTACTTTCAATTATATGTTGAGTTAATTAATTTTTTAACGTTGCCGTTTTCAAGAATTTCAGGGTTAGGTTAGATAAATTTGACTTTTTAACCCCCAACAGAAAGGTCTTCTTTTAAGTTAAAAAAAGTCAGCCTATTTTTAATTCCGAGAGAAAATTCATTCTCTTTTGCTTGTAGAAGAAAAAAAAAGTTATTTTGTATAAATTAATGTAGCAATTAATATTTTCATTAAATCTCCTTCTCTTTATTCGCGTGTATTGAATTTTAATTACAAAATATTGTGAAGTTCGGTAAAGAAACGCGATAAACTAAACATGGAACAAAAAAATTAGCTTAAACAAGCAAAGGACGAACTCCATCCGCTTATAGGGTATAACCGTTCCTAGTTTGCGAGCTCAGATAACTCATAATTGATTAATTAAAATGATAATTTATTACACGCTTCAAAGATTGTCTCGTCTTTTTTAAAATTCAGAACGAAAAAAAGGGAGATTTCATTTACTATGGAAATCCGTCTGAAACGAGGCAGGACGTAAATGTCACCTCTGCATTTAATATTTCACCCAGAATATTTTTGGCCATGCAAATTTTCGGTATGTCTGTTACACTCTTCTATATTTAAAATTTTTCAATCATACTCCAATTTCTATATCAGAATAAATTTAACTTCACTAATAAGAATCAGATACTTTCATTCTATAATACATTATCCTCATAGCTCATGCATTTTTAGATTTTAATCAGACATTCCGATAGTTCTATATTAAAATAATGAATTCAAAAAGTATTTGGATGTTCTTTCTTAAGGAGGTTCTACCGTAAATAGATTTAACATTACCATTTTAATCAAATTTGATCCACTGGTAGATAATGGTTTTATAATGATGCAGTTAACTTTTTGATACCTCAAGGTATTTTTGAAAAATATATATAAATACGTAAATATCTATATGACAAACTAAAAATGTTAAAAACAAAAACACATAACTTTTTTCACAAGAAACTTTAGGTCTCAAAAAATTAACTGCATCATTATAAAATCATTATCTACCAGTGGACCAAATTTGATTAAAATGATAGTTCTTTTTACGATACAACCTCTTTAAGCAGGTAACTTTCGATTAAGTTAAATCTACAATTAGAATTTAGAAATAAGGTTTTAGGTTAGAAAAGCCACTATATAAGAACAATTTAAAATTTCACAACAATTGGCCCAAGTTCGGTGGCGAATTATTTATTTAAGATTCAGGGATTCTAACTTAAAAATCACTGCTCAGAAAAAATGACAGAAAAAAGTGACATAACAAATAGTTTAAAAAATTGAAATAACCTTAGTCATAACTTAAAGACATGTTTGAAAATTTCTAACACTTTGCAGTTGTCACATTCTTAAAATATTATTTTTGCGTTTGAAGTTAATAAAATTCAATGATAGAATTTTTTTATGATATACCTCGAAAACATGACGATGACCTCTTTACAAAGAATCTCCCATATATAATAAGTTTGTCAAACTTTGGCTACAACCATCCTCTTGTTTTCAAAATCACATTTTCTCGGAAGTTTTCGTTGTATAAACTTGACGATAAATGGTTTAATTTTTTTTTTAACTCGATAAGTAGGATAAGTCTTGACTAATTTAAGTTTCAGGAGCATAATATTTTTGTTAGATGAAGGTCCCTTGTTCTGTTAATCCACGATGCTTTAACATTATCTTATCCATTATGGAAGGAAACTTTTAAAAGTTCCAATCTTCAATATTTTATACATAAAGTATTTGAAATGCAAATTGAAACCGAGCTATCCAGTTACAAAGTACATGGAAAAAAATAGTTTAGCAATAATAATAATATTTCAGATGCCTATTAAATTAACTACGATATTTTTAATGTCAATGGTTGTTAAATTATTTTTCGAATACGATAGTTCGTAACAATTTTTTAAGAAAGAAAAATTCCTCTGAAGACTCTAACCACGGCCAATCGAAAAATGGTTGGCTAAATACAGAGGCTTTGCTTATATTGAGTGTGATTAAGCGTCAAAAATCTAATAAAGTGGGGGTCATGCTATGATTGGTTTTGCGAGTTGAACCAATCAAAGCGCGGCACCTTACTGAGTAGAGCGGGGAGTCTCTGTCGCTTCTATTTAAAAAGGCGCACCTAAATTTGCCAGCCATTTGTGAGTGGACCTCGCAGTACTTAAAATCCTATATCCTATATTGCCAATAAAATAAAAGTGGTAGCCATTTTCTGCTGAAGCTATATCACTCAATTACGAATCAAATAAAACTCTTTGATTCATCTTAACCATTTTTCGTTCGGGTCAAAATTTCGTTGGTTTCATTTCACACTTGTCAAGTTTTGCCGCGTTAAACTGATTTTAGAATTTAACATAATTCCAATCGTATTATACTTTAAAAATAATATTAAAAAATAATTATTAAAAAATGTATTAAATCATTACAGTGATAAATTAAATTTGTAGAACCCAACTACGAGATAGATAGTTTTTATCTCAAATCCTATGAATTTTTAAAACTGTAACCAAATATTTTTATAATTCAAAATATAATAACAATTCCATAGAGACAAAAAATCTCTCTCTCTCTTTTAAAATGTCCTTCATTATTTCTGAATTTTTCATACAGAAGTTTTGAATTTTTATTTCGAATTATAATGATATACTTGGATGAAAAAAGTCATAGGTATAAAGGCTGTTTTTTTTGTTCGTTATTTTATGTAAATTTAATACGGTACAGAAATATCATTTTAATAAATGATTTTTCGTCTTCAGTCTACTTATACAACCCTATTACTTTGAAGTCCTATAAAGAAAGTGCTGCGTATATGCGTTTTCAACACTTGAACAGTTATCAAAGAACTTAAATTTTAAGTTGCACGACGATAGATGAAGGGCTTGTACCATACTTCAAACGATTTGAAGTGGCGCTGCTTAAGAGTCATTATCGCGAAAACTCCACTTTTTATTGACCCCGGTGAAATCTCGAGAAAATGCAATGGTTGACAAATTTTAAGACTTTATAGTCAAAGCACCTGACGCAGGTTAAAAACAACATGCGAGAAATAACGCAAATATTTTACAGATAACAAGGAGAAGAAAACGAAAATATTTTAACAATTCAACCTACCGAGAGTTTACAAAAGAAGAGTTCTCAAACTTCATAGTGGAAAATTACTAATTTTTTATTATTATTTTCATTATTGTTTTATTATAATTATAATTATTATTTCAATATTTGATATTTTTAACTTAAATAATTTTACGAAAGGACCTACTTTTTCAAAAAGACTAAACTTTTACAAGTAAAGATTTAAATTAAGATAAATATTTTTTAAAGTTTCTATTTTGATAAAATAAGCTTTTAAAAAATCTGTAAAAGGAAAAAAATTGTTTAATAGTATAAAAAATTTTAATTAATTTATGATCAAATATTATTGCTATCCTTAAATACTAGACAAATATTGGTCCCATACAGACAACCTTTAACAGTTAGCGATCTTTAAATACGACAAAAAATTAAAAAAATTCGAAATAAAAAGGATCAATAACTAAACTAGAATTTAAAAATATAATCATATACCAAGCTATCTCAAATTTTCTAAATTAGAACCCCCGGAGATGAACAAATAAACAGCAGTACTGAAAGCGTAAATAATTTCAATTTACTATTTAATTAGAGAAATTTTATTGAATTAAGTATAATATTATGAGGTCGTATGACCTCAGCATCGTAACACAAACACCGTGCACTGCCTACGTGATGATTATTTGGTCGGAGAATCAACTCCACAAATTAATTTGACGGTTTACAAATGGAGGATATATCTCGAAATTTGCGTACAACCTCGAATTGTGTCTCTTCTCAACATTATAATCTACTACGAAGTTGCAAGTATTCTGGCAGTACAAGTAGCTGGATAAAATACCAAATGTAGAATTCAGGAAGTCAAAACGCAATTAAAGTAACAAATATTTTTGGTAGTTTTTCAACCCTTAGTCAAAACTCTTATTTTAAAATTATGAATATAATAGAAATTTTTATCATGTGACTCAATGCGAAATATCTAAAATGATACCTGTCGATATTTGAATAGGTTATGAAATTTAAAACAATTATTTGTATCTGTTTAAAAAATCAATTATGAGAGTATTTAAGCATTTCATTCCTATCTTGTTTTATGATCCCATGTTCCCAATTTTATTACGGCGGTCTAGAAAAGGTTTGTCTTTATGATTGGTGGTTGAGATTTGTGACTCCTCACTATCGTCGAAACTGTTGAGAAAAAGGAAACTCGTCGAATCCAAAATAAAGATAAACTTTATCTAGTTTTATAGTACATTATAACAAAAGATCATAAATTGTTTATTGAGAAACAATAAAATAATTATAACAATAAGATTATAACCCTGCATAGGGCTACTTACTATTCAACCATTTTATCAAGACTGACTACATAGATTTTTCGCTATAACTTAATAGCATCAGTATATCTTATATATAAATTAGTGACTCATATGTCGAAGGTATTAAATGTGAAACTAGATGGAACCGCTTGTATTAAAATAAGCAAAGGCTTGCGAGTAAAAAAGAAAACTTATGAGTTATTTATCAGGGCTGATACCCTGATATTCTTGGAGGAAGCTTGGTGAAAACTATTTTATTTTCTATTTTCTTTAATATCAATCTGTCTATTTTCCATTGTTAGAAATGTCTAATAGTATTATTTCACAAAATTCACAGAACTTTGCGATTTCACAAAGGATAGTTTATTCATATTACTAAAGTAAGAATACATCACACTTATTCACCCGTTTTGAAATAAGTTGGAGAACTAGTTAAGAAACCGTCAAGAAAGGCACCCGAAAGACCACCCGATGTAGACTGTATGAAGGCCCAAACGGAACTAATTGGCACGACGTAGACTGCCAGAAGTTCTTGGAGAACTCCCACGCACGAAGTAGCCAACAAGACGTTGCAAGACGCCAAAGAATGCACCGCTCAGTATTCGTAGACTTTACGAGTGTCACCAGGCCACCTCCCACAATGCCGAGTGGTGGGAAGCCAACAGGGAACCGCCGGTGACATAAGGCCCTCGCTCTGCCAGAAAATCTAGAACACCTACCAACTAGGACTCCAGCTTAGTCCTATAGGAGAGATAGGGAACAAGCATGGTCACAGAACAGGGGAAACCGTTTAAAATGCAAGGAATCTCCCCTATAACAAAAAACATTTTAAACATTCATCTTTTCAATTGTTCTGTGTTCGATCTTTTGAATCGTTATTGTCGAGTTGGTCACAACTAATTGGAGTTACATCTTGGAGATCTTTTTTGAGTTTCGTTTATCCTCAACTGACTCGGCTCACCTTGTTTATTCAGTCAAAAACCACCTTTGTTTAAAATGTTTAAAGTTCTAAGGAGGATTTCTTGTAAGATTTAAGCGGTTGTTTTATGGTTTTCTGTAGGCATTGCGAAACCATTGCTTAACCTATCATAAAATCATAAGTAGAGTTTAAGCTTCTTATTGAAGTGGCCCCTGTTCTGTGGCCATGCCTGTTCTCCTTTTCTTTACAGGAAGGAGTCAAGATCGTTGGTGGAGACTTTCCCTTCTTTTTGGTCAGTCAGCGAGGGCCTGATGTGATGATGCAGTTCAGTTCCGTTTTAGCTTTATACAATTCATATCAGGCGCGTTTTCCCGTGCATTTCTCGACGAATTGTTTACTGTTTCTCTATTTTGTATTCATAACGGGTGAACAAATGTGACGTATTATATAATTGTAATAAGAATAAACTTTATTACGTGAAACTAAAAGTGCTGTGAAATTTTATGAAATCCCACCAAACAATTTTTAACACTTCCTCGGTTACTTTTAATTAAAAATTGTTTGTATTTTCTCAGTGTCGTGGTCATCATTCTTGTATTGGTATAAATTTTTCGGTAGTAGTGTGCCGTCTCTGATTTTAGGCCTCCTGTGAACTATTATCATTCTTGCTGATTCCAGATAGCTAATCGTTACAACCAACTTGTTTCTTTTTATTTAGATCCTGATGAGACAAAATTTTGTCACAATTTCAAATTTCCAATAATGATCGTAAATTGAAAAGTATTTTTAATATTTTTTCCAAAATGTCCAAAGATACAAATTGATACGTAAAAAACGAATTCAAGCATAGCGTCTACTCTTATTGGAACTGAAAACGATCGATAATGAGAAATTCTCGGATCGGTGGGAGACACTTGACTAGTATTTTCGGATATGGTTGAACATCAATCTTGAATATAGGATCATGTGATATTGAATGGATCATCTAATTGTCAGATTGAAATGTTCGACAAGATTTCCTCTTGTCGTGGCCATGGTTTTCGGCTCCCTGTGTTGCAAGACTGCAGACCAAATCCATCCCTACTCTTTTGGCCCCTTGTCAAGTGTCAACAACGAATTATTCTCTCTCTATCAATTCAACAAATGGAATCCCCATTTGAGGATATTTGAAGAGGGAGTAATTTGTCATCGATGAAGACAGATTTAGTCTACGAACTTGTAACATTATCAGAACCCACCCGTTCCTAGAGCCAGTAAAAAGAACGAATAAACTCTAGTGTCACTTTTAAGAGGACATGACTCTTTGTTAGGTCATAAATGTCCTGAATGAACATTACATCTTGCTAAATATCAGGTGAAAATAGTGCGCAATTAGATTCGATACAAACTAAAAAATCATAGATTTTTTAGAGTGCTCATTAAAATGGTCATTCGGGAATTCGATTTATTCCACCCTCAATTTTAAAGGAAAAAAGAAAAAATGCTGACCTGTATATGATTTCCCTATCTCAATAAGAAAGCGTGCTTTTAGAGGTTGACATTTTCACATTGGATTAACATGGATTTTTATATATATTATTTAATCAAATGTTTCGTCATCTAAAAATGTTTAAAAACTCAAAAAGAACACACGTACGACGCGCACACATGTTAATATATAGGAAAAGAGGATGATTCCTAAAGTCTCAAAGGGATTCTTTTACTTCAGGTAAATCATAATTACCAGTATCTCTTTAGAGTTGGAGGTAATTCATTTTTCCTCGTAAATTTACATGTTTAAGAATTTGTGTATTTTTTGAATTTTAAACCTTGTAATAAATGCAGAAACATTTAAGTAACATCAAAGTAGCAAATACCTATGTTAATTCGATGCGAAAACATCAACCTCTAAAGGCAAGCCTTCTAATTAAACTAGAGGGTTCAAACATAGGTCAGAATTTTTTACCCCATTTTAAATTGATGGGTGGGATGTATCGAATTCACGAGTGATCATTTTAACGACCACCCTAGTATCCACCCTGGATGTTAAACAAACAAAACAGAAAACTTTTAATGTTGAGGTAAACTCCCAAGCTTAGGCACTCTGTTGTCGATCCAGATGGCTCTCTACATTTTGGCGGCTAGAGTGAAGTTTCAAAGTGGTTGCTTGTTAGGGTCTCAAATCTTTTCCAGTTATTCGTATCTCATAAAACAATAATTTTACAATTAATTTCAATTACAACCAAAATTAAATTAATAAAATATCCAGTTAATAAAATTCATAAACGAATTTGCGATAAAATCAGAGTTGGTAAATGTTATTTTGTACAACAGCTAAAATTAAAGGCTTTAACATTAAACAATTGAATTAACAAATTAAATAAATAATAAACACTTTAATTAATTCATAAAAATTAAACATTTAACAATTAGAACCTAAAAACTTACAATTTTAGAAGTTGTACAGAATAGCACTTACCTATGTTTGTATTACAATATAACAATCTTCATGGTAAGTTTTGTGTCAATATGATACGGGGCCCTCTTATGTAGTATCTTTATCCTCTTATGACGATTGGTGGTAGGTACACGGAGAAAAGAAGCCCAAGTTGTAATAACAGCTCGGTTAAAGGGACTCAGATCAAAGCAAATAGATACCTGCCCTCAAAATCCAACTCGAAGGTTAAAAGTAGACTTTTTGAAGAATTATTCGGTTACAATTGTAACGGTATTGTAGAGTGCGTCACACTTTACAAAATTTTAATTTAATTACAAGAATATAAATTTAATTATCATGCGAAATAAAATTTGTAAACCATAAATAAAGTCAAATTCAATTATATTTTATATAAAGTTAAATAAAACACAACGCTGAAATTCAAAGAGAAATAGATCGTTGCGAATCTTGTAATGCTCCATATCGTCCTGAATATGCGAAAATTAAAAAAATAGTATTGTGGTGCTTCAAAATTCTCTTCACCTTCTGCTAGATCTTTAACAAAAGACTTCTCTGCTGCTTTTGCTGAACAGCTTAGATTAATTAGAGAAAAATTTGGTGAAATAATCGATGAACAAATCAACACTCTAAAAGCGTTTTTAGGTAACGTTTCTGACAGGTTAAATAACATAGAAAAGTCTATCACAGACGCCTTGGTTCGTGTTGACACGCTGAAGAGTGATTTTGGAGATATAAAAGCTGACATTTCTACTTTGAGGTCAAATTTAGTTACTTGTACTAATGACATTATATCTAACTGCTTGCGCGAAGTTTCAGACCGTAATAGTAGAAAATCTAACTTAATAATGTTCAACTTGCCCGAATCGGATGACAAAACATCTTCTACCGCAAATTCTATTTCGAACGACAACTCGAACTCAGATTCTAATCTAACTTTAAAAATCTTAAAAACATTACTTCAACTTCCTGTAGACACACCTAAAGTTATTTCATCAAATCGTCTTAGCAAACATTCACAGTTCGCACTACAAACTCATTCACGTTCTTTGCGTGTCACGCTAGCAGATGAGTCGGCTGTCAAAAAGACCATTTCGGCCTTCATAAAACTCAAGAAAAATGAACCATGCACTTCTTCCAGACCCGTTGTCACCGAATCTCTCATTATCCTGGGACAGAACACCAATACAGTCGGAGAAATTAAAAGTGGCTCACATTTCATTGAATGACAGAGTATCGAAAGGAGAAACAGATCTTTGAATAGTTTATATGTAAGGAGAACCGAAAATTCGCGCATCGAAGAAACAGTGTAATAGCTCTCTCTCAGGCTTGTGTAGCTTATTTCCGACTGAACCTTATCTTTGTATAAGATACCAAACAAAAACATTTTTTAATCAGTTATCAACTTTGTTGTAGCATTTTTGGATTATCTTTCGTTAAGTTTAATTTAAACTTTTCTCTTTTATTTCATGTTTTCTTCATATTTTTCCAACTTTGGATTGCAATTTCCCGTAAATCTGATTAAATAAATAAATGACCCCGTTTGTGTTCCCAACTTCATTACAGCGGTCTAGGAAAGGTTTATTTCTTTCACCACGGAGTTAGCTCAATTGGTTAAGGTCCTGGACTCTACCGTCGCGCCAAGTCAAGCGTCAAGCTTGCTTGGTTCGCGCCCCGGGGAGCCTGGGATTTTTTTCGGCTGTGAGATAACTTCAGTGGAAGGTAAAGTCGTCGAGGTATAATGATATGCACTGTCGGTAATCGACCTGTGCAGATCACTAGAACTCGACTGTCGATAAACCGGTTGTACTCAGGAGAGGTTTTCTTAGAGTTTTCTCTCTCCACTGGGAAGCAAACCCAATAATGGGTGGTCCAGGCAAATGTGAGTACTCCTAATTTTAAGCCGTTCTGTAGACGCAAAAATACTTAGAGAATATAAAGAAAAAAGTACTGAATTCTAGGAACTCCCTACGAGGGACACTCATTGGACCTGTGAGACCGTTAAACGAGTGTATAATAACTATAAAATTAAAAAAAAAAGATTTATTTCTTTATGATTGGTGGTTGAGGTATGAGGCCCTCATTATCGTCGAAACATTTGTGCAGTTTTCCTTCTATTCCCTGGTCTTTAATTACCTATTGGACACTTTCTTGGTCCCTTCTACTTGAATCCGGGCTTAGACCCTTTCTTTTCCTTTTTTCGGTTATTTCTCAGTGACATTACTTGAAAGTGATGGAGATGCATGTTGAGGACTTGTTGCTGTTATCCAGGAATCACTGAAATCTGTACCCTGATATTATTGGAGGGCGCTTGGTGACCCTCGTGAATACTATTTTATGTTTTATTTAATTCCTTATAGTATCAATCTGTTTCTTTTCTATCTTTGGAATTTTTCCGTGTTCATTCGTGTCAATCGTTACTGTCGAGTTAATCACAACTGGTTGGAGCATCACCCTGAGATCCTTTTTGAGTTTCGTTCGATTTTAGGGTGGTAGAATTATCCTCATCTGACTCGGCTACTGACCTCTGTGACCCCATCTTGATTCGTTGGTTTTGGTACCATGATTGACCTCCTTATAAATTAAAATAATTTTGCCGTAAATAATAAACTAATTATTGATTATAACCATTTGTGTTTTTCAATTATCTGGCTCACCTCGTTTACTCATTTAAGAATAAATTTCTTTGGTTACTTTTAATCAAAAATTGGTTATATTTAGTAATCTTATTTTCTCAGTGTGGTGGTCATCTTTCCTGTGTTATCGGGAATTTTTTCGGCAGTGTGGTGTCGTTTCTGATTTTTAAATATTTGTTAGGAGTATAGTAAAGTTAGTTTCTATTAAAAACGTACTTTATTTAAATTTTATAACAAAATTCAAACGAATATTATTCAATATCTTAAATTAGTAATAAATAACCTATATTAAGGAATAAATGAACATAAAATTAAAGAAGTTGCATTATAAGGAATGTTATATTCTTAAAAGTATTGTTCCGATTGGAAGAATAAATATTTGTTTTTGACCTACATCCTTTGATTTTTGTTTCATTTTGTGGAAAGACTTTTCAATTAAAAGATTGGACAATGTACGTATTGTAAATGATTATTAAATAAACACCAAAGAATTGTAGTAAGTGCTTTAAAATATGGAATAAGGGAAATCTTTGTCAGCAAAGGCAAACAATATGCAAAAATGCACATTGATTGAATGAGTTGTTGTTAACATGTTTTTTGTTCAATGGGTCTTTAAGATTAAATTTCTTAATAAGAAATTCTTTAACAACCTTTTTTTATTATTTAATAATAAGTTGTTATGTCTTTTACACAACATATACTGTTAAACCTATAGATTTTTGTTGTAAAGATAGTCACGTTTCTGAAAATTCATTATAAATTCAGGGTCATTTTAACTCCATTAAGAGGGTCTTTAAGGATATCTGTGCATCATCTGTCGCCGTTACTTTCAGTCCTAATCCTTAGCATAAATAACCATTTATGGAATATTCGCCATTTTTAGGGCGTTTTCAATTTCTCCCACTTTGTTACTTTTGCTCTACGAAAAATCACTCCCTGTATATTGAGCATTCAAAACTCAGCTTTCGGACTTGAAACTTGTATTTACTCGCGATTTGCAACTCATTAATGTAACTTGATATTTTAACCTTTAAATATATGTATTGTTTAGTAACATGAGATCTATACATTTTTTAAACCTCTGCGAATATTATTAATTTAATATCGCGATATGAGAAGTTTTCTCATACGTATCAACATATACTTTGTCAGTAATTACATGATTTCGGAGAAACGTTATTTAAACGAGTTAAAAACTTCAACCTAATTACTAAATTAATTGTCACATGTTCAATAAGTATTCGAGACATTACATAATAAGTACGTCTTCAATAATATTTATCAATAACGTTTCAACTTGCATTCAATGTAAATTACTCGGAATCGAAAAAGAGGAAATGAAATCTTCTGTGTAAGATAAATTTCCGATCTCTTAAACCAGGAACCTATTTTATAAGTTTACATAAATAAATAAAAACGATTATTGTTGCAAATAAAATTTCAATGGATCGTCAGAGTATAAAAAAACACTTCCAGAAGAAACTGGGGCCTTTTTGGAGCTGCCCTTTGGGGGCCGGCTTTTTTTGGAACCTCCAAGACGAAAATGTCTCTGTGTGAGATAGTGAACTTTGCAATTATAATCGAGTATATTTATATTGAAATCAGAGTTGTGGAATTTATTGTGTCAGATTATTGTTTATTGAACTAAAAATCAGAGATTAATAAAAGAATAAAAGAAATAATTAAAAAAAATTGTTAATGAAATATTGAAACAGAAGCAAGACGCCTGAAGTAATTGAGTAATATAATTCTTGGTGAGTAAATATTAATGAATTGAATACATTGTAATATTATACGAAAGACATTGACATTGAATAAAGTGCAAAGCGAATAAAATATTTGTAAACGAATTTAATTTCATAAAGAGTTAGCATTTAAATAGAACGATCAATAAGAAATATTTAGTAAAATAAATAGAATTGAATGTTGTAAATGATATAGCATGAAAATATAGACTCGCATAAAATCTTAAATTTTTAAGTAATTTTAATCCTTAAGTATTTTTACTATTTTAACATTTCGAATGTAACAAACTGATATAACGTTTTTATAGTAGAAGTAAAGACAAATATAAATTACATTTTGTTTTATTAAAATAAATGAGTAAAGTTTTTTAATAAAAAAGGATATGGTGTAATTTAAATTAGTTATACGATTTCTTGGTGAAGACTAATTGACTGTCGTGAAAAGAAAAGTGTCCAACCCTTAAAATAAGGAAAAGATTGAAGACAGATAAAATTTATCACCATCTGAAGTCGGTTAAAGCAGGACGTTAACAAAGTGACCAGCGACACGCGAATTCGTATAATTACCGGTACGTGGACGTACTTAGGCTCGCGCGATGCTATCTCCACAAATTAAATGTAGCAGCGGTAGTTTCACGAGCACGTCCTGAGTCTGACCCTCATTAAGATTTACTTAATGAAGACCTCCCGTGCAATTCGAGAGCTTACAGCTGGAGAAAAGGGTCCTTTTGCATGAGTTCCCTTCAGAAAATGTTCAAGTGAGGGAAAATTGTATGCTTCTTGTTTGTCAATTCTTAATTTGATTGTATGACAAGAAACAACATTCACACTTTTATACAAGTTTTATAATTAGAAAGAGTGACACACATTCTTTCTTCACAAACAATGTGCGCGTTTTATTATTCTTTTCTCTTTAAAATACGCCTGGAAACATTTTATTCTTTGTTAATTACATAAAAAATTTTTACAAGCACGTTGTTAATAGGTTTTTAAAATCAAAAAATTTTAATTAAAAGCAATGTAAAAAATGATTCGCTACATTAAAAAGGATGGGGTATTTTAGAGAGTTTGATAATTGTAATATTGAATGTAAAATTCAATACTAAAATTATACTTGATTTTTCTAATGCCTCGATTGAAATTACGATATCTGTTTTTATTTAGAGTTCACTGACTCTTCTCAAATAGTTGACCTCGACCGATCATAGAATTGAAATATTGCTAATTCAGTCTCAGTACAATCATGAATTCGATTGGAATAACGCCAAAATTTTAGATCGTGAATCAAATTAAAAAAACGCCTTTTTCCAAAATGCTACATATAAAAAGTCATGATTTTACTATTAATAAAAAAGAAGATATCGTATATTTGAATAAAATTTATTTCTCTCTAATTAGTCGATTGAAATCGTGATTGTATTTCTCTCTTATTAAATGAGTATCTTCGCTTGTGTACTTTATAGTTCACGAGATCGACCCGCGCGCCACGGCGCGCTTACAAACATTCTAACCTTAAATTACTCATATAATAATAACTTAAAAGAATTAATAAAATATTATTTTCAATACAATAATAAATAATTCAATATATTAATTAAAAGTAATTGAATTGTTATTAGTTTTAATGTAGTAAATAAAAAATGTACTTAAAATGATAAACAACACAATTGTTTGAAATGTAAAGAAATTAGAAATTTAGAAACAAAAGAAATTTATAAAAGTTATTATTATTCACTATACTTACAATTATTTTATGATTATCTTTATTATCACTATACTCATTTTATAAATTTAAAATAATTATTTAATAAACTAATGTTTTAAATAAACTTAATAAAATGAATTACTTGTCAAAAAACTTCAATGATAATTATCACATAATGTAATTATTGAATTACAATAAAAACAAACATCCTAACCGCAAATGACATTTATCAATATGATACTTTAATGAAGAAAATACAACTATTGAATTATTGTACTAAGAAAAAAGATGAATAAATTAGAAGCTTACAATAAAATAAAACAAAATTATTAAAAATTATTATTATTACTTACCTGTCACTAATCATTACTACGTAACTGGAGAATGATAACAAAAAACATAACCTTAAACATGGAAGTATAATGTTTTTATTTTACAGAATCTTAAAAAGTTAATGAATTATAAACATACAATAAAACAAAATAAAGAACTAAAAATTATTAGAACTTACCAGTTTCACAATTTCCACGTGACCGAAAAGAAATCCGATGACAATCACCACGTGCATTAGAATAAAAAGAAATATCAAAACCTTAAACGACATAAATAATTATGATACTTTTAGGAAAAAAAACATTTAATAATAGAACTAAAAAACAGATAATTATGTTACAAATAAAATAAAAAGAAAGAAAAGATTATTAATATTTTTATCATTACTCACCTGTCAGAAACGAATGCTAATGTAAACAAAGCATTGTTACACTCAAAACACTATAACCTTAGAATTTAATTTTTTTTAATTTTATTATTATTTAATAAAATGCAATTATTTATTAAACGAAGATTTAAAATAAATTGAAAAATACTTCAAATAAACGTCTAAACTGTGATGTTATTGTTGACAAAAAATATCGAAAATCTGCTAGCCAATGAGAAGCCCGATAAAACGTGTTATACCTCTGAAGTTCGTCGAAAGGGTTCTCGTATAGGGAAGTCAAGGTCAAAGCTAATTTCTATGTATTAACTATTAACATTTTTTGTTATTTTAGATTGCTAACATTATAAGAAATTTTATAAAATAAACTTGAAGTTACAATATTTAATTGAAAGATTTTAATTCGTCTGCAAAACAAAAAATTCGAAACTCAAAACTATCGATAGGGAGGTTTGATATGTACTGACCAATGGGAGATTCGGAAATGGAGTTACACGTCTGACGTTAACCACAACGTCTGTTCTTTTTAGAATACGAGACCGACCCGCACGCCGCGGCGCGCTTGTTATTTTTTTCTTAATGAATGTTTATAATGTTAACTGTTTAAGAAAATTCATAAAGTGTAATTATTTATATAAATTGTTAATAACAATTTTTAAGCGCAAAACCTTCTTTTTTATTGACACACCCCCAAACATAAAATGCATACATTATAAATTATGCAAAAAAATCTATGTGCAAAAGAAATAAAAAATTGTAAAAAATCATTTCTTTTATACTTTTTTGCATTAACATTAAAAATTTATAAAACAATAATTAAAAAATTGACTCTCACAGATCTCTTTAGAATTTAGTTTTGCGTTAGAGCAAAGAAGAATTTTTTAATTTGGTTTAAAATTGCGGTCTAAAAGTCAATTTAAACCAAATTTTGTCATTTTATCCTACTGTTCTACCTAATCGGAGAATAATAGCAAAAAAATAACCTAAAATATGAAAGTATAATATTTTTATTTTACAGAAACTTAAAAGGTAAATGAATTATAAACATACAATAAAACAAAATAAAGAACTAAAAATTATTATTACTTACCAGTTTCACCATTTCCACTTGACCGAAAAGAAATCCGATAAGAATCACCACGTGTATTCCAATAAAAAGAAATATCAAAACCTTAAATGACATAAATAATTATGATACTTTTAGAAAAAAAATAACATTTAAATAATAGATCTAAAAAAAACAGATAAATAAGTTAGAAATAAAATAAAAATATATAAAAGATTATTAATATTATTATCATTACTCACCTGTCAGAAACGAATGCCAATGAAAACAAAAAATTATTTCACTCAAAACACTATAACCTTAACAACTTCAGTAAAATCACTGTCACTTCTTAAACTATCACTCCTTAATTATTAGAATTTAATTTATTTTTAGTTTATTATTATTTAATAAAATGCAATTATTTATTAAATAGATTTTAAGTAAATTGAAAAATACTCCAAATAAACGTCTAAACTGTGATGTTATTGTTGACAAAAAATATCGAAAATCTGCTAGCCAATCAGAAGCCCGATAAAACGCGTTACACCTCTGAAGTTGGTCGAAAGGGTTCTCGTATAGGGAAGTCAAGGTCAAAGCTAATTTCTATGTATTAACTATTTTAATAACATTTTTTGTTATTTTAGATTGCTAACATTATAAGAAATTTTATAAAATAAACTTGAAGTTATAATATTTAATTGAAAGATTTTAATTCGTCTGCAAAACAAAAAATTGAAACTCAAAACTATCAATAGTGAGGTTTGATATGTACTGACCAATGGGAGACTCGGAAATGGAGTTACACGTCTGAAGTTAATCACGACGTCTGTTCTTTTTAGAATTGGATTGACTTATTTTTGTGGTTATTCTGTAATTTTCGAAATATTTTAATTTAGTCTTAACAAAATACTTGTGCTATACTGACAAGCATTTTTAACTGTTCGTCAAGTTACAATATGTAACAATTTAATTTTTAACTCAGTAACAAATCTTTCGTTTGTTTATTCGAGAAGTTTAAAAAAAATTGTTGTTTTTTAAGTGTATTTATTTATAAAAAAAATTGTTAATAAATTTTAGAGCCTGATGATGATGAAGAACCAAGTCATCGAAACGTCGCTTTGACATATAAAAACTAACATAAAATTATTTATGATTATTTCATTACCTTCTATGGATCGAATTTACCGCTTCTCGCACATAATAATAATTCGGAAGAGAATCTATATTTTTCTTGTATGAAAAATAATTGCCAATATTTTAAAATTTTGACGTATTTGAGAAATATTATGGTTTGAAAAATTAGGTAAATGTGATCTTTCATTTTAATTTATTTATAAAAGAAACTTATTTTGTATTAATTTTTCGCTCTGTATTATGTTAATAAAGTGTTTTAATAAGTATTTTTAGCCTGATGAGGTTGGCAAACCAGGGCTAACGAAACGTTGTAAAAATAAAAATTGTATAATTTTTATTTATTGTCCTTCTTAAGAACAACTACATTTTTCCATTTATTTAAATTATTTTCCCTTATCAAATGATAATGTGAACCTAAATTATTTTCCTTTAATGAAATTTTAAAAACACTTTTTTTCTATGACTTTCAGGTGTCGTGGGTGAGGAAAAAAGATTCTCACATCCTTTCAGTGGATAGAAACATGTTCATCGCTGATGACAGGTTTCAATCGATATTCGTCGAACTTGCGGACACGTGGACACTTCAAATAAAATACGTGCAAGCAAAAGACGAGGGAGAATACGAATGTCAAATTTCAACGGAACCCAAAATGAGCCACATTATCAAGCTGAATGTCGTTGGTATGACACTCTTATCCAATTCTTCTCTTCTTTTTTTACATCCAGCTAAAATTAATTAAATTTTTTTTATCAAACCGGAGCATGGAATAGAAACAATAAACTTGGTCATCTGAAATAACAATAAAAGTCAAAGTGGGTCATTTTTTCAAGAGCTTCTACAAAGTTTCATCTAAAAAATAGCAAACTGCAGTTAATCTAGAACGACCGACAAGTTATAGTTGTAATAATAATTTGCCTTAAAGTTACGCCATAATCTGTTGAAACAAGACTGCAGAGCTTTTAATGTCGCCGTTGAATGGAAAGTTGAAAAAAGTTATTCACCAGTAAAACATAAAATGGCGTAATAAATAGAAGGCTCTTTTGTCTGATATTTTTTAAAAAATATTTTTAATTATTGTGAAAGTTTTTTAAACTCATACAGAGAATCCTCTTTTGTGTCATGTAATGCGAGATATGTGAAATTCGCGGTAAAATATTTTTTTAATGTACGAAACGCGAAGCACTGTTTACGAGAAAAACTGTGGAGATTGCAATGAATACTGTAGGTATTACTGTTTATGACCCCTAAGGGATTCCCTGCAGTTCTGTAAAGGCAAGTTTTATGAGTTTCTTTTTCTTTCAAAAACTCAAATTGCATTTTAACTATTAAATATATAATTGAAATTTTTTATTTACATTTTCTTAATAAGTTTAAACAAATATAAAAGCCATTGTAAAGTAATTTGATAGCATCCATTTACTTCTCTGAGCCTGCTTAACATTTCATGAGAACTGTGTTCCTTGAAGAGCCCAAGAGTGAATTATTTAAATAATCATAAAGTCATTATGTAATTACAAGATAATGAGAAGAACAAACCATTATTTATTGTTGAAAGAAAGTAAGATTTAATGGGATTAACATTTTATAGCATTCATAATGTATTTATTTATTTTTCAGTAAGTAGCCAATTGTTCTACATCGAAAAAAAATAACCCATTTTTTTAAATCAAAAAATATTTAGAAGTCGCTCAAAGCGCTCAAAGTTTACCATGTATTTTATATGAAAAAAAAAACTTTTTCGTAGTAATTGTATAGGATCCTTGAAAATCAATACACTCAATCGACAAACTCTGTTTCTCTTCAGGAAACTTTTAAAAATAATGCCGAATTGTTTATTGAAACATTTTTTTAATATTCACTCATTTTCATGGGTACCCCGAAAACCCCCAAAAATACAAAAATAAACGTTAAAAATATTTTTTACAATTGTATGACAATTTTTTGCAACTTCTTCAATAAATAACATAAATATAGACTTATAAGAATTGTTTTATGTGTTTGCTAATATGCTTAAACAAATTATTATTGTTTATTTACATTTATTTATAGTTATAGTTATTACATAGTTGCAACTTTTTCTCAATTAAGCGACTTTTCAAGACGAATGTAATCAATTACGACCAACAAACTAAGAATAAAAATTGTGTATCAATTTTTTAAACAAACTATTATTGTTTACCTACAATTTTTATCAAATTCTGCAATTGAGTTGTAATTTTTTCTCAATTTTGTAACTTCTTAGGTAAATTACACAAATTACTAACAACAGACTAAAAACAACAATTCTAACAATTTAAAACAGTTTAAACAAATTATAATTTTTTATTTTCAATTTTTTATCAAATTAAGCAATAGAGTTGCAATTTTTTCTCAATTTTGAAACTTTTGAAGACGATTCTAACGAATTACTAACAACAAACTACAAATAACAATTCGACCGATTGTTAAAACAAATTATGGTAATATTGCAGAAGAAGGACTTTTCCCAATTTTTGATATTTTCTCACAAGCCAAATTTTTTTCACTTATTTCAGTACCAAACTAAAAAAATCCGGTGGGGGAGGTTGAAAATTTAAGTAAGTTTTTTTATTTTTAAGAAAAACTTCATTTTTTTCAATACATTTTTGACAATTTCATTTTTTTGCAATAATTTCTTTTGCAATATTACCCACATTATTATTGTTTAATTTCAACTCTATGTCAAATTAAAATACAGAGTTGCAATTTTTTCTTAATTTTGAAAATAAATGATACCAATTACTAACTACAAACTAAAAATTAAAATTTCACCAGTTGTTTAAACAAATAGTTATGGTTTAATTTATACTTTTTATCAAATTAATCCACAAAGTTACAACTATTTCTTAATTGTGCAACTTTTAAAGAAGAATTTAACCTGGTAATAACAACAAACTAATAATAACGATTGTATCAATTGTTTAAACTAATTATTATTGTTTAACTTCAATATATTATCAAATTAAGCTACCGTTTTTTCGCTTTTTCTGTTTTGCAACTTTTCTACCAATTACTGTCAAGAAACTAAAATTTAAAATTGTATCAATCATTTAAACAAATTCATACTGTTGATACTTAAGAAACAGCAGTAGTAATTTAAGAAATTTCGCTTGTGCTTTTATATAGTAAAAATAAAAGTCCGTATAGAACATTTTGATAATAATAAAATGTTGAAAGTTTTTAATCGATGATGACGTTTTACAGTCAAATTGCAACTCTGAAGCTTAATTTTATAAAAAATTTAACTTAAATAATAATAATTTGTTTAAAATATCGGTTAAAATGTTATTTTTAGTTTGTTGTTTACAATTGGTTACATTCGTCTTTAAAAATTGCAAAATTAACAAAAAGTTGCAAATCTGTTGCTTAATTTCATAAAAAGTTGAAATTAAACTAGAATAATTAGCTTAAACAATTAATCGCATTGTTATTTTTAGTTTGTTGTTAGTAACGGGTGTCATTTAACTTACAAAGTTGCAAAATTGAGAAAAGGTTAGAACTCTGTAGCTTAATTTGATGAAAAGTAGAAATTAAACAACAATAATTTGTTTAAACAATCGGTCGAATTGTTATTTTTAGTTTGTTGTTAGTAAACAAAGTTGCAAAGTGGAGAAAAAGTTGCAACTATAATAATTTGTTTAAACAATTAGCAGAATTGCTATTTTTAGTTTGTTGTTAGTATAAGTGATATCAATCAGCTTAAAAAGTTGCAAAATTGAAAAAAATGCAAATCTATAGCTTAATTTGATAAAAAGTTGCAGTTAAGCAATTATAATTTGCTTAAACAATTTTTAAAATTGTTATTTTTAGTTTGTGGTTGATAATTGGTATTATTTAACTAAAAAATTTGCAAAATTAAGAAGAAATTGCAACTCTATAACTTAATTGGTAAAAAAGTGGAAATTAAACAATTATAATTTGTTGAATCAATTATTACAATTGTTGTTTTTAGTTTGTTGTTAGTAATTAATATCATCCAACTGGAAAAGTTGAAAAATTTGGAAAAGGTTAGAACTCTGTAGCTTAATTTGATAAAAAGTTGAAATTGAACAATAACAATTTGTTTAAGTAATTGTTAAATTGATACTATTGTTATTTTTGGTTCTTTGTTAGCAATTATTTACATTCGTTTTAAAAAAATTGCATAACTAAGAAAACGTTGCAACTCTGTAGCCTAATTTGATAAACTGTTGTATAAATAAACAATAAAATTTTGTTTATTAAAAAGATACTTAGTAAAAAAAAGTGTATTTCTCTTCATAAATTTAAAATCTTTTCCAAAAATAAATAATTTTCCTGAAACAGATGGCATGGCACAATATGAAGATGTCCTTCCGTGTGCATTTTCAAAAATATCTTTTTTCACTTTAAAGTAATTAAATGTGAGTGAAAAAAGAGGGACATTCTTTTAATGGGTCTTTTTGTAAGTGAACTAATATTTCCTGGCGGTACTGACCTGTAAAAAATTGCCGATAGTGAGGTCTAAGAAAATAAATAGCAGGTCGTTAAGTGGAATATGTTATTTAGATTTTAACAGATAGCAGTCTTAAATGGAATTTGTTACTATGGAGAAAGTGCAACATGTTCGATTAAAAATATCTCTTAGTAAATGAAATCTCTTTACAAGTATAAAAAATGATTGTATATATATAAATAAATAATCGAATTTTTTTAAATTAGTATTTTAGAATATAATTTTGATCCTACTAACAGGATCAGGAAGTATTCTGTGTAAGAAATATCGAAATTTGTCTATCGAAATACTAACAAAATTACTCAATATTACATAACCTGGAAATTTGAATAAATTGTATTTTAGCTGATTTTGAATTCCGCACAATTGCTGTACAGATATACTGGTAATTTCTCAAAATTATAATTACAGAGTATTTTCCTAAATTATTTTAGTAAACATCCTATTTTTGCTTTTAGTTTGACATTTTTTTAGAGAACTACCTTACCGACCGTGTTCTTTTGCATAATATTATAAAAATGTGTCACTAGTGGCGCCTTAGATTAATTTGTCAGTTTCTTTCGTTTTTTCGTCTTCTGCTCAAAGTCCTCACTTTATTCAAATATATATATATATGAAAAGTGTCAATCGTACTTTTAATCCTAGATTTGTATCCAGCAACGGAAACGTTTCTCGATTTGTTTATCAAATCTGTTAGTGTCGCGAAATTAACCTAACTTCGTTTCATTATGCAATTAGTGTTTATTTTGTGAATAAAGTAATTAATCAAAATTTTTTTCAGGTTATGCCATCTGTTTCCGAAAACAATTTACTTACTATAAAGTTTTCATATTTTAAAGAAAGAAACACACTTTCTCTGTCAAATATCGTCTTCATACGTATAAATCATCTCATAACCTCAAAATGATCAGCCAAATTATTTCATTATTATTTTTCTAACTAAATGTATCTTAATATAAATTCTGAATATCATAGCCGTATAAAGTTGGAATATAAAAATGATTAAAAGTTGCATTTTTTCGTTTCATATATTCATTAAAAATATTCTAAGGATTATAAAGATGCTTCACTTGTACCTAAAGACAGAGTATTTCGACAGTTATCATCTTAACACGCTGAATAAGAATTTCTTACATTTAAGCTAAACATATTCATGAAATAAATTTAATATTAAATGTTTATTACTAAAGTTATGAAATTTTATAACTATATTAACTTGATCTCTCATATACAGCTTAATAAGAAATAAAATTCATGTTAGTGGCTACTTTATATGGCTTATGTATTTTTGGTCTCCCATAAATTCTAGCTAGTTGAGTTTTTTCTATATGTAAATTGAATTTACTAGTTGTTTTACCTAAATAGTTTTTTCTCCATTTTTCCTTCAATTCTAATGATTCTTTTTATAAAGACAAAAGTGGATTATTATCAATTTCTACACTGAGAACAATTTTTGGTGAAAATTCCTGTGCTGTTCACTATAAAAGCGTCATAATTGACAGTCCCCGAAATTTTACCGTGCTGTCTTACAATTTTTACTGGATTTCCCACAATTTTTACCAGAAAATCCGCTAAAAATTGTAAGACAGCACAGTAAAATTTCGGGGACTGTCAATTATAACGCTTTTATAGTGAAGGCACAAGAGTTGTTACCAAAATTTTTTTCTCAGTGTAGATAAGTTTTTTGCTCTCTCAACATATTTTCCATTTTATTATTATAATCTAATCCATCTAAAATGAGCGTTCAATTGCCTTTATCAATAACCAATAAATTTTTATTGTTCCATAAAAAATTCTTAGTAATTTTCAAATTTTTTGCTATCAATCTATCCTGGTCATTTATTTTAGTATTATTTTTTAGATAACTTGATGAAACATTTACAAATTTCATCATCTTTAATTTTATAAATATTAGCTTCCATGTCTTTTATACATTCTAGAACTACATTACTTTCTTTAGTGTTAAAGGATGAACAGAATTTTTGACCCAATTTTAAAGTATCTTCAATTTCATTCGGAATATTGATATTAGTACAATTAATCAACCATGGGTCTTTATTATCAAATTCTACTACATTTCAATGTAAATTTAAATGACTATTATCAGAATTATCACTATTATTATTCCATTATTCTTCAACTTGTAAAGTTTATTTAAAAGTCTAATTCAAAATTAATTTTATTTATCAATTTTAAACATCTTTTTATTAAGCAGCATTTTATTTATATTTACAGTGCCAAAAATCGAAATAGAATCGAGAGAAAAGTCAAATGGGGATATGTTTGTGAAGACTGGGAGTACTGTAACTTTGCGATGTGTAATAAAACAGTCTCTTGAAGTACCCTTCTTTGTATTTTGGTACCACGAAGGCAACAGAGTACCAGACTACGAGGCTGGAGGTAAAGTGCAAATTTTGGAGAAACGCGTCGATGGTACCACTGACTCTATCAGTAGTCTCGTCATACACAACACGAGAAAGCAAGACTCAGGAAACTACACTTGCAGCCCAAACAGTTTGGATAGTGCGAGTGTCTTGCTCCACGTGCTGAATGGTAATTATAATTTTATTATCAAACTAACAGTCGAGAATTATTTTGAGCAAAATCGAGTAATGACCTAAAATACCTTAAATTTCAATTATAATATCATTAACGAAAACTCGAAAATTATTCTCAATTTAATAGAAGCGTAATACCACAAATATCCCGATTAAATACAATTTGCCGAATATTTTTAATACAAAGATAACAGACTATATTTAGGTATTCGACAAATTTAATTATGTTGAAAGCAAATTCCTAACATCGTCCTATTTGTAAACAATTTTCCCTCGAATATATTAAATTATGTATCGACCACCAATATAACTATTCATATTACTCTCGCTCTGTAAATAAAATAATATCAATTTAAATTCTTTTCCAAATCTTTAGAATGGTTATAAAATTAGAAAAACTATATTTATATCTCTGCATCTTTTAAATCCCTGATTTTCATGTCTGATATTTTGATCCTCTCTCAATTCTAATTGAATTATGCTAATTTCCAAGTCAATTTCATATTTGAACGTAGAGTCGAGTCTTTTGCATAATTTAAAAACATTCATTCCTATAAAAATATCGAGTATTCAAAGGAGTACTTTATAATTATATTGGCAATGATGAATATTCATAAATTGGGAAAAATGTCTGGCAGAAATCATGCTGCTTTTCCGGTATTTTGTTAACAATATTTGACAAGGTCACAAGTCGTTAAGAACTAGACCAATTTAATTTCTCGTGTCTTTGAACGGCTTAATGAAAAAATCGATTGAGTAAGCAGTGATGCGATTAATTGCATGCCAGGTTACTCTATTTTTATAAAAGCAGACTTTTCTAGCAAGAGCGACATACTTTACTCTGTATAGCATATATATATAAAATTCACATATATTCTAATTAATTAACAAACATTGTTTTCGATTGTCAGAAAAAAATGTTTGATGTAGAAAAACTTTATTTAAATATAGCTCTTTATGCATATATTCTCATTAAGTTGTAATTAAATACAAATGAAATATAAATGATAAAACTGTTTCAACTGAAACAATTAACAGCACGATTGTCTGCTACAATATTAAAAATGGATGACAAAAGAAAATAAAACAATATGTCGGAAATAATTTATTCCGTATCTCTATCATTTCAAACATTTTCCTGTAAATGCAATAAAAAGAGCATTACTCAAACAATAAAATTTAATAACCATCGAACCACATTGATAGACTATTTCGAACCAAGAATTTTACAGCTCGGATCCTTAAAATTATAAAACCGTAAAGTTTGGTGCGTTTAAAATTTGATGTTTGAAAATCTTCAAACTTTTATACTAAGAGCTTTCAAACTTTGAAATCCAGTCTTCCACTTTTAGAGATTTATTGGAGCATTCTAACTTGAGAAATTCAGAAAACAAAGCAGAAGTACATATTTTCGTTACACACTTGAAAAATAAGTTTTTAACCGAATTTTTCACAAGTTTGTATACTCTTACAATGATCTGGAGACAAACCTTGACAAAAACCTTGAATCTATGTCAACAATTTTTTATAATTAGCTTGACTGTTGTCGAAATTTATTGTTTTATAAAACAAAAAATCCTTTTTGAATCCAAGTTATAATATATTTAACGAATTTTAATAAAATTTTGTAGACTTATTAAAGTGATAAGTATATAAAATCAGATACAGAATTTTTTAAACTTACCCATTTAACTTTTTTAACACTTTTTTATAAAAAAATACGGCTTTTTGGTAAACAAAAAAATATAATATCGAAAATGTAACTTATAAATAAAAGAAACAAATTCCTGTATAAAATCGAATGGATCGACCTATAGTATAAAGTACACAAAACTAAAAACTCGTATAATAATTCATGATTTTTCAGTTTTTATGACATTCAATTTTATTTTTCATTTTGTTTACGTACATGTAAAATGTACATAAAATAAACGACATTTCAGCTTGTTTGGAACATTTTTCCGACTTGTTAACTTCCCCTTTAAAAAAAAATCTTTCCCAATATTGAATCCAATTTTTAATTTTTGACTTTCAATTTGTAATCAATAATCACAAAAGTACCTAATTTGCTCTTGACATAAAATTCTAATAAATGTTTTTAAATTTGGCCGCCATTTTAATTCCGACTTTAAATTCTTAATCACAAATTCTAAAAACTCCAGAATTTTCACCTATTTCTGTCGCATTAATAAAATTTTTTCTTTGAAAATTGATCTAGATACGAGGTAATTGATTTCACGTGACATTACTTCTGTTCATTTAAGATATCAATCAAGTATTCATTTTCTACTAAAGCATTGAATAAAAAATGTATTCCAGTTAAATGATATATTACAATTCAGATAGTTTTATAGCTCTATCAGTAAATAAATAAATAAATAATACCAAATTTTATGTCATCTGATGTTTTGATAGATAGTTCAAATAACACAGAACCACAAAAAAAAATTCTTATCTGAGAAACTACACTAATGTATTCCTACTAATTTTTCTCCGCTGAATCCGAAATCAGAATAAACGGATTGGCTAAAGTTTTTGAGATATGCAAAATGGCGGATCCAATATGGTGAACATTCTTTCAAAATTGATTAAATTTGCCATATTAGTTCCACAATTTTGAATTTTTAAAATCTAACTTTAGATTCGTAATCAGCGACCCCGAAAATCCCAGAGTAACAAGTTTGGAGCGAATTTGATCATATTTTGAAAAATATAATTTCGCTATTTTTTATCAAAATTCTACCTATTGTTTATAATTATTATAATCGTACTATGTAACTTACTATTTTTTTCATATAATAGAAAAGTTGGTGATCAAAACAAGCTATATTAATTGTTAATTTGTTTAAATGTATAAAAGTTATATCAAATTTTGTAAGTGGTACAAAATAATACAAAATATGTACCAAAGGTACGAAAGGGTTAAGATCTAAAGAGGCACGAAGATAGCGAACAATTTTTAAAATTGTATTTTTTCATCTATGTTTTATTGTTTATAATCACCATTTCGAAAATGCAGAAACTAAAATTTTGTACTCTTGTTATTTTAGGAGAACATCCAGCAGCAATTCAACGAGGAAAAAGCTCAATTCCAGGTTGTTGTGAAGTTCTCTGGTGGTTAGCAGGAGGAGTGACATTATCCCAAAACAACAGTAATCGACTTTTAATTTTTGTCCTCACGGCAATGATGGTCGTTTTTACTCAAAGTTTTTTACCCTATCATGCAAGTGCAGTGCCACGATAATCAAGAAGCTTTTAAAAATTCACTGATAATCGAACAATATATCAAGTAAAATGTTGGGGAAAAAAACTCGTAAAGGACCTTTATAGTTAAAACTCTCGAAAAATTAAAAAAAAGGTCCTATTTCACGGACTACGGTATTCATGAGACTGGAAGTCACGTGCTCGAACGTATCGTGCAACGTAGGACGAAACGCCCAAAAAAAATGCGGCGACAATTAATCATAAAAAATTATGATGTGTGTAAGGAATACAAATGATACGTCTAGTTATAAAAGTGTAGAAAGAAAAATAAAAGGAAGAGAAGACGGAGAAGTACTACGATCAAAAAATAAGGGTACCCTACTTCTAAAGAAGAAAAATTTACGTTAATCTGCGTAATTATTGTTGGGTCATGGTAAAAGGAAGAAATAATTTTTTAAAAAAAAAACAACTTATTTTTAATTAATTGGTGCTTCTTTAGTCGAGCTTACACAATTATAAATATAATTTATTTATCGTATTTGAAAAAGATGCCTTGGAAAAATATATTTACCCAAAGTTAGGTCAATTTAAAGTAACGGATTGACCAGGAATTGTAGAAGATTAAAACTATAATTATAATGTGACTTTATTCTCTGATTTTAAATGTGAAAGATTATTTTAAAATTAAAAAAATTTGTAAATAATTAAAATTACTTGAAATTGGTAAAAGTTTGAATGAAAGTTTAGAATTTCAGGCCTAAGGAAATTTTATTGAAGTATGGTACCCTCAAAGAGGAAAAATAGTTTTACGCTTTAATCTCACAACTGTCTGATCCGGCCGTTAGCAAATAGAGATTTATCTGAATTTATGAAACCAATGGCGTGGCGCGTAGAGAATTGGAAGAACCATTCATGATTCGCCATGGTAAGTTATGATATTTAAGTGATTGCTCATTTGTATATAATAATTATGGACGGAATCAGAACGCCGCAGTACAAATTTTCCGCATCGCTGTACAATTATGTTAATAAGACACTGCGGTAGGACGTATGTGGGCCGGGAACGATAAACTACTCCAGAAAACGTGAATCGCATAAAAATTACTCCTGGAGCTTCCATTACCACTTGTGCTTTTCATCCCCTTTCCAAACTGATATATTTCCCTTCGAAGAACATCGCCTTTTCTTGCCACTATATTTCCCGATGCTAAACGTTTAAACCTTCCTGAAAAAAGTAATTGAATCCTATTGAAACCGATTGATACATTTCAGTGATTCTGAACTGGGTCAAACGGTCCCAACAGAATTAGTATTTCCTTTACAAAAGCGAACCTTTCAAAGCACACAAAAGATACTATCCTTATGGAAATTTATGTCAGAAAATTAATCCCAGGTATGTCGTTTTTTTGCGACGACAGGAAATGATACAGAATTATTTTTACTATTTATATTAATTAAAGTTTTATTGAAGTTTGAAATTTAAGGTAGAATTTGTGCAAAATAAAAGAAAACGGAAAGAATAGAGGGAATTATTAACAAGAAAATTGAAAGAAAGGTCGTGGATACCTTACAATACGGAAATTTCGAAAAAGCTACCTTATGATAGGCTCTTTTCTTATTTTGGCGTCTGCACAGAAGTTAGTTGTCACGGCGACGAACTTCTGCGCAAACGCAGTAACGTAAGACAGCTTATAAGGTGCTTCTTCAATATTTGCGTATCGCCGATTTTTTTTCAACCGGGTATACCTACGTATTTTGATGCGTTGATTACGAAAATCATAGTGGAAATTGGCGACTAGATCATTTTCATGGTGAAAACAAAAAAATTCCTTAACAATTGAGTTTTCGGACATTATTTCTATAAATCTTGAAAATCTTTAAAATTGTTTTTACAAAAGTTGTAGGCCTTTTAAAAATACGTATTTTTTGTTCTATGCATTTTTTTGATGTCTCTAATAGTTTTACAAAAAAACGATATTGAAGTTTCTCGTGCAGCGCGTAGACTGCCGAGCAGCGACAAGAAGGCAGGATTGACATTTTCTTTTTTAAATCACTGTTGCCCTGATATCTTTTGATAAAAAACACTATAGGGGTAAAACAAACCTGTATAAAAAAGAGGTGCAAAAGAAAAAAAGAAACAGATTTTAAAAATTTTATTATTTAAAGAAGGTATAGTTCTGAAATGATTCAACCAAATTTACCATCGATTTTCTTGAAAACTATTAGAGATATCAAAAAATGCATACTACATAAAATGTGTATTTTAAGAAGACCTACAACTTTTTTAAAAACCAACTTACAAAATTTTTAATATTTATTAAAATAATTGCCAGAAACTGAATTTTTATGGATTTTTTTGTGATTTTCACTGAGGTAATTAAATTTGCGCCAATTTTTATTATACATTTCTAATCAACATGTTAAAATACGGATGTATACCAATGTTCATTAAAATCGGAGGGGGGGGTCTAAAATAAAACTGATCGCTCCTGCCTTCTCCTTGCCGCTCGGCAGTCTACACGCTATACGAACAACTTCACTATCGATTTTCTCGAAAACTATTAGAGATATCAAAAAAATGCACAGAACAAAAAATGTGTATTTTTAAAAGGCATACAACTCTATGAAAATCAAATTTCAACATTTCCAATATTTATTGAGATAATTGCAAAAAAAACTCCATTTTTATGGGTTTTTTATGGTTTTCAGTATGATAATTAAATTTGCGCTAATTTTCATCATGATTTTCGTAATCAGCGCATCAAAATACGTAGGTGTACCAAGTTTTAAAAGAATCGGAGTTGCAGATTATTCAGAAGTTTATCCAATCGGACTGCCATGGTTGTTATAAGACATTAGGTTAGTTTACGCGCATCCAAAATCTGTGGAAAAAAGATGCACGTAAACTGACCTGGTACTTTATAACGACCGTGGCCGTGCGAAATTCAGTTCTTTTGTTGTGTAAGTTTGTACAACGATGGCGTACGACGCTAATAATTTCCAGTTCTTTATCCACAACTTTACTTTTAATTTTTTTGTTAACTAATTCTGTTTTAATCAACCGTCATTAAAACTCAATACGTTATTAAATTATTAACCAGAAAATTAAAAGAAAAGTCGTAGATAGTTAATTGGAGCTTATTAGCGTCGCACACCATAGTTGTACAAAATTAGGGAAGGGGGTAATTATATATCGGACTACCATGGTCGTTATAAGACATCAGGTTAGTTGACGCGCATCCAAAGTCTGTGAAAAAAGATGCGCATAAGCTAACCTGATGTTGCATAACGACCATGGCAGTTACTCCCTTCTACAATATTACATAAATTATGGCGTACGACGCTGATTTGTTCTTTATCTGCAACTTTTCTTTTAATTTTCTTGTTAATAATTAAACATGATTTGTTCTTTATCTGCAACTTTTCTTTTAATTTTCTTGTTAATAATTATATATACAACACTGTGTTTCATCAAGAGTTATTATCTAGAAAACTAGACAGTTTTTTTTATTGAATGAAAAATCGATAACATTAATTGCCTAACCTAAATTTACATAAGGATAATTAGAAAACAACTTTTTAAATTAAATTTCCAGCAAGTTTTTAATGCCCTTTGATGGAAGACTTTTTCCTCACAAGTCATAATACAATTTTTTCAACTCGGAAACGAAGCTTTGTTTTATTTTTCTTTAAATTTGATTTGTTGAGTTATAAGTTGCAAGACAAACCAAACCCTTGAAATGTTGTTAAATTTAAAAGTTTTTAACCTTCTTCTTCTTCTTCTCCTTTGGCATGTTACTGTTTTGAGAGTTTACTTTTCTATGGAAGTTTCTAAAAGAAAGTGGCCTACGCCTCTGGCCATTGTTTTTCCACTCATCGATACGTCTTCGTAACTCCTCGTAAAGCGTTCTCGAGAAGAAGCAGAGCTAGAGTTACGTTACGAGCTCATAACGTCTCCGTTTTTTATCTCCCGCCGTTCCTCAATTAATCTACCGAATAAACTTTAAAGTTCTGCCCCCTTTGCCAGTCGTATATTATTTCTGAGCTCAGCTTCTCGAGAAGAGCCGTCCTGAACATGCTTTCGCCTCCGTAAACTTCTACAAGGAAGAGAATCGATTTTGCAATTAGGCACGCCATGATGCTTCCGTTCCTTACCGGAGAATTTCAATTCAACGACGTTTCCTTGTCGGTATAGACTCAAACTCTTTTTGGCACCAGGAAGTCATAAGTGGGAATTTTGCTGTAACTTTCCAACTAAGATTTTCCTCGTCTTTTAAAAATTGAAAGCTTTCACCGTAAATTTTATTTCTACTTTATTCTCAAGAGTCTTAAAATCTTTAAAATTATTCCACTTCTTCACCATCAACATCCTTTCTTCAAGACTACTCAATATTCTTCAAAGTAATCTCTGCTCTTTCTCCTTCTTGTACAATGAATTTTTACTGACACAGATTAAAGAATTACGAATCATCTCTATGCTAAAATGAGCAAAAGGGTGTCAAGCGATCGATTAAATAAATACCAGTAATTTCTAATTTATAAAAGAAGATGGAAAATTAATTATTTAAAAGAAATAAAACATTTAGTTTTGGTAATTGGTTTAAATTACAATGGATGGATTTAATGATGAGTCAAAATTTTCTTTTTAGACATTTTTTAACAAAGAAGTTATTATTTTATTGCTATTTGACGTAAATTTTATAATTTAAAATACAATTTATTCTAAATTCTGAATAACTGGATCATTTTTTGGTCATTTGAAAATTGTAGAAGATAAAAATTTTTGTTGCTTTGAATTTAGGTAAAGTAGTTCCTAGAGAAAATAAAAATTATGTCAAATGTTAATTAGTAATAATGAATTATAGGTAATAAGCTTTTTAAAAAACAGTCGAAAAAATGAAAATTATAATTCTGAATATTAAAAATTATATTAAATTTTTGTTCGTTAAAATAAATATTACTTCCAATAGCATTTTGGAAATAAAAAAAGAACGTCGCCAATAGAAAAATTATGTGGATTTTCGGAAAAACAGTAATTATGACATATGGTCATTCGGAAAAAATAAAATGTATAGTAAATACTTTTCTGTCAAATTAACATTAAGTAAAAAAACTATTGTAGATTAAAACAGATTGTAACTCGAATATAAATTAAAACTAATTAAATTCGAATTATAAAATTTATGTCAAAGAACAATGGGATAATACAAATTTTGATACAACGGGCTAATGAGACTGGAATTTCGAAATATCAATAACTCCATTAAATTTTTAAAAAATCTTTACATTTTTATTTATTAGTAATTTTTAAATCCTAATTATTGGTTTATATTATTTTATTATATTTTCAAATATAAATGAATTATTATTCTCTTCATTAACATAATTTAATATTGTAAATGAGACATAGATTTAAGCATTTAAATATATGTTTCTGTAATTTTAGAGACCTAAAGAGGATTTATGTAGGTCAAAACATGCTTGTCATATTGTTATAATTACATTAATTAAAATCATTAAATACAAAACACGTTAAATTCATTATTGAAAATTATCACTTCCTAGAACTGAATGAGTAAGAATAATAATTAGTAACTGACTTTTTATTATAAATTGATGAAGTTCGACTATTAAATTAGTTATATAACTTTTTTGATTAATTGTCTTGGTTACATTTCATTAATTCATAACACAAAGTAACTAATTTTAATTAGTAAAAATACTCATTAATTCAAATTTAAAGAGTAATATTGTTAGTAAAATTTGTATGAAATGAAAACAATAAACAAAGAAATTGCATTTTAATTTTAAGAAACAGTAAATTTTATCAATAAACGATGTTTTATTTATTTTAATAATTAATTTTTATACCACTTTGAGAAAGCGAATTAACAAAATCGTAAAATTAATTTAAAACCTCTGACCTACATTAATTTTTCACAAACTCGATTCTTTTCAAAAAAGGGTTTTGTTTGTCGTAATATATAATATTTCTGTCGACTTTTTCATATTGAATACGAAAAATTTGTTTTCTTGTCCCGTCTTTTACTACTTCCGAAAACAGTCAAAAAAGTTCTCGATTCAGTTCAAAAAGACAAAAGCTATAGAAATAAATTTGTTTAGATTGCTGTAGTTTTTGAAATATTTTTTCACCACCTTTTCTTTATTTTTTAAATTCGAAAATAAATATAAATTAAAGAATGATGAATGTATGCTTTAGTAGTCTTATTGTTTATATTTTCTGTGTACATACTTTTTAAAGAAACTACAACATTGTAAACAAACATGTCTTTTCTTCTATAGTTTCCAGAATGGCAATTGAAAAAGTTCACAAGTTTATTTTCTTATTTTGCATCAGCTCCACAATAAACGCTCACAATGGAAGTTGGAGGAAGAAATCGTTCTAAACCCACCGATGAAATATTCTCCAAATTCAACTTGACATATTTGCATTTCAGTGTATTAAAAGTTTCCGCTGAAAGAATACAAACATTTGTCCCGACATTTATCATAATTTGTACTATCGGGTAAATCCATATGTAGCGAGTATCGCATATAAAACTTTATAACAAAGCATATGCATCACCATCAACGATTTTAATGTTAATAAATGTAATTATCAGGTAATTTAATTTTACTCGTATTATTAATTAATATATATGAATGAAATTTAATTACGTAAATTACAAAATGATATAAATAAATACAAACAATGTTTTTCTTTATCAAAATAACTTTCATTAAACTCTCCAATGGTATAAAACATTTTTTAGACACCCATCAGAGCTAATTTTTGTTTGACGCAATTTTTTCATTTTTGAATCTCGTTATAAGAATATGTCAAGTGAAATATGAGAAATATTCGTACGCCCCAATTTATATTTAAATTTTCATTGCTGAAGTCATAACTTCTGATTTATTCTAATTTTCATATTTCAATCTCGGAACACAAGGCTGAAATTTAAAAATTAAAATAGCTCTCAAGCTATGCATAGCTGCAATGTCATATAATTTTAATTCAAGAAACATTTCTCAAAATAATGTTTAATAATTATGAAGTAAATTTTTAAATTCTGTTATTAAAAACTTAATTTGAAAAAAAAGGGAAAAAAAATTATCAAGTTTTAACGCGGAATTATAAAAAAAGGAGAAAAAGTGACATGAATGCTAATCAGAGAAAAGAATGAAAACGCTGCTTGAAATGTTAAGATATCCACGATTCATGTGATTGTCTGTAAATAAATAGTATAAATACACACCGTTAATTATAATACGCCATACATGTTACATTAAAATACCGTTGTGTCATAATTTCTGAAAATCGTCGGCACGAGTTTGACCGCCTGTGCTACCTGGTTCGAAACGGACAAAATCCACTAGTTGTAAAAGAAACTTTACAACGATTTTTAATTAATAAGAGAACGCCTAGCTTAGTATAATAACATGTATATAAATATTATTGTTTCCTTGTAAAACTTTCATTAAAATTCATGTATATAGGAAAGCATATCGTACCTTTTTCCTATACTTAGATAACTTTTCCGCAATCACAAATAGCACGATATTATTGTTGCAAAATTGCCAATATTACAGGAAATATTTTTTCAATGTTGCCTATGACATTGCATATCAATGATGTGTGATGTTGTGGCAATATTACAGAGCAATATTTTGAAAAGTTTTAAAAGTTTTTAACGTATTTCTTAAATTAACAAAATTGTAGCAATAAAAAAGAATAAGTTACGAGAGGGTTGATGAAATTAATTGGTTCAAAGTTGCAAATAATCCTGCGGTTAGAATCTTTTATATCAGAAGAAAATTTTTTGTAATATCTATTAAATCGCAAAATATTTTATAAAACTTTGACTGTACTTTTGCTGATTAAAATAGAAGCCTTTTTTAAATATTCCATTACACGGAAACATTGAAGAAACATTACTGTAAAATATTGGCAACATTGACATATAATGTTGGATCAATATTACCTATCATTTGGGATCATTTTCTTTTGTAAATTCTCCAAAATTAGTACAATCTATCAATTCATAATAATCATATTATAGAAAGAAAATTTAAAAAATTATAATTTTAAAATAAAAACATTTTTTCACAAAAAAAACTCTACAAGCTTAGATTCTAGTATAAATGGAAAAATTCAGAGAATGGTGTTAGATTATAGAGGAATTTTGTACCAAGCATTATGACAAAAAGGTTTTATCATGATTTGATTCCACCCTCGGAGCTCAAGGAAATAAAAAAAAATTGAAATTCACCCTAATTCATGTACCCAAAATATTATTATGTCTCGTAATGATAATGCTTGGCATAGAATATAGAACATGAAAACAGGTTTCCTCCCCTTCTGCATTTACGAATCACTTCTTCTTCCCCTAAATCTTCTTTTTTATGTAACATAAGTAGGATGACATCCTCACTCATTACAAAAATTAAATTTTATCAATATACTTTTCTCTATTTTCAGAAAATTCATGTATAGAAGGAAAAAATTAGTAGGAAGAAAATTGATATTGGTTTTTGCACAAATTTTTATGATTGAGAGAAATATTGAATTACAATCACTTTTGCAGGTTATGAATATTGTTTTCTGTTCCCCAGGCGCTTAATATTGAATGGATAATTTTAAATTTAAATTTATTTAATTTAACGAAAATTCGAGCAGAGGTCAAATTTTTTTCTTTTATTTGCCAATTAGAGACAAAACTTTTAGGAAGCGTGATTAAGAAAATGAAATTCAGAAATTGAAATATCTTGAGAAACTAAATTTACAAGTTTTCCGAGCCCAGGAATGGGTAGTTATACGCCATTGGCATAGAAAATAGGCACGGATTCGAATTGCAAATTGCGTTCATGTATATACGGATGGCTGTGAGGATAGCACAGGCTGGCCACACGCGATGGGTGTAACAATAATTAACGCATTAGCTTAAGTCGTAATAGGTATAAATAAAGATGAATAAACATTGTCTGATTTAATATGTATAATAATAATAACAATAATAATAATAATAAAATTAATATTCCCTTTAAATCTAAATTAGTTACTTTTATTTTAGGTTAGGTCAAAGTAACTACAATTTTTGTAAATCTCGGTTAATCAAGTTTAATCAGATATTTAGTTAGTTTTTTTACTAATAGCTATAGTCATTTTTTACTAACAATTAACCACTATTTACTAACAATCAGACACTTTTTACTAATAATTAATTATTTTTTTACTAAATGGCTAACAGAAAAAGTTAATCAAAGATTTTACTGTGGATTGGTTATTTTGAACTAATTCAGATTTAGAGGGTTAATAATGATAATGCATCGAGAGGTGAGAGACACGATAGATTCGTTTGGCCGACTTTTTTCAAAATAATTGTTGGTCCAACGACACGTTTTATTGTAGCGAAAGGGTCGACTGGGACTTATTTAAAAATTTGTTTAAAACTCTATTCTTCGGGAATTTTTTTTTTTTCTTTAAAACCACTGTCGAAAATATTTTAGTTATTATGGTATTTAGTTAATAATTTTCCTTAAATTGTCGGATTTGAAAAAGACAAATTCGGACAAAGCTGACCTCGTTTGACTCAAATACCAAATTTATATTGAAAAATATAAGAAATGTCGAAACTGAGTTCAGAATTAACTAATAAAATTCTAATAAATGTTTTTATGCTGCCACCTACATTAAAACAATAATAATAATTTCCAAGAAAATCTAACATGGCATTCTAAAAATAATGAGGTTAGATTTTAATAAAAATTAATATTTTTTACATAAGTGACAGCAAGAAGATATTTATTAGGACTGTATTAGTCAATCCTGATTTTTTTTCTACATTCTTTCTATTTTTCAATATAAATTGCCATTTGAGACAAACGCGGTCAACTTTGTTCGATTTGTTTTTTTCTAAGCCGCCAGGGAGTACATGAGCTTTGATCGTGTCGCGACAAAAATAAACTTAATTTCTTTCTTCCTGAGCAGTTGTTTGAGGTTATTTCATAAATTTGAACCAATCTACTATTTCTGACATTAGTTTCAGCTTCATCATGAAAATTGAGGAAATTTGAGATTCCTCAAAAGTTGTATCGAATTTTTCATTAATAATTTCGGATTCGAAACAAAAAACAGTGTCTTGGATAAAACGTTCTTTCTTCCTCTTTAATTTCGAATTTTTTATTCAATTGTAAAAATAAACCTGACGTCATCAGATGAAATTAAGAACCGAAAAAATCTCCAAAAAAACACAAATCAGTTTATCCTTCCTTCAAAAAAGTTTTTTGGTCCTGTATAATCAATTTATCTTTCATGCAATAAGGGGATGATGATGCTTCGTCAAGGGATATAAAAAATCAGAGATTCCCTTTTTTGTACAAGACCGCCTTAATTCAATAATTAAATTACAATAGTTATGTGATTACAAATCAAATAACAAACATAATTTAACAATTTTCGTTATTCGATTCAACTTTTTTCATAAATCCTTTTTCAAAATAAAATTGGAAGAAAATATTTTCGACAGAGGATGATTATTTTTTTGCAGATAATCGTAAATCAGTCCATGTCTCGGTCGTTCCTTTAAGAAAAAGATCGTGTAGAGTATTGTATAGTCACCAGCATTGAATTTTTGTACCAACGTCTAAGGTAGAATTTAAGAATCGACGCCTTATAAGTTTGTTCGCTTTATAAATGTGCGTTTACTGAGCGATCCTTGTCTTTCTTTTATATATACATTCGAGTCCGTTCCTGAGAACCATGTTACGATATAAGTTTTACGGTAGTTTGGTGCTTAGCGAGCTTTGGTAATTGATTCAGTGAATTATTCATCTACCTCGAACACAAACAACATTTGATCCTACATTCCTCGTTATAATGGCACATCAAATATGAGGATATGCATCATAAATATATATATATATATATATATATATATGTATTTTGACACTAAATTTGGGTCAACTAATTTCATTAGAAATTTATACACTCTCCCTGTATATCTCGTATGTGTGTTTAAAATCAGCTTTGCCTGAATTTTCACTGAAAATTAATTTCCAACATTTTCTAAATTATATCACAAAATTTGCATATTCAGATTCAAATTTTTATCTTGTTAACAAATTCAGCACAAAAAGCTTCTGTTTTTATTGATTTCTGTTTAATATTGCATAGTTTTATCTATTTATTATAATGACCCCTTTCTCCTTTAGTTGTATCAAAATTCTTGGAAAATTTCCCTACATTTTTATCACGGAAATAAGATAAAAAATACGGCAAAAGTGGAGAAAGCAAATCGTTTCTGAAAAAAGACTGATGAGATTGAAAAGTTTGTGTAGCTCAGAGGTTATAGATCCAACAACCTTAGGGTATTTTCCTATTAACATAACTTCAAAGTAAGAAATATGCAACACGAAGTGGAATAGGAGTAGGTACTCAAAACATAACTGAATATAATCTGAGTATTTCTTTTTACAAAATCGCTTTTCAACTGTTTCTCAAGATAACAGATATTAATTTTTTTTATTTAGTCGGTATAATTATATCTAAGAAGTATTTTTATACATAAATTTTCATTTTTTTAAATTAAGGAAAACATTAAAGTCTAAATGAGCAATTTTTGAAATCAAATGTTTATCGCTTTTTTATTTCCGAAAATTTACAAATTATTATTTTATTCGATTTAAAAAAGCACATTAAAATCTATTTAACACAAGAACAAACTTCAATACACGATTAATAAAGCTTTTAATTATTTGAATTAAAATAATAATATAAAATATAACCTAAAAAATGCAAAGTAAATACTTTTTTTTTGAACACCTGTTGATTTGAATAAATTAATCGTTTCCAAAACCTTCAAAATTATTAAATTTTTTATTCCTAAGAGTTATTTTTAAAATATTTACTCACAGATTTCATTATCCCGTAACACGAATTGTATTTTCCAAAAATAATCAAGAAATCACTGAAGAAAGCGGGTTTATGTAAACAAGTTGAAAACAGAATATTATGTTTGTCAAAATAAATTCTTCTTATATTTGTGGTTATCTCAATAAGCAAATTCTTCTTCTTAAATGACTTTTGGCGTAGCCGACTATCAGAACTGTAAATAAGCAATTCAATTTTGACGAAGTTGACAGTTACTCTAAAATCACCAAAGAACAACAAAATCGTAAGATACTCAACGTGGCATTGAAAATAGATTCACGTCTCTGATTGGTTGGTACATTTCCAGAAATATTACGAGCCAATCAGAGACGTGCAGTCGTTTCCAATGCGACGCGAAGTTCTTTGAATCTTGTCATTCCATGGTCGTTCTAGTGTCATTATTTATATCTGTCGTCAAACGTAATAATCTCAATTTTTAATTTGTTTATTTAACCCCATTTGGTTTTGGCTGCTTTCTTCAGTGTACAACGTGTTGTTTCAAAAAATACGATTCGTGTTATTGGAAATTACCAAGAAAATAAAGTAGCAAATAAGAAAATAAAAATTTGTCAACAAGATAAAAATTTAAAAATGAAATATCTTGATCCGCTTTTATAAATCGTGTTTTTCGTTAAAGTTTGTGTCAATACGGGCATCCTTGATCCTTAAAAACTCTATAAAGTCAGGGATCAGTAACTCTGGAGTCAGTGTAAAAAAAGATTGTAAAACTTTATAAAACTGTGTGGCCGCAAAACACTCTGATCCAAAGTTTGTCTCAAGTGAGGTTTCATGTAAAAAGTTTTTCCTCTTTAATGACGTCAATTTAAAAAATTGCTAATACGATTTTGGTCGTTTAACAAAGTTCTCGGGACGGCAGACAGTTACGTCGACCCTCCCGTCCGCTAGTGTTTCATTTCGACGTATTTCTGTCGCGAATTTTATAATAGGCGCGAGAAATGCTCTCACAGTGTGATTGTCGAAGTCTATGTCGATGCCTCGTTGTTGTTCTGGCGTGTCTACTATAATTGCAATTTTAATCATTATTATTATAAGCATGTAAAATAAAAAAAAACACGAATAATTCATGCGCGAACTCATTCTCTACGAGCGTTTATTGTTTATAAAAAGTTATTGCGTTTATAATAGCGTTAGTTATAATCAATCGTTATCCATACTCTGCCTATTCGTCTGATTTCTCGATTTATAAAAAAAAAGAATTATAATAATAATAATTTCTGATCAAACGAATAAGCAAGAAGTTCTTTTGAAAAGTGCGTCAATTTGTGGGTTTGGAAAACTCCTTCACAATGTGATTTCACTTAAAAGCGAAACGTGAAAAGCAATCAAACGTAAAATGTGTAATAATTTGTCCAAAAACGACTTAATCGTTACTCTATCTTTATAAGTGGAATAAAACTGTTTTAAATTACTTAAAATTTCGCTCTCAAGTAGAAGCACAGAAAGTGTGATGGTACAAAAAGGACCTCAAATCCATGGAGAGATGCCAAAACAATTTATAAGAATGAAAAACGAGTATGAGAGTGGTGAAAGAATGAATGAACGGAGTAATTGAAAGAGAATAAATGTCACAAATCAGTCAGTACACTAAAAAAAAAACTTTGTTATGTCTACATTTGTAATTAATTAATTTAATTTTCATTTAGAAAATTTCTGATGCTCTGGTTACACCTGAATATTAATTAATTATAAATAACTTTTAAAAGTATTTTAATGTACCTATAGTAAAGATATTAATTGTTATTTAATTAATAATTTTATTATTTTTTAAGTATATGTATATATTTATAAACGTTATGTATTTAAAAGCATGAGAATTTGAGAGAATCATGTGTTTAAGATTTTATAAGAAGATAATTATATGATATTTTAAAATAAGAGTTACTTAAATATAATAGTTAGTTTAAGATAATGGTATCATTTTAATCGCTTTAAGAAATGAAAAAATACTTTATTTAAAATCCAGGTGTAATTAAAGTATCAGAGCAACGTCTGACGAAACAATCTTCACAAAATCAAGCATTAAAAATTCTGTAAAAAAAAAAGGGACGAAGAGCTGTCCTTGTTCTATGTGTGTAAAATCCATACAGCTTACCGAAGAACACTATACTATAAAATTACGGGATATTAAATAAAAATAAGTCACACCGTTCACAAATGTATTTTTCAATAGTCCTGAATCACGTTTTCTAATAGTTGTCTTTATTTTGTTAATTCTAAATTTGATTATACATTTAGAAATTACATCGAAACTTTGCTGAAAGTAAAGGGATTGAAATTCTTTATCCATTGGAATGTAATTTAATCACTGAGACAAAGAAGGATTAACTTATTGCATCCTTTTCTATTTATTTCAATCTTTTCCCATCCTCTAGATTTGGTAGAAGTTTCGTTTCAATGCCAACTTATATTCAACACAGTGTATTTTTTTTTAATCCCAGAAACTTTATTCAAATCAATCCCTTTTTATCAATTTGAATCTTTATCTATCCACCTCCAATGCCTACTTTTATCTTCAATTCCCTATCTAAATCAAACTTCTATTTATCCTCATTGATATTTTTTGGTCCATTTCAAGTCTAAATAACAACCAATCTTTTTTAATTCCTTTTCCAAATCCTAATAAATTATTTTGAATACAACGCAAATCGTTTTATCCCATTCAAAACTACGAATTAGTATCCATTTTTATCTCTAATTTTATTTTATAATCTATTATCTGTATAGATTAGATTCTCTTTTTTAAATATGCATAACACACCTAATCTTTTTAATCCCTTCTTTACACACTAAAATCAATTATTTTTAATATTACTTAAATCTTCATTTATCCCTTTTAAGACTACGAGAAAGTATATTCATATTCGTCCCTGATTTTCTATCTAAATCATCCTTTATTCAATCACTTCGAGATTTTTTGTATACATCTTAACAAAATTCGAAAAATGACTAGATTAATAAAAAACTGAAAAAATTAAACAAGAAATATGAAATTTGAAGAAAATATTTGCAAATTGAAAAATTAAGAAAATTATAAGAATAATTAATGGAAATAATTGCACATTTAACATCTAGATTAAAAGTGGAAAAAAATAATTGCAAATTGAAGAAAGCAATTAAAAATTAAAGAATGAAATTGAAATTTAAAGAGTGTACATAAAAATTGAAAAAAGCCAAGAATTAATTAATGTAGAAGAAAACAATTAAAAACTGAAGAATGGAATTAAAAATTAAAGAAACTTAATGATAATAAAAAAAAATTATAGAAAAAAGGGAATAATTCTTTAATATTAAAGAAAAAAAAATTAATTAACTCTTTCTCGATTTGTTTTGGCTTGTTGCTTATTAATTATTATTATTATTACTTAATGGGCTATGTTACCCGTTTACTGAACATTAAATTAAATAAATAAATAAAATAATTGAAAAGTAGAATTTAAATTTGAATAAAATAACTCAGAATCGAAGAGAATAGTTCTAAAATTGAATAATTAAATTGAAATTTTAAACCAATTTTTATGAGTGGAAAAAATAATTGAAAAAGTCCGAGAATTATTGAATATTGAGGAACTAATTGAAAATCGATAAAAATAATTGAAAAGTAAAGAAAATATTTGATAATTGAAAAAAATAATTTAAAATTGAAGAAATAAATTGGAAATTAAAGTATCAAATGGAAATTTTAAGAAAATAATTGATAATTAAAAGAAAAATTACATATGACGGAAATAATTAAATATTGACGAAAATAATTATAACTATAAAAAAATAATTAACAATTGAAAAAAAAATCAAAAAAAGGTGAGAATCGGCATTTGAATGAAATTTTTTTAAAGTTAACGAATTTAAGGAGAATAATAAATTGTCAATTGAAAACTGATAAAAATTATAGAAAAAATTGTAGAAAATAAATGAAAATTAAAGAAATCAATGGGAAATTGAAGAATTGTATTGGAATTTCAAGAAAATAATTTTTAATTGAGGAAATGCGAGAATTATTAAACATGGAATAAAATAATTGAAAAACGAAAAATGCAATTGAAAATTGAAGAAAATAATTGAGAATTGAAGAAATAATTAAAAATTAAAGAAATAAATTGAAGATAAAAGAATAAAATTGAAATTTCAAGAAAATAATTGATAATTAAACAAAAATTACAATATGACGGAAATAATCAAATAGTAATGAAAATAATTAACTATAAAAAGAAATAATTAACAATTGACAAAAAAAATCGAAAAATGGTGAAAATAATCGGCATTCGAATGAATATTAAAGAAAATAATTGAGAAATGCGAAAAATATTTGACAATCGAAAGAAAAATTCGAAAACTGGCGAGAATAATCGACAACAGAACAAAATAATTAAAAATTTTAAAGAGAATAATTATATATTGAAAACTGTTGAACATTATTTTATGAAAATTATAAATTTATTTATAAATGAATTTAAAATTATTTGAACTGTTATTATTTATAAATTTAATTTTTAATCAATTTAAATGCATTTTTTAAAAAGTATCTGATATAAAACAAAAAATATCTATATGCCAAATTTCAGGTGTAAACAGACAAAAATTGAATGAAGGAATGGAAGAACTTGCGGATTACTATTATTATTATAGATTTGTGATATATGGAAAAAATTGATTTTCGATAAAACTTCTCAGTACTTTTAAATTCCCGGTTTAGTAATAAATTTCCCGGGTTTAGAAAATATTAAATTTTACATAAAATTACTGTTCCCCATAGTAAAAAATTGTCGTTCAATATTATTTATAAATGATGTAAACAATTTTAACAAACTGATTGTCAATTTTAGAATCAAAAAGTTTGATAACATTTTTCTGAAAGTTTTGTATTTTCCGAGATAAAGCTAAATCTATTTAAGAATTTCACTAGCGAAATCCAATTGCTACAAAGTTTCACTTTGAAATTCGTAATCAGAACATTGAAATACTTTTTGTCAATTTATCCGACAAAAATCGAAATAATATAAGGACTAAAATAAGTAAATGTTTGCGATTCGTTTATAAAACTTGTTTTAAAATAATAGATATTAATTAACAGTTTACAATTTATTTATATACATTTTTTATATTTTCAAACAATTTTGAAGATCATTGTGACTATTGCAAAACGGCTAATAGAAATCTGACTTTTTAATTTTAATTATTTCAAATCAGCAATTTGTTTAGAAAAATTATTTATTAAATTGTTGTAAAATGGGTGGCAAATTTCTTTCAAGAAATAGAAATTTAACAGTGATTTTTTTTTTTAAGAACTGATGGTATTAGGTTATATAACAATTAAGTTATTTTATACCTTTCATAACTGAAAAAAAAGTTTTTAATCGTCCTATTTTTAATCTAAACAATAGAAATACCAGATAGAACGTTTTAGGTAAAAAGAATTCGTAATACCAACGTTAATATAAAAGTATCTTGTTATTTATTTTTACAACGCTAGCGTTATAAATTTAGATAAAATTACATATTGACATGTTTAAATAATTTTATAAAATATATAATAAAAATTGATTGTATATTTGGAATTGTCATAACTTTAAAACAGTATTTATAAAAAATCTATTTCTACTCTGACTTTTTGTTCTTATCGCGATTTTTCATAGAATCTATGATTATTCTATGAAACGAAATTAAATAAAAAGCTGATGCAATCCTGAATAATCCCATCAGCATTGATTGAATTAGTATTTCACACCATGATGAAAAAGGCGACATTCCTGCACAGACGGTCGACACTACAAAGCTCTCAAAACCAATTATCGAAGAAAATTTACCAACCTGAAAGAATATTTTTAATTAATTATTATAGATTGCAATTTAAGAGGATTGAAAGATTATAATTTAATAGCATTTAATATTTTATTTAATAGAAGAAAATTGATTTCTCTACGTTATTTCATTATTGAAAATAATTTAAAGGATATTTAGAAATTTATAAAAGAGATTTTAAGTTTAAAAAATTAATGTTTCTATAAATGAATAGAACAAATGACTAGTCTGGGATCAATATCATAAATGAAAAAAAAAGAAAATTGTTAGAAAGTTGTTATATTTTACAAGAAATAGAAATTGTTATATTTTTCTTTTCGTAAAAATAATTTCATTAAATTTTCTTCTAATGAAAAATACATTAACTTGAATTAATTAATAAATAATAATAAAATGAAATAAAATCGAGAAATTTTCCATTTTTAATCTGTAGTAATGTTACTGAGCCAAAACTCTAATAAAATTACTCCATTTATTTTTAAACCAATTAGGTTAAAATGCACTCAACTTTTTTTTCCTTTTTTTTCTGCAAATATTACAACTTAAATTTCTAAACTAAACTAAATTTCAATTTAGAAAATGGTTTCGATTCGGGAACAACACGTTTTAATATTTTCGAGTCTGCTCTAGCAGATTCTTTCTCACAAATGTAGCGAATAATATTTATACTGTTGTAGGTGAAAAAAGGAGATTTTTCTGTATTTTATTTTTTAAATTCTTATTTTGTTAACAAAGAGAAAATGTTAGCCATTCTAAGTTAATAAATTCCTGAACTTGACAAAAACTATTTAAATATAAGAATATATTAATCTACTTCAAATTTTTCAAAATAAGATTTAGAATATTTTCAAATTGTTAATAATTTCAACAAAAAAAAATCAAAATAATTTTTTTCTAATAAATATGATGTATAAAAATATATAATTTGTTTACTTCGAAATCTCAAAAACCTAAAAAATTGTGTCCCCAAATAAAATAACATTTTTGTATTGAATTAATTAATATTGGAATTTTCATTATTTTTGAATTTAAGTTAATTTACTAAATTTAAGTTGTTTAATTAAAAATGCAGGACGCTTAAAGTTTAAGGGATTTAAGAAATGTTTTGATTAATTAAGTCCTTACAAGGGCGTCCTTAAATAATGTGCTTGCAACTTCATCAGGCTCCAACAAACTAGCAGTTTCTGAAATTAACTTTGTTTCCAAGGGCTTCGTCAATTCTTCTTGTTTAAAACCTGGAGTATTGGTGTCAGGAGGAAAACTCAAAGTTACAGATATATTGTACGGGAACAATTCCATAGAAATGCTTTCAGCCAAACCACGAAGAGCGAATTTCGAACTGGAGTAAGCAGAGTAACCAAAGATTCCTGTATACAGAAAAGTTATAAAATTAATAATGTTTTATAATAGTAAAAAATAAAAATTACTTGACAAATCAAATTATAAAAAAAGTAAATATATAATTAAATATTAAAATGGTTAAAGAAACTATTTACAAAGAAATCCAAAAACTAAAAAATGCATTAAAAAGGCTTTTAATTATTTGTATCTTTAATTAAAAGAATTAAATAAATTAAATCATAAAGTGCAAAAATATCAATTCAATGAAAATAGATTAAGCAAAGGTTGAGCTTTAAGAAATTAAAAATTTTAATTAAAATAAAGTTTTGTACTTATTTTATTTTTTTAATTTTTAAGTTTTAAAATAATTTAAGCATGAAAGTTCACATTTTGAAACGTAAAATGTCAAATATTGTATTTTGTTTAAAACCGAGAAACATTTTTTTTTGGTCAAATTTTCAATTTTTCGAATTTTTTTCATGAATTTTGCAGTTACGAGATACGACTGTAGTAGATTGAAACCATAATTATTTTTAAGTATCAAGTAATGAAATATCTATATAAAAAAAAAAAATTGGTTCAGGAATCAAGAAAAAAAATGTTAAAACTTTAAGAAAGAAAAAATGTCTAAGAAATAAAAGAATTAAAATAGAATTAGGAAAATTTTTATAAATTGACGAGTTTTTGTAATATTATACTAGTTTTGAAATCTGATTTATTTCTTTTCTGTAATTTTCCATAATTTTCTAATAAATTTTTCTTTCATAGATTTTTTTCAATAATTTATTCTTCATTTTCAAGTAATTATCATATTTCAATGAGTTTTTTGTATTCTTTTTTAGTAACTCTCAATTATTTTCTCAATCTTTAGTCATTTTGAATAAATGTTTCTTCATTTCACAACTTTTTTCTATTTTTTATTACATTTCAATTAATTTTTAACTTTTTCGATAATATATAATATTTTGTTTATTATCTAAGCTATTTTTAGAATTTTTTAAATAGAATTTAACTGCCTTTTTATTATCATTTTCTCGTTTCACATTTTTTTTTCTATTTTTATTGTTTCTTTGAAATTCTTCTTTTTTTCACGTTTCGTTTATTTTTTAACACCCTTGAGCAATCTTCCTAAGTTTTGAGTGCTTTTCTAACGTATTTCAATAATAAAAAAAAAAAAATTATTATCTTTTATATGTCTTCCTCATGGAGGGAATTTTATCATATTTCTTCTTTTTCTACAATTTTATTCATTTTCTCATATTTGTTTATTTATTACTTTTTCAATACAACTTTTTAAAATTATAATTATGTTTATACTTATACTTGTTTATAATTTAGGATTTTTTGTTAACACTTAGATTTATCTTTGTGTTTCACTTGTTAATTTTTCTTTTTTCTTTTCTCTTTTTATGTAATAAAGGGATCTTTTCCCGTTTATGTTTCAATAAATAAATAAACTTTCTGTATAGTTTTCTGTAATTTGTGATAACTTATTAGTTATTAGTAAAATATAAAAAATAAAAATTGAAACTACAGAAGATAGAAAAAATGTTTTTCAAAAAGTTGAAATATTTAGGTATTGTTATGTTTTTTGAAATTAATAAAATCAATAAAAAAATTTCTAAAAAAACGAAAAAACGGTATTAAAGAGAAAAAACACTTGAAAAAAATTGTTTTAAAATGCAAGGAAAAAACAATAATTTTTTCTAACGAAAAATTAAATAAAAACTATTGAACAGTTTTAAAAAAAGGAAAAATATTTCTAAGAAATAGGAAAATTATGATAAAGTGAGAAAACTTATAAGATTAAATCTACAGCAAATAAAATAAAAGAAGAGAAGTCTTTATAAAATTATTAGTAATAATAAGTATAAAGACTTTTCTTCTTTTATTTTATTTGATGTATAGATTTAATCTTATAAGTTTTCACATTTTATCATCATTTTTCTATTTCTTAGAAATATTTTTCCTTTCTTCAAAACTATTTAATCGTTTTTATTCAATTTTTCGTTAAAAAAAATATTGTTTTTTCCTTAATTTTTAAAACAATTTTTTAAAAGTGTTTTTTCTCTTTAATACCGTTTTTTTCGTTTTTTTTTTTACTGATTTTCTTATTGATTTTATTAATTTGAATATTTTATTATTTATTAATAACCGTAAATATTTTAACTTTTTGAAAAACATTTTTTTTCTATCTTCTGTAGTTTCAATTTTGTATTTTTTTAAATTTTACTTTTTTTCATGTATTATTGCGTGGTATTTTGATTAAAAAATAAGCAATTTGATCAATCTTTCCTAAACTTTTTAATATTTTATAATATTATATTACCATGATTCTTAATTTCCCTCATTTAGTTTTAAATAATTTTCTTAATTTTTTTATTTTTAAAGAATTTGTTTATTTTTTCAATTATTAATTTTTTTTGTTTTTAATTTTCATATTTCAAAGTAAATTATCCCTAAGTTTCTTATTTGTTAATTCATAATAAAGTTTTTAATCGTTTTTTGTAATTTCATCATTTTTATATAATTTGTCAGATTTTTTTAAGATTTTCTTCACAGTACAAAATTCTCTTAATTATTTAATAAATATTCTCACTTTATGTTATTTCTTCAGACTTTTTAACTTCTTTTTTTTTTAGTTAATTCATTTTTTCGCTGTTTTTTTTCCATAAAATTTCTGATATTTAAAATTTAAAAAAAAAATTCTGTTTTGTTTTTGTACTTATTTTTAAACGAATCTTAATATTTCGTTTGAGTCTTATCAATATTTAACTTGTACAGTTATTAATCATAAGGGTAAATGTACCTATTACTGCGAATGTCCTAATTAGTGTTTTTTTTTTTAAAAAAAAGTTATTATACACTATTTAAGAGTATCTAATTAATTCACAGTGATTGAAAAAATTATTTAAAACCTTTCTCGATACAATTGCCAATAAAGATGTATATTTCAATGATTAATAATTTAATTATTCAAGTTTAAATGACAACTTATCGCAGTAATTGGAACATTCTTGTGTTTCTATTACTGCTGATACAGAGGCAATACACGTAATTATCTCCGCAGTAATTAAGCCACATTATACAGGCCCGTAGTAATACCAGCACAGAGTATTTTTTTTATAAATTCATCATTTTTAAAAATTCATAATTTCTTTTTATATTTTAATTTACGGTTTCTACTTCAAAGGTTAGCAATAGTGCTTTTAAAATTAGCCAAATATTTATCTTTTTTTTTTTTCAATGTTTTTACCGGACTTGGATTTCACACCGCAGTAATTGGTACATTTATCTCTAGGAAAAGCGTCGATTAAATTGGAATTAAATTTTTACCCAAATAAGCGGCTTGAGACGCAGTCAAAACAATAATTCCTTCCTTTCGGCTTTTCATTCCCGGCACGACAGCTTTTGTACAATAAAAAGTACCAGTAAAATTCACGTCGAGCATCAATTTCAGACTTTCGACGGTTGTGTCTTCGATCTTTCCAGGAACCGCTGTGCCAGCACAATTCACCAGCATGTAAATTGGTCCCATGGTCTTTTCAAGATCGAGCAATGATTTTTCCACTTCGTCGTAGCTTTTACTGATGTCGAGGGACAAATATTCAACTTTTTGTGTGTCTGGATTTTTGCAAGCTCGTACAATTTCGCTTTTTGCAGACTCCAATTTTTGAATGTTTCGGGCTATGATGGTCACGTGAGCTCCACTTCTAGCAGCAATCAAAGCGACGCTCTTTCCAATTCCACTCGAACCGCCAGTTATCTAAAAAGACAATTTAAAAATCAATAATATTGTACAAGAAATGTCAAATATATTTTATCAGCTAAGAAATCTAATTTGGAGTTTTTTTTTATTTTAAAATGCTAATTTAAAAATTTACTTTCAATTTTCAGTATAGTATGTTTATTTGTAAAATTTGTAAAATTTTATTTTTTGCAAATAAATAATTTGTGAAAGTACTTAAAGTTATAAATATTACTTTCACTGAAAGAAAAGCATATTAGGTAAAAAATAATGTATTGGATCAGGAATAAATTATTCTTCGATCCCAATCTAGAAGATTGTAGTTAAAATTAAACTTAAACTATTTTAAAGTAGTTATAATTAATTGATTAATGTATATGTCGGATCAAATGTGAGTTTCAATCAAGTATTTATTCAAACCTGCAAACTTAATAATTCTTCTATCGAATCGGATACAGATTTAGACTGAGGAATAATGAAATAAATTCGAGATAAAGTATGTCACATGTATTTAACATATTGACCCAAAGGTACGTTTTTCTCAGTATTATAAATAATTTTCTTAATCAAGGAAACATTGTTTTACAAATGTAAAATGTTAAAAATAGTTTTAAGCTCTCTATAGAGTAAAATAAAATCGTTATTTGAGAAAAAATAGTTGGTTTATTTCTATAAAATATTAAGCGGAAAATTTACAAATATCGCTACAAGAGATTTTTAAAAAGCATAAAATGAAAAATATTATCACATGAAAAGAATGAAACACAAGACATTAAAATAAAGATAAAAAAAATAGTTTGCCAAAAATGGAATTTTAAAAAAAAATGTCTTTATATATAAAGAAAATCATAAACTAGAATATGTAAATTTATTATTTTTTGTTCATTAAAAATTATAAAAATTTATTCAGCTATAATATAATTTCTAATTTGTGAATGCTTTTGTTTTATTTTATTTAAAAATATGGATGAACTACCAAAAAAAAAATCTTTTCATACAAAAATGCATTTAATCTAAATAAAGTTGTTGAGAAAATAAAGAAAATAAAAAAAATGTAAGCGGAACTAGGCTGTTTTATTATTAAAGTGCAGGCAACATTGTTTTATGTAGGTCAGCATATCTATTTTACAGAATTGCTAAAAAAATCGATATCTTTACAATGAAGATTTTATTTTTTACAAAACCTACTGCATATGTAAAAAAAAGTTTTCGTATAATTTACTAAATTATAAGTAAAGTTTATTATAAACAAATAGTTTATAAAAAAGAATTAATCATCTTTATTAACTGTATTACCACTGATTACCTCATACAAAATAGTAAATTTTATTAGCATGATTACCGTATCGGAAATCGAGTCATAATCAATGAGTACAAAGTTACGTTCCAAAAAGTTCAAAAAATAAAGTACAAAGTTTTCAAGGCAAACGAGTTACAAAAATGTGGGGCATTTCTTGTGATGTTGTGACAAAGCTAAAGAATCCAGGTGATTTGTTAAATAATGAGTCAGTACGGTTACGAAATAGAACAATTAATGAAGTTGTTTTTTATAATTTGTGTTATAGCAGGGCTGATAAAAATCATGATTTTTTTATTTAAATCAAAAATTGTTTTTTTTTTTAAATAAAATCAGTAACTATATAAAATCTGAAAATGTTTATTTGTTAGTAGTTTATTAAAGAAATAAAGCAAAAATTAAAAAAAAACTATGTAAAAAAGTAGAAACTGTTTTCAAAAAATTAAACTATTTACGGGAATTTTTTTAAATTAATATAATAAATAAGAAGATAATTAAAAAAACGTTCAAATATATTACTAAAGAGAACAGAATTTTAAAATTAGAAAAATTAGAGAATTATTTTACAAATTAAATAAAAAAAGAATGAATAAAATTTGGTAAAATTTAAAAAAATTATGAACGAAAAGACATTCTATGAAATAAAAGAACGATGTTCAAATGAGAATATTTAGTACAAGATTAAATTCACATGATATAAAATGAAAGAATAAAAGCTTTCAAAAAAGTAGAAAATTGGGAAATTTAAAAAATATAAATAAAAGCACCAAATAACTGTTTTTAAAAATTCGTATTTATAAGATAAAAACTAAACAATTGAAAAGAAGGAAAAATGCTTCTTAGAAATGAAAAAATTATGACATAAATTAAAGAATTAATTAAAACGCAAGGAAGAACTAAAAAATAGTATATCATCAAAAAAATTAAATAAATAGGAAGAAAATAGAGATATATTTTTCCCTTAATCTAACAAACTAAAAAAATGTAAAAAGTACAAAAAATAAAATTAAAAAATGATTGTATATATCAAGATAAATAAAAAGAAAGTCTATAACAGAAACTTAAAAATCCTTTAAAAATAAACAAGTTTAAACAAATTAAACCAAACACATTTTTATAATATTACACTTAAAATAAGTCTAATAATAAATTTAGAAAAAATAATAAAAATCTAAAAACTTTATGGAAGAACAAGTAAGTTTGCAAAAAATCTCGCAAAAAATAGACAAGATGTGAAAAAATTGAATAAATTTACAAAAAAAATAGAGTATTTATTTTTAAAAATATAGAAATAATTATGAAAATCAACGAAATAAAAAGTTTAGTGAATGTTATAATAACGAAATTGTGTAAAATAATATTAAATAATTTGCATAAAAAGAGGAAAATTAAAGAAAATCCTAAAATAAAACGACAAATAAAAAAAATATATCAAAATTAAAAGTAGAAAAAAACTTAAAATTTTGTAAAAATAAGAAACTATAAGATAAAAATTAAACAGTTCCGTAAAAATTGAGACAGGGTGTCTACCGAAACATGATTTTCAAATTCCCGGTTTTCCCGGATCTAAAATCACATTTTTCCCGTATTTCTTTTATGTATGATTGATAGCTATAATATTAAAATAGTGAAAAAAGTAAGTGCGTAATACATAAGTTTTTAAAGTAAAATTGATCTTTGAAGAAAATAATTCCAAAATGGCAAAAATAATAAAAATTTGAAGAAAATAATTGGAAAATGACAAAAATAATTGAAATTTGAAGAAACAAAATGATAGATGACAAAACTAATTAAAAATTAAGTAAATAATTAAAAATTTGAGAAAAGACTTGGAAAATGACAAAAATAATTGAAAAATGGAAAAACAAAATAAAAATTTGATGTCAATACATAATAAAAAAATTGGAGAAAAAAATTGACCATGAAAGAAAATAATTAAATAATTGAAAAATCATAAAATTGATAGAAATTTGAAAAAAAATACTTGAAAAATGATAAAAATAATTAAAATTAAAGAAGAAAATAATTAAGAAATGGCAAAAATAATTGAAAATTACAAAAATAATAAACAAATGGAACAAATAGTCGAGAAATGACAAAAATAATTGAACCTTGAAAAAAAAATGAAAGATGGTAAAACTAATTTAAAATTATGTAAAAAATTTATGATTTGAAAAAAAGACGTAAAAATGACATAAATAATTGAAAAATAGAGAAACAAAATAAAAATTAGAAATCAATAATTGAAAAATTGGAGATAAAAATTGACGTTTAAAGAAAATAATTAAATAATGACAAAATAATTGCAAAATCCCAAAAAATTTGAAATTTAAAGAAAAGACTTGAAAAATAATAAAAATAATTAAAATTAAAAATAAAAAGCAATTGACAAATGACAAAAATAATTGAAAAATGAAAAATTTAATGTAAATCAAAGTAAGAAATTAAAGAATCCATGACAATAATTTAAAGATATAAGAAAATAAGTTAAATTTGGAGAAAGTAGGTAATAAAAAAATATCGAAAATATTGATAACACTTGTAAAATGACTAAATTATTTGAAAATTTTAAAAGCAATTAAAAAATGAGAAAAATAATTATAAGAGGAAAAAATAATCGAGAAATAACAAAAAGAACAGAAATTTGAAGAAAATAATTGATAAATCACAAAAAATTTAAATTTAAAGGTAATATGTGAAAAATAACAAACATAATAAAAATTTGAGACAAATAATTGAAAAGTGATAAAATTAATTAAAAATTGAGTAAAAAAAAAAAAAAATTTGAAGAAAAGACTTGAAAAATGATAAAAATAATTAAAATTTGAAAAGAAATTGAGAATTGACAAAAATCAATGAAAATTGAAGAACTTAAAAAATTCATGACAATAATTTAAAGATATAAGAAAATAAATACAAAATTTTGAGAAAGTAATAAAACAACGTCGAAAATATTGACAATAATTGAGAAATTACTAAATTAATTGAAATTTTTTAAAAAACAATTAAAAAATGACAAAAATAATTGAAAATATGAAAAAATAGTCGAGAAATGACAAAAATAATTGAAATTTGAAGAAAATAAATTGAGAAATTACAAAAAATTGAAATTTGAAGATAATACATAAAAAATAACAAAAATGATAAAAATTTGAGATAAATAATTGAATAATGACATGAATGATTGATAACTGGTGTAAATAATTAAAAGAATGTAAAATTGAAAAAAAAATTAAAATTTGAAAAAAAATAATTGTTAATTGGTGTAAACTAGAGCTGTGCAGAAACTCGAATTTTACATGGGATCGAAATTCGAACCGAACCGAGCCCATGTAAATTCTCATGGAGAGGATCGAATTTTACAATTTTGCACAGCTCTAGTGTAAACTATTTAAACATTATTGATACATAATAATAAAATTATTGAAGAAAATTGCTGAAATTTGAAGAAAAAAATTGAAAACTGTAATAAATTGAGATATTGATGACCATAAAAAAAAAGATTGAAAATAATTATTGAAATTTGATAAAAATAATTTTTAAATGTTAAAACTAATAGAAATATGCAGAAAATAATTAAAAAATGATAAAAATAATTTAAATTTGATGGAAAAATTGAAAGACGACGAAAGTGATTGACAATACTGGTTTAAAAATTAAAAATTTGTAGACATTAATTAAACAATGGAAAAAGTAATTAAAATTAGAGGAAATTTATTAAACAATGTCAAAATTTATTGAAATTTGAAGAACATAATTGTATATAATAATAATAGATAAATATTATTTTACTAAGAAAGTGAGAAAAGTGATTTTTTTAAAAGTGAGTAAATATTCTTGGATTTAAAAATAATATTACAAAGTATATTATATATTTAATGAGAATTTGAAGTTGTTAGTTACGTATGGCTGATACCTATTAAAGATTTCTTTAATCACCTGCCGTTAATAATTACTTGCCAATTCATTACAATGTTTTCGATTTGTATAATTTTCTGAATAAAAATAAAAAAATCAGATATATTATATCAGGCATTTAATAGTTTAATACTAAATCAGAGACCATTGTTGTTTTGAATTTCAGACTTTTTTGAAAATTTAAATATTTCTTTGTCTTCTTTTTTTTAAATTAAACCCTCTCGAGTTCAAAGAACAGAAAGAAAAGAAAATAATAAAAATTTAACTGACCAACACAATAGTTTTTTTAATGTCCAATCAAAATAAATTTGTACATTTGCTGTTCATGGATATTTCAAAATACTTAAGTAATTAATTTTTATCATTACTTTTCTACTAATGAGACATGTTGCAATTTTTCACAATTTCGTGCGAATTGTTTCATGGTCTGCAGTTTCGAAGAAATGAATTTCACATTAATGGCAATAAATTATTTTAATTGTATACATTATAAAATAAGTTTAGGAACGTGAAAATTTTTCACTATTTCAGAAATAATATTAATTTTAAAATAACATTGCAAATCTAACTATTCTTGTGATATAGGTTTTATGGAGAAGTCTTTTTAAATTTTGTTGAAAAATTTCAAGCAAAAATTTCATAAAATAAGGAATTTATACAAAATCGGTCCTAATTGAGTGCTAAGTGCGATTAAAAGTACGACTCCTTTTAAACTGTGATAAATCCGCGAAAAATAATGCTAGAAAAATTTCCTACACAGATTCGAGAAGCTTATAAAATGTTAAGAAAATAACTGAAAATTGAAAAAATTGCAGGATATAATTGAAAAATTTCGGAAAACAGTTGAAATTCGAAGAAAATAATTAATAATTGTAAGAGATAATAGAAAAATGACGAGAATAATTGAAAAATTGAAGAAAATATCTGAAAACTGTCCAAAAAAATTGACAATTAAAAACAAAATTCGAAAAATGATTAGATTAATAGACAACTAAAAGAAATAATTGAAAAAAATATGCAAGAAATATTAAATTAAGAAAATTATAGGAATAATTGTTGGAAATAATTACAAATTGAACAACTGGATTGAAAAGCAAAAAAAATCGAAAATTGAAAAATGGAATTGAAATTTAAAGAATATAATTAAACTAGGTGTGAATTCTGTCCATTTCATGGACACTTCGCTTCCAAGGAAGCAAGATAATTTGCTTCCTTATAGAGGAAGCAATAAATTTATTTATAATATAAAAAATAATTTTTTTTTAAAAAAATTTCCAAAAACGAGATTTTTTGATGAAAAAAACTGATAAATCATGAATTATTACGTGAGTTTTTGGTCCATTATATACTTTATATAGGTCAATCGATTCGTTTTGAAACAAGGAATATGATTTTTTCATTCATTTGTCTGAATTTTTAGCATGAAAAACTTTTTTGCCAAAAAACGATATTTTTCGATGAAAAAAGGTGCTCAAAAAAATTTGATTGGGTATTTTCAAAAATCCCTGTGTCCAAATTTAGATATTCACGAGCTTAAAAAGTCATCGAAATTTGATTGAAATCCGTTGAAGCGTTCTCGAGATATCCTGGCGACAAAAAATTTACCACATACACACACACACATCCGGACATTTTCTCAGGAATGAAAATTTGAACTTTTCAGATGAAACTGAGTCGATTTACACTATTTTTGGAAAATCGAAAATCTTAACGATCACAACGCTTCCTCTATGAGGAAGCAAAATTGAATAAAAAAGTAATTAAAAAAGCTGAAAATTGTAGAATATAAAGGAAAATAATTGAAAACTAAAAAATTAAAATTTGAAGAAAATAATAAAAAAATATTAAGAAATAAATTGAAAATTTAAGAATTAAATTCGAATTTGAACAAAATAATTGATAATTGAAGAAAGGTAAACATTACTGAATATTGAATAAAATAATTGAAAATTGAAGACTGGGATTTCAAATTAAAAATAATAATTGAGAATAGAAAATAATTAAGAATTGAAGAAATAAATTAAAAATTAAGGAATTAAATTAAAATTTTAAGAAAGTAATTGACAATTGAAAAAAAAAATTAGAAAACTGTCGAGAATAATTGTCAACAGAACAAGAATAATTATAAACTTCAAGAATAATTGTTAATTGAAAAATTTGTAGAAAATAATTGAAAAGTGCGGAAAAAATTAATAATTGAAAGAAATAATTGAAAAATGACGAGAATACTTGAAAAATTAAAGAAAATATCTGAAATATGACGAAAATAATAGAAAATTGGAAACAAAATTCAAAAAATTAATAGACAGCAAAACAAAAAAATTGAAAAAAACAATAATTATAAAATTTGAGAGAATAATTGAAAAAATTGTAGGAGATAATTATAAATTGTGGAAAGTAATTAATAATTGAAAGAAATAATTGAAAAATGACGAGAATTATAATTGGAGAAAATATTAAAAATTGAAGAAATAAATTGAAGATTAAAGAATCAAATTAAATTTGTAAGAAAATAATTAAGAATTAAATAAAAATTACTAACTTACTAAATTAATTAAATATTAAGAAAAATTACTTGAAAATTGAAAAAAAAGTAAAATAAATTCGAAAGCTGTCGAGAATAATCGACAACAGAACAAAATAATTAAAAAAAAAATTAAATGATTGTTAGGTACAAAATTGAAGAAGAATATTAAGTTGTCAATTAAAAATTGAAGAAAATTATAGTAAAAATTTTAGGAAATAAATGAAAATTTATGAAATCAATTGAAAATTGAGGAAGATAATTAAAGAATTATATTGAAAGTTCAAAAAAAGAATTGACAATTGAAAAAAGACTAGGATTATTGAACATTGAATAAAATAATTGAAAATTGAAGAAAATAATTGAGAATTGAAGAAAATAATTAAAAATGGAAGAAATAAAATGAAAATTTAAGAATTAAATTGAAATTTAAATAAAATAATTGAGATTTGAAGGAAAAATTACAAAATGATTCTATTTACATAAATAGCAGGAACATAGAAAATATTAGTTAAATGTTTATTCGGCTATATTCTTTTTTATGGTTTTTTTTATTAGTAAATCGGATTTTTTGCTGTTGTATCAATCATCAATAAAACTATGTAATTCAAACAATAAATCTGAATTTTATGAACATACTTCGAAATATTTACAAAAAAATTATATATTTTGGATCCCAAAAATGGTGAAAAAAGATGTAAAAAGGTGACAAGTCATCAAGAAAGGTGTAACCCCTTAATTTTATGATTTATTTATATCATTTACATTTTTTGTTGTTAATTATTTAATTTTGATTTTCATCAATTTGTCAATTTAACAAAAATTTAAAATGTTTCAAAAAATGTATAATAACTAATAGATACCTAAGTAAATCTTAAATTAAAAATTAACAATAAAATCAGTTAAGCCAAACATTAAAATTCTTCAAATTTAAATCGTCAATTTTTTTACGAATAAAATTAAATTGAATTGAAAATTGTTATAAATTTAAATATAAATTGTTCAAATTAATTTTTTTTCTAAATTGAAAACAATAAAATTGAAATTAATTTATTTATTCAGGTATTAACCGTAAAAATATAAATTCAAACAATTAAAAATAATTTCGAGTAGGTAATATGTATTTAATAAAAAAAAACATTGAAAAAAGGTATAAACCAAAACAATAATACTTACCACCACATGTTTATTTTCTACACTTTTCGGAATTTTCTTGCAAAACAGACTCAGAGCGAATAAAACAATCCCGAAAACCACAATGGAAATTCCAATTATCATAAACCAGCCCATTTTGACTCAAATTGTTTTTATTTCTAGTATCTTAACCTCCAAAAAACCATCAAAATAAAACGTTAAATCAACTGACAGTTTCCTAATATTTCCTGTCCTATTATTGCTCATACAAAGCCAAAGACTATTATTTGAAATATATTATTATCGAACTTCAACACCGGTTTACAAAACAATAGTTGCAGTTCAACGCTTGTCACTAACGTAATTTTATGCGTCTGATTTTGCGGCTTTTTATATTTTCCGTCATTTTCCGTTTCATGCTTTTGGTGATTGGTGATGTCATTGTTGTCATTGGAAACTTGGAAACGAATTGAGGCGCTCTCTGTTGGCGAAGCTTCGAAACGTTTTACAAGAAAAATACTAAAATACTGTGGAATGGTATCTTCAAAGTTCCAGTAAATTCCTATAGATGACAAAATTCAAACAATCGACAAGTGGCGCCAAGTGGTGATGGCCTGAACTTTTTACTAAAGTACCGACTCTTTACGATCGATAAAAAAAAAAAATTAAACAAATTTGAATTTACAGAAAGATTCTTTTATAATCTGAAATATATTCAAAATTCAAACAAATTAAGAGAGAAAAAACTAAAAATAAAACACAATTTCAAAATTATTAAATGTTTTGAAAAAATGTTTATTTTTGAATGGAAAATTTATCTTGTATTATACAATTTCCGAAGTTTTGCTAATTTTATACTTTGATTTATAAAAACATATCATTTTATAATAATAGTAATTAGTATTATATAAATCTATATTTATAGGAATTTAGTTTATCAGATAATCAATTATTTTCTCAGAGAATTAAAGTAAACAAGAAAAAATATATTATGGGTTGATTTTTAATTTTTATTTATAAATCAAATATTGAGAAAAATGCAAACTGACATTTTTCGACGTTAAATATTTTAAAAATTCTGATAATAGATTCAAAGGCAAGTTATACATATACATATATATAGAATTATTTTATAAATTTCATAGAATTTCAATAAAAACTGTTTATTTTAAGAACGATAAATTGTAGCTATATTGAATATTGGTACAATTTAAAAGTAATAAAATAACGTTCTTGAAAAATATGTATAAAGAAAATGTGAACGAATGTTTGACGGAATTCAAGAAATTTTTAATAAAGTTTATGAGTATAAATAATAGTATCACCGCCAAAAAAAAAAAAAAAAAATTCCGGGACATTATGCTATTTTTCGCTGAATCCGAATTCGAAGTCAAAATTGCTAGATTGGTTCTAATTTTTTAAATAATCTCTAAAAACAACTTTAAAAACAAAAATCAAAACCAAAAAAATGTCTTTCTTTTTTTCCGGGACACTACACTTGTGTATTCCTTCGTATTTTCCTCCGCTGAATCCAAATCCGAAATCTGAATAATAAGGTTGGATGAAACGTTTGAGATAATATCAAAAAACTGCTCAAAAACACGAAAAAAAACAAAAAATATTTTTTTTTGTCCAGGACACTATGCTATTGAATTTCTACGTATTTTTCTCTGCTGAGTCCGAATCCAAATTCAGAAAAACCAGGTTGGCAAAAATTTCTGAGATAATCCGAAAAAATTGTTTAAAAATCCGAAAAACCCCAAAAAAAAACATTTTTTGTCCGGGACAGTATGCTAGTGCATTTCTACGTATTTTTCTCTGCTGAGTCTGAATCCAAAGTTAAAATGATCAGATTAACTAAAATTTTTGAGATAATCTCAAAAAATAGCTAAAAAACACGAAAAAACGAAAAAAAAAATTTTTGTCCGGGACAATATGCTAGTGTATAATTCTTTCGTGTTTTTCTCCACTAAATCCGAATCCGGAGTCAGAATAACCAGATTGGCTCAATTTTTTTAGATAATAACAAAAAAGTGTTCAAAAAAAAAAAGAAAAAAAAAAAAATTTGTTTTGTCCAGAACACTATGCTAGTGTGTTTCTACGTATTTTTCTCTGCTGAGTCCGAATCCAAAGTCAAAATGATCAGATTAACAAAAACCCGAAAAAACAAAAAAAAATTTTTTTGTCAGGGACAATATGCTGGTGTATTCTCACGTGTTTTTCTCCACTAAATCTGAATCCGGAGTCAGAATAACCAGATTGGCTCCAATTTTTTTAGATAATCTCAAAAAAGTGCTCAAAAACACAAAAAAAAAACAAAAAAAGTTTTTTTTGTTCAGGACACTGTGCTAGTGTATTTCTACGTATTTTTCTTTGCTGAGTTCGAATCCAAAGTCAGAATGATCAGATTGGGTAAAACTTTTAAGATAATCTCAAAAAATAGCTAAAAAACACGAAAAAACCAAAAAAAAAATTTTTGTCCGGGACAATATGCTAGTGTATAATTCTTTCGTGTTTTTCTCCACTAAATCCGAATCCGGAGTCAGAATAACCAGATTGGCTCAATTTTTTTAGATAATAACAAAAAAGTGTTCAAAAAAAAAAAAAAAAAAAAAAAAAAAAATTTGTTTTGTCCAGAACACTATGCTAGTGTGTTTCTACGTATTTTTCTCTGCTGAGTCCGAATCCAAAGTCAAAATGATCAGATTAACAAAAACCCGAAAAAACAAAAAAAAATTTTTTTGTCAGGGACAATATGCTGGTGTATTCTCACGTGTTTTTCTCCACTAAATCTGAATCCGGAGTCAGAATAACCAGATTGGCTCCAATTTTTTTAGATAATCTCAAAAAAGTGCTCAAAAACACAAAAAAAAAACAAAAAAAGTTTTTTTTGTTCAGGACACTGTGCTAGTGTATTTCTACGTATTTTTCTTTGCTGAGTTCGAATCCAAAGTCATAATGATCAGATTGGGTAAAACTTTTAAGATAATCTCAAAAAAGCGATTTTTTCGTGTTTTTTAGCAATTTTTTGAGATTATCTCAAAAATTTCAGTTAATCTGATCATTTTGACTTTGGATTCGGACTCAGCAGAGAAAAATACGTAGAAATACACTAGCATACAGTCCCGGACAAAAAAATTTTTTTTTTTTAGTTTTTCGGGTTTTTGAGCAATTTTTTGAGAATATCTCAAAACTTTTAGTTAATCTGATTATTTCGACTTTGGATTCGGACTCAGCAGAGAAAAATACGTAGAAATGCAGTAGCATACTGTCTTGGACAAAAAAATGGTTTTTTTTTTTGATTTTTCGGATTTTTGAGCAATTTTTTGGGATTATCTCTGAAATTTTCGCCAAACTGGATTTTCTGAATTTGGATTCGGACTCAGCAGAGAAAAATACGTAGAAATTCAATAGCATAGTGTCCTGGACAAAAAAAAATTTTTTTTGGTTTTTTTTTTGTGTTTTTGAGTAGTTTTTTGAGGTTATCTCAAACGTTTTAGCCAATCTGCTTATTCTTACTTGAGATTTGGATTCAGCAGAGAAAATACGTTTAAATACACTAGCATAGTGTCCCGGACAAAAAAAAAACTTTTTTTGGTTTTTTTGTGTTTTTGAGCAGATTTTTGTGATTATCTGAAAAATTTCAGCCAATCTGGTTATTTTGACTCAAAATTTAGATTCAGCGGAGAAAAATATGTAGAAATACACTGGCGTAGTGTTCCGAAAAAAAACAGTTTTTGATTATGTTTTGTGTTTTTATTTTTTGAGGTTATCTGAAAAAGTAGAACAAATCTAGTGATTCTAACTTCGGATTCGGATTCAGCAAAGAAAAATAAGTAAAAATATACTAGTGTAGTGTTTCTGAAAAAAAACTTTTTTTGTGGGTCTGTGTTTTTAAATAATTGAAAACAAAAAGTATTTCACGCAAAATTTAAATTTTACTCCTTTTGTCCGGGACTAATAAATAAAACAAATTGCATAAATCTGCATTCTTGTTTTTAGAACTTTTGAAATAATCAATAAATTTTAATGCTTTGCTCTCATTTAAACGGGAACGTTCTACTGAAACATAAAAATTCCTTAGTACATAATACATGCATATTTGTGTTTGTTTTTTCTTTACATTAAAATTGAAAAATATAAAAATAAAACTATTGCAAAATTACTATGTAAATGTAAGATATCAGTAAGTGAAATTGGGTTTATTGGAAAAATAAACAATTTGTTTGAATAATTTTGTTTAGTACGTGTTTTAAAAAGGGTGACATTAAAAACATGTGTTCTGTTAAAATTCTCTTCTCCCCTGTTCTAACGTTCCATTTAAAATTTTCTATGGCCCCCTCTTCCTTCTGGGGTATGATTGGACGACTTTTGACAATAACGATCGTTATTAGAGTTTATAACCATTGAGATTTGAGAAAACGAAAATTTAAATTAGATTTATTCATTTTATCAAGATTTATAAAATTTTTAAATTTCTTCATTTAAAAAAAAAGTCTACACAACTAACGGTAAAGAAGAAAATGCTTTTGGACTTTAGTTTTGCAAATCACTCTAAAATAAAGGTTTAAATGTGTATGAAGATAACATCAAGCTCTTACTGATTTCATGTCAGTGACAGGCACTTACTTCACCCCGCCTTATTTTTATCGATTTTGAACACTTTTAGGGCTCATGCAAGCCCTAATTCAACATACTATTATTCTTATCCACTTTATTTAAAACTTGAGTCTTAATAAAATTTGAAAAAAGAATTATTAATTATTTTATTATGTATTTTTAGAAACTGGAAAATAGAAAATTAATGTACAACTGTCTTATTTTGGTAAAAGACTGATTTACATTTTTGAAATGTATTAAAATCAGCAATAATATTATAAATTCATTTTTTCGATTGTTATTTTTCAAATAAATCTTTGGCCAGGATTTATTATCAGTATCAAAATAACAAACCAAATCCTTCTTTTCTCCAATTTTCTGTTTCAAATAATAATTTATATTCGTGACCCAATAAGCTCGTTTGTAAACAGCCATTTAAATGTTATTATTTTGTTTTCCGCTAATTTCAATTTATTAGAGAATTTATTAATTATTTTCAAAATATATATTAATTAGTGTTAGGCAAATATTTCAAAATGCATTTCTATTTGGTTTAAACAAATTTTATTTAGTTTAAAATATAATTATCATAACTTAAAATATTAAAAATGTTAAAAAACAACTTTAATAGAATTGAAATGTATTAAATATAATGTATTTAAGTAACCAACCCAATTAGATATTGAATGATTCTTGAAACACGTAATTTTTAAATTGGAATTTTAATTTTAGTTGAAAAGTTTCATACGTAATTAATTAATTTTAATGCGTTATTAAAATAAATTAAAATATATTCTTAAAAAAAAGGGCCTTACATATTGGGTTAAAAAAAGGATTAAAAATAATGTAAAATTATTCCATTTATAGACTAGAAAAATTATAAATTTTAAGAAATGTTATTTTAATTCAAGTTAATTCCTTATTAAGAAACTTAGTGAAATTAGAACTAACTTTTCATTTCTTTAAATTTGAATGAAATTAGATTGAACTCTCCGATGGAATTGAAAAGTATTAAAATCTTCTATTTTCTTTTATTTCATTGAAAGGTATTAAAATTTTATTTAAACAAAATGGCGTCATTTCTTGAAAAGTAAACTTATTCTATTTCCCAAGATGTTCAAAAGAATTTTACAGTTAGAGAATAAATAAATTCACTGACAATAATTAATTCTGAAATTTAGAATATATGATTGGCACTTAAATTTTATTATTTTTATTGCGTACTTAAATTTAGAATATACTATTCTTAAAATAAGGATATATTCTAAATGCCTGGAATACTATTCTTAAAATAAGTCTATATTTTAAAGTTTAGAATTTATCCTTCTTTTAATAATAGTATTTACTAAATGTAAGTATACTATATTCTAAAATAAGTGAATTTTTTCGATGTTTTAAGAATGCACAAAATTAACTGAGATTCCTATTTAATTTTTATACTGTCTTATTAATTTTAATTATTGTCAGTATTAAAGAATTCAGTCGAATTATTGCTATAATTATTTTCAATTCCCTCTCTTTAAATCTGAGTTAATGATTAATGAATTAGCAAAAAATCGGTTACTAATTGAAAGTATAAAACTTCTAATTTAAAAGTGAAATATCTACTAATTGAATAGTGAAATTCACTTTTTCAATTAATAGTTTTATACTTTTAAGGGCATGTGATGAAGTATGACGTCACTGATTTAGAAAATATTTGTCTGTAAATTTTCTCCTAAAATGCTAAATATTTTGCCACAAAATTTTGCAAAATTACTTAAAATATCATTTAAGAACGTTTCTCCGACTCAAATTTGTTTGAATTTTGCCTTAAAATCAATTTTTTATATTTCCTAACATCAGGGAACTTTTTTAAAAATTAATTTTTGGGCGAAATTCAAACAAATTTGGGCAGACAGACCTTTATAATAATATTTAAGTAGTTCTACAAAATCTGGTGTCATATCATTAAGAAAGTTTTTCTGACTCAAACTGGTTTGAATTTTGCCTTAAAATCAATTTTTTTATATTTCCTAACATCAGCGAACTATTTTAAATATTAATTTTTGGGCGAAATTCAAACAAATTTGGGTCAGACAGACCTTTATAATAATATTTAAGTAGTTCTACAAAATCTGGTGTCATATCATTAAGAAAGTTTCTCTGACCCAAATTTGTTTGAATTTTGCCTTAAAATCAATTTTTTTATATTTCCTAACATCAGCGAACTATTTTAAAAATTAATTTTTGGGCGAAATTCAAACAAATTAGGGTCAGACAGACCTTTATAACAATATTTAAGTAGTTCTACAAAATTTTGAGTTAAATTTACCGACTTTATTTTCAAAATGAGACAAATAATAATTTTCTATACTGTCCGGAAAACTAGTGGTAAAAATGACCATTTTTAGATTAGTGGGAAAAGTGCCAAATTTTGCTTCAGTGGTAAAAATGACAATTTCCTTCACTAGTAGGAAAAATACCATTTTGTCACAGTTTGAACACAATTCTGCAACTGTTCTATGATGGAATAAAAAATAAATGAAGCATTCTAATTTATATTCTTTTTATATCATTGAAAAAAAATAAAATTTATTTTACAATCTATTTTTCTATTTGTGTAAAAAAAGCAAAAAATGTAATACTGAGTAGCTAAAATTAGAAACATTATTTTCTGTTTAAGGCTAATTCTAAATCGCTAATTAAATTATTAAATACATGAATTTTTAACAATCTGAAATGTCATCAAATTAAAAATAAATGTATGAATACATTGTGTTTAAAAATGTAAAAGTCACGTAAAGATTGTTGGTTGTTTTAGAATGAGAGAATATTGCAATTGGAAAAGAAGAACATTGTATAGGCTGAATGTGAATATTTGCCCGACATGGTTGAAGAGAGTGAAGCAGAGCACAAAACTCATCTGCATCGATTCCCGGCGTGCAGGTTCGATAGACGGGTTGCATGCAAACAGGCATCGACAATTTTCTGTTAAGACTAGCAATCACACTCGTCCTTGGTAATTTTGCTAAGGAGATGCCTCACTTATCGGTTATCAATTAGTCACTTGGCATCCTTATCAGCACTCTCTACGTAGCAAAATAACTACGTGCATTCACCCCCAAGAGTCATCCCCTCCAGTGGCAGCACTCCCCTTCCGTTATCCTTCCTGCAAAAGGTCACGTACCACCACCCTGTCGATCGTTCACCTCGTCCTGGGACTTGCTCCTGGGATACCAGGTTAAAGCGGAAGATACAAAGGACACTTCCCCTTTTTCATTCTCACTTCAATTTCATTTTTTTTTTCTTTTACTTTTTCTTTTTTACATTATATTCAGAGTTCAACAAGGTAATAAAAATTTTCATTGTACTTCGAAGAATACCGAGGGGGTTGAATTTTTCTACTTATAGTTACTTTGTGATAGTTTCAGACAAAATTAGACGGAGTTTTATTAGAAAATTGGAATAAAAGGGAAAAATTGATAATAAATTGTGTAATGATTATTTCAATTACGTTCGAGTTGAGAAATACGAAATGTTGAATTCAAGATATCAAATGTGGGAATCCGTCATTCTGGTATTGGAAATCGGAATGTAGAATTACAGATGTAGAATTGGAAGTGTGCAATCCGAAATATGAAATTTGAGGTTACAAATTCGGAATGTTGAATTCGAGATATCGAATGTGAGAATCCGTCATCCTGGAAGTGGAAATCGGAATGTAGAAATCCAGATGTTAAATCCGAAATGTAGAATCCAAGATGTGGAATTCGACATGTGAAATCCGAGATGAGGAATTTCAGATCTGGAATGTAGAAATCGGAATGTAGAATTCCAGATGTAAAATTCGAAATGGAAGATCCGGGATGTGGAATTCGAGATTAGAAAAGTGAAAATTTGTTATCTTTAATGTAGAATTGTGGAATTCCGAACGTGCAATCCGAAATATAAAATTCGGAATGTTCAATTCGAGATATCGAATGTCGGCATCAGTCATTCTGGAAGTGGAAATCGGAATGTAGAAATTCAGATGAAGAATTCGAAATGTGAAAACCGGGATGTGGAATTCGAGATGAGAAAAATGAAAATTGTCATTCCTAATGTGGGTTTCGAAATGTGGAAACCCGGAATGTTGAATTGTAGATGTCGAAACTGGAAAATCGTCAATCCTAATGTGGGTTTTGAATTGTAGTATTCCGAATGTAGAACCCTAGTAATTTTGAATCCGGGAGGTAAAATTAAATATGATATACAAGTTGAAAAATTCGGAATGTTGAATACGAGATAACGAATGTGAGAATCCGTCATCCTGGAAGTGGAAATCGGGATGTAGAAATCCAGATGTAGAATTCAAAATGAAGAATCCGAGGTGTGGAATTCGACATGTGCAATCCAAGATGTGGAATGTAAAAATCTCTCATCTTGGATGTAGAAATCAGAATGTAGAATACCATGTGTAGAATTCGAAATGTGAAAACTGGAATGTGGAATTCGAGATAAAAAAAATGAAAATTCGTTATTTTTGATGTAGAATTCGAAATGTGAAATTCCGAACGTGGAATCCGAAATATGAAATTCAAATTGAAAAATTCGGAATGTTGAATTCGAGATATGGAATGTAGGAATCCATCATTATGGATGTGGAAAGCGGAATGTAGAAATCCAGATGTCAAATCCGAAATGTAGAATCCAAGATGTGGAATTCGACATGTGAAATACGAGATGTGGAATTTTAGATGTGGAAGGTAGAAATCTGTTATCTTGGATGTAGAAATCAGTATAAAGAACACTAGGTGTAGAATTCGAAATGTGAAAACCGGGATGTGGAATTCGATATGAAAAAAATGAAAATTCGTTATTTTTTATATAGAATTCGAAATATGAATTCCGAACATGGAATCAGAAATATGAAATTCAAGTTGAAAAATTTAGAATGTTGAGTTTAAGATATCAAATGTGGGAATCCATCATTATACATGTGTAAATCGGAATGTAGAAATCTAGATGTTAAATCCGAAATGTAGAATCCAAGATGTGGAATTCGACGTATGTGAGATCCGAGATAAGGAATTTCAGATGTGGAATGTAGAAATCTGTCATCTTGGATGTAGAAATCGGAATGCAGAATTCCAGATGTAAAATTCAAAATGTGAAATCCGGAATGTGGAATTGAAGATGTCCAATGTGAGAATCAGTCATCCTGGAAGTGGAAATCAGATTGTTGAAATCCAGATTAGAATTCGAAATGTAGAATCCGAGATGTATTATTAAATTCCAGTTGAGAAATTCGGAATGTTGAATTCGAAAAATAAAAGGTGAGAATCCGTCATCCTAGAAGTGAAAATCAAAATGTAAAAATCCAGATTTAGAATTCGGAATGTGGAATCCAAGATGGTGAATTTACATGTGCAATACGAGATATGGAATTTTATGTGTGGAATGTAGAAATCCGTGATCCTGGATTTAGAAATCGAAATTCTAGATGTAAAATTCAAAATGTGAAATCCGCGATGGTTAATTGAAGATGTCGAAATTAAGAACCCGTCATCCTGAAAGTGGGAATCGGAATGTAGAAATCCAGATGTTGAATTCAGAATGTAGAATCCGAGATGTGGAATCCGAAATGTGAAATTCGAGATATAGAATGTGGGAATCCGTCATTCTGGATGTTAAAATCGGAATGTAGAAATCCAGATGTAGAATTCAAAAAGTGATATTCGGGATGTGGAATTTGAGATATGATAAGTGAAAATTTGTCATTTTTGATGTAGAATTCGAAATGTGTAATCCCGGACGTGGAATCCGGAATATGAAATTCGAGTTGAGGAATTCGGAATGTTGAATTCGAGATATCGAATGTGAGAATTCATGATTATGGATGTGGAAATCGGAATGTAGAAATCCAGATGTAGAATTCGACATGTGTAATTTGAGATGTTGAAAGTAGGAGTCCATTATTTTGTGTGTAAAAGACGGAATTATAGAATCCAGGATGTTGGATCCGGAAAGTTTAATCCAAGTTGTTGAATCAGAATGTAGAATTATAAATATCGAAAACAAGAATCCGTTATCCGGACGTAGAATCTGAAATATGGAATTGAAATTGTGGAATACGGAATGTTGGATTCTAGATTTCGAATGTAGGAATCTATCATCCAGGATTTTGAATTCGGAATGTAGAAATCCAGATGTAGAATTCGCAATTGTTAATTCGGGACTTGGAATTGGAGATATGACAACTGGAAACTCGTCATTCTTGATGTAGAATTTAAATTGTAAAATCCCCGACAAAAATCCTAAATATGGAATTCGAGTTGAAGAATTCGGAATGTTGAATTTGAGATGTCGAATGAGGCTATCCGTCACCCTGGATCTGGAAATCGGATGGAATCGACATGGAATTCGACATGTAGAATCCCGGACGTAGAATCTGAAATATGGAATTCGAGTTGAGAAATTCGGAATGTCGAATTTGAGATATCAAATGTTGGATTCCGTCATTTTAGATGTGGAAATCGGAATGTAGAAACCCAGATTTAGAATTCGAAATGTGGAATTCGAGATGTCGAGTTTGGGAATCCGTCATTCTAGATGTGGAAATCGGAATGTAGAAATCCAGATTTAGAATTCGAAATGTGGAATCTGGGATGTGAAATTCGATATGTGGAATTTGGGAATCCATCATTCTGGATGTGAAAATAGGAATATAGAATTCCAGATGTAGAATTCGAAATGTGAAATGCGGGATATGGAATTCGGAATGTGTAATTTATGATTTCGAAAGTGGGAATCTATTATCCTGTGTATATGGAATTCGGAATTGTAGAATTGAAGATGTAGAATCCGGTACGTGGAATCTAATTTGTAGAATTCGGAATGTCGAATTCGAAGTATCAAAAAGGGAAATCCGTTATCCCGGATGGGAAATTCGAAATATCGAAGAACGATATCCGCTATACCCGATATGGAATCCAAGTTGTGAAATTAACGATGTAGAATCCTGAGTATCTCGTTGTACTTATTTTTTAAAATTTTGAAATGTATTTATTATTGATGAAAAAAGTGTTGAAGATTACAAAAAATAATGTGTACAGTTTTTAAAATTTCTACGTTAAGAATTCAGGTCTTATTATTTCAGTAATTCCATTAATTTATCCAAAATTGTACAATTACCGAATTTTCATTAAAATTTTATCAGAAATCCGTTATCTAATTATCTTTTAAATAAATGTTTTTATAAAGAATATTATGACATTTAAAATATGTGAAAAGTTAATAATTCTCAATTGAAAATATAAATAAATAAAGAACTTATCAAATACACGTTTCAACTGAAAATTTGTATTAATTAACTACGACTGTACATTATTAATAAAATATTAGTAAATTATGACCTGCCAGTAACAGCGATAAAACTAAAATTCCAATTAAACTGCGAGATATATATATCATTATTGTCTTTTCATAACCTTCCCCAATTTCATTAGGATTTAATATCGCTGAATATATTTTACGAGTTATGTCATTTCTCAAAGTTATATTGAAATATATTAAACATTTATATCATAAGAAGATTAAATTCTTAGTAATTGATCTAAAAGACAAGAACTATTCGTCTTGCTTTGATCAAATCCTGGCTAATCCAATCTATAAACTTTCGCGTTTAGTTCAAAATTGTCAGCGTCTACCAAGATCCAATATAATTCGACCAGAATAATTTCATTTATATATAACTCAAATGCCATTCTCTATAATAGATCTATACCAATAGATAAATAAACGGAAATTAACAGAAGTGCAGAATTTCCTCTTCGAAATTCGTCTTCTCTTATCAGTTGAAGTTTTTCAGGTTTCTATCCAGACCAAAAGAGAAAACAATATTACTCTAATTCTTTTGTGCCTTTTTCTCAAACGCTTTTAAACGAAACAAATAATGAAAAAATTCACTGAGAAATTTACTTTTTTCAAATTACTTCCTTTCTAGGATAAAAAAATTGATAATTCTTTTTCAGAGTCTAAATTTTTGTCAAGTAAATCAAATTTTTAATCTACAAAATGAAAGTGTACCTATAGGTGGTATTTATAGATATGTATACAGAAGTTCAGGAATATGTAAGACTAGTTCAACAGTCGCAAAGGTATATGTATACTTAGGAGTTATTGATTACTAGGCATAGGTCATTGATTGGTAATAATACAAAATAGGAAATTATTGATTTAGACGTGTCTACTTACTTTTTATAAATAGAATAAAAGAAACACAACTATCACGGTAAAAAAAGTTCGTATGAACTATCAAAAGTATTCACTGTAATAGGTAAACTTATAGCTAGAATGGAGCCATGGATAATCCAAATTCGCTACAATAGTGAAAATGACATTTCTTAAGATATTTAATTACATTATAGATGCATTATGAATAGGGTATAAATTCGATATGTCTGAAATAGTGATATTGAGAATCATCGAAATAGTCATTATCAACATATAACTGAAGTAAGATGCATACATAATTATCATGCAAATCTAAGATTTGAGATTTTAAAAAAAACCTTTTTAACAAGAGTCATAATTTTAAGAATGCTGATTGACGAAACGGCATTCTGAATATAGTTTTAAATATTTCCGATTAATAAAATATTTATTGTTTCTATTTTGCCAATTATATTATGAATCGGATTCAAAAATTTGGGGTTAGATTGTCATATATATTTCAAACTTAAATTAAAAACTTTTAACAACTGGACTTCTTAAATAAAGTATGAGCTCTATCATAAATATTGTAATACTTTTATAACTTGAACAAATATATGTATTTTCGTCAGATGTACTTATTATACCATCCGAAAATTCGGAACCTTTTTTGCACTCATGATAACGAATTAAGGTTTTTTTTTGGAAAGTAGAGAAAGATTCTTGCTTACCTATATGCTGGATTAATTAATTTACAGTTTTTAGGAGCAACAAAAACCCTCAAATCGAAAGTTATAAAGTATATTTTCAAAATTCAAGAAAAATTATCGATTTAACAGAGGTTATGTATTTCCTCTAATTCCATTTAATTCAAATAGATTTTACAAATGCAACACACATTTTTCCTCTGAAAATGTACCAACAATAAAATAAGTAAGAATATTATAAGTTAAATCTTAATAGACTTGTATAAATAAAAAGAAATTTAGAAATTAATATACTGCTCCCTCGCGACTGTCTGCTATAGACTAAACCGACTAAACCACGTGACAATATTATCAAAACATTGGATAGACATAAATTATTGTAACCACAATAGTGGAAATATATTAACATATAAATAGCAGGATTAAATGTTTTTATATTAGAAAATTGGATATATCGCCTTATAGCTTATTCTGTTATTTGTGAAGTAAGTGAAAAGTGAATACCTACGCACTGATATTCAATATCACTGTTTTAGGTATTTGATTTATATATACCGAAAAATATTATAACTATTTCATGAATGAGTATTGCTTTTTTATAAGTTGTCCATTTGTACTTTAAAGATAATAAACCTGTATTTATCATAAACAATATTCAATTTAGTTAAGGAAGTAAAAATACGAATATGCATATTTCAAATTAAACATTGATTTAAACTGAATAAACGATTTAAGCAATCGAGTGAGTTGAATTTCTTAATTTACTTATATTAATAATTTTTTGTATCCACGTTCATAAATTTTTTACCGTGTAACGCTTTTATTTCGTTAACATAAATATTTAACATAAAAAGTGCACTAGAAATTTTGAATTTTCAAAAAGTGTTATTATACACTTTACCTTGGTCTAAACTTAATTTTTCCGCCAAATCAAAAGGACAAAGTCTTTCGCTATCTTTTTTCACTTGAGCGAATCAATTATTTCGTAAATAATAAAAATTCAAAATGGCAGATTCAAGATGTCGAACAAAAATTTTCAAAATCGTTAAATTTAGCTGAAAATGGTTACTCGGGGATTTTCGGGATCGCTTCTTATGAATGTTTGTTAAATTTAAAAATTCAAAATGGTTGATTCAAGATGGTAGACAAAAATTTTAAAAACCGTTGAACTTATCTTAAAAAATTATTACTGGAGCAATGATCTTTTTGGGAGAACCTTTGATTGAAAGAAGTAAAGATAATTATATCTAAAAGTTGTCAAAATCTAATAAAGAAAAATTTAAATCGTTAGCTCTTGTTCTTTTTATTATGTGGTCCTTTATATGATTGAAGAAAAATAATTCAAATATTTTTCTGGGAGTTTTAGATAATATCTTTTCCCTATGCTTATGTATTAACAAAATTTCATTTGAAACAGATTCTTTATACATTTTTCTCCATTTTCCCACATTTTTTGTCCACCATCTTGAATCCGCCATTTTTAATTTTTTTAATTTACCAAACATATTCGAATTCAACGATTTCAAGAACCCTCGAGTAAACGTTTTCATCTAATTTAACGCTTTTTAAAAATTTTTTTGTCTCACATTTTGAATCCGCCATTTTGAATTTTTAAATTTAACAAACATATTCGAATTCAGCGAGCCCAAAAATAAAAAAAAACTAAAAAAGCCTGAGTAACTATTTTCAGCTAAATTTAACGATTATTAACATTTTTTACCCTCATCTTGAATCAGCCATTTTGGATTTTTTATTATTTACGAAATAATTGAGTTCACTCAGGTGAAAAAAATAACAAAAAACTTTGTCTTTGATTTAATGCAGAAATAAGGTTTAAAGTGCAAATACCACTTTTTTAAGATTGAAAACATTTTGAAAAAATAAGGGTTGGGGGGGGGGGTAAAAATGTGTTTCCATATTTTTAAAGTACAGAAATCGAGTGCACTTTTTATGTAGTTTTTGGCTGTTAAAAATTTTTTTCGTCATGAAACTTATATGTTATCAAAATAACAGCGTTAAAAAATCGTGTTTTTTGCATAAAAGTAATAAAAATAAATTTTTAAACAATTTTTCGATTGCATATTATGAAAGAGAAATTATTTTTCATTGCAAATTTCTGCTTTATTGGTTCTTCTTTTCTATTAATTTACTGTAAAATAATATTTTGTTAATCATTTAAAAGTTTAGGTTATGTTTTTTACTGTAATTTACTTAGTAGTAACCTTAGAATTGGTGAATAATATAATACTAGCAAAATAAAACGCGCGCAAGCGCGCGATTAGATTTTCATACCTTTTAGAAATTATAAAATACAATAATAAATATAGCAAATCGGTAAATAATATTTATCTCATAAGAAGAAATAAATATTTTAAATATAATATTTAAAAATTAATAATTATAAATAAAATAAATATTTATTTAGGAGAAAATTTATAATATTTTAGAGTTAAAAAGAATTGCAAAAAATAATTGAAATTAAACAAAACGATTGCAAATTTTGCAACTTAATTGAAAAAAATAATGCAATCAAGTAATTTAAATTTGAGAAAAATACTTGAGAATCTTAAAAGTAAATTAAAATAAAATTGAATAATAAAAAATTAGAGAAAATAATTGAAAATTGAAAAAACATGATTAAAAATGGAGATAAATAAATTAAAACTAAAAGAAATAATTAAAATTTAGGAAAATAATTAAACAAATTACATAAAATATTTTAAATAAAGGAAAGTTAAGCAAAATTTGAGAAAAATACTTAAAACTTTCAGAAGTTTATTGAAAAAAAAAAGAAAATAATTAAAAATTAGAGAAAATAAATGAAAAAAGATAAACATAATTTAAAATTGAACAGAACAAGTTTAATTTAATAGAAATAAGTAAAAACTTTTTGTCAATTATGAAAAAGAACGAAAAAAAGAACGAAATTAATTGAAAATTGAAGAAAATAATATAAATAATGAAATAATTGATAAGTCAGATAAATAGTTAAAATTTTTGAAATTATGAAACAAATGTAAAGAATTAAAAATTGAAGGAAATAGATTTTGGTAAATAATTGAAAAATGTTTTAAAATTTTAAAACTTGACGAAAATAATTAAAATAAGATATAAAAATGATAAGTTGTAAAAAATAAATGACATTTAACTGTGATAATTGAAAAAATTACAGAAATTTTTTAAAAAAATAATTGAAATTTGAAAAAATAAATGAAGATCTTAGAAATCAATTAAACAAAAAGAAAATAACTAAAAATTGGAGAAAAGAATTGAAGAAATAAGCTAAAAATAGGTAATTGAAATTTACGAGAATTAATCAAAAAAAAAAATTGAAATTATGAAAACAAAAGAAAATAATTAAAAATTGAAGAAAATAATTATTGAAATTTTAGAGAAATTCTTAAAAATCTTAGAAAATAATGTTAGAAAATGAGAATAATTAAAAATTGGAGAAAAGACTGGAGGAATGCTAAAAATAATTGAAATTTGCGATAATTAATAAAAAAAATTTGAAATTCTGATAACAAATGAAAACTAATTAAAAACTGAAGAAAACAATTAAATATTTAAAGAAATTCTTAAAAATCTTAGAAAATAATTTTAGAAAATGAGAATAATTAAAAATTGGAAGAAAGACTGGAGGAATGCTAAAAATAATTGAAATTTACGATAATTAATAAAAAAAATTTGAAATTATGAAAACAAAGGAAAATAATTAAAAATTGAAGAAAACAATTGAATATTTCGAGAAATTCTTAAAAATCTTAGAAAATAATTTTAGACAAAGAAAATAATTAAAAATTGGAGGAAAGACTGGAGGTATGTTTGAAATAATTGAAATTTATGATAATTAATAAAAATTTTTGGAAATTCTGATAACAAATGAAAAATAATTAAAAATTAAAGAAAATATTTGAATTTTCAGAAAAATACTTTAAAAAATTTAGAAATTAATTTTATAAAATGAGAAAAACTAAAAATTGGAGAAATGTCTGGAAGAAAGCTAAAAATAATTGATATTTACGATAATTAATAAAAAAAATTTGAAATTATGAAATTAAAAGAAAATAATTTAAAATTGTAGAAAACAATTGTATATTTAGAGAAATTCTTAAAAATCTTAGAAAATAATTTTAGAAAATGAGAATAATTAAAAATTGTAGGAAAGACTGCGGGAATGCTAAAAATAATTGAAATTTACGATAATTAACAAAATTGTTTGGAAATTATGAAAACAAATAAAAATAATTAAAAATTAAAGAAAATAATAGAAATTTGAGAACAATACTTTAAAATTTTAGAAATTAATTTTATAAAATGAGAAAAACTAAAAATTGTAGAAAAGTCTGGAAGAAAGCTAATAATAATTGAAATTTACGATAATTAATAAAAAAAATTTTGAAATTCTGATAACAAATGAAAATAATTAAAAATTGGAGAAAATATTTGAATTTTTAGAAAAATACTTAAAAATCTTAGAAATAATTTTAGAAAATGAGAATAACAATTAACAATCGAGGAAAATAACGGAAAAATGATAAAATTAATTAAAAATTGAAAAAAATAATTGAAATATGCTGAAAATAATTTAAGATTGAGAAAGAAAATTGAATTATGATGAAAATAATTTAAATATGAAAAATTGAAAACATTCAATAAAATTTGAGAGTAATAACTGAAAAAATTATAGAATATATGTTTAAAAAAAATAGTAATTACAAAATTACTTAAAAAATTTTAATTAAAGAGAATAATTAAAAAATCGCAGAAATAACGAAAATTGATGAAAATAATTGCAATATCGGATAAATAATTGAAATATTTAAAAGTAATGCCAAAATAATGAATATAATTATAAATTGATGAAAATCAAGAAGAATTGCAGAATTTATTTTTAAGCAAAAGAAAATAATTAAAAAATCGTTATATAATGGCAAATTAATGACAATAATTTAAATTTAAGATAATAACTGAAAATTTTGGAAATTAATAGCGTGTGTATATATTTTAAACTTTTTCAAAAACCATAATAAATTTTTGAAGCATTTTTCGAAACTTTTTTCTTTACACAAATTCTTTCAATTCAAATTTCAAAATATTTACTGATAAAGAGAGTCAAAATTAATAAAATAACAGGGACTAACTTCACTTCAGTTTTTAAAACGTGGACAGAAAAGATGAATAAATATAAATACGAACTAACTTCAGGAGTTTACGGAGATTATTATTATTTAATTCATTAATTTCTTTTTACACACATAATTATAAATCTTCAATTTATTAACCCTTCTTTTTAACTAAATTCCTCTAAATCGATCAGTCCCGTTGACCAAAAGCCACTAATTTGAAACCGAGAAGTTAGTTACATATCCAAATTAGTCAAAACGCCATCAAATTCCGAGAACAGTAAATCATTAGAAATAATTCAACACTTCATTATAAATAATTAGTGCACGTAATTGACTATAATTTAATAGCAGAAATTGATTGAAGCCTATTAAAATGTTGACAAACACCGGTTTCAGCGAGAAAACAGTAAATATTTGCAAAGATAATACTAGAATTTTTATAAACTTTTCAATTTCACACATTGCATTATATGCAAAAGGATAAAAACTTTCTCGAGTTCTCTGCAGCGATTTTTGCTTTATGCAATAAAAATAACATTCCATTAAAAATCTATTTATGTCAAACACAATTGGTAACTGCTGAAACGTTTTTCCAACGTTTACAAGCTCCGTAGCATGAGGTGTATTGATTTAACCGTCACGTTCATTCATATCTATTTCACAGCTCCAATAATAGAGCAGCATCTCAATTGAATGATGTCAACCAATCGAGGCAGGTCTTTTGCTCAAAACTGCTGCAACATTATATACTATATATTTTGCAGTTATACTATAAATATAATATATAAAAGAAGTTAAAATTATAACAAATCCAGTATTTTTTAAAAAAGTATCCATCATTTCAAACTTGTAAGTAAAAAAATTGCAATCTGCAACCCTAAAAATGTTAAATAGCAAGTTTCGAGAAAATCCAGCATTTTAAAAAAAAAACCACCCGCCATTTTAAATTTTGGAAATTTGACACCAGAGTCCCAAAAAATCGCTATGCAACTGCTATTAAGAATTTTTAATACTTTTAAGGGTTTTCACATTACGTTGCACAGTGGTTGGAATTCCGACCACTGTGCAACGTAATGTGAAAATTTCTCGAAATTTTTCTCCGATTCGCGTAAAAATTGTGATTCAGGCTGAGGACATTGCCCACACACGGAGGGAGTGTTCTGCACCCCTTTTTCACCTCCCCCCGAATCCCGCACCCACGATCCGGGTTCCGTGTCTCCCGGGCTGCAACTGGGGTGAACGCCCTCACCTGACCCAGACTCAGAATCGATCTCCATTCGTTGCAAGCCACCCCTTCACGTCACTCGTCTCCTCACGTGAGATTTTCTTGGATACACCCTCCTAACCTCCTAAAAATTGGCCCCCAACGAAATTTTTTCTAAGGCATGCAACCCCACGGAGGTCAACGAGCCTCGAAAATATGGACGAGACCACCCCTCAAGGTGAGACTGCTGGAATCGAGGATCTGGGGTGGATACGTCATGATAGTGCCAGCTTGAAAAAAAAAACCCCTGTCCTCATTATTTCACCCCTAAAACTAGTCAGCTGAGCGTGACTCAAGCCTCGAGTTTACCTTTCACAGGGTGACACTCGTTTCATGCTAAACAGTAATCCCCTAATCCCTGAAATCCAATTTCGACACAACTGGTCAATTCAGGGATTCTGCATCACCAATCTTTGGCATCAAACATTTTTCACTGATGCTGCTCACTTTTCCTCCGCTCATTTGGCAAAAAATTAAAATGCAGATTTTTGGAAATTGAAACTTTGGGGGGGGATTGCACTGTGTTAGGAAATTTAAGCAGGGAACAAAACTTCTTATTGGATCTAGTGAAAGTTGTAGGTAGGAAAATAATAAAAAAAATGGTGTTTATTAAATCTTTGATTCACCCTCAAATTTTTGTTTTAGAGCCAAAAACCCGTTATCAGGTAGATTCCAACGTAATATGCCAAAATATCGCCATTGAGGGGTTTAACAGTCTAGGGAGTAGTACAATATATTTTTACATTCATGATTTTTTATTTCGAGCATATTTTTTTTGTATTAATAAACATCAAAATTTAAATTTGAGAAAGTTACTTGAAAATCTTGCAAATAAATTGAAAATTGAGATAAATAATATAAAATTGAAGAAAATAATTAAAATCTGAGAAAATAATTGAAAAAATTACGTAATCTATTTTAAATAAAGAAAAGTTAAAGAAAATTTCAGAGATATACTTAAAACTTTCAGAAGTTCTTTGAAAAAATTAGAGAAAATAAATGAAACAAGATAAACATAATATAAAATTGAAAAGAGAATTATGTTTAATTAAACAGAAATAAGTAAAACCTTTTTGGAAATTACGAAAAAGAACGAAAGTAATTGAAAATTGAAGAAAAGAATATAAAAAATCTTATAATATTTGAAAATTGTATGGAATAATTGAAATTAAAGCTAAATAGTTTAAAATTTTAGAAATTGTAAAAGAAACGAAAATTATTGAAATATGTTAAAAACAATAAAAAATTGTAAAAAATAAATCACATTTGAGTGAAATAATTGAAAAAATTACAGAATTTTGTTTTAAATAAAAAATGTAATTGAAATTTGAGAAAAATACATTAGGATCTTAGAAATCAATTGAAAATATAAGAATAACTAAAAATTGGAGAAAAGAATTGAGAAAAGATAAAAATAATTTAAATTTACGATAATTATTTTTAAAAAAATTTGGAAATTATGAAAACAAATGAAAATAATTGAACATTGAAGAAAATAATTGGAATTTTAGAAGAATACTTTAAATATTTTAGAAAATGAGAATAATAATTAACAATCGAGGAAAATAATTGAAAAATGATAAAATTAATTCAAAACTGAAGAAAATAATTTAAGATTGAGAAAAATAACTGAAATATGATGAAAATGATTTTAATATGGAAGATTGAAAAAAGTAAATAAAATTTGAGATTATTGAAATTTCAGATAATTAATTTGAATTCTTGAAAATTATGCTAAAAGAATGAAAATAATTAAAAATCGGAGAAAATAATATAAAACTACAGAATTTGATTTTAAGCGAAAGAAAATAGCTTAAAAATTGTTTAAAAAATTGAAAATTGAAGACAATAATATAAATTTGAGATAATAACTGAAAAATTAGGAAATTAATTGAAAAATGATGAAAGTATTAAAAGATGGAGAAAATAATTGCAAAATAATAAAAATAAATGAAAATTTAATAAAATAATTGAAAATTGAGATATATATTTGAAAGTTCAGTGAATGAATTCAGAAATTATGAAAATAATTTAAAAAAATAGTAATTATAAAAATAAAAATATTTAAACTAAATAATTAAATTGATTTAATGACAAGGCAAAAATAATTCAAATTGAAAAAGTGATTGAGAAAACTAAACAAAATAATTGTAATTTGAAGAAGGTAAATTTAAGATTTAAAGAAACAATTTAAAAACAATTAAAGTAATTAAGATTTGTAGGAAATAGTTGAAAAATGATAAACATAGTAAAAAAAATTTATTTTAAGTAATTGAAATCATAATAAAAAAGAATTATTGGAAATTGACGAAATTTTTAAATCACTTCAAATTTAGTATTTTTGTACCGTGTATTAATCGAACTTGTAATCAATGAAGGTTTATATTAACTGAAATTAGAAGAAATTAAAATTGCTTTAAATTTAAAATTTGAGAAAATAATTGAAAATTTTAGATAATTTTTTTTAAATAAAAAAAAATTAATTGAAATTTGATAAAAGTACATGAAGATCTTAGAAATCAATTAAAAAAAAGAAAGTAACTAAAAATTGGAGAAGTGAGTTGAAGAAATAAGCTAAAAGTAATTGAAATTTACGATAATTAATAAAAAAATTTGAAATTCTGAAAACGAATGAAAATAATTGAAAATGAAAGAAAATAATATAAATTTGAGAAAAATACTTTAAAATTTTAGAAGTTAATTTTATAAAATGAGAAAAATTAAAACTTGGAGAAAAGTCTGGAAGAAAGCTAAAAATTATTAAAATTTACGATAATTAATAAAAAAAATTCGAAATTCTGATAACAACTGAAAATAATTAGAAATTGAAGAAAATATTTGAATTTTCAGAAAAATACTTAATTCAAAAATGAAAAAAATTGAAATATGCTGAAAATTTAAATATGAAAAATTGAAAACATTCAATAAAATTTGAGAGAAATAACTGAAAAAATCATAGAATATATATTTAAAAAAAAATAAAAATTACTAACAAATTTTTAATTGAAGAGAATAATTAAAAAATTGCAGAAATAACAAAAATTAATGAAAATAATTGCAAAATGACGAAAATAATTACAACTGAAAAAAAATCGCAAACTGGCAAAAATAATCGACAAGGGAGAAAAATAACAAAACAAAAAATTACAGAATAAATATAAAATTTTTATAAAATAAATGTAAATTGAAAAGATTGTAGAAAATAATTGCGAGAAATAATTATAAAAAATAACGAGAACAAGTGCAAAATGGAAGAAAAGATCTGAAAAGTGACAAAAATAATTGACAATTGAAAACAAAATTCGAAAAATGGCTAGAATAATAAACAATTTGAAAAATAATTTTAAAAATTAAACAATAAACATTAAACTTAAACCAAATAATTGAAAAATTAGGAAAATTATAAGAATAATTGTAAATTAAACAACTGAATTGTAAAACAAAAAAAGAATTAAAATTTATGAATATAATTGAAAACTAAAGAATTGAATTGAAAATTTAAAAAAATAACTAAGTATTTAAAAAAAATAGTTATAGAATTGAAAAATCGAATTGACAATTCAAAACAATTTTTATAATTGTTAAAAAAAATTTTTAATCAAATAATTAATGAATATTGATTTGAAGAATCGATTGAAAATTGAAGAAAATAATTTAAATTTAAAGAATGAAATTGAGAATTAAAATTTTTAGAATATAATTAAACAACTGTATCTGAAATTAAAGAAATTTATTGATGTAGAGAAAAATAATTAATTTAAGTCGAGAACTTTTTATTATTAAAAAAAATATTTAAAGATTTAAAAATTAAATTGAAATTTGAAGAAAATAATGAGAAATTAAAGAAAATAGTTGTAGAAAATTGAAGAAAGGAAAAAATTTAAGAAAACTGTTGAAACAAAATTTTAAAACAATTTTTATGATTGAAATAATTAATTGAAAAAAGCCGAGAATTTTTTAATAATGAAGAGTTAGTAAAAATCGTTCAAATAATTGAAAATTGAAGAAGGCATTTGAAATTTGAAGAATATAATTAAAAATTAAAAAAGTTATTGATAAAAACCGAGAATTTATTGAATGTAGAAGAAAAAGTTGAAAACTGAATAATGGAATTAAATTTAAAAAAAAAATTGAAGATAGAAGGAAATATTTGAACAATTGAATTTAATATTAAATAAACTTATTGATAATTGAAAAAAAAATTGGCCAAAGGTGAAAATTTTTTAACATTAAAGTAATATATTGGAAAAATTAAAAAATGGAATGGAAATTTGAAGAAAGTAAATGAGAATTAAAGAAAATAATTGTAGAATTGAACAATTGAACAAAAAATTTAATACAATTTTTAAAAGTGAAAAAAATAATTGAATAATATTACGGTATTAATTGATAATCGATGAAAATAATTAAACAAAAGGAAATAATTAAAAATCGAGGAAAATAATTAAAATTGTTGAATTAAATTGAAAATTAAAGAATTAAATTGAAGCTGTATGATAATAATAATTGATAATTGAAGGAAAAATTACAAAATGAAGAAAATAAATAAATATTATGGAAAATAATTGTCAATTGATAAAAAATTCGATAAATTGCGAGAGTAACGGGCATCAGAAAGAAATAATTTTAAAGATTAAAGAACAACTATAAAATTGAGAAATAATAATAAATTATCTATTGAAAACTGTAGATAAGTATAGAAAAAATTGTGGTAAATAAATTAATATTAAAGAAATCAATGGGAAATATAAATGAATAAAATTTGATGAAAATTGTTCAAACTGTGTGACACTTTTAACTTAGTAGTCACATTATTAAATTTTGACATGATAAAGAATATTTCTTAATTTTCTGTCTTTCACGGTTTATTTTTACTGTTTTTCAATGTCTATGTATTTCTACAATGCTAATAAATAATGTTTAGAGCTTAAAAATCAGTTGTAGTTTTGGGCTATTTTAATTTTTGGTTGCAGGAAACATTATGTACTTGACGAAACAAAGTCATTAAATTGTAAATTTCGATGTTTTCCCTTAAAAAAGATTTCTATAATTAAAACCGAGTTTAACGAACTTTTAACCCCTGTGAACTTAGAGAGATGGAATTTAATTTAGCAATTCTTACTGAGTTATTCATTGACTTTTATTAGCGAATTTTATTTTAGGAACAAATGAAGCTTTCTTAATCAGTTGAAGTGACAAAATATCCTTCACTTTTTAATTTTTGACAATCAAATAAATCCTAAATTCTTAAAACTCTTGAATTCTAAAAAAACAGTGGCTAATTTGGGAAATTAAAAATTCATATTAAGAAATTAAGATTTTTTTTCTTCTGTTAAAAATACATAATTCGATAATCCAAAAATACATATTTATTTTATTATTTCAAGACGATTCTTTTTATTTTCAATAGAATATTTTTTTAGTTTTAGAAAAATATTTCTTTGAACATAAAATACGTTGTATGACTTTTGTTTCTTGCTTATAAGAAAAGTATACTTGATAGTTTGAGGTTATGTCAAATGTCAATTTATAAACCGTGAAAATAAACCAAAGAGAAGTTGCACTTTTTACGACTTTTTATTAATATTAATTAATAATTTATATTAATAAAGTTTACTTTGTAATCGAACAATTACAAAAACGTCTTCAAACAAAAAATAATGTATTTCGATTAAAACTTGAGATATTTCTCATTATATTTAAATTAATCTTAAAAACATTCGCTTAATCTAAAAACCCATTGACATAACCTCAAACTAGAAAATAGTATGTCACATAAAATAATACAAGAATACAAAATTTGTTATGAAATAATAATTATTCGACATTTTGTGTTTTTTCTTTGAAGTTTGTGAACAATTGTAATTTTCATCCAGTTTTGACAAATAATAGCTTATTTTAATCTTTGAAATATTCTATACAATTCTGTTCCTTGGATTTTGGTTAAATAGGGATGATTATAAGTTAAGTTGAGCTCAGAGGGCGCCACAATCGCAAATTTCTTTTGGCGCAATATTTTTAATATGGAAAACTGATTCTTTTAATTTCACAAAAACAGAAAGTAAAATTTGATAAAATTAATTAAGTATAAGCCTATTAATGTAATTGCAACTTATAAACCACAACTTTCAAATCTTTTATTCAAATCATTGAAATTTATTAACATAACCTAAAAATGTTCAAATCCGTAAGTGAATAATTAAATTACACTGAGAAAAATGCCAAGTTGAAAATTACAAATGGATTGTAAATTAGAACCAGTTTGTAACTCAATTTTTTGTAACTTTACAACGTTAGACGTAGCAAAAAAACGAAATGTTTAGTACATCGGCAAAAAATTTGGAACGATACAAGAAATTTGTAAGTTTACAACGTCAGACGTGGGACATATTTCGAGTCACGTTAGACGTGGTAATCTTACAATCCTTTTGTAATGAGTACAACGGACTGTACCAAAACGAATGTCTTGTAAATCAACAAATATGATTGTAATCATAATAAAATGTTTGTAATTGTACGATCGGAATGTAAAATTCGTAAAACTAGAAAACTGAGATTAACCTCGAAACCTTTGCGCAAATTTGGCGCGCATCACGTATATATTTGTAAAATAATTCTCTGATTTTTCTAATTTTCAATTTTTGTTCTCTTCAGAAATATATTTCAACGTTTTTTAAATTATCTTCTTAATAATATTTTAATTTAATATTTAAAAAAATATACATAAATAATTTAATTTTTGAAGAGTTTCTACTTTTTTAAATATATTTTTGTCACTGTTTCATTATCTTGTGCTTCTTTTTTTTATATTTTTTCATCTCTTTAGTAAATTACTTACAAATTAACATTTGAAGATTTTAAATACTGATAATATTTAAAAAAAACATTTTTTGATTTAAATAAAAAAAAAATTGGATAAATAAATAAATCAATTTTTTTTTTTAAATCATGATTTTTATCAGCACTGCTTTTAAGAATAAAACAAAATTTTCTTTTATTTTAGCTGTTTTTTTATTATCTATAAAAGAAAATTCCATGTCAGGGAAATTTGTAAATTGAGTTTTATTAAACGTTCTTTTAATACATATTAAAGAATAAAATTGAGGGAGTCTTAAAAAAACCCAGCCAATTTTGAAAAAATACAACCTAATGATCAATTTTAGCAGCCATCTAATTTTACATTTATTTTTGTTTTTTAGGGAACAGAACCTTTTCGTAATCCTACAATTCTGTTTGTAAAAGGTACAAACTTTTTGTATTGTTACGAAAAACCTTTCCGAACATAACCTTTTCGTAATTCTACAAATCTATTTGTAAAAGTACAAACGCATTGTGTATATTACGAAACTATAGGTAACTTTACAAATTTTTCGTAAATCTACTACGTCTAACGTGACTCGAAATATGTCCAACGTCTCACGTTGTAAATTTACAAATGGCTTTTTTCTCAGTGTAGAAAAGATTGATTATTTAGAAAATTGTATGAGATATCATCATTGTAAATATATTAATATATTTATTGTAATTTCCAACTTTTTTCAATTTTCTTTTTGCAATAAAAATTATTTAAAAGTTTGAGCCACAAAATCTTGTGTTGGTGCTGCTATCTACTGAAATAGTTTGGCAGTGACCGTCCCTAAAAAAATAAAATAGATAAGTTTTATTTGTTTAAGAATTTTGTAAAAAAATATTATAAACAAAATCCAATGAACAGACCTGTAGAGAGTGTTTCAAAGATTAAAATAAGCTATTTTTGTCAAAATTGGATAAAAATTACAATTGTTCACAAACTTTACTAAAAAAACACAAAACGTTAAATAATTATTACTTCATAACAAATTTTGTATTAACCTCATTTGTTCTTAAAAATGTGCCTCTGTATTTTTCAAAATTAGGTAAAATCAATTTTAACATTATTTTTATTTTACATGCACCATTTTTAGTTTGAGGTTATGTCAAATCCTTAAGCTTTGAATCAGGAAATTGTTTCTTTTTCTCTATTTGAAATATTTTATTTTCCTTATTGCTTCTCGTTTAGAATTATAAAAAACAATTTTCAACTAATGCCGACAACACGGAGAGTTTTAATTTTCGAAAAAGTCAGATATTTCTCGACAAATACTCGAGGTGCATTTACTCTAGGATTATGTATTCTGTGCAATAGAATATATCAAACGTAGCGAAAATACGCTTTGAGCAATATTCTAATGGCAAATACTTGTTCTAGTGGAATACCATCGACGTTTCTTGATTTTCCTCGATTTCTTGAAAGAGGAAAAATGTGAAAAAAAGAAAATTGTAAAAATGTTCCTCTAGCGAAGATTCTCAACGAGCAGCAATGCAAGTCCCGCGTGCCTCAAAACGAGGCCGTTACTCGAGCCCTCCCGACACCTCCCCCTTTCGCAATTTATCTCTCTTTCTCTCTTTTCTCTCTTTCTCTCTTTCTCGCTTCTATACCCCGTCAACGCTTCTAGAACAATCCAGGGAGTTCGATGCTCGGGGGTTGCATAAACTACTTTACGATTACACCGCGTATTCACAGCTTACTCTTAGCATCTCTCCATCTGCCCGCAGCAGATTTTAATCAAGAAAGTTATTTAATTTCGCTAAATTTGAATAATCAATCCTAACTGAATAACAAAATTATCCTCTTGTCATTTATAGATTTAAGTAAATTATGAATTATAAAAGTGTCTTTATGGTCTATAATTAAAACTCGCTTTTCTATATACTGTTGGCGAGATTGATTGAAGGAACGTATTTTTTAAAAGCATTTTTATAATCAAGAGCTATATGAGGAAGAAAAAATATGAGAATGTGTATTTTTGAAAATTATGAAACTTAATATTAGGTTACTTATTTTATGTAATGAGATTTAAAAAATGACTTGATCAGTCGAGTAATTTTCGTAATTTTGTTGTATGTGAGACGATTCTCTACAGTGCTTAAATATATTAAAAGTTATTAGAATATAACTGTATGAAATTGTTATTAAAATTTTTTTGCGTTTTATATACTCTCTAGTATCTACTTTATAAACCTGAATTTGTGAAAAATAGGTCACTACCTTAATTTAAATTAGTAAACATTCACTATTTTAATTCGTACAGGGAAAAAAATTAATATCTAAATTAGATAGTCAATTCTTTAAATTTTTGGAGTGAGTTTTCACTCTACGAAGAGTGAAAATTAAGCCACTCTAATAAGAGTTAGAAACCGATTCTTAAAGAGTAAGATTTCAGTCCTAGAGAGTTAATTTTCACTCCAATTCGAGCGGAAATTCACTCCAAGCAAAAAGTAAACACAAACTCTAATTTGGAGTGAATTTACACTTGAACTGAATTGAAATATCACTCTATAATAGTGAGATATCACTCTTTTAGAGTGGGGTTTTTACTCTGATTGGATTGACTCAATTTTCACTCTTTGGGGAGTAAAAACTCACTGCAAAAAATTTATAGAGTATGAGATGCAAACATAAACTATCTTTTAAATGAAATTAAAATGTAACTAGATCTTTAAAATAGAAATATTAATTTATATCTGATTAAAATATTAGTAATATGCTCTCTAAATTTCTCTGAGTGAGTTTTCACTCCACAAGGAGTGAATATTGATTCACTCTAATCAGAGTGAGAAACCCACTCTAAAAAAGTGGAATCTCACTCTTCGAGAATGAATTTACACTGCAATTCAAGTGGAAATTCACTCCAAGTAAAAATTGACTCAATTTTCACCTTTTGTGGAGTAGAAACTCACTCCACGAAATTGAGAGTATGAGATGCAAGCATAAACTATCTTTTAAATGAAATTAAAATGTAATTAGATCTTTAAAATCAAAATATTATTTAAATCTGAATAAAAAATTAGTAATATGCTCTCTAAATTTCTAGGAGTGATTTTTCACTCCACAAGGAGTGAAACTTGATTTACTCCAATCAGAGTGAGAAACCCACTCTAAAAGAGTGAGATCTCACTCTTCGAAAATAAATTTACACTTCAATTCGAGCGGAAAATCATTCCAAGCAAAAATTGACTCAATTTTCACTCTTTGGGGAGTAGAAATTAACTCCAAGAAATTTAGAGAGCATGAGATAGCAGCATAAACCATCTTTAAAATGCAATTAAAATTTAAAATGTAATTTGATCTTTAAAATCGAAATATAAATTTATATCTGAATAAAATATTAGTAATATGCTCTCAAAATTTCTCGGAGTGAGTTTTCACTCCACTAGGAGTGAAACTTAATTCACTCCAATCAGAGTGAGAAACCCACTTTAAAAGAGTGAGATCTCACTCTTCGAAAATGAATTTACACTTCAATCGGAAATTCACTCCAAGTAAAAATTGACTCAATTTTCACACTTTGTGGAATAAAAAATCACCATTTTTTGGAATGAGTTTTTACTCCACAAGGAGTGAAAATTGAGCCACTTGAATTGGAGTGAGAAACCCACTCTAAAAATTTTTATAATTTGTTTGAATTTAAAGAATAAAAGCTACTTTTTTGAAAAAAACAAGATTTTAAAAAAATTAAAATTTAATAAAGTTTTTTTAATTGTTCTTTTTAAAAACCCTTGTGTCTAATTTCAGATTCTGGTAGTAAACATAACCATATCAAATTTTATGAAAATCCGTTCATCCGGTTTCGAGTTATCGTGTTTACAAGAAAAAGTACATCTACTCACACACACACACACACACATACACCTACCTTCGGACATTTGAGCCTTCAAATTTACAAATTTTTTAAAATGCCTTAAATTAACTTTCTTTCTGTCTAGAAGCGTGTTATATGAGTTCTTGATCAAAGGTCCAGATGTATGTTTGTGTGTGTGTATGTAGATTTTTTGTGAACACGATAACTCGAGAACTGTTAAACAGATTTGAATAAAATTTGATATCGTTAGTTGTACGACCAAAATCTAGAATCATACACAAGGGTTTTTTTATTTAATCATTAAAATAATTTTTATTGAATTTTGATTTTTGAAAATTTCGTTTTTTTTTCAAAAAAATAATTTTAACCTATAAATTTAACTTAATATATAAAAAAAATCATATTCCTTGCCTCAAATCAAATTGATTGACCTATATATAAAGTTTATATTTTGTCAAAATTTAAAACAAAAAAATCACAATTTTCTAGTAATTTTTCTTAATTTTGCTTCCTTATAGAAAAAGCTTTGTGATCGTTAAGATTTACAATTTTCCAAAAGTAGTCTAAGACGGCATATTTTCATTTAAATTTTCAGTTTTAAGAAAAAGTCCGGATGTGTGAGTGTGTATGTGTGTGTGCATTTGTGTTATAACTTTTTTGTCTCTTGGATAACTCCAGAATGCTTTAACGGATTTTAATAAAATTTGGATAGTTAATTAAGCTCATAAATATCTAAACTTGGACACAGGGATTTTTAAAAATACCCAACTCAATTTTCTTAATCGCCATTTTTCATAAAAAATTATCGTTTTCACCCAAAAAAAAATTTTCACGCTAAAAATACAACTTAATGAATAAAAAAAATCATATCTCTTGTCTCAAAACGAATCTATTCACTTGTATAAAGTCTATAATTGACCAAAAATTCGCATAATAATTCATGATTTTTCATTTTTCTTACATTAAAAATTTTTTTTCTTTTATAGTTTCTCCAATTTTTATTTTATAATCATAGGTCTTTTGGATAAAATATTCTATAGATTAAAACACGAACTAATTTGTCTATACATTTTTCGGGAAATTAATAGAATTAGTGGCTATTTTTCATTTTTGGCGAAATTCCAAATTTTATTTTATTTTGCATTGTAATCTATTGCTTCCCCTATGAGGAAACAAATTATTTTGCTTGCATGGAAGCGAAATCTTCGTGAATAAACATAATTTTCACCTATAGTTTAGTTTTTTTTTATTTTGACATTCCTTTTTCACATTATAGTAATTCTCATTTTTATTTTAGCTTTTTTTAGTTGGCTTTTTGTAATTCTAGTTATTATTTTACTTTTTATTGACTTCCTCCTGTTTTCTAGTTATTTTCAATAATTTTTTGGTAATTACCATCAATTTACAGTTTTTTGTTAGAGTTTTTTCTATTTTGTCCCTTTCTATTTGTTTATTTATTTATTCACACATTCTACTTTCTAATCATTTTTTCCTATTTTCTAGTTATTTCCTACATATTATAATTTTTTGTTCACTTTTTAGTAAATAATTAATAATAATAATAATAATAATAATAATTCTGCTTTTACAAGATGAAAGAAAAATTTAATCAGAGAACTATTCATTTTCTTCCTTTTCTAAAAACAAACAACTTTTTTCTATTTGAAAAGAAAAATAATAATAATAAAATTAAGTTTTTATAATTTCCGAAAATTAGCGAATTTTTAAAAAAATTAATTTTAAGGCAAAATTCAATAAAATTTGGACCAGGCATACCTTCCTAATGATATTTTAAGTAACTTTACAAAGTTTTGAATAAAAACATTTATTTGGTAGGAAATTTTTACGAGGCCTTATATCGAATTTAAACCTCATTTAAATTAAGTTGTTATTAGTTTATTTATTTGACTACATGTTTCGACATAATAATCATGTCCTCTTCAGGTCAATAAAAAAACATTTATTAGTTTTAGAGAAAATTTACTGACAAATTTTCTCTAAAACAGTGACGTCATATTCCAACACATGTCCTTAATAATTAAAATTTATTCCTTTTAGATGAAAATGGGGTTGATCAAACCTATTTTTTAAAACTTCAAATTCTTAACAATCACAAAATCAGTAAAATTTTACTGACACATTGACTAATTTTCATGTAAAACAACAACAAAAAAAAGTAAAATCATAAAAATTGTTTTCCACATGTATTCAAATCTGTACCGGAAGATATAGAGTTTCTAAACAAACGCTTAAAAACCTTCCATTTGTCTCGAGTTAAACATGTTTCTCATTCGAAACAACTCCGACATTATTTCCCTGGAGTAACATCCGCACGTATGATACTCGTTTGCATGCAGGATGCGAGTTTGTAATACTACATCTGCAATATATCTCCACTTATAACACCCTCCCATCTGTCGTCAGTTCTCCTAAGCGCAAAATTCCTCTAAAACTATATAAAAAAAAAATTGCATTATTCCCATTATCTCGAAAAAACGAAATCTCCATTACAATACAGTTTCCAATAAATTAAGATAACACTTGGGAGGGGAAAAAATACGGAAAAACTTTTGCCCGCCTGTATAAAAAGGGACGAGGAAGTTTTGAGGTTAATTTTGCTCTGAGGAAATGAAATCGAAGAATAAGAAAGGAGGGAAGATCCAGAGAAATAAAAGGAGAGGAGAGCGAGCGAGGGAATATATAAGAAAAAGGGTTGAAAGAGGGACAAAAAAAAAGGAGACGGAAAAAGGAAAAGTTGAAGACGTCCGGTCGACCGGCCGGCAAAACTAGCAAGGGCGGAAGTGAGGGTGGGAGTGGCGCATGCGCCCCTTGCTCGCCCGTGACTGCACCAAGGGGTGGTTCAATGTTACGGGAGGGCACTGACCCGAGCGAACGAACGAGAATCCATCCCTCGATGCACCGAGGTGGATACACCCCTGGTACAGAGCTCTCTCTGCTGGTCTCGCGGGCTTGCCATCAACCCCGTAGCAACCCCTTCCGCGCACCCGGACTAGCCCGCCGAGCAGCGCCCTGCCACGTCGGCTGCGGCCCGGGATCTCTATCCCCGGCTCTTATAAATTACCTGGACCGCCGTTACCATTGCCAATTCCTATTATTCTCAGTCTGGAAAATACTTTTTGAGCCAATGTTGAGGTTGACAGAGATTCTCGACACCTTCGACTTCTCCAACTCAATGCCAACTGTCACTGCTTGCCACTACAACTTTACAGAATTGCGAACACACACTGAAAAAAATATGTTTGTCAAAATCAACTATTTGTCTATAGTTGAAGCCATTTTAGTTAAAATGACAAGGATTCCAAGTTAAGCTTGCAATCGAAGCAAAGTTAGTTCTAATACACATCAAACTTGTTTGTTTGTAATTCTTAAAAACGGGGGAAAAAATTGTCAATCAGCTAAAAATTTACAGTTTTCTATAGTGCAAATGAGTAAAGTTGTATTACATAATCTTAAAATAATACAAAAGTATACATTAAACTTTTAATAATGTTTTTTGAAACGGTGTGGCTATTTCTCCCGACCATCGGGAGATGTAAGTGACGGTAGAAATTTTCTCCCGACAATCGGGAGATATAGTGACGGGAAATTATTTCTCCCGACACCTGGATTATTAACTTATGTAGCCCGATTGTCGAGGTAGAGATAAAAAGAAATTTAATGCATCGGTTTGTAGAAAGTAGAAATGTAGTATATCTTTTTATCTGAACTTCTAAATAATATGCAATAACGTGATACAGGCAAGTATTTACACATAACCTTAAATTTAGGGGCTAATAGTCGATAAAACAGAGTTATATGCAATACCGAAAGTAGAGAATATAAGTATTCTGCTGGCGGGAAATTTTCAATTAAATTATTTACCTTTTAACAGTGCCCATTATTAAAATAAAAGTTTGTTTTAAATGTTTTAAATTAACGCTTTTGTGTTTATAGCAAATAAGGAAAAGCCTGCGGGATTTTTTTACAGCACGATATTTAAATTTATAATACAAACTTTTTTTTCAAAACTCAAACTTTTTTACTTTACATATTTTTAAACTTAAGTTTCTATACTATTTACCAAGTTCCACTTTTGGCAAAACTAGAATCCAAAATTTTTAGGCCGCTTGTACATCTCACCTGTTCCAAGTTTTTGCAATGTATAGAAAAGGATAGACAATATGTCTGTCAAAGTTGAAATAAAAAATTTTAACAATAAACAAAAAGTTTTGTAAGTAACAAGTAACAGTTAAAATACATATTTCAGAGGTAAAATAATTAAATATTTATAAGAAAAGGGACTATTAGTTTGTAAAAAATGTAGACATTTTATAAACATTAAACTTCTAACTTTAAGAAATACCTTTTATTAAACAATTTCATTCCTAATAGATAAAACGAACATATATATTTATAATCTTTGTATTACACATTTGAAATCTTAATTCTAGTAAAATTCCTTATTTACATTTATTTTCTCTGTCACTATTTTTTAACTTTCTAAACATATTTACAAAGTTCGACTGTTAGCAAAAGCAGAATTCAAAATACTTCTATAAATGATCATTGAAAATTAAAATCTAGATGTTTAAATATAAATGAAGGTTTTTAATAAACAGATTTTTAAAATTTACTTTAGAAATAAAATACATAGTAAAATATCCATAAAAAAGTACTATTAATTTGAAATTAAATTTTAAGAGGTACTTTGATCTTCGCTCCTGCAATAATGACAGAACGAATTAATGGTTTTACGCCCTAATTTCGTATATAAACATTTAACATAATACCATCTGAGGCATCTGTCACACCTATTACTGTCTTAAAAAACGCACAGGAAAAAATGTTTTTAATATTGTGCTCTGACCTCCCAGATTTGTTCAAAATGAAAAAAATACACCTATTTTTTTTATTGAATTCGAAGAAAATCACAGAAAAGGCAATTATTTTTTTAATAATTGTTTAAACAAATAATTATTGTTATTAATTTTTAACTTTCGTCAGAAAGTTTGTTGTTGTTTTGGTTGTTATTGTTGTACATGAGATGCAATTCTAAAGCACCGACTACTGATTTCTAATCAGTTTTTAATTATTTGGGGGAAACAAAATCTGAAATGAGGGTACAATGTTATACTTGAGATGCAATTCTAAAGCACCGTCTACTGATTTCTAATCATTTTTTAATTATATTTACGTCTTATAAAGTTCCAAATTTCCAGTGTTATTAATTATGTTATATTTTATGCAACGTTATTAGATTTTAATGATGTTACGGAAATATATATTTTCCTTCGAAAAGCCAAACTCAGTCACTTGTATACGTCCATCGTTCTCTTCGAAACGTTAAGATTAAACCTTGAATATTATACGAAGTGAAAAATGATAGAATAAAACTTTTATAGTTTTTACATCGGTATTATTTTACTTTTTACGTAATCTTTTGACACTTTTATTGCATATATTTGAATATTATGTGTATATGGTTTCTTTTAAAAAAATGAGTGAAACGGGCATTGAAAACATTGACACCTCCAACGAGGGTAAGTAAATTAATTATAATTATTATCAAAGTGCATCTAGAGATATTGTGAAAACATTCCATTTACTAATCGAACCAACTAATAATTATTAATTAATTATTAATTATATATTCAAACCATTATATTTTGTCGTTGCGGACTATTTCTAGAAATGTAATAAAATGTAATAAAAAAACATTGAAACAATTTAGATAATATAAATTTTTTTATTGTCAATTGTTCAAAATAGTCTAATTTATTTAAATTAACAAACTATTGCATGAAAAAAGGCAAAACAATTAGTGAAAATTTATTTTCACCTGCGAAATGCTAAGATTTTCCATATTTTAAAAGAATATTATAAAGAATAGTGACAGAGAAAATAAATGTAAATAAGGAATTTTACTAGAATTAAGATTTCAAATGTGTAATACAAAGATTATAAATATATATGTTCGTTTTATCTATTAGGAATGAAATTGTTTAATAAAAGGTATTTCTTAAAGTTAGAAGTTTAATGTTTATAAAATGTCTACATTTTTTACAAACTAATAGTCCCTTTTCTTATAAATATTTAATTATTTTACCTCTGAAATATGTATTTTAACTGTTACCTGTTACTTACAAAACTTTTTGTTCATTGTTAAAATTTTTTATTTCAACTTTGACAGACATATTGTCTATCCTTTTCTATACATTGCAAAAACTTGGAACAGGTGAGATGTACAAGCGGCCTAAAAATTTTGGATTCTAGTTTTGCCAAAAGTGGAACTTGGTAAATAGTATAGAAACTTAAGTTTAAAAATATGTAAAGTAAAAAAGTTTGAGTTTTGAAAAAAAAGTTTGTATTATAAATTTAAATATCGTGCTGTAAAAAAATCCCGCAGGCTTTTCCTTATTTGCTATAAACACAAAAGCGTTAATTTAAAACATTTAAAACAAACTTTTATTTTAATAATGGGCACTGTTAAAAGGTAAATAATTTAATTGAAAATTTCCCGCCAGCAGAATACTTATATTCTCTACTTTCGGTATTGCATATAACTCTGTTTTATCGACTATTAGCCCCTAAATTTAAGGTTATGTGTAAATACTTGCCTGTATCACGTTATTGCATATTATTTAGAAGTTCAGATAGAAAGATATACTACATTTCTACTTTCTACAAACCGATGCATTAAATTTCTTTTTTTCTCTACCTTGACAATCGGGCTACATAAGTTAATATTCCAGGTGTCGGGAGAAATAATTTCCCGTCACTATATCTCCCGATTGTCGGGAGAAAATTTCTACGGTCACTTACATCTCCCGATGGTCGGGAGAAATAGCCACACCGTTTTTGAAAATGTCAAATCAACATAACCTTCAAATATATGACGGCCACAACTAAGTCATTTACCGTAACCACTAATGTTTTAGAGATAGAAAATATTAATATTTTATGAAATAATAGACTTTCTGAGTAATAAAAACAGTCGGTCCCACAATTTCTGATGTTCAATATAATATAATTTCTAATTTCTTAAACTGAAAATTATCCTTGTATTTTAACTAGGCTTCCCTAGTTGGCGCCTTAACTAACAAGGAAAACTGGTTGATTCCTTGTGTACGGGTGCAAGGGATTTTTTTCAGTGCACCCAAAATATTATGGATTCTGGGATGTAGTGATGGGATTGTGTCAATTACGTAAATTTAAGTCATTACATTACTGGTAAACCCTTACAAAAATTGTAAAAATACAAACTTAAAATACACTGAAAAAAATATTAATGTGAAAAACAACAATTTGGCTATAGTTGAGTCCATTTTGGTTAAAATGACGAGGATTCCTTGTTCAGTTAGCAACCGAAGATAAGTTAATTCTAATAAATCAAACTTGTTCGACTTCTAATTTTTAAAAACAGAAAAAAATGTATAAATCAGCTGAAATATTACAATTTCCCAGTGCAAATAAGTTACTTTGTGTCAATTAATCTTTAAAATAATACCAAAGTTTACTAAAGTTTTAATAGTTTTTTCTGAAAATGTCAAATCGACATAACCTTAAAATATATGGCGAACAAAACTGGTATTATTTACCTTAACCACTAATGTTTGAAAGAGAGAAAGTATTGACAAATGTATTTTAGATAATAAAGAACTTATTGCAGTAATAAAAACAGTCGATAGCACAATTTTTGGTGTTAATATAATATAATTCCTGATTACTTAGAGTACAAATTATCCTTGTCATTTTAACTAACCTCAACTAGCTGGCGCCTTAACTAACAAGGAAAAATGGTTGATTCCTAGTAGACGGGTGCAAGGGAGTTTTTTCAGTGTATTTGGTAATTTTGCTGAAGTAAAAAAGAGGGGTCGTCAACTCCGGTATTCCTTGTAGGGGAGAGCCGGGTAAAATGCCTAATTGGGTAAATTGGCAATGGTTAATAACTTGGCCAAAAATAAATATTAATCATAGTTGTTTTTATTAATGAAGTATGTTAAGATAAAGATGATTTCTATAAAGTTTCATGTTTATCAGTTTATTATTAAAAAATTTATTAAAGAATTGTGAAAATGATGCTTTCCAACGATAATTGTTTCATTTTTAAATTTTAGAAAATATGCACTTTTTTCTCATAGACGTACATTTTTTTTTAATCAATCCTTAAACATTCATCTTTCTAAACAATTTGATTTAATTTATAAAAATGAGTTCTAAAATGAAAATAGTTAGTTTAATAACATCGTGTGTTTTTGGGTAAATTGCCTACTTTCTGTAAAACTTCTAAGCGAGATACGTACGATACGGAAAATCTCTCGGCTTACGTATATTTTGATGTAGAAACTAAATATCAAGTTGTTACTGCTTCTGTATAAAAAATCAGTGTTTAAACAAATTATTTATATTAATTATTGCATTTATATTAATAATAATTATAATAATTGTGCATTCAAGAATCATTTTTAATATATTTTTAAAACATAATTTTAAATAAGCGCGGGATGAATCAAAAGAAGTGCGCATGAGCAGAAAAAATACATACGATTGCAGGAGATACGTGAGTCACGTGACTATAAAGAATCATGGCGGATTAACCTGTCACATTTGGCATTGAATATCAAATTTAAGGTTTTCTTTCTAAAACTCACGCTATTTTGAAGCCCGTGTAGAAAAGTTCCCAGTAATTCCCAGTTTGTATGTGGGCGCCAGTTGGGGCCAACCTGGGCTTCCCATTTTTTATCAAATACGTAAATTGTTACTAAATAATAGTTTCAATACTAAACTTATCGTCAATCTGGCTTTATATATTGCGATTTCTCTTCATTTCAATTTAAAAATTCATGAAATTCGGTCAAAGCGCTCAAAGTTTCCCATGCAAAATGCATGGAGAAAAAAACTTTTTCATAGAATTGATAAAAATTCCATGAAAATTAACATTTTTCGATCGGATAAAGCTGTTTCTCCTCAGGAAAATTTAAAGAATAAGATCCAATAATTTATTTAACAAACTTTTTATTATTAACTATTTTTTAAAGGGCCATAAAAAATCTCCATAAACGAAAAAAAAGTGTAAGATCGTTAAAAAATATTCATTACGATTTTTACAACATTTTCCACCAAAATTTCCTTTAATTACATAAAAATTAGTTACTAACAATTGGTCCATGTATTTTTTAATTTGTTTAAACGAATTAATATTGTTTATTTACAATTTTTCATCTAATTGAGTTACAGGGTTTAAACAAAAAATTTTATAATTATGGATCTTCGTTTACTATAAGTTTTGGGTGTTTATAGGCTTAAAATTTTGCAAAATTAAGAAAAAGTTAAACTCTCTAGCTTAATTCGATGAATGATTGCAAATAAACAATATTAATTTGTTTAAACAATATTTGTGATTGTGGATTTTCGTTTATTACACAGCCCCACAAAAAAAAAAAGTGTCATGTACTTTTGACCGGAATACCCTAGCCCTATGTATTTTGACGCGCTGAACACGAATCCGAAGTCCATTTTGCTCCATCACGTCAGGATTTTTTTCTAACCTCAAAAAACATGTCGGATTTTGAGAGGTAGGCGATTTTTTAAAAAAATTTATGGATTTACTTCAAACTTGGTATCTGGGGGTTTTTTGGGTCGCTGATTACGAATCTGAAGTTAGATTTTCAAAATTCAAAATGGCGGATCCAATATGGCGGACGAATTTTGAAAAAATTTGAAGATTTACTTCAAACTTGGTATCTGGGGGTTTTTTGGGTCGCTGATTGCGAATCTGACGTCATATTTTCGAAATTTTTATGAAATTTGGTATCTTCAGGTTTTTAAGTTGTTGAGTGTGATTTCGAAGCGAGTTTCTCACATTTTCAAATATGACTTCTATTACAATTTTATCATAAAATATTCCTTGGTAACAGATTGGATATGTTTGGTGCAGAAGCCAAATAAGAAAGTACATTGTTCCATTCTGCATCTTATTCCTGATAAATCTTCAAATTTTTTAAAAATTCGTCCGCCATATTGGATCCGCCATTTTGAATTTTGAAAATCTAACTTCAGATTCATAATCAGCGACCCAAAAAACCCCCAGATACCAAGTTTGAAGTAAATCCATAAATTTTTTTAAAAAATCGCCTACCTCTCAAAATCCGACATGTTTTTTGAGGTTAGAAAAAAATCCTGACGTGATGGAGCAAAATGGACTTCGGATTCGTGTTCAGCGCGTCAAAATACATAGGGCTAAGGTATTCCGGTCAAAAGTACATGACACTTTTTTTTTTTGTGGGGCTGTGTTATTAATATTCAGCTTTGGTATTCTTAAAAAGTTGCAAAATTAAAAGAAAATTTTAAATCTAAAGCTCAATATGATAAAAAGTTGCAAATAAACAATATTGATTTGTTTAAACAATATTTGTGATTGTGGATTTTCGTTTATTATTAATAATATTAAGCTTTCATCAGCTTAAAAATTTGCAAAATTAAGAGAAAATTTCAACTCTGTAGCTCAATTAGATGATAAGTTGCAAATAAACAATATTAATTTGTTTTAACAATTTTTAAAATTGTGAATTTTTGTTTATTATTAATATTAAGCTTTCATAGGTTAAAAAAATTGCAAAATTAAAAGAAAAATTTAAATGTAAATCTCAATAAGATAAAAAGTTGCAAATAAACAATATTTGTGATTGTGGATTTTCGTTTATTATTAATATTAAGCTTTTATAGATTTGAAAAGTTGCAAAATTAAGAGAAAATTTCAACTCTGTAGCTCAATTAGATGATAAGTTGCAAATAAACAATAATAATTTGTTTTAACAATTTTTAAAATTGTGAATTTTTGTTTATTATTAATATTAAGCTTTCATAGGTTAAAAAAGTTACAAAATTAAAAGAAAAATTTAAATGTAAATCTCAATAAGATAAAAAGTTGCAAATAAACAATATTTGTGATTGTGGATTTTCGTTTATTATTAATATTAAGCTTTTATAGATTTGAAAAGTTGCAAAATTAAGAGAAAATTTCAACTCTGTAGCTCAATTAGATGATAAGTTGCAAATAAACAATAATAATTTGTTTTAACAATTTTTAAAATTGTGAATTTTTGTTTATTATTAATATTAAGCTTTTATAGGTTAAAAAAGTTACAAAATTAAAAGAAAAATTTAAATGTAAATCTCAATAAGATAAAAAGTTGCAAATAAACAATATTTGTGATTGTGGATTTTCGTTTATTATTAATATTAAGCTTTTATAGATTTGAAAAGTTGCAAAATTAAGAGAAAATTTCAACTCTCTAGCTCAATTAGATGAAAAGTTGCAAATAAACAATATTAATTTGTTTAAACAATTTTCATAATTGTGGACTTTCGTTTATTATTATAGTATTGGGCTTTTATAGGTTTGAAAAGTTGCAAAGTTAAGAAAAAGTTACAACACTCTAGCTCTATTAGATGAAAAGTTGCAAATAAACAATATTAGTTTGTTTAAACAATTTTATATTTTAGTTTTTTTCTAATATTAGGCTTTACTTAACTTATATAGTTGCAAAATTAGAAAAAAGTTACAACTTTCTAGCTCTATTAGATGAAAAGTTTCAAATAAACAATATTGATTTATTTAAACAAATTAAAAAATACATGCAACAATTGTTATTAACTAATTTTTATACCATTAAAGAAAATTTTGGTGGAAAATATTGTTAAAAGTTGTAATAAATATTTTTTAACGATCTTACATTTTTACGATCTTTTTTAGTGAATTGGCACTAACCGGGTTGAGCATTACAAGCCCACTAATTTCCCAGTGGGAAGACCCAACTGGGGCCCACCTTAAATTTGGGAAACCCATATGGGGCCCAACTGGCGCCCACTGAACTTTTCTACACGGGAGCAAGCAGGTACTTCTGTAATTTATTACAGTGTTTAATTTACTTTTGTAAGTTATTTTATAATTGTAGAATCTTTATTTATTTGTTATATAGACTTTATTTCTATTTTTGTCGGACTGCTTTGCTTTGCAATTTTAGTTTTATGATAAAAAGATTTTATTTTTTTATTCAAAGCTAGTTCTTTTTTTTAATATTAACAAGATAATTGATTATAGAAAACATGAAAAAAAAATTTTTTTACTTTTATTCATATTTTTTTTAGTCATAAGTCAAAATAGCGAATTTTGACATCAATCTTTAAATAATTATTTGTTCTATTTTTTTGAAATAAGTATTTAAAATGACTACCATATTATATTCTTTAATGTTCTTTAGTATTCTTAAATAATCTCCAAACTTCTGATAAATTTTATGGTTTTTTCGTTATCTTTTAAAATACTATAACAGTCTAGGGTGTACTACAAAATAATTTTACGTTCATGAATTTTAATTTCGAGCATATTTTTTTTGTATTAATAAACATCTCGTTTATGTCGTTAAATAAATAATAATTGACAATTGAAAACAAAATTCGAAAAATGGCTAGATTAATACACTACAAAAGAAAAATTTTAAATAAAATAATTAAATTTGAAGAATAAGGTAAGCAAAAATTAAAAAAATTATAGGAATAATTGTGTAAATTAAACAACTGGATTGAAAGTATAAAAAAACTGAAATTGAAGAAAATAATTGAAAATTAAAGAAAACAAAAATTTAAGAAAATAATTAAAAATTAAAGATTGTAATTGAAATTGAAAGAATACAATAAAAAATTGTAAAAAGTAACTGAAAAAAGACGTGAATTATTGCAAACCGAAAAGTGGAATTCAAATTTGAAAAAAGATTTGATAATTGCAGAAAATATTTGAACAATTGAATTTAAAATTATAGAAACTTATTAGTAATCGAAAAAAAATCAACCAACTACGAGAATTTAAAAATATTTATGAAAATAATTCAAAATTTTAGAAAAGTAATTGAAAAAACATGTCAAAATGACGAAAATGATAACAATTGAAAAAAAATCACTAATTGGCAAAAATAATAGACAAGAGAGAAAAATAAAAGAAAAATGAAAAAATAATTCTAAAATTTTTTGAGAATTGCAAAATGGAAGAAAATAATTGTCAATTTAAAACAAAATTTGAAAAATGGTTAGAATAATAAACAATTTGAAACTTAATTTAAAAAATTAAACAATAAACATTAAATTTACACTAAATAATTGAAAAATTAAAAAAATTGCAGGAATACTTGTAAATTGAACAACTGAATTGAAAAAGAAAAAAAGAAGAAAGTAATTGAAATTTAAAAAATATAATAAAAAATTTTAAAAAGTAATTTAAGAAAGCGCATAATTTTTAAATACAGAAGGAAATAATTGAAAACTGAAGAATTTAATAAAAAATTTTAAAAAATAGTTATAGAATTGAAAAATTGAATTGACAATTAAAAACAATTTTTATGATTGTTAAAAAAAAATTAAATCCGAGAATTAATGAATATTGATTTGAAGAATTGATTGTAAATTAAAGAAAATAATTTAAATTTGAAGAATGGAATTGAAGAATGGAATTAAAATTTGTAGAATATAATATTGAACAACTGTTTCTGAAATTAAAGAAATTTATTGATGTAAAGAAAAATAATTGATATAAGTCGAGAATTTTTTATTATTAAAGAAAATATTTGAAAATTTAAAAATTAAATTGAAATTTGAAGAATAATGAGAAATTAAAGAAAATTATTGAAACGACATTTTAAAACAATTTTTATGATTGAAAAAATTAATTGTAAAAAGCCGAGAATTTTTTAATATTGAAAAGTTAGTTAAAAATCGTGCAAATAATTGAAAATTGAAGAAGGCAATTGAAATTAAAAGAATATAATTAAAAATTAAAAAAGTTTTGATAAAAACCAAGAATTTATTGAATGTAGAAGAAAAACTTGAAAACTGAATAATGGAATTAAATTTTTAAAAAAAATTGAGGATTGAATGAAGTATTTGAACAATTGAATTTAATATTAAATAAACTTATTGAAAATTGAAAAAAAATAATTGACCAAAGGTGGAAATTTTTTAATATTTAAGTAATAATTAAAAAAATTAAAAAATGGAATGGAAATTTGAAGATAGTAAATGATAATTGTAGAAAATAGTTGTAGAATTTAATAATTGAATTGAAATTTTAAAACAATTTTTATGAGTGAAAAAAGTAATTGAAAACATCCGAGAATTACTAAGTATTATAGAATTAATTAATAATCGATGAAGATAATTAAAAAAAAAAGGAAATAATTAAAAGTTGAGGAAAATAATTAAAATTGTAGAAATAAATTGAAAATTAAAGAATTAAATTAAAGCTGTATGATAATAATTGATAATTGAAGGAAAAATTACAAAATGTAGAAAATAAATAAATATTATGGAAAATAATTGTCAAGTGATAAAAAATTCGATAAATTGCGAGAGTAATGGGCATCAGAAAGGAATAATTTTAAAGGTTAAAGAACAACTTTAAAATTGAGGGATAATAATTAATTATCAACTGAAAACTGTAGATAATTAAAGAAAAAATTCTAGGAAATAAATTAAAATTGAAGAAATCAATTTATATATATCGTGAAAAATTTTCTTGAAAGTTTCTAGAAAGTTTCCAGAAAATCTACACGGAAGGTTTCCAAGAAATTTCAGGAAAAATTCCAAATAAAGATTGCAACGGAAATTTCTAGAAAAAATAATTTCTCGGGAAGTTTTATGGAAGCTTTCGAAAAGCATCCAAAAAAAGCTTTCAAGAAGTTTCCAAGGGAATGTTCTGAGAATTTTGCAAAGGGATTTTTTCCAAAATGTCCAAGAGAATTTTCTGAAAAGTTTTCAAAATAATTCTTTGAGTAATTTTCAAAGGAAACAATAATTAACTCTGAATTTTACTTTTTGAAAAGTTGCTCTGTTTGAAGTAACCGGAAATTATTAAGTTAAACGAACTAAAAAAGCCGAGCTTTTAAAAGTGTGGTAATATTAGCTCTTTTAAAAAAGATAAATAACTGTAATTATTGCTCGAAGTTAATTTTAAAACTGCGAAAATTCACTCTTAAGTTCATTAATATTTTATTTTACGCTTGTTTAACAGTGGATACAAAATATCATGCCTTTTATTTAAGAGGTTTTACCGACATGAAAAAGATCACTATTTAAGATAATTATTTCATTTCAATCTTTCCAGTAAGTTCATTTTAGAAATAAGTTAAATTTAAGGGAGATTAATTTTCTTAATATACCCGCTTACTATTGATTACAGATGGATTCATTTAATCGAGAAATGAGACTTTTATAGAATTAATTTAAAAAATACAAAAATTATTTAAGGACTTTTACTGTTCGCCATGTACGTGGATATATTTTCATTCTTATCTGTAGCCGAGAAGTTTAATATAACAGAAGATTAATAAAAGGCGAAGATTAATAAAAACGATAAGTTATCTAATATTCTTAATTAAATTCTTTTCAATTTTTATTTTTACAACTTTATTCTACTTTACTTTTTAATATTCGTTTATTTCGTTATAATCTTTCGAAGAAACTTAATTGTTCTAATTACTTCAATGTAATTAAAGTGTTTTTTTAAATCTCTTTTCCAATAATTAAAATACATTTTGAAAAAAGTAGAAATCCTTTTATTAAGAGAGGAAACCGTCAATCATGCAATTTCTTTGTTTTGAATAAGTTATCTCATCTATTTCTAAATTATCATTTCAGACAAAAATCAGATATCTAATTTATTGATTAATAGTTTATTTAAAATAAATATTTTTCTTTCTGTTTATTTATTTATTTTTTTTTTGTAACGAACATCTATACTTGATAAATTTTTTTTTCTTTAAACTTGAGAACAACTTAAAATTGCTATGAATTTAAAAATAAAAAAAAATTGTATTTATTACTAAATTTACTCAGACATAGCGTTAATAAATAAATTTGAGATTTGAATTCCGACAGTCTGATTCCTGACTCTGAATAGGGTCCTGGCAAACTTTTCTGGTCATTCATCCCCCTAATGTTAGCCACCTCCTGAAACGAGTTGGTTTCATCCAGAACCTGCCTCATCCACGAAAATAACGAAAATCAATACTTCTTTCCCTACCCTGCAAAAACAAGTATCTTATAATAGTGACTTGTCGTTATTTTAAAATTACTTCTTACTTTTCAGGGCAAAAACAATGATATGCAACGCAGTTTTATATTTATCTTAAAGATTAAAAAAATTATATCGATGTTATTTTTATTATTATTATATTCTTAAACTCAATACGATGACTTTTTAATAACTCAAAAATTTTTAGCACCCTAAATTGGACTTCGTTAAATAAAAAAAATAAAAATTTCTACCCCCTTCCCTTATATTATCATCAAAAAACAAGAATTTTTAATCCTCCGAAAATCTATTTTTTATTAATTGACCTTTTTACCCCAGACCGATTCACTTATTTATTCACAATAAAAATTTATTTTTAACTTCTATAAATTTCCAATTTCATAAGTAGATGTTTTGAACTCCGACAATTCACTTATTACTCCCAAATAGTTTACATTCTGACTCCCAAAAAATTGACTTTTTTCAACAAAATATTGAACTTTTTTAAGCAAAAAATATTTATATTTTTACCCCTATAAAAAAGTGACGTTAAAAACCACAAAGTTACTTTTTAAAACCAAAAAAATCCATTTTTTCCCCCTTAATCTTTTAACCTCAAAATAGTTGTATATATATTTTAATTCTCCAAAAATGCATTTTCTACCTTAAAAAAATGACTTTTACACCACTATTTTTTTCGTTCAATAAACTTGGTTTTTTAACACCAAAAAAGTTTACTCTTCTTCTCAAAACGATTATATATTTTTAAACCCGAGAAGATGAATGTTTATCCAAAAAAAAAATTCATATTTTATCTTTAAAAAAATTGCCTTTTTAAACTATAAATCAATTAACTCTTGAGCCAAAATATTAAAATTGTTTATTCCTAAAAATTTCAATGTTTTACCTTTAAAAAAAAAATTGTTTTTTAACCCCAAAACAAAGGTTTAATTTAACCCACATAAAATTTATTTTTCTCTCCTTACAAGAAAATTAATTTTTTTACTTCACAACAATTTTGTTACCCTTCACTTAAATTATTCTTTCCATCCTGAAAAGTGTCATTTTTTTCTCAAAATGAACTGATTTTCTTAACCTCAAGAAACTGACATTTTTTCCCAAAACATTATTTACTTTCAAAAAAGTTACCTTTCTTCTTCGAAAACATTTTTGCCCCCCCCCCCCCCCCAATTGAATTTTTAACTTTCAAAAGTGAACTATGACCTATAAAAAAGTTAACATGTTTAACCTCGAAACAGTTAACAGACCCAAAAAGTTCAATCTTTCCTTTAAAAAAATGTTTTACCCTTAAAATTTTGAATTTTTAACCCCTACAAAGTTTTACCCTAAAAAATTGTCTCTGTGCCCAAGAACAATTTTTTTAAACCCCTATAAGTTGACATTTAATTCAAAAGCAATTGATTTTTTAACGTTTTTTTATCCCAAAACAATTTAATATTTTACCTCTAAAAAAGCTTACTTATCTTTAAAAAAGGTTTTTAAAAAATAATCTCTGGAAAATAATTTATTATTTTCTACCTTGGCATCTAATCAGGAAAACTGATTTATTTTGCAATATAACTCAAACTTTTTTAAATATTCAAAGTTAAATAAAGTGAAGGGGGGTTTTTGGGTCGCTTATTACGAATTTTGTGTCAATAAAGAAATTTTCAAAATTCCTGATAAAAAATGTCGAATTCAAAATTTTTCAATTTTTGATCAACCGAAGCGAAGCTAGATTTTAAAGGTATTTTTTGGGTCTCTTGTTACAAAATTGATGTCAAAAAATAAATTTTTAAAATTTCAGATTCAAAACGGTGGATTCAATATTTTTTTAATTAATGCTTTTTGATTAGATGTAACACTTAAAATTCCTGATTTAAATTATCCAACTCAAAACTTTCGAAATTTTAATTAATCAAAGCAAAATTACATGGGGATCTTGATATGTAAAGCTCAGCCCAGAGAGCGGCACAATAGCCGGGTTCTTTTAACGCATTATTTTTAATTAAAAAATTTTATATTTTTGATTTTGTAAAAAACACTAGTGTTTCTATGCTTCTAATTATGAAATTAATTAAGTATAAGCTTCTTAGTATAATCGAGAATCATACACCTCAACTTTGGAAATCTTTTCTTAAAATTATTAAAATTCTTCGCAACATAACCTAAAAATATCAAAATTAACAAACGAATAATTACATTTGCAAAGATTGATTATTTTGCAAATTGTTTTATGTATTAATATAATTATTTTACCTTATATTTTTTTTGATTTCACATTATACGATAAATAATTTCTAATTTATTTAATTACTTCTTCCTATACCAGTGACGCCATAATCCATTAAATGCCCTTAAATAAAAAACATAAAACGTTAAATAATTATAATTTGCCCCCAAATTTTAGCTAAACCTAATTTTTTCTGGAAAATATACAACTGGATATTTCAAAATTTTGTGAAATTAATTTTAATAAAAGTTTCATTTGATGTAAACAATCATTTTTGAGTTTGAGTTTATGTCAATAGAAAGAACCTCCTTAACCTAAAAAATGTTGACTTTTCTTAAAAAAGGTTTTTAACCCCTCTAGAAGTTAATTATTTTATTCTCAAGGTATTTAGTTAAAATTAAGTCTTAAAAAAAATTAATTTGTCTATTCAAACTTGAAACGAAATGTTGTTTTACCCTTTGAGTTTTAATTACAACTAAGAAAACATGGCGGAGCGTCTGCAGAGGGAATTAATGCAGTCCTAAAAGTTTTTAAAGACCCGTTTTATTTTGTCAAGCCCTTGGCAACAGGCATTATTACGTTGAATGAAATAACTTCTTCTAAATAAAAGACTTATTTTTTTCGTGAGAACTGAAAAAAAGGTAATAATGAACGCCCTTATATTATATATATATATATCAGATCTTTCTTTACATTGATGCCTAACTGGCACTCGAGACGACTGCCATAGCAGGGGGTTTCACAAGTCGGGGTTGACTCGGCGGTTGGGTCGATTCCCTGTTATGCTAATTTGTCAACCGTCAGAGAGCAGAATCAGGGTGGCCAACCGGGACCAAAAATTACGCTCTGGATCTCTCTATTTCTATTCGAATGTGCCAAACCAACAGAGTCAACCAAGTGTTTTAGAATCGGATTGCTAGTGCCACTCGGCCTGATTTTTCCCACTTGCTCAACTAATTAAAATTTTAAACAAACATTAAATCAACTCTCGGTGCAAAGCTCACGTCTCTTCAAACGTCAGCCAGTCGACGATCCGCAATTGCTAAGCGTTTCCCGATAAATTATATTCAGTTCTGCCTACTCCAAGTAATTACTTTCACCAAACAAAAAAGAAAAGTTCACTTTTTATATTACAAAAGCACAAGGTCTGAATATTACTTTTCAATCGGTGATTAATTTTAATCGAGTTATAGATTCTAATATAATTGTGATAAATTCTTGTATTCACTTTTATTGCTTCATACAGGGAAAGAAAATTACAAATTTTACTACAAATATTTTACAAATTAACCCTTTGCAGTTCAGAATTTTTTTTTAATTAAAAAAAAAATTTTTTTAGCACAAATTATATTGAGTTTATGATCCAAAGAAGACAAAAATAGGAAATTTAGAAAAACCAAAATTTTTGACATTTAGTAGTTTTTATCTCGTAATCTCCTTCTCTCTAAATCTGAATTAGTCAAAAATTACTAATTCACGGACAAAAAAATATTGTTTTTTCGCCGGGACACTACGCTAGTGTTTTTTTAAAATTATTTTTCTCCTCTAAATCCGAATTCTAAGTCCGAATGGCTAGATTAGCTAAATTTTTTGACACAATCTCAAAAAACAAAATCTCAAAACATTTCACAAACACGAAAAAACCATTTTCTTTAGCCAAGACACTACATTAATGTATTCTTATATATTTTTCATCAACGAATATCAATCTGGAGTTGTAATTAGCAAATTGGAGAAAATTTTTAAAATTGTCTCAAAAAACATAAAAAAAAACCAATTAAAACACAAAATTTTTTTTTTTGGCGGGACACTAGGCTAATGTTTTCGTACATATTTTTCTCTTCTCAATCCGAATCTTAAGTCAGAATTACTAGATTAGCGAATTTTTTTTAGATAATCTCAAAAAACAAAATCTCAAGAAATTTCAAAAACACGAAAAAAAACCCACAAATTGACATTTTTTTGGCCGGGACACTACGCTAGTGGTTTTTTATGTATTTTTCTCCTCTGAATCCAAATTCGAAGTCAAAATTACTAGATTATCTACATTTTTTGAGATAATCTCAAAAAACCAAATCTCAAAATATTCCAAAAACACCAAAAAACGCCAAAAATTTTTTTTGTTTTGGCCGAGACACTATGCCAGTGTTTTCGTACATATTTTTCTCCTCTCAATCTGAATTCGAAGTCAAAATTACTAAATTAGCTAAATTTTTTTAAGATAATCTCAAAAAACAAAATCTCAAGAAATTTCAAAAACACGAAAAAAAACCCAAAAAAGACTTTTTTTTGGCCGGGACACTACGCTAGTTATTTTTATGTATTTTTCTCCTATGAATCCGAATTTTAAATCGGAATTGCTGGATTGGCTAAATTTTTGTAGATAATCTCCAAAAACCAAATCTCAAATTTTTTAAAAACACAAAAAAAAACTCAAAAAAAATTTTTTTTGAGCGAGATACTACGTTACTGTGTACTTACGTATTTTTCTCTGCTGAAACATAATCCAAAGTCAGAATAATCGATTTGGCTGAAATTTTTTAGATAATTTCAAAAAACTTCTCAAAAACACGAAAAAATCGATTTCTTGAGATTATCTCATAAAATTTAGCCAATACAGCAATTCTGACTTCAGGTTCGTATTCAGAGGAGAACAATATTTAGGAAACCACTACTATAGTGTTGTGCCCAAAAAATAATTTTTTGTGTTTTGATTGTTTTTTTTTTGTTTTTTAAGATAATTTTTAAAATTTTCGCCAATTTGCTAATTATAATTTCAGATACATATTCTTCGGAGAAAAATAGATCAGAATACATTAATGTAACGTTTCGTCAAAAAAAATTTTTGTAGGGTTTTTTTTTTTGAAATATTTTTTGAGATTTTGTTTTCTGAAATTATCTAAAAAAATTTAGCCAATCTAATAATTCTGACTTCGGATTCAGATTCTGCGGAGAATAATACGTAGGAAAACTCTAGCGTATTGACCCGCAGCGAAAAAAAATAGTTTTAGAATAAAAGGATCTTCTCATTTTGATGCGGATTCCTCTCAAAAAATAAGCGGAATGGTCTCAAACTGAGAGGATCCTCTAATTCCAAAACTGTTTTTTTTTGGATGCGGGCAAAAAAAATTTTTTTTGTTTTAATTTAGTTTTTTTAATGTTTTTTGAGATAATTTTTGAAAATTTTGCCAATTTGCTAATTCTAACTTCAGATTTATATTCATCGGAGAAAAATACATAAGAATACTTTAGTATAATGTCTCCGCTAAAAAAAATGTTTTTTTGGTGTTTATGAAATTTTTTGAGATTTTGTTTCTTGAGATTATTTAAAAAAATATAGTCAATCTAACAATTCTGATTTCGGATTTAGATTCAGCGAAAAAAATACGAAAGAATTCACTAGTATAGTGTCTCGGCCAAATAAATAAAATGTTCGAAATAAAATAAAAATTCGTCTAAAAAATAATTCTGGCTAATTTTGAAGCGAATTTTAAAATTAGCCAATCAAAAATTAGGAAGAAAAATGTTTTGCGCCAAAATCTTTCTGATAAAAAAAAAGTTCTGCGAAATAAAAATTCGGTTAAATTGGAATTCTGCTAAATAAGAAGCTAATTCAAAATAAATTACTTAAAATGAATCTTCTATTTATTACAAATTCGGTGAGTTGTAAATTCTGTCAAGTAAAAATTCGGATTTATTTAAATTCGATAGGAAACAAATTTGAAAAATTAAAATTCGGTTGAAGGTTAATTATGTCTCATGAAATTCTATACAATGGAAACTACATAAAATAAAAATTCTAAATATGAATTTTAAAATTTAATCATAATCCTAAAACGTTTCGTTTTTTTTTTTTATTAGAAAATCTGTTTGTGCCTCTGGATACAATTGAATATTAATTTTGTCGCACCATTTATTTTCAGAAACTCAGCTGGAACGAAATAAAAGATTCGTGAAAAGAACAATTTTGAAAGATATTCTTCAATTACGAGTAGCTGTTGGGAAACGTTCCAAAAAATATTTCTAGCCCCAATTCATAAATTGTGAGGGAAAGAACGTCATCATTGTATATTGTATATACTATATAGGGTGCAACTTTTTCACTGATTCTCCCCATAAATTAATATAAACTATACCAGACTGAAAATATTAATAGTCAGTGGGGCTATTAGAGAAAATGACGTTAGGAAAGTTACCTTTTAATTATTTATAAAAAAGTTTTTATTAGTTTCCTTATTTTTTAATTTATATATACTTTAGCCTTATTTTTAAGTAAAAATTGTGAATTTTTAATATTTAAATAGGTATTTTCTGATGAATGCAATTTATGATCAATGCAATTTCTAATAACAGAAACTTCTGACAAATTAGATGATACATGCAATTTCGGACAAATAAGATTTCTGATAAATGCAATTTTGGATTACTGAGATTTCTGATAAATTCACTATTGATTTAATGAAATTTCTGGTAATTGCAATTTCTGTCAAATTAGATTTTTGATAAATTGGATTTTGGTTAAATAAAATTCGGTCAATTGGATATTCTGACAATTGAGTTTTGGATAAATGCAGGTGACCCTTAAACATCAATGATTGGCGATTAGAGAGGTGGTCCTTTTTGTGTATTTTCATTTCAAAAATCACTAACATAACCTAAAATATTTTTCTTTTTAGGTCACGTTTTTATATTACGTCATAAATATAAATTACTTTTTTTGTAACTACAATAGAAAAAATACATTTAATTTCAATTAATTGATTCAAGAAGATTTAGAGAATTATTTAAATTAGATAAAATTTACCACGTAAATAAACCACGTAAATTTGTGTTGGATATGAAACAAACATTTGCTTTACCGAATAAGAAACAAATGTTTGATTCAAACAAACATATTTCTCAGTAAAGTGCTTTCAAATTTCAAAGTCTCGAATTGAAGTTAACTAATGATAACACAGAAAATGTAAAGGAAGTTGACATACTTGAAGGTATTCAAACTTTCAGAATTCAACTTTATTGTAACTTATTTAGGATACTGTAAAGTTTATTATTTTCCTTATAATGCATAATATTATATACATTGTAGTTTATGATGTAGACGAACTAAAATATATATTTTTTGGCATACGTATTATTATTTCGAAAAACTATAAAAATAAGTAAATTTATTATTACTTATTTACTTAGTTTACTTAGGGAACAAAATTACCTCAAAAAGTCTATCAATACTTATATGTTTTTCATGTCAATTCACAAACTTGTTTGTTTAAATCTGCAGAACAAAATTCATACAACTGAAATGAGACATTTTTACTATTTTTTAATAAACAAACTTATCATTATAAACTTACCCCACTTTGGGGTAAGTTATTTTTTTCAGCAAAATTATTTTTTTATCTCCTAATTTATAGGAACCCTTTAAAAGAGTGACCAAAAGTAATATAAATAAATATAATTACCAATTTTTTTTTATAAAATTCAGAATTTTAATAAAACTTTTACTAAAAAAAGATACGTTGTGAACAGGGACGTAACAGAAAAAAATTTAGGAGGGTGGGTTTAAGTTCGGGGAGAGTTACAAAATACCGAGAGGGATTTAGTGAAATGTATGGAAAATGTGTTTCTTAATTTTTCCGATTACCGGAGGGGTGAGGAGGGGTGACCCTCAATGTCAATACCCCGGCTGAAAAAAAATAACACATTTTTTCTTTAACGCTTTGTTGAATAATAATACATTAATTTTGATTAATGATTTGTGAGATACAAAATGTCCTTGATTTATGATATACCTTTATTTTTTAAAATTGACGTTATATGAAGATTCTCAACAAAACTTCATACTTTTTAGAAATACTATGTAATTTTTATTATTGATTTAATAACAAAATAATAATAATAATAATAATAATAATCAAAACAAGTTTTTTTCAGGTCCTGAAACATTTAAATACGAGTTTCGTTGCAAAAAATAGAAATTCGCATTTCGCACCGGGTTAATATTATTTTATTTCAATTTTTAAGTTATGAAATTTCATTTTAGTTAAAAAGGAAGCTTTTTAGCCGTTATGCATATTGAAATTCAAAATTTTTTATTTTGGACCACCCTAAGCATAGTAATCCTCTTATCCACCCATGTACATTGTACATAGTTAATGTTATGTATTTTCTGGTCCATGTGTTAATTTATATAGTACCTATACAATATGTACGATATACCCAGGTGGAAATGAATACATAATTTATGCATACTTCAAACCACTCTAACTTATTATTTTGTTCTTTTTTTATAGAAGTAAAGTTATGGAATAATATTTTTTGCATAAATTATCCTTATTTAATTTACCAATTTAGAAAAATTACCATTCGACTCATTTTTACCAGAAATTACTCAATTTTTTATCACTTTAACACAGTTTATCCCTTTTATTAATTTAATACATTTATCACTCTATTTACGAAAATTCAGTTCATTTCTCAATTTAACACAGTTCGATTTATCAGTTTAGCAGACTCTATTTAAATTATTAATTTAACCTATAATTTAATTAATTCACTAATACTCCGACAGAACCGAAAATTTTCTAAAAATTTATTAAAGGTTTATTTACAAACTTCGGAATATTTACTTGCAAATATTAGTAAAAATTGTGTACAGATTCAAATGTCTCGATTGAGTAAATGTTTGGCGCAAAACTTGACTGAAGATTTAAATTAAATTTTCATGGAATTTTTGTCGCAAATTTGACTGAACATTTAAATTAAATTTTCGTGAAATTTTTGTCGCAAAAGTTGATTGAACTAAATTAAATAGAGTAAAGGTACCAATTATTAGACAAGTCCCAATTATTAGACAAATTTTAATTTTCTATGATTTTAAAATACAAAACGACTTACTAATTGTCTATAATATTTTTTATTAAAGAAGTTGAAAGTTTTTTTATATGCCACAGTCAAAATATTATAGTAATATGGAAAGAGAATAGAAAACAAAATTATTGAATATTACGATGTACGAAATCTGTGATTTCTAGACACTCTTCTTAACAAAAAGTTAGGAAAATAACATTTTTCAAAAGTGTATAAAATTATTATTTTATAGTTTTTCACCATTAATCTGTGATATGCTGGTTTAGTATACTTCAAATTAATCATGCAAACAAGAAAATTAAGGTTTTAATAATAATTATTTTGCAAATTAATTGAATGTCGGATAACTGGAGCAATTTTTTATTAAGTGCCAGTTATTAGATTCTAATAAACTAATGAATAAATTAGTTCTTTATATTGTGATTATAAATTAAAATAATGTTTTATTTATAAACATGAGTCGTGTATTAACACTTACTGTTTCAAATTCGTTATTTAAAAAAAGATTGTTAACAAAATTTAAGTCTACAGACATGTTCTATATTTGGTTCTAACCTAAAAATTATTTGAATTGTAAACATGAGTTTTTTCTACCTTTAATTATTTTATTTCATTATTTCTTTGTTTCACTAAAAGATTTTTTAAATTGTATTATGCTTGATAATTAAGCTGCATTTAATTTTTAAATATATTATACAATTTAAAAGTCCAATAACTGGATTTCCAATGTTTTTAGAGTCTAATAAATGGGGCATCATCTTTTTATTTTCTTTATGTTTTTGTTCAAATACAGTATTTAACTGCAACAAAATTATTTACATGTACAGAAATACTGAAAACATTGAAAAAAAATCATTCCTAAATATATGAGTAATTTTTAAAAAAATAATATTGAACTGAAATTTCAATATACTAAAATTTGTAGTAAATTAAAATTTAATTCTATCAATATAAATTAACTTGAAATGTTCTTGTGATTAAACCAATTGATATTTAGATCATTAAAATTTTGAAATAATTATTTTTAATAAAAATTTAAATTAGTAATTAAGAACCAATATATATCTTAGTTTTAGTTTATTGAAGTTTGAATTCATCTAAATTTTTATTTGTTATAAGGCTTGAAATTATCTAAATTTTAATCAATCCTTGCGTTTTTAGTAATTTGATTATTAATAACTAAACATTTAAACTTTTCATAATTTTAATATTTTTTGTAAATATAAATTTCACTTAATTTTAAAAATTAAAATTTGGACTGATTAAAGATTTAATATACAATGACAATTTTTTGTTTAATTAGAAGTTGTTATACAATGGTTAAGGTTTAAAATAGTTTAAATATGCATTATTAGATTTTGAAAATATAGAAAAATTATAATAGTTTAAATTTGAATTAATTAAAATTTAAAGAATTAAAAGTTTAAAACAACTGAAGTTTATCAATATTATAAAATATTATTACAAAGTCTTATATTTCTTGAAGTCGGCAGCGATTTTAATTTGCATAGAATGAAAGTTATATTTATCTAAAATATTAAGTTTATTTAAATAACAAATTTCATTAAATTATTAATCTTATTTGTACTTGCAAAAAATTTATAGTTATAAATGACCAGAAACAATTCAATGTTTTTCGCGCGCCTGGGCGCGCGTTTATGTTCCTATAATTTTGAACAGTTTTCAGTTTACAATTATTCTCTTTCAATTTTATATTTATTCTTTAATATTTTTAGACATTTTGATCTGTTGTCGATTATTCTCGACAGATTTAACTTTTCGATTGTCAATTATTTTCCTCATTTCTACATTATTTTCTTTAATATTTAATTATTTAAGTCATTTAGTAAATTTTCTTTCAATTATCAATTATTTTTTTGAAATTTCAATACAATTCTTCAATTTTCATTTATTTTCTACAATTTTATCCATAATTCTCATCAGTTTTGAATTGACAATTTATTATTCTCTTTCAACTTTATGAGTATTCATTAATTTAAAAAAAGAATTTTTCTAATCCCTATTATTTTCACCATTCTTTGATTTTTTTCAATTGTTATTTATTTTTTTTAATAGTTAATTATTTTCGTCATATTGTAATTTTATTTTTTAATTATCAATTATTTTCTTGGTATTTCCATTTAATTCTTTAATTTTTATTTATTTTCTTCAATTCTCAAATATTTTCTTTAATTTTCAATTATTTTTGTCGATTTTCTATATTAATTCCTCAATATTGAATAATTCTCGGATTTTTTTATTACTTTTTTCACTCATCAAAATTGTTTTAAAATTTCAATTCAATTGTTACTATTATTATTATTGATCGATAAGCCCTTTTTTACATCATTTAATTATTATTATTATTATTATTATTATCGCCTTTTTTCTATTATGAGTTTCTTTAATTTTAAATTTAATTGTTCAATTATTTTCTTTAATTTTTAATTCTATTCTTCAAATTTTAATTATTTTTTTCAATTGTAATTATTTTTTACGTTTTTTAATTCAGTTGTTAAATGTGCAATTATTTGCAACAATTATTCCTTCAATTTTCTTAATTTTTCAATTTGCAATTATTTTCATTAAATTTAATATTTCTTGTTTAATTTTTTCCATTATTTTTTTCAGTTGTCTATTAATCTAGTCATTTTTCTAATTTTGTTTTCAATTGAATGTTATTTTCGTTATTTTTCACATATTTTCATGAATTTTTAAATTATTCTTGTCATTTTTTAACTATTTCTTTCAATTATTAATTAGTTTCCGCAATTTTCAATTATTTTCTACAATTTTTTCAATGTTCAATTATTATTATCTTAAAAATTTATAATTATTCTTTGATTTTTTAAATTATTTTGTTCGGTTGTGAACTAGAAGAACTTAGATAGAAAAAATCTATGTATTTTTTGGATTTTGTTTTCAATTTTCAATTATTTTTATTATTGGGTAATTCCACTGACTTTCATCTGAGGGCTGTTGCTGACATATTTTTAAAAAATCTTGTTTTAATATATGTGAAACTCGATGAATTTCTAAGTTCATTAGCCATAATATTATAAAATAAATTTTAATTTCTTTGATGATATTATTAATCAAAAATAGGATGTTCACTACATGATTTCGTAACCTCCAATTTTTCATTTTTTTAAAAACGTTATTATTAAAAAACTACTTAACAATGTGTGTTCTTACTTACAAGAAACATAAATCACTTTATTCTATCTATAGAAATAATGATATTATTATAAAATTATTTTATTTTATGATTATAATTAAATTTAAAATTTTTTTCGTTTACAAAATTTCATAATTTTTTAAAACTTGTAATTTTTTTCTGGAAGCTCAAAAAAATTTGAAACTTTGCAGATATTTTATTCTTAATATAATTTACCTGCTATTAAAATTTGACGAGGGTATTTTGCTTCGTTTCGAAAATATTAAATTTTAAAAATTTTTACTCAAAAAGGTTAATTTGAGAATTTAAAACATTTTACATCTCTTTTTTCTTATGAAATAACAGAGATATGTGAAATTGTTTTGCTAACTTCAAGTCCTCGAATTAACCTTTTTGAGTAAAAAAATTTCAAATTTAATATTCTCGAAACGAGGCAAAATACCCTCGTCAAATTTTAATAGCAGGTAAATTATATTAAGAATAAAATATTTGCAAAGTTTCAAATTTTTTTTAACTTCCAGAAAAAAATTACAAGTTTTAAAAAATTATGAAATTTTGTAAACGAAAAAAATTTTAAATTTAATTATAATCGTAAAATAAAATAATTTTATAATAATATCATTATTTCTATAGATAGAATAAAGTGATTTATGTTTCTTGTAAGTAAGAACACACATTGTTAAGTAGTTTTTTTAATAATAACGTTTTTAAAAAAATGAAAAATTGGAGGTTACGAAATCATGTAGTGAACATCCTATTTTTGATTAATAATATCATCGAAGAAATTAAAATTTATTTTATAATATTATGGCTAATGAACTTAGAAATTCATCGAGTTTCACATATATTAAAACAAGATTTTTTAAAAATATGTCAGCAACAGCCCTCAGATGAAAGTCAGTGGAATTACCCATTTTGTTATTTTTTTTTCAAGTATCAATAATTTTTTTCAATTTTAATTCCTTTCTTAATTTTTCAATTTATTTCCTCAGTTTTCTTATTTTTTTTTTTTTCGATTTTCAATTCAGTTTTTCAATTTGCAATTATTTCCATCAGTTATTTCTGTAATTTTTTTAACTATTTTGTTTAAATTTATTATTCATTGTTTAATATTTTAAACTATTCCTTTCAATTGTGTAATTGTGTAGTTATTTAATAGTAGTGTATGATTAACTTTAATTAATGGAGATCAAAAAAGAAAGATCAAACACGAGTGTTTAGAGAGTGTTAAAATTGACGGGTGCTTAGTGTGCTTGCCCTTAATGAATTCCCAGACCTAGGATTGTCAATTTACATTGAAAGGATTCTGTTGGCTGCTGCAGCAGTAGCAAGCCCGCAAACTGTCCTTCCGCTACCGGGCAGGGGCGTACGTCGTTATTTCGCGGTAGATGCTGGGGATCAATAGCGTAGAGAGCCGAAGAGCCAGAGAGCAGCAGTACCGCGAGAGAGAAGCAAGAGGGACAAATCGAGACAAGGAGAGAAGGAGAGGGAGCGGAAGTACCCGCGAGAGGGATGAAGAAAGAAGAGAGGACGTAGAGAGGCGAGTAGCGCTCGACTAAAGAGTGAAAGAGACAATAAACAAAAGGTGAACTCCCCTAGTCCCGGAAACCCTATCCCCCGTCTCCTAACTCCCTCTCGCCCTCTATTTTTCTCTCCCTCCCCCGGCCCTTTTACTCCTCTCGCTCCGTCCTTCCTCCCTTTCGATTTCTCTGTCCTTCTCACTCGCTCATTTTCGATTACTCACTCTCTCACACTACTCCCTCAGCCTCTCGCGCGCACTCTCTCACACTACTCACTCAACCTCCCGCGCGCACTCTCTCGCACAACTCTCTCAACCTCACGCGCGCACTCTCTCACACTACCTTTCTCGCTCTTGATTTCTCGTCCTTTACACTCTCTCGCGGCATATTCCTCTTCTATCTGGCTCTCTACTACCCTGCCCAGAACAACCCCAGGAGTCGATGCATCCAGGGTCGTTGCTACCGGCAGCAAACGATCCAACGTTCCCGGCACGCTACGTATCCGTTTGCATGTGAGCCAGCAAGTCTGCGTGGACCATGCACTTTACAACACTACACGCACGACAACGCACATATACCTCATTTCAAGGGAGATGAATCGGCTCTTTCCTGAAAAATCATTTATTTTCCAGTTCCTTACTCAATTTTCCAAAATTTACTGCTGCTTCTTTGGGCCAAAATGTGCATTACACGAGGGGGAATTTACTCAGGTAGCGAGTAGTACATTAGAAGGTGGTCCGAAACAATTTTTTTTTAAACTTTTGAAACTGAAGAAAAAAATATTAAAAAAAAAATATATATATATATAAGCAGTAAGGGATCTCAAAAAATATGTATAGGGGAGAGTGGCCATCAATGTACCAGTTTTTTCAATAAACCATTCCAATTTTCTCAGAAACAATTAAATAAAAATTCTCCTAATTTTAAATATAAATGAAGTTTGCGTAATCACACTACGTCCATAAATTTGAGACGTGTGGATTTATTCTTTACAGAGAAAACTGAAAAAAAACTGTTTTTGATGCACTGAAGAAAAAATTTACCTAAAATACAAACACGTTTTTTAATTGAAATAAGGCAATTTAAAAATAAATGTACTTACGATTTATTTTGTTTTGGGCCTTAACTACAATATTGTAATGAGATAAAGATTTTGAAATATTGGATTAAGTTATAAAAAACCATTTTTGTTGCAAATGTCATGTTGATTCAATGTACCGGGGAACAATGAACCACCTGGAATTTCAGTGTATTTTCGATTTCTAGAGTGGTATGCCTGATTATAAAACTAGGCATGCGTACAGCATGTTACAGCGATTGTTATCAGTACTTTTCTCAACATAGCAAAACTAAAATGCCATTTTAGCTAGTTAACTTAAAGTTGAGGTATATTTATGTTATACATTATCAATTAAAAAGTGTTAAGTAATATTTTTTTATAGTATTTGATAGAAAATAAGTTTTTTTACAAAGTGAAAATTGCAATATTATTATTGTTGAACATTTTTAGTGTTTTTATAGAGGTGGTTCATTGTGTACCCAGGTTGTTGAAAATGAAAATAGCTTGTTAGTTTAGAAAGATCCTAAATTTTATTATTTAATCAAAATAAATCGTGTATAATATGTGTGGATTACCTAGAGAAGTGTTGTAGTTTTATATTAATGCAAAGAAGTGCTTGAAATTGGTGAAATTGAATAAGTACTATGACCTTGAAAAAAACCCGGTACATTGATGGCCACTCTCCCCTATGCACAAAAACCAAAAATTGTAATACCCTTTAACAACAAAAAATTCTATTCTAAATGTAATTACAGTTTAAAGGAATATAATTTGAGCACAACCCCAAAAGTTACAAAATCACTAAATAACTTTGTTAAACTAGGCAAAGACACTGTAAACAAATGGGACAAAAATGGTGTTGTTTATAAAATTGCTTGTAAAAACTGCAGTGCGGTATACTATGGGGAAACGAAAAGAGCTCTACGAGAACGTATAAATGAACATGTAAAAAACAAAAAAGTAAATCAAGTCATTATCGAACATTGTATAAAAAACCAACATAATTTTGATTTTGATAACGTCAAAATTGTTGATGTTGAACAAGACTGGAGGAGACGCACTTTATCATAGAGATGCTTTTTATCAATCATGATCCTAACAGTATAAATAAAAAATTAAATGTTAATAATTTAAGCAGTACTTATAAAAAACTTTTACAAAAAATAGTAATATAATTCAAACTTCTTGTAGAATTTAAACGTTGAGCTCAACTCTGATTATCGTTATTTGTTTGTTTCTGTTTATATAGTTATTTATATCTACTAAGAATTTTGACACCTTCACAGCGTATATTTTCTCAGTCTAAAGTGTACCTCGTTGAAATAAACACGACTTGACAAGTCACCTTGTGGTGATGAATTCTTTCTTAACTATCTCTTAAGGTAAAAATTTAATTTCAAAAGTTATTCAGTGTTGTTTAGTGTTAAAAAATTATGTTATTTATATAAGCAAAATTGCTTTGTTCACAGCCTGATGAGGTCAATGATGAATTGACGAAACGTCGCAACAAAAAATAAAATTGTTGTTTTTTTAAAAGTGTTTAGTGTTTTTTAAAAATTTTTAATTTAAAAACCTAATACATTCTTGCTCCAACTGATCGATTTTTTTTGCAAATTAAAAAAATATTTTGCTATCTCATGATGCTTTTCATAAGGATAATATAAAAAAAGTTGTAAACATTCTTCCCAATAACGATTATCCTTTAGATTTCATAAAAAAACATGTGAAAATCTATAATAATAATCCGCAAGATTCATTCATTCATTCATTCATTCTTGTCTGTCCGCACCTGAAGTTTGTCACTTAGATATTTTTTTGTTTTAAATCTTTTACGTTTGAAAAAATGTATCTTTAAATTAAAATTAGAGACTACTTTCATAAGAGTTAATTTAACTGCATTGACAGAAAATAAATTAATTAAAATATAGTTTACTCTAAAATATTGAACTGAAGTTTCCATACACTCAAATTTTTAGTAAATTAAAGTTTAATTCTATCAATATAAATTAACTTGAAATGTTCTTGTCATTAAATTAATTGATATTTAGATCATTGGAAATTGAGATCCTTAAAATTTGGAAATAATTATTTTTAATGAAAATCTAAATTAGTAATTAAGAATCAATATATATTTAAGTTTTAGTTTATTGAAGTTTGCATTCATCTAAATTTTTATTGGTTATTAGGCTTTAAATTATCTAAATTGTAATCAATCCTTGCGTTTCTATTATTCTGATTTTTAATAACTAAACATTTAAACTTTTCACAATTTTATTTTTTTTTGTAAATATAAATTCCACTTAATTTTAAATTCCATTAGGCCCAATTTTCATTGATTCAAATTATAGTCTAAATTATTTTTTTTAAAATTTGGACCGATTAAAGGTTTAATATACAATGAAATTTTTTTCTATAATTAGAAGTTTTTATACAATGATTAAAATAATTTAAATATGCATTATTAGATTTTGAAAATATGTAAAGTTTATAACAGTTCAAATTTAAATGAATTAAAGTTTAAATAAATTTGAGTCAACATTTCGTTGAAACTGTTTAAGTTTGGAACTATTTTAAATTTAGAAAAATTAAAACTTGAATTGTTAAAACTTTTGAAGAATAGAAATAATCCTCAATAGAAATTTGTAACGATTGCAGTTATTATAAATTATAAAAGTTTAAATACATTTTGTTCAAAAAACTATTCTTTCAACAAAAATATTTTAACTTTTTGTAATGTATCTACCTACGCTATTTTCTCCTTTTATTTATTTTTCTTATTATTTTTTCTTTTCTAAATATAAAATTGGAAAATTCGTGCTCTTTTAAAATATTTTTTATTTACTTTCACTTATTTGTTTATTTCTTGAAGTCGGCAGCAATTTTAATTTGCATAAAATAAAAGTTATATTTATCTAGAATGTTAAGTTTATTTGAATTACAAATTTCATTAAATTATTATTTATCTTATTTGTACTTGCAAAAATTTATAGTTGTAAATGACCAGAAACAATTCAATGTTTCTTAATGCTTATGTTATTATGTTCAACAGTTTTCAATATACAATTATTCTCTTTAAATTTTATAATTAATCTTTAATTTTTTTTTAGATATTTTGTTCTATTGTCGATTATGCTCGAAAGATTTTAAATTTTTCTTTCGATTGGCAATTACTTTCCTCATTTCTGAATAATTTTTTTTAATATTTAATTTTTTTAGTCATTTTGTAAATTTTCTTTCAATTATCAATTATTTTATTGAAATTTCAATACAATTCTTCAATTTTAATTTATTTTTTTACAATTTTATCCATAATTTTCATCAGTTTTTAATTAACAATTTATTATTCTCCTTCAATTTTATGATTATTCATTAAATTAAAAAAAAATTCTAATCCCGATTATTCTCACCATTCTTTGGTTTTTTTTCAATATTTAATTATTTTTTTTAATAGTTAATTATTTTCGTTTAATTGTAATTTTATTTTAAATTTTATAATTATTCTTTAATTTCTTTAGATATTTTGTTCTGCTGTCGATTATTCTCGACAGATTAAAATTTTTTCTTTCAATTATAATTATTTTTCTCATTTCTAAATTATTGTCTTTAATATTTAACTATTTTAATCATTTTGTAAACTTCTTTTCATTTATGAATTATTTTATTGAAATTTCAATACAATTATTCAATTTTCATTTATTTTCTACAATTTTATTTATAATTTTCATCAGTTTGTAATTTACAATTTATTATTCACCTCCAATTTTATGATAATTCATTAATTAAAAAAAAAACATTTTCTAATCTCGATTATTCTCACCATTCTTCAATTTTTTTTTCAATTGTTAATTATTTTTTTTAATAGTTCATTACTTTTGTCAATATTTCATTAATTTCGTCATATTGTAATTTTTCTTTTAATTATCGATTGATTTCTTAAAATTTCCAATTAATTTTTTCAAATTTTAATTACTTTCTTCAATTCTCAAATATTTTCTTTAATTTTCAATTATTTTTATCGATTTTTCATTAGTTTCTCAATATTCAATAATTCTCAGATTTTTTCAATTACTTTTTTCACTCATCAAAATCGTTTTAAAATTTCAATGCAATTGTTGTTATTATTATTATTATCGCCTACTTTCTATTATTATTTTGATTATCATTAAAATTCTTTATTTTTGAAGTTGATTGTTCAATTATTTTCTTTAATTGTTAATTCCATTTTTCAATTTTTATAAGTATATTCCACAATTTTAATTGCAAATCTTCAATTTTTAATTGCTTTTTTCAATTTGAAATTATTTTCTTTAAATTTTATATTTCTTGTTTATTTTTTTCAGTATTCTATTACTCTATTCATTTTTCGAATTTTGTTTTCAATTGACAGTTATTTTCGTTATTTTTCACACATTTTCATGAATTTTTTAATTATTTTTGTCATTTTTCAACTATTTCTTTCAATTATTGATTATTTTCCGCAATTTTCAATTATTTTCTACAATTTTTTTAATGTTCAATTATTACCTTAAAATTTTATAATTATTCTTTGATTATTCAAATTATTTTGTTCGGTTGTATATTAATTTAGACATTTTTTTTAAATCTTGTTTTCAATTGTTGAATATTTTCGTCATTTTGCAATTTTTGTTCCAGTTATCAATTATTTTTTTCAAATTTTAATGTAATTCTTAAATTGTCAATTTATTTCCTCGACTTTTTATTATTTTTTTTCAATTTTAATTATTTTTTCGATTTCCAATTCAGTTGTTCAATTTGCAATTATTTCGAACAGTTATTCCTATAATTTTTCAACTATTTTGTTTAAATTTAATATTCATTTTTTAATTTTTTAAACTATTCATCTCAAATGTGTAATTATGTAGTCATTAATCGAATTTTTTTTCAGCTGTCAATTATTTTCGTCATTTTAGAGATATATTCTTCAATTTCGTAATTCCCATTATTTCTATTTGCAAAAATTTATAGTTTTAAATGACCAACAACAATGGAAAGTTTGTCGCGCGCTTGGACGCGCGTTAATGTTGCTAGTACGGATTAATATTTTAAATAAAAAATCAATTCAAAGTAAACAACTAACAACAACAAAAAATTTGTCAACTATTTATAGTCGCCTTCCAAAAGTTTGTATACCATTTAACTATATTTACTTTCAATTGTCTAATATCCTAAAAAAATTTAATCTTATCTCTATCCCTTTGGTTAAAAAAAGTCTTAATTTGTCATAAGACTTGGGAAAGATTCGACTGAAAAATGTGATATTAAAGGGATTGTTTATAAATTTAATTGTCACGACTGTCCTGCTACCTATATTGGTGAATCTAAACGTTCCTTAAAAGAAAGAGTTGTCGAACATGCAAAAAGAAAAAAGATTGAAAATGTTATTAATAAGCACCAAAAGAATTATAATCATTCTTTCAACTTTAAAAACGCAATAATTGTAAATATGGAAACTAACTGGAGAAAAAGACGTGTTTCTGAAATGTTACACATAAAAAGTAATGATTTTACTATTAATAAAAAAGATGAAACCAATTTCTAAGCAAGACTTATTTTCCATTAATAAGAAAGTTGAAAGAATGATTCTTAATCCTAATAGCACAGCGACCCTGACGTTTATATATAATTTGTTATTATCACTATCACACCTCAGTATTGACTAATCACTCACAATAACTGTTTTGTCGGTGGTTTCATAATTTTAAAGAAAAATGACAAAATTTTATTTTTTCGACTTATTTTTTGAAAGGAATTTTTTAATTTATTTATATCAATGTCGTTTCGTTGTTGACAAAAATTACATAAAAATGTTTTAATTAATTAGGTAATTTTAATTTTATTTATTGTGTTTTAATTTGTGACTTTTTAAGTGTTATTGTTGTTTAATTTATTATTTTACATTAAAGTGACCTGATGATGGTAGCGAACCAAGCTACCGAAACGTCGTCGTAACCAAAAAAAATAGTGTTGTCTATTTTTTGATCCTTTCTTCCAAAATCGAAAAATAAGTGTTTTATATTGAATAATGGAAGGAAAAAATACTACTAATGAAGAAAAAAATAATATCAATTTTCTAAATAATAAAATGGTTAATTGAAAACGAATTGGTTCCGAAAAGATACTTACTCAGGAAGATTTCTAAACTTTTTTCCAACCATCCTATTCAACATAAGATTTCCATTATAAAAAATTTGATTGACACAAATCTACTTCTTTCTGATGAATCTTTCCATAAAGAAAATATTAATCTTATTAATAAACTATGATTTTTTAACAACTAGCCAAATAATCTTATTAATGAAACTATTAAAAAACGTTAGACGAAATTAAAAATAAAAATAGAGAATTTACGAAGAAAAAAATTTTTAAATTGTAGACGTAATTGTATGGGTTTTAGGATCAGTAATTGAACGATTCAATAATTTATATCAGACGTTTCGACCGCAATGTGGACCTTCATCAGTAATTTATTAATTACCTATAAAAATTGAGAAGATGTTTTACATAGTATTTTTTGTGAATAAGATGGAAGTTAATAACTAAAAAACTTTTTTCTGAATTAAACTGAAAACAAAAAATTTATAACAGTTCCTTAGTATGAGAAGATTTCTCAAAATATAAAAAGAATGTTATCTAAACATAATATAAACTAAATAAATTTATAAAATTGGGTAATGGGTCGTTCACCTACCACGTGGACAATTTTGGGGGGAGGGGTGTGGATCAAGTAAAATTTTAATTTTGTCCCTTAAAATGTTGTTTAACTGACTTTCAAATTTCGCGACACTGTTTCTTCGACAGGATATCTCAAGAACGCTTCAATTTTTTTTTATTCAATATTTTTTCCCCCTGAATTTTTTGATTATTTATCTCAAATTTTAATCATTTTTATCAATGCTCAATTTTTAAAATTATTTTTCTATTATTTTGTTGAATTTTCAATTATTTTTCACCAATTTCAATTATATTTTTTATTTTAAATTATTTTCATCAATTTGCAATTCTTTTCTCCAGTTTGTCGAAATTTTCAATATTTTTTCGTCAATTAACTTAATTTACAATTATTTATCCTAATATATTTCAATAATTTTTATGAATGTTTAATTTTTTATATTATTTTTTAATTATTTTCTTATATTTGAAATATATTTTGTAATTTTATAAATACATTTCTCTGAAATTTTAATTATTTCTTGGACATTCGATTACTTTTACCATTATAAAATTATTTTTTTCAATTTTTTATATTTTAATAACTTTTTAACTGACTTCCCAAACATTTTTATTATTTTTAATTCATTTAAGACATTTTCAATTACTATTTTTACAAATTTTAATTATTTTCTTCTATTTTTAATTATTATTATTATTTTACCTACTATTTTTCCCAATTTTAATTAATTCTTCAAATTTCCAAATATTTGTTACAATTTTTAATTGCTATTATCATGTTTCAACTAATTTTCTTTAAAATTCTATTACTTTTTCAATTTTTTATTAATTTCATAAATTTTCAATTATTTACCTCAGATTTTAATTATTTTTTTCAATTTTTATATATTTTTATTATTTTACAATTGCGTTTTCTTAAATTTTAAATTATTTTTTAGTCAGTTTTTTAAATTTCCAATTGCTTATCTCAAATTTCACTTACTTCTTTAAATATCAATTAGTTTCTTCAATGCTTCATTGTTTTTACCATTTTTTAATTATTTGCTTTAATTTTAATTAAATTTTTTGTTTTTGCTTTTTCATATAGGAAGTATTATCACTTATTTTTGTTAAACTTCAATTATGTTATTCAACTTTCAAATATTTTTATTATTTTGCAATTGTTTTCTCCGATTTTTTAGTATTTTTTTATTAATTTTCTAAATTTTTAATTATTACTAATTTCAATTAATTCTATAAATATCAATTACTTCCTTTAATTTTTCATTAAACTTTTTGATTTTGCTTTTTCATATGGGAAGTATTATGACTTATTTTTTGCAAAATTTTAATTATTTTCTTCAATTTTAAATTATTTATCTTTATTTAAAATATAATTATTTTCATTTTTCAATTATTTTTATTATTTTACAATCATTTTCTTTAAATTTTAAAGATTTTAATTGTTTTTCAATTAATTTTCTAAATTACTCGTCATATTAAAGAAAATGACCATGACCTTACCTCATATCAGATTTTATGGGACGAAATTAAAATTTTACGTAATGAAAATATTCATTATAAACGAAAATTTGCAGATATAGTTTTTATAAAAAAAGAAGAAAATAATAGTATTGATAAAAAAAATGACGTGGATAATTTTAGTCCCACTTTTAATGCAATTTTAGATATCTTAAAATAATTGATTTTCTCAATAGCTTCCTTTTTCTATTTAATGTTTTTGTTTATCATTGATATTCATTTCGTTGTATAATAATCCTTATAAAGACACAAATTTAAAAATTAATTAATCTTGACATAAAGGAAGAATTTTGTTTTATTAATTTTTTTATTATAAAATGACGTACTTTTGACTCATTTTTGTTTTGTAAGTCAATTTTTCTTGTTGTGAAAATATTGGAGAGTGTTTTAAAAAAAGTGTGACAAATATTGTACCAAAATTATTTTTAATATATTTTTGTTATTATTTTTTACAGTTATTGAAACTGAGAATGGTTAATTCTCGAAACGTCGGACTAATGTAATTATTTTTTAATAAATACATAATTAAATAACCGTCCGAAAGTGTCATTGGATTTTTAAAAATTTAACCAAATCTCGGATGTTAAAGTTTTCTTAACTTTTTTTTTAATGCTCTCACCCCCTAGGATTGTTCTACATCAAAAAAATACTCGTGTTTTATTTTTTTTAAGATTTAAATGGGGTTCAAAGCGCTCAAAGTTTCCCGTGTATTTTACATTGGGAAAAATTCAATTTTTTAAACCCTATTCTGACAAAAACTGAGAAAAAAGTAAAACTAATAACTTTTACAAATTGTTTAAACAAATTGTTCAATTATTATCAATAATGTAATTAAATTATATTTCTATTTTTTTTTAAACAAATAACATGAAATTTAGATCTTAAACATTTAGATTTAGAATTTTTTAATATACTAACTAATTTTTTAATCTTTTAATTAAAAATATCAACATTTGAGACAAATCGTAGTTTAATTAATTCTAGATTATTATAAATATTTTAAATGTTTGCTATTAAAAATATATATTTTAGTAATTCTTTATAAATTGTAAACAAATATAAGTTTAATAATAAATTTTATTAATTACAAAAATTATATTTTAAATATCAAGCATTTAAAATACTTATAATAACCTAGAATAATTATATTAAGATTTATCTAAATAGTTGATATTTTTAATTTAAAAATTAGTTAACATGGTTTTAAATTTTAAATCTGAAAGTTTAAGATGTATAAATGTAATATTGTTTGTTTATAATCTAGATTCCATACATTAAATTATTCATAATAACAGGAAAATTAAATTATTTTTATATCTTAAGAAGAAAAAGCGGGAATTAATGTCATGATTAAATAAGCCTTTTATTATTTACTGTATGTACTTAAACTTAAATTTGAATTATATTAAACGCAATAAATTTTGAATTAGCATTATGATATCAAACATTTACAATGTTTATAATAATCTTGAATAATAATAAATAAGGATTCATTGTAAATAAATAAAGATTACTAATAATAAATAAAGATTTGTCTAAAATCTTAATATTTTAGGTCAAAATATTAAAAAATTATCAAGCTTTGTTTTAAATCTTAAATTAAATTTAAATTTTTAAGTTACTCGTAAAAACCATAAACGAATTGGTATAGAAAAATGACAAGATACGGGTACTTTTTTTTAACCCTACTTTCCGAAAATGCTACATTTTTTCATGGATGCAAAAAAAATGTTAATTTTGTCGGACGGTGTAATAGAAAGAACTGCTTCTTGCGTATTAAAATAAATAATAAAAACTGAAAAATGCCTTGACCTGAAAGAAAAAAGTCATTGCGATCTTCACATAGTGATTGACCATGACTTTTGACAGTGATTGCCAAGAGTTCAAATAACACCAGAAAAAGTAACATAAAGAACTTGACATTATTAAAAAAAACTATTTTGAATCAATTACATTTTACTGAAAATCTTTTCAATATTAAATAAATAAATATAAATCAATTAAAATATGACAATATCAGACTTCTAGGAACGTCAAAATCTATGTTTATTTTGAGGTTATTATTATGTTATTATCACTGTTTTCGAGAAACGTTATTATTTCATTATTAAAATTATTATTTAAAGTTATTTAGAGAAACTGTACGGACGAATCTTACCTATTAAAATTACCAATTACAATTTTGTATCATACATTACTTAATTTGATCCAAGGCTTTTTCTATGAAAATATCATAGTCAGAAAGTGTTAGAAGATCCCCAATTGAGGGAGTGGAGATTATCTAATACAAGATATACATATAAATGAACCTCATAAAGATAAACTTCCCAAATACAAGGGGAGTTTTTTGTTTACTTTACTGGAGTTACATAACGAGCGAAAAACTCTCGTTTTTGTTCATTTGATTTATTCGTTTAACGAGACTAACAATTATTATAATTTCTCAATGTTTGGTTTTTCCCGACTGTATATTTATGTTATTTATTCTTCTTCGAATATAATTTCTTTTACAATAAAATTGATTTTTATAATAATTGAGAAAATCTAGTACGCTGAGAGAGACTCAATTAATTGTATGTTAAATAATACAAAATAAAATCACTAATTCAAATAGTAATGTTTCTTCTAATGATTTAGTTAAAAATCATTAATTATTAGTTAAATACATTTTTAATAAATTAGTCTTTTGTCTCTGTACCCGAACAACAATTTTTCTTCACAATTTTATTTTTAACGGAACTGAGTTTCGACTTAACCTAAAAAAATCGCTAAAATCACCCAAAATCGAAATCTAAAGTAATTAGTAAATAAGTATTCGACTAATAAATTAGTAACTTATTATGTGAATTGAATAATAGACATTGAAAGTGGTATAATACAAATTTATTAATTTATTATTAAAATTATGAAGCAAAAAGTAAAATTAAAAAAATGGACCATACCTAAAATTAATTTGCAATTAAATTCCTTTCGAGGGGCAAAGAAATTTTTCTATGTTTCGGGCGCCATTTTGGATACGCCATTTTGAATTTTTAAAATTAGGTGACAGATTCTTATTAAGGGACTTAAAACCTTTTAGTTACTGTATTTCATAAATAATTTTTGACATTAGCTTTTCTATACTAGCTAATTGATTAATTCTAGCGCTTTTTGCAATTTTCATAAATTTTCGTCTATTTTTCAATATTAAACATTTTTCTTATTTGTAGTTACTAATTTTTTCTTGATAGTTCTAACCTTCATGAAGAAAATAAACTGAAGCCCATTAAAGGGTGTTAATTTTTAAAAAAGTTACAATGATTTTTGTAAGTGGGACTTATTTGTCCCGCAGGCGTTAAAGGGTTAAAGACGTTTATCCACTGAAGTGGTTCTCATTCTATCGGCCCATGATATTCAATATCTTTTTCATTTCTTCTTAAAATGTGGTTTCTAAATAGTATTTTATAGTTAAAATCATTAAACAATCGAATTTTGTTAAAAAAAAAAATTATTTTGAGAACTTAAGGACGCTTATACCCTCAAACGGTTCTCATTGTATCGGACCATGATAGTCAATATTTTTTTAATTTCATTTCTTCCTATAATTTGGTTTCCAAATAGTATTTTGTAGTTTAAATCATTACACAAACGAATTTTATTGAAAAGCCATTTTTCCGTTGAAAATTTCAAGCTATTAAAATTTTTTCTTACAGATTATTTAAAAAAAAGTCAAGAAATACAAAGCTTAAATAACATTTTCTTAATAACGATACGGTAAATAAATTAAATATTGTTGTAAAAGTTGTATTATATTACAGTTTAAAATATATTAGTTTTTTTAAAAAATTTGTAGAACCGTGTTTTTTTAATTAATTAAAATATAGTCATTTTGCGACTTTTGTTACTGTTTCCATGTAAAAGTCCCAACTTTATAAATAATTTATATCTTAAAAACAGAACGCTGAAATTCAATAAAATTGTAACAGTACACGTAAAGTATTGCATTTAATATGTCATTAAAATTTTATAAAAATCTGTAGAAATTGGTTTTTTGGAAAACCTCCGTAAGACTATTAAAATTTCTCCTTCCTGGTTATTCAAAAAAAGAGAAGAATTACTAACTTTGAATAACATTTTCTTAACCGTACGGTAAATTAATTTAATATTGATGTAAAAGTTGCATTATATTATAGTTTAAAAAGTATTAATTTTTTTTTTAATTTGTAAAGCCGTTTTTAAATTAATTAAAATATCGTTATTTTGCGCGTTTTGTTATTATTTCTATATAAAAGTTCCAACTTTGTAAATTTAAATCTAAAAAACAGAAAGGTAAATTTCAATAAAATTATAACCATACATGTAAAAATAATGCATTTAATAAGTCATTAAAATTTTATAAGAATCTGTAGAAAATCGATTTTTGGATAAACCTCCTTAAGGACGTTTATCCGCTCAAGCGGTTCTCATTCCATCGGCCCATGATATTCAATACCTTTTTAATTTTATTTCTTCTTATAATTTGATTCTAAATAGTGTTTTATATTTAAAATCATGACCCAAACGAATTTTGTTGAAAAAAATGTTTTCCGTTGAGAACTTGAAGCTATTTGAAAAAAGGTTATTTGAAAAAAGAGAAGAATTACTAAACTTGAATATTATTTTCTTAAGAACCGTACGGAAAATTAATTTAGTGTTGTTGTAAAAGTCGCATTATATTATAGTTTAAAATGTATTAATTTTTTTTTTTTAAATTTGTAAAGACGCTTTTTTAAATTAATTAAAATATAGTCATTTTGCGCGTTTTGTTATTGTTTTGATGTAAAAATTCTAACTTTATATATCTTAAAAACAGAACAGTAAATGTCTGTAAAATTGTATCCCTACACGTAAAATAATGCATTTAATATGTAATTACAATTTTATAAGAATCTCTAGAAAATCGATTTTTGGATAAACCTCCTTAAGGACGTGTATCCACTCAAGCGGTTCTCATTTATCGGACCATGATATTTAATATTTTTTTTTAATTTATCTTCTTTTTATAATTTGCAATTTAGTTTCTAAATAGTTATTTATTTAAAGAAAGAGAAGAATTCCTAACCTTTAATAACATTTTCTTAACAACCGTACGGTGAATTAATTTAATATTGTTATAAAAGTTGCATTATACTACAGTTTAAAATATATTAATTTTTTTTTAAATTTTTAAAGCCTTTTTTTAAAATTAATTAAAATATAGTCATTTTGCGCGTTTTGTTGAAAAGTTATAAAAAAATTTAAATAATTTTTATTTGCAAACAATAAAACTAATTTTAAAGAACCCTTGATAGAATTAATTTTAAGTCAAAGCGTCAAAGTTCAAGTACTTTGGTTTTGAAAGTTGTTAAATTTACTGGCAGTTTAGAAACTTTATTATTAGCGATACTTAGCATGCCTAAACTAATTGTTTGACTCAAGCTGCGGTGCATGTACATTGTACATACTCTCAAGACTGCTAATCAATAATTTCTTGGGAAAAGGGGGCTGATAACTTTTGGGGTGTGAGACGTTTGTAATTTTCGTTGGGTGAACAAGTTAGGGAACCGTTGGCACACGGGGATCACTGCAAAAGACAAGGGCGTGGGAAAGATTCGTGATTTAAATCAATATTTTTATTTAACATCTCAGAGAACCTTCATCACCTTTGCTTCTCACAAATTTAATGACTGAAGACTGTTCAAGTTTCTCGTTAGTTTCAGCAAACTAGTTCAGACCTTCAAAATCTTGTTGAAATTAAGTCCACAGAATAAATAAAGTTATAACAATTTTTTTAAAAAAGTTGAATAAATAATTATTAAATAAATAGTGATTTATTTTTTGATTAGGTTATAGGTTATAAAAAATGACACTTAACGTTTTTAATTTCTCTAAATCTTAATTATTTACCTTTTGAATAATTTAATAGTGCTGATTCGTTCATTAAATGAATTAGTCTGTTGAATCTTAGTTAAAAACTAAGATAAGATTAGATAAGGTTAAACTCAACTAGTTAAATTTTAACTATTTTTTAGTTATGTTTGTACTAACAATTAGTCATTTTTTTTACTAATAATTAGTTATTTTTAACTAATTGCTGAAATAAAAACTGAGCCACGATTTTGACTAATTATTAGTTATTTTTAACTAATTCAGATTTAGAGGGTATTAAGTTTCTAATACTAAAAGAATTGGACCAAATATAATATTTAAGTTCAAATAATGCAAACTTAATGTACTTAAATAATAATAATAAAATAATAAAAATAATAATAAATAATAAAGTTATTGTCAAAATATTTCAAGAAACAAAAGAGAGTAAGTAATTATTTTGTTTTAAATTAAAGTATTTGGGGCATTCCATGTGACATTTTCATTAAAAATAAGGAAACATATATCTTTCTACTTTCATATTGATTAAAAATTATAGAGGTCATGAAGTTTTCTAATTTAACGTTTTCAAAAACAGAGCACTTTTGACACGCTTTTTTCTCTGTTATTATTAAAAAATAATAGTCTACATAAAATTTGTTCAGTTATTCCTAAATTTTTGAAAAATATATAGTAAAAAATAATGTATTTGCAACAAAAATATATAAAAAATTGAATTTAAAAGTGACATTTAATAAAATAAAGAGTAGGAAACTACTAATTTTAAAGTGGAATATTTACGAGAAGATTTATTGAAAATAGTACGTACCTATAATTATTTAAAATTCCGTTTAACTCAACTTATAATTAGTGGAGTTTATTTGGAACAATTGAAATTAGATAAATTTACATTAGTTTCAATTGGAAATGAATTAGACCTTAATTTTGATCAGTTGAAAATTGGATAAATTTACGTTTTGATTATAATTAAATGTTGGATAATTTTACACTTTGTTCAATTAGGAATTAAATAACAATTTCATTCATTAAAAATTGGTTAAATTTACATTTATATCGATTAGAAATTATAGTTAAATCTACATTTTTATCAACTGGGAATTTAGTAAATTTACTTTTGGTATAAATTTAAAATTCAATAATTTTATGTTTTAGTCAGTTTAGAAGTGAATACGGTTTTGTAAAATAGAAATTTGTTAAATTTACTTATTTATTGATTAGAAATTGGTTAATTTTACATTTGGTTAAATTAAAATTTGGTTAAATTTATTTACAATGGAATTGTAAGTTGGACAAATTTGAATTAAAGTACAATTTTAACTTGTTAAATTTAGAATTTAGTTATATTAAATTCGTTTAATTTATAAGCTTACAAGTGGACCTATTAAAATATATATAAATTTATATGTGAATCATTTACATAATGGTTAAATTTACATATAAATGATTCAAAAATTGGTTAAATTCACATTTGGATTAATTATGTTTTGAGTAAGTTTAGATAAGGATCAACTGAAAATTATTTAATCCTACATTTCAGTTAATTAAAAGTTAAATGAAGATTTTTACGTTTAAACAACTAACAATTAAATTAAGAATTTGTAAATTACAAATTAAAGAATTTTATAGGTTTGCATTTGGACCATTTTGGATTAGCGGAAATTCTGGAAATGGGTAAGATGACCATTGGATTGATTGGAAGTTAGATAAATTTACATTTCGATAATTTAAAAATCTGGTAAATTTACAATTGGAATTGCATAAATTTACATTTGGAACACTTTGAATCGATAAACTTTACATTATGTTTAATTGAATAATTATTAAATTCACAATAAAATTAATCAAAAACCGGATAATTTTTCCTTGTAATCAATTAAGTATTAATGGAAAATTGTGTTTATTAAAAGTCCGCGAATTGGATCCACAATTGGAAATTGTGTAAATACATTTGTATCTATTAAGAATTGGATAAATTTATATTTATGTCATTTGAAGAATCGTTTAGTTATCACATTCAGATCAACTTAAAATTTTTTAAATAATGTTTGATTAAATTTTAAATTGTACTTTACGTCAATTAACAACTGGTCAAATTTACATTTTGAAAATTGTGAATTGAATAAGTTTACATTTCTATCAATTGGCAATTTTGTAACTCGTTAAATTTTCATTTTGAAAATCAGTTAAATGATGATTGAATCAATTGGAAACTGGTTAAATCTACTTTCGGTTAAAATCCAAATTGGGTACATTTAAATCTGGATTAACTTAAAATTGACCACATTTGGATCAATTGTGGGTTGAATAAGTTTACATTTATATCAATTAGAAATTTTGTAAATTTTCCTTTGGTCATTATAAAATAAATAATCCTGCTTTTTGATCTATTGAATGTTAAATAAAAATTCTATTAATTGGTAATTTGGTAAACTTATATTTGGATCAATTGTAACTTGAATAATTGGTTAAATCGTAAATTAGATAAATTTACATTTGGATTAATTGGTAATTGGTTAAATTGACATTTGGTTGAATTGTAAATTGAACAAATTTAGATTAGGATCAATTACCAACTGGTCAAATTTACATTTTAGAAATCTTGCAATTCACGATTGGATCAATTGAAAATTGTATTAAATTTGTGGATAGTTTGTCAGTTAGTTAAATTTACATTTGTTCGAATAATTTGCAAATAGTGCTGCCCACGAGACCGAGACGAGACTCATCTAGGATAAAACGAGACAAGATCGATACAAAGTTTCTCGAGACCGAGACTCTCGACGAAGATTTAAAACAAAAAATAAAATATTATTACGAGAATTTATTTATTATTTTTAAGTTAAGTTATTAATTTCTATAAGTAATTTATGTAATTAATTAACAGACAAATATTTTTTAACAAAACATTTTTGTTATATTTTTATAAATAATTAATAATCGCGAAAAACTGCTGTTCGCCATTAGAAAGTCTAAGAAGAAAGTTATCTAAAGTATATTACTGTAAAGGGATGAAATATCTTGAAAAAAATTCGTGGTAGATATATGATACTTTAATTAGTTGAATGATAATGTATCATATAAGTTCAAAAATCAACCATGCCTTTCGTAGCAATGTAAAAAATTAAATAATTTGAAGAAATATTAAGGGATTTATCTTAAACTTGGTAACAAAATATTTCTAAAGTCGATGAAAATTAAGTATAATACTATCTTATTTTACGAGTTATTTTTATGAATATTATGTACTACAAGTAAAAAATAAAATTTAATAAAACTTGCACTCAATTTTCAACTTTTATTTAAAGCTATAGTTAACTTCTTATATTTTGTGTATCACTTTCTTTAACTTAATTCTAAATTACTCGCATTAAAGCAAGTAGATTGATCGAGACTGCGAGACCGAGACCGAGATGGAGGCCATATTTATCGAGACCGAGACCTGAAATTTTAATACTCAACGAGACCGAGACCGAGATCTGAAATTTTGATATTTAACGAGACCGAGACGAGACTGTATGAAATCTCGTTTCTTCTCGTCTCGTGGGCAGCACTATTTGCAAATTGTTTAAAGTTTGGATAGAGTACAGAAGTTGTGTAATTTTACTTGGATTAATTCAAAATTTGTCACATTTGGAACAATCGTGAATTGAATAAGTTTACATTTTTATCAATTGGAAATTTTGTATTTATCATTTGGCCAACTTGAAATTGAATAAACGCACCTTCTGATCAATTAAGTATTTTCTATTGAATAAAAATCCCGTTAATTACAAATTTCATAAATTTACATTTGAATCAATTGGTAATTAAGCAATTGTAAAAATTTAATTTAATTAAACAAAAGGACAAATAATAATTCAAACATTGACAGAAAATTGTTTATTATTTTTGCATTATGCATTCTCTGTTTATCCCTCCAGTTAAATAGCGCCAATCTGAAAATGGTTATTTAAAAATTATTAACAGCACAAGCTCAAAAGTAAATGGCAGCAGTAAATAATCCGGTAATTTTTCATTTTTGACGAAATTGAAGTACTTAGATGACTTGCAGTTTTGACGAACCATAAATCTCGTGCAAATGTATTTTAGATTCAGAGAGCGATTCTGTTGGAAGGAAATAGCCAGAAGATAGGCAGAGCCAGACACAGGAGTTCGAGGTTGAGAATTGCACCTACCTGGTCGATTCGCCAGGTCGTATACCTGATTCACCTGGCGATGAACAAAGCCTCGCAGAGGAAGCTGGGAGTGAGAAGCGAGAGCAGAACTGGCCCCTCGAAAATTTTTGAGTCTCAACATGCGGGAACAGGATTCCTTAGTTCCTTAGTATATAGGCTTTAGGAAGAACCAGCAATTTTCGAGGGCGCCGCCACACCGCTCGCTCGTCCACCTCTCTTCTGTCTCAGGATAATGGTCAAAATGCCTCGTTCAACTTTCGCATTTCGAATCCCCCGAACTGACGAAAATATTTTTGACAAATTAACAAAAACCTTTAGTGGAAAAAACAAGATAGGCCAGACACCAGTCTCAGTGGCGTAGACAATTAAAAAACTTCCCTAGCCTTCTACTTTCATTTTTTTTTTCAAACTCATGCAAAAAAAATTGTTGATAAGGGAGAGCAGAGTAAAATGAGTGGCGTAACTGAGGCTGCAACTGCCCTGGGGCAAAAAAGAAAATGGGGGCCCCAATTATATATAATAATTTACAAGTTTAATTAATTCATCCATTTATTCTGTCCACGCCTGATATTTGTCATTTGATATTTTTTTCTTTTAAAACTTTAAATCATATTTCTACTTTTTAAAATGTTCTCAAATTTTAAATTTAAAGCAATTTTAATTTCTTCAAATTTCAGTTAATGTGAACTTGCATTGAAAGTTCAATTCACGTTTCAAAAATACTAAATTTGAAGTGATTTCAAAATTTCTTCAATTTTTAATAATTATTTTCTATTATGATTTCAATTACTTGAAATACAATTTTGTACTATTTCTTATCATTCTTCAACTATTTTCTATAATCCTTAATTATTTTACATGTTTTTAAATTGATTCCCTAAATCTTAAATTACCCTTCCTATAATTTCAATTATTTTGTTTAGTTTTCCCAATTTTAATTATTTTTGCCTTGACATTAAACCAATTTAATTATTTATTCCTTAATTTTATATTTATATTTTATATTCCGATTTTTAATCATTAGGGGTCATCCATAAACAACGTAGTTTTTTAGGGGGAGGGGGGGGGTCAAGCTAGAGGCTACTCTAAGAGGAAAAAATGGCGCTAATGTATGAAATAGTGTGCTACATAAGTGGGGGAGGGGGGGGGGGGGGGGTAAAATTTCCAAAAATGTGGGATACGTGGTTTATGGAAGACCCCCCTAATATCTGCGATTTTTTAATCATTCTCTTTAATTAAAATTTTTAATTAATTTTGTAATTATTTTCCTTTTTTAAACATATATTCTACGATTTTTCCAATTATTTTTCTCAAATTTTATTTAATGTTTTTAATCTTTCATATTTAAACTATTTTCTTCATAAAGTTTAATTATTTTCGGCATATTCTGTTATTTTTTTTAACTCACTTAAATGTAATTTATTTTTTACAACTTATCATTGTTTTTAACGTATTTCAATGGTTTTCTTCAAGTTTCAAATAAAAATCTCATTTTTCAAATATTTTCTCTATCTTTTAATATTTTCATTATATTTCAATTAATTTCCTAAATTTTTCCTAAATTGTCTTCAACAAAATTTGTAGTCCTTCTAAAAATACATATTTTTTTATGTATACATGTTTTCGATATCTCTAATAGTTTTTAAGAAAATCGATGGTGAAGTTGCTCGAATCGTTTCAGAACTGCACCCTCTTTTAGAATTAAGTTTCTTGCAATTATCTCAATAAATAATTAAAATTTTGCAAATTGTTTTTAACAAAAGTTGTAGTCCTTCTAAGAATAGACATTTTTTCTTGTATGCATTTTTTTATATCTCTAATAGTTTTCAAGAAAATCGATGGTGAAGTTGCTCGAATCGTTTCAGAACTGCACCCTCTTTTAGAATTAAGTTTCTTGCAATTATCTCAATAAATAATTAAAATTTTGCAAATTGTTTTTAACAAAAGTTGTAGTCCTTCTAAGAATAGACATTTTTTCTTGTATGCATTTGTTTATATCTCTAATAGTTTTCAAGAAAATCGATGGTGAAGTTGTTCGAATCGTTTCAGAACTGCACCCTCTTTTAGAATTAAGTTTCTTGCAATTATCTCAATAAATAATTAAAATTTTGCAAATTGTTTTTAACAAAAGTTGTAGTCCTTCTAAGAATAGACATTTTTTCTTGTATGCATTTTTTTATATCTCTAATAGTTTTCAAGAAAATCGATGGTGAAGTTGCTCGAATCGTTTCAGAACTGCACCCTCTTTTAGAATTAAGTTTCTTGCAATTATCTCAATAAATAATTAAAATTTTGCAAATTGTTTTTAACAAAAGTTGTAGTCCTTCTAAAAATACACATTTTTACTTGTATGCATTTTTTTATATCCCTAATAGTTTTCGAGAAAATCGATGTTGAATTTTGATCGAATCGTTTCAGAAATTAACCTACTTTTAGAAATTTAAAAAATCAAAATTTTATAGTCTGTGTTCCTTTTTCGGAACCTTCTTTTTACAGGGGGGTATAAGGGGATCCTTTTTATACTTTTTGCATCAAAAAATATTTATTTTTAAAAGGTCTACAACTTTTATAAAAAATAATTTCCAAAATTTTTAAGATTTATTGAGATAACTGCACAAAAAACTGAATTTTTATGGGTTTTTTATGGTTTTTATTGTAAAAATGATTTAATCGACAATTTTCACTGTGATTTTCGTAATCTGCGCAACAAAATACGTAGGTACATCAAGTTTAAAATAAAATCGGGGGTACTTATTACTCGGAAGTGCACCCCAAAATTGGAAAGCTGATAAATAAATTTGTAAGGGTATTTTACGAAAATGCTTGTGTCAGATTTTAGATTTTAATAGTAACAATAACTATTCTAAATATTATTAAAATCCGTTGAACCGTTTTCGAGTTATCGTGTTGACTAAAAAGCATGACTTCTTGACACACAAACACACACATACTATTTTTTTAAATTTTCAAAAACAATCAGTTTTAAACTATTGAAATTGATGAGATTTGCTTTAAATTTTTTAACCTTAGTTTTTCTGGGTCTTCGATTTAGTATCTGAATTCAAATTTTCAAAATTTGAAATGGCGTCTTCAACATGGTGGACTAAATTTAATTTTCTACTAATTTGATTGAAACTGGTTACTGAGGGTTTTTTAACAAAATTTGCAGTATGAATAAGTTTCGGAATCTAGGTTTTTTAGGGTCGTTGTTAAAAAATCTGATATCAATTCGTAGAAATTAAAAATGGGAAATAAATATGGAAGATGATTTTTAAAATGATTTATATTTATGAATTTTTTTATCTGAAAGTTTCTGGAGTCGCGGATTACGAATATAAAGTCAACTTTTGGTAATTCAAAATGACGGTTCCAATATGTCGAACAAATTTATTTTTAATTTTGATTTACATAATTTTAGTTATCTAAAGTTTTTTTACATGGTTTGCTGATTACAAATCTGAGGTCAGTTTTTGAAAGTTCAAGATGGCGGTTTTAATATATAGCGATCGATTTTTTCAAAAAAAATTTATTGACATAAGTTTTGGTACCGAAAAGTCTGTTTGGTTGATGTTTGTGAATCTAAAGTCAATGTTTAGAAAATTTAAAATGGAGGATCCCATATGATGAACAAAGTAACAAAATATAAAAACTTGTAGAAAATTTTATTGATTTATATTTATTACGTTTTTAAAAGTTTTTTTTTTTAATGGAATATAAATAATGACAAATATAGTTAATTGATTAGATTATATTATTGACTATCGATATCAATTTTCTATGGTGCGTGTGTTCACGTTTTCCATAAATTATTATTGGTATTATAAACGTTAGTGAGGAGTAAACCTGCAGCTGTTACATTGAACAACAAAATACAAACGTGAGCTAGGGTGATCGACTGATCGTTATACATATAGGTACCTAAAAGCAAACATAAAGTAAACTTAATTGTTGGTGTTATTGATGAATATTTCAAAGCTGCAAAATTAATGTTCACCCGTATCAAATAGATATAAACATTTGAACCTTTCACACCTATAAGACGTGCATGTTTCTCCTATTATTTAACAGTTTTACACGAAAAATGTTTTAACAATAACTATAATTTCATATTTGAGAAAAAATAATAAAAAGCAACTTTTACTAAAATTCAAAACAAATGTACTATCTTTAAAATTGGTTTTCAAATAAAGAATGTTATAGAATTTTTTTTTTTTTTTTTTTTTTTTTTAAGAAACGAGAAGTATTAATTCTGTTGTTGCATTTGTAGACCTTAAGTTACACTTCAAAACAACAGACAAATAATTTTATTTATATAAAGTAAAGCTAGATTTGAATGGTCAATAACATGGTTAATAATGGGTTAATAAAATTAAAAAATGTTTATCCTTAAAAAAGTAATATTAATTTTGTTATACAAAGTTTAGCTCTTGAGATAATAAAACAAAACGTTCTATGGGAATGAGATACTGGAATATTTTGATTTCATTGATAGCAACTAAGTGAGCACTCTTTATAGATACGAGGAATTCATAAAAATGCAGATATTCTGCGTGAGGAAAGCTGAACAGGAGTGCGTATCTTGCTGATATGCAGGATTCGCATAAAACTCTACTAAATATTATTCATTGCCCATCTCACATTTGCATAGAAGCTACAAATGCAAGTATATACAAGAGGTAAATTAAATACGGGGAATAAAGTTCTCTGTCTTTCTCCCGAGAGAGAGAGAGAGAGAGTGTTACGCGTATTCAGTACTGCGATCTCTAAACTATAATATTAATACACTCACACACGTTTGAAAATTTACATGTGACATCCTACAATTTGCTGAAATCACTGCTGGGAACCTAGCCGATAACTTGGGTATTATATTTAATTATTAAGCATGCAAATTATTTGAGAGCCACTGTAATAAAGGTTTAAGTAATATAAATTGTTTATTAGAATAATAAATTGTGCATATTTCTCTATTAACAAACTTCATACGTCTAATTTGTTTGAAAAGGTTGAACCTTAAAGTTTTCAAGCCGTTTATATTATATGTGAGAATAATTCTCTTTTTTTTTGGCCTGAACGGCTTTTTTTAGAAATTATTTTTTATAAAAAACTAAAAAGTCAATAAAATTTTTTTTCATTATTATTTTATTGACGCGTTTCGATGTAATATATCACATCCTCATCAAAACTGTAAATCATAATATTTATAAGTCAATTAAGATACAATGTGACATTATAAAAGAAAGTTTTTTTTTACCGTTTAAATCGTCAATTTTTAAATTATCCAGTCATTTTCTGGTTTCCATTGAGAGTCAATTTTTTGAAAATCAAAAATTATTTTTTGGTAAAATGAAAAGTATGATAATTATAAATTAATCATAAATTAATTATAAAAAGTTTAAAGAGTTAGAAAGTGGATTATATTTATACGTCTAAGTAAGTTTTGAATCATTCAGAAAAGGTATTTATTTTTGGGTAAGAAAAAGTCAGGGGAGGTACCACTCCTTGTTTTGACGATCCCCTTAAAAAATGGCCATTTTTTAAAACTATTTTTACTCCTTTTCTACCGTAAATTTTATTTTTAACTGAAAACCTCTATTAGATATTGAAATCCTTGCTCTTAAGCTTTAAAATAAAAAAAAGAAATTTCAAATCGGACCAAAATGACGAAGTAACAGTATATTTTATACAAAAACTGAAGAAAAACTGTTTTTTAGCTTTAAAATGAAATTTTGGGGTGGCGGGGGATTTAATATATACCATTTTATTTAGTTTTTCATGGCTAACAACTTAGGCTCAGTAGCGTAACTGAGAAAGCAAGGGCCCTTAGGCAAAAAGAAAAATGGGACCCCAATTATATATTATTTTTTAAATAGATGTTTTTTCTTTCCTTTTAAAATGTTCTTAAATTTGAAATTTATAGCAATTTTAATTTCTTCAAATTTCAGTTAATGTGAACTTGCATTGAAAGTTCAATTAATCCACGTTTCAAAAATACTGAATTTGAAGTGATTTCAAAATTTCTTACATTTTTAATAATTTATTTCAATTATGATTGTAATCACTAAAAATACAATTTTGTACTATTTTTATCATTTTTTCGACTGTTGTCTACAATTCTTAATTATTTCAATTGTTTTTAAATTGTTTCCCTAAATCTTAAATTTACGTTCCTCAAATTTCAATTATTTCGTTTAGTTTCCTCAATCACTTTATCAATTTTAATTATTTTTGCATTGACAAACTAAATCAATTTAATTATTTATTCCTAAATTTTATATTATTCATCGCAAATTTAAATTAATTTTTTTAATTTACCATTATTTTTGTCATTTTGCAATCATTATTTTCAATTTTTAATCATTTTCATAATTTCTGAATTAATTTACTAAACTTTCAATTAATCCTATATATCTCAATTTTCAATTATTTTATTCATTTTTTTTTTTTTTTTTGATTTTGCCATTATTTTCTCCGCCTTTTAATATTTTCATTATTTTTCAATCAATTTCCCAAATTTTCAGTTATTATCTCAAATTTAGATTATTGTCTTCAATTTCCAATTTTTAAACAATTTTTTAATTATTTTCTTCCGCTTAAAATCAAATTCTGTAATTTTATATTATTTTCTCTGATTTTCAATTATTTTCATTCTTTTGGCAAAATTATCAAAATTTTTCTCATCAATTTTTGATTATTTCTGCGATTTTTTAATTAATTTCTAGAATTAGATTTTTTAAAGTAATTTTGTAATTATTTTCTTTTTTAAAACATATAAACTATGATTTTTTCAATTATTTCTCTCAAATTTAATTTATTGTTTTCAATATTTCATATTTAGTTTATGTTTAATATATTTCAATTATTTTGTTCAATTTTGAATTAATTTTATCATTTTTCAATTATTTGACTCGATTGTTATTTTCTAAAGTTTTTAAATATTTTCCTAACATTCGAATTATTTTCTTCAATTTTTAATTATGTTCATTTACTTTTATAATTTTCCAATTTTTTTTTATCAATTATCGTAAATTTCACTTATTTTTAGCTTTCTTCAATTCTTTTCTCAATTTTTCGTTATTCTCATTTTTTTAAATTGATTACCGTAAACTACGTGAGTTATCTTGTGTTACTTAAGTTACCTAAGTTACATAAGTTACCGTGAGTTACGTAAGTTACGTTAGTGAGAGTGTAAGAGAGAAGAGACGAGGTTTTTTCAGTTCTTTTAAATGGATTTTTTTATTATTTCCGTTTGTGTAGGAGAGAGAGAGAAATAAGGATTAAGATAAAGCCACGAAACCCTCAATTGTAGGTTTTTGTACAAAAATTGGACCCTCAATTTTTTGTGCTGTTTATTTTTATTTACAAAAAATTCGGTATTTATTTTAATTATTTTACTCAAATATCTCTTTTCTTTACAACTTATCATTGTTTGTATTATACTTTAATTATTTTCTTTACGTTTTCAATTGTAAAATCATTTTTCAATTATTTTTCAAAATTTATATCTTATAATTTTTTTTATTTCTTTTATAATTTCAAAAATTTTAAGCTACTTATCTGAGATTTCAATTATTTTAATCAATCTTCAATTATTTACATGATTTTTTATATTATTTTCTTCAATTTTTAATTACTTTCCTACTTTTTCGTAATTTTGAAACAGTTTTTAATTATTTCTGTTTAATTAAAAATTATTCTTTTCAAATTTAAATTATGTATACCTTGTTTAATTTGTTTTCTCTAATTTTTAATTATTTTTTTTTCTTTTCAATGAACTTATGAAAGTTTTAAGTATTTTTCTGAAATTTTCTCTAAATTTCCGTTATTTAACCCATAAACGCCCTAAAGGACACAAATTTTATCAAAATTTTAAGGCTATTTCTCGTAAATAAAATATTTTTTCAAATATTTAAAACAAACCATCTTTAACGTAAAATTTATTGCTCTTTCAGATTCTGTTATCAAAATTTGTTTATAACAAACATGTAAAAAGTTATTACCAATTATTTTAAAAAAACACGATTTTTTTCTCCAAAAAGATTTTTTAATCAATATTTTCATGTAGAACAAGAGAAAAGATTAAGTTAAAGCATCAAAATATCGTGTCTTCAAGTTTTCAGCTGTAAATATTCGCAAAAACATATACAAAAATACAAGATGGTGGCTCCAATATGGCGACTGAAATGACTCTTTTTTGTAAAATATTAGCCTAGTGTACCAAATCTTCAAAAATAGGCCGAATTTGATAAAACTTGGTACTTGTAGGTTTTTGGGATCTCTGAATAAGAATCTGAAGTCATTCTTCAAAAATTCAAAATAAGGATTCAAAATGGTAGTCAAAAATAAAAAATTTCAATTTAATTTCATGAAACTTTGTATATAGGGGTTTTTACGGCCATATTGGATCCGCCATTTTGAATTTTTAAAAATTGACTTCAGATTCGCAATCGGAGGCTCCAAAAACCCTTATATACCAAGTTTCATGAAATTAAATTGAAATTGTTTATTTTTGACCGCCATTTTGAATCCGCATTTTGAATTTTTAAAAAATGACTTTAGATTCGTTATCAGAGACCCCACAAACTCCTGTGTACTAAGTTTCGTGAAAATTGAATAAAAAATTGAATTTTCTTCCTCCATATTGGATCCGCCATTTTGGATATTTGAAAAATGACTTCAGATTCGTACTCAGGGACGCCAAAAACTTACTAGTACCAAGTTTTATCAACTTCGTCCTATTTTTGAAAATTTGTACACTAGGCTAATATTTTACAAGACAGAGTCACTTCAGTCGCCATATTGGATCCGCCATTTTGTATTTTCAGTATATGTTTTTGCGAATATTTACAACTGAAAACTTAGAGACACGATATTTTAATGCTTTAACTTAATCTCTTTTCTTGTTCCACATGAAAATACTGATTAAAAAATCTTTTTTGAGAAAAAAATCGTGTTTTTTTTTTAAATAATTCTTTTTAACTTTTTACTTGTTTGTTATAAATAAATTTTGATAACAGAATCTGAAAAAGCGATAAATTTTATGTTGATATGGTTTGTTTTAAATATTTGAAAAAATATTATATTTACAAGAAATAGCCTTAAAATTTTGATAAAATTTGTGTCCTCTTGGACGTTATTGGGTTAAAATATATTATGTAATTTTTTAAATTATTTTCTCAAATATTTTTTTTTTCAATTTCGAATTATTTTTCCTAATTTTTTATTATTCAATTGTTTTTAATTTATTTTTAAGGTTTTTAAGTAATTTTATAACATTTTAATTATTTTCTTTATTTTTAAAACATTTCTATGATGTTTTAAATAACTTTCTCAAATTTTTAATAGTTTTCACTTTTTTGTTAATTAATTTGCAAAATTTGCAATTATTATTATATTATTATTATTATTATTTTTCTCATTTTTTGTAACACAGTGTATAATAAGGTGCCTACTTTTTGCAATTTAGTCTTATTTGTTTATTTAGTATACTTATTATTATTATTATTATTACTATTATTATTATCATCGTTAGCAGTAGTAGTAGTAGCATAGTAATACTAATAAAGGTAGTAGTAGTAGTAGTAATAATAATAATAGTCTTTTAATTTTGTTGTTTTTTTGTAGTAGTTGCATTATTACTATTAATTTTGCATTACATTTTTCATTATACTGAATATTAAATGGTTTTATAGACAGAGCATGGATTTGAATGGTAATTATGAATATACATTTATATGAAAGCTTAAAAGAGTGCTTTCATATACATAATCCTTTTTGGTCACCCAATAGCACAATATCCCACAATCTCTTGTGAACAATTAAATGTCCCTATGCAAAACCCCAATACACACAAAGTTTCAATGTTGATTCTGTTCACGTTTAGGGTCGTGCACGCGTCAAATTATACCAGAAAAGCAACCTTAAAATAAATTTCAATACAATTTTTATAAGAGAGAGCAGGGTAAATTGGCATTCGTCATTATCTTCATCAATCAATCATCAATACAATCTGCGCATTGTTTAATTCTAGTGGAAAATAAAAACTACCAAACAGTATTAAACAATTGTGTCCCGATGAAGCAACTTTTCCACGATATTTCGAGTTGAAGACAGAAATATTGGGCAATTCGGGGGAACACGGTTTGATCATATTGTATGAGTCAAGCCAGAAGGGAGTAGCTAATATATCCTTTACACGTATATATATACTTTTACCTATATGTGTGTATAAAATATATATATATATGTAGGTTTTATACATATAACAGAGGCCAGACTGCACCCTCCCTGTCTGCCACGAGATCCCTTCCATCTTTCAAATCAATGAGGTCCAAAACCGCTTTTCATGTCATGAAAAGGCGAAATTATGAAAAATGATTCCAATAGATGTGACGTAAACAAATTAATAAAGCTCGTTACATACTGCACGATTGCATGAATTTTATCATTATATAAAATTAATATTCCGATAACACAGCTCGCACTGTTTTTTGCATCCGTTAAAGTCAGTTCACTCGGGAATAACTAGCTTCTAGAATAAAAGTCCCTTTTCAAGTTTTTATGCTTAATCGACTAAGGAAATTATGGAATCAATAGATGAATAATGCCGGGAAAAAAGTGACATACTTCTTTACAAAATGTTACAATAATCTGATAAGCTGTAACAAAGTTTTAATTGGTCTTTTTCAAAAAGGTTGTTTCACCTAGATTCTAGTTCGAAATGAAAAACAAATTATAAAAAGCTTCCAGTAATTTTTTAGTTTTGTAATAGCTTATTGAATATTTCTATATTCTTAGTAGTGTATTTTTATGATGTGAGCAAAAATTATTAGCATTAGAAAGTCCTGGATTTATTAGGGGTCGTTCATGTACCACGTGGACAATTTTTAATTACTTTTTGATCAACAAAAAAAGCGTCGTTACACACACACATTTCTGGACATTGGCTTGAGAATTAAAAATTTTTGCATTTCAGATGAAAATGAGTCATTTTAGTCTATTTTTGGAAAATCGAAAATCTTAACGATTACAAAGCTATTTCTAGGAGGAAGCAAAATCTATAAAATTCATTGAAAAATTAAAATTAGAGAAAATTATTAAAAATGATACAATTCAAAACTAAAGAAAATTACACTTTGAGAAAAATAAGTGATGAAAGTATAAAATATATTTAAAATTAAAAAACATAATTGAAAAATGATGAAGGCAATAGAAAATTGAAGTAAATAAGTAAAATTTGAAATAAATATTTAGAGAATTTAGAAAATTAATTGAAAATAAATTAAAATCTTTAAAATTTGGAGAAAATGATTGTAAAATAATTAAAATAATTATAAATTAAATTTAAGATAAATAATTTAAAACTAAAGAAAATAATTACAATTTTGAAAAAAATAAGTGATAATACTTCCCATATGAGAAACAAAAATCAAAAAGTTTAATTGAAATTTAAGAAAATAATTGGAAAATAGTAAAAACAATGGTAAATAAAGAAGAAAGTAATTGATATTTTAAGAATTAATTGAAATTAGTGAAAAAACAATTGGAAATTTAGAAAATTAATAAAAAAATAATTAAGAATTGGAGAAAATAATTGTAAAATAATAAAAATATTTAAAAATTAAATAAAATAATTGAGACTTCAGGTAAATAATTGAAATTTAAGAAAAATAAGTGATAATACTTCCTATATGAGAAAGTAAAATCAAAAAATGTAATTAAAATAAAAGAAAATAATTGAAATTTTGAAAAAAGTGATAAAATTACAAAATGAATTTGAAATTGAAGTAATTGAAATGTGAGACAAATAATTAAAAATTTAGCAAATTAATAAAAAATTGAAAAAGTATAATAGAAATTTGTAAGAAAAATAGTTGAAAAATTGTAAAAGCAATTAATAATTGAAAAATAGTAGACTAGTTTGGTAAATTAGTTAAAAAATAATTAATATATTAAAAAATTGAAGAAAATAATTTTAATTTTCTAAGTCTAAGAAACAATTAAAATTTCAGAAAAATGTATTTATAAAATTACAAAACATATTTAAAATCTAAGGAAATAATTAAAAAATAATATGAAAAATTTAACACTAATAAGAATTATCGAAATATGAAATAAATAATTGTAAATTAAGGTAACTGACTAAAAAATATTGAAAATTCTCACAAATTGGAGAAAAGAATTGCAAATTGATGAAAATAATTTGAAATAAAAAAAAATATATAACTGAAATTTGTGAAAAATAATTGAAAAATTAAAAAAATAATAGAAAACTGATTTTACAAATTGAGCATTGATAAAAATTATTGAAATTTGAGATAAATAATTGAAAACTTTAGGAAATTAAAAAAAAATATTGAATATAATTGACATTTTGAGAAAACAATTGCAAAATAGTAAAGATATTTAAAAATTGAAAAAAAAAATTAAAAATTGAGGTTAATAATTGAAAATTGAAGAAAAAAATTATAATTTAAGAAAAATAAATGATATTACTTCCTTTATGAAAAAGCTAAATCAAAAAATTAAATTAAAATTAAAGCAAATAATTCAAAAATGGTAAAAACAATTAAGCATTGAAGAAAGTAATTAATATTTAAAGAATTAATTGGAATTTGAGATAAATAATTGGAAATTTGGAAAATTTACTAAAAAATTATTTAAATTTGTGAAAACAATTGCAAAACTATGAAAATATTTAAAAATTGAAAAAAATAATTAAAATCTAAGGCGGTAAATAATTGAAAATTGAAGAAAAGAATTGAAATTTTGAAAAAAGTGATAAAATCACCAAATTAATTTGAAATTGAAGAAAGTAATTGAAATATGAGAAAAATAATTTAAAATTTAGGAAATTAATAAAAAATTAAAAAAGTAATAGAAATTTTAAGAAAATTAGTTGAAAAATGATAAAAGCAATTAAAAATTGTAGAAAATATTTGAAATTTAAAGTATTAATTAAAAGTGGGGTAAAATAGTAGGCAGAATAATAATAATATTTGAAAGTAGAAGAAAATAAATAAAATTTATAAAAATAATAATTGAAAATTTCTTAAATTAGTTGAAAAATACTAGAAATGTTTAGGAAATTAGTTAAAAAATAATTTAAATATTAAGGACGCTTATACCCTCAAGCGGTTCTCTTTCTATCGGACCATGATAGTGAATATTTTTTTAATTTTATTTCTTCTTATAATTTGGTTTCTAAATAGTATTCTGTAGTTAAAATTATTACACAAACAAATTTTAATGAAAAAAAAATTCCGTTGTAAAATATCAAGCTATTTAAATTTTTTCTTCCTGATTATTTAAAAAAAAGTGAAGAATTACTACCCTTAAATAGTATTTTCTTAACAACGGTACGGTAAATTAATTAAATATTGTTGTAAAAGTTGTATTATATTACAATTTAAAATATATTGGTTTTTTTAAAAAAATTGTAGAATTGTGTCTTTTTAATTAATTAAAATATAAACATTTTGCGCGTTTTGTTACTGTTTTCATGTAAAAGTCCCAACTTTATAAATTTATATCTTAAAAACAGAACGGTAAAATTTAATAAAATTGTAACAGTACATGTTAAGTAATACATTTAATATGTCATTAAAATTTTATAAGAATCTGTAGAAATTGGTTTTTTGGATCAAGGTCCTTAAAAAATTGAAGAAAATAATTTTAAAATGTTAAAAGTAATTGAAAGTCTAACAAATAATTTAAATTTCTGAAAAATGTATTTATAAAATTACCAAATATATTTAAAGTGTAAGAAAATAATTAAAAAATAATATAAAAAATTAAACATTGATAAAAATTAATTAAATATGAGATAAATAATAGTAAATTAAGGTAATTGCCTAAAAAATATTGAAAATTCTCACAAATTGGAGAAAAGAATAATTGTAAATTGATGAAAATAATTTAAAATAAAAAATATAACTTCAATTTGTGAAAAATAATTTTAAAAATTGAGCATTGATAAAAAGTATTGATATTTGCGATAAAATTGAAAAATTTAGAAAAAAAAGTATTAAATATAATTTCAAATTTGAGAGAAAACAATTGCAAAACGAAGAAAATATTTAAAAATTGAAAGAAATAATTAAAATTTGAGGTAAATAATTGAAAGTTGAAGCGTTCTTGAGATATTCTGTCTAATAAACAGTGTCGCGAAACTTGAAAGTCAGTTAAACAACATTTTAAGGGATAAAATTAAATTTTAACTTGGTCCACGCCGACATTTGTTTTTTTTTAAAGCCTCAAATTATTAAGAGTATTAAGACTATGATTCGTATAAAAAGGTCGTATAAAATAATTGTAGGAAACGAATATAAAAATAGGATATTAATACAAAATACACGTTCATCACAATTTGGTGGTTTTCTTCTTTTGATATTTCAATATGAAATGCCCCGGAAACAAATGAATGATTAAACCGAATAAAAGGAATGGAGATTAAAAATAAAGAAGTTAATCCGACGGTTTTATTCTTCCAATAGAAATAAATACAATGTCCGCTTTATTGGTTGGCCTTTTATTCATCGGGGTTTGCTAACGTTTATCTTGAAAAACCTGAGGCTAAATTCTTCACAGGGTGCCGAAGCGGCTGCTGAGAGATGAATCAACGCCAGCTGATGATACAAAGCCGGATTTTAAAATTTTCCTTGGTAGACGAAGCCTATCCATCTCCGAATCTCTTTTGCAGAGAAGCCATGGTACGAAGGTTCTATGAAACCTGAGAGTCCATAGATATCCGCCTATCTGTCTCGCTGCAGGCCTCACTCTCTCAAATCAATATTTACGCACAAGGTGCATAGTACAGGATATAGGAATAGGTACATTGGTACATTGATACACAGTTACCACACGCATCCGACATCTCGGTACTGAATGGTATACCGTCACCTTAATCAGCAATCCTCGTAACTCTACTTTTGGTCAGAAATGACTTATTAATGTAATTCATAACATTTTCAATATAAATAAATACATATTTTAAAAGACATAATTATTATCAGCAAGCAAAAAGTTTTGTTTATTCAACTAAGAAAACTTCGTTCATGCAACTAAAAATTCGAGTTTATTTAGGTGATTTTTAAGCGTCAAACCCATAAAAATTGCGTTTTTTTACAATTATCTCAATAAATATTGAAAATTTTATAAAATTATTTTTACAAAAGTTGTAGGCCTTTTTAAAATACACATTTTTTGTTGTATGCATTTTTTTGATATCTCTAATAGTTTTCGAGAAAATCGATATTGAAGTTGCTCATGCAGCGCGTAACCGCCGAGCGGCGAAGACAAGGCAGGATTGGCATGCTCTTTTTTTTGTAAAAGTCACTGTTGCCCATGTATCATTTGGTAAAAAACCACTGTAAGTGACAAAAGAACCCCCCGTAAAAATAGAAAGTTCGGAAAAGAAGAATCAGGCTTTAAAATTTTTATTATTAAAATTGCTAAAAGAGGGTGCGTTTTTGAACTAATTAGAGCAACTTCACCTTCGATTATCTAAAAAACTATTAGAGATATCAAGAAATGCATAAAAGAAAAAATGTTTATTTTTAGAAGGACTACAACTTTTGTTGAATACAATTTGCAAAATTTTCAATAATTATTAAGTTAATTGCAAGAAACTTAATTCTAAAAGGGGGTGCACTTCTGAAACGATTAGAGCAACTTCACCATCGATTTTCTGGAAAACTATTAGAGATATTAAAAAACATATCCTACATAAAATATGTATTTTTAGAAGGACTACAACTTTTGTTAAAATCAATTTGCAAAATTTTCAATATTTATTGAGATTATTGCAAGAAACTTAATTCTAAAAGGGGGTGCCGTTCTGAAACGATTAGAGCAACTTCACCATCGATTTTCTGGAAAACTATTAGAGATATTGAAAAACATATCCTACATAAAATATGTATTTTTAGAAGGACTACAACTTTTGTTAAAATCAATTTGCAAAATTTTCAATATTTATTGAGATTATTGCAAGAAACTTAATTCTAAAAGGGGGTGCACTTCTGAAACGATTAGAGCAACTTCACCATCGATTTTCTGGAAAACTATTAGAGATATTAAAAAACATATCCTACATAAAATATGTATTTTTAGAAGGACTACAACTTTTGTTAAAATCAATTTGCAAAATTTTCAATATTTATTGAGATTATTGCAAGAAACTTAATTCTAAAAGGGGGTGCAGTTCTGAAACGATTAGAGCAATTTCACCGTCGATTTTCTGGAAAACTATTAGAGATATCAAAAAACATATCCTACATGAAATATGTATTTTTAGAAGGACTACAACTTTTGTTAAAATCAATTTGCAAAATTTTCAATATTTATTGAGATTATTGCAAGAAACTTTATTCTAAAAGTTTATTCGAGCAACTTCACTACCGATTTTCTCGAAGACTATTAGAGATATAAAAAATCCATACAACAAAAATTGTGTATTTTTAGAAGGCCTACAACTTTTGTACAGAACAGTTTTCAAAATTTTTAATCTTTATTGAGATAATTGCAATAAACTTCATTTTTAAGGGCATGTCTAACATTGTTGATTAAACAATACACGGAAAAAAATAATTTTTCGAATTTTAAGTAACTTTTTTGTACCCTTGGATAAAGCCATTTACAAAACCCAGTTTTGAGTGATATGCAGAACAGCTTTCTAAAATGTTTTAAACTTTGAGCACAAGTTACGGTGCTCAAGTATAGTAACTGCAAATAATTTTGCACTTTGTGCTGAAATTTTAGGATATTTTACAAAACTGTTCTGCACATCACCCGAAGCTCAGTTTTGCAAATACCTTTATCCAAGGGTACAAAAAAGTTTTGTATAATTGAGGCAGTTGGTGCAGAAACCGCCCAAGTCCATTTTTTTCGAAAATCACTTTATTATGGGAAATTTATCTTTAAATGAAGCTCTACGATCTAGTAAAATATTACATATGTTACTAAACTCTAAACCCTTTAAAATAAATAAACAAATTTTCGTTTCGTGCAGAAACAGCACAAGTCCATGATTCCAAGCTGCGCACAAAGATGCGCAATGAATGAAATAAAATTTATTTGTGATATTTTTAAAGTGTTTTAGACGTTGTTAAATAATTTATATTAAACAATTTACATTATAAATAAAATGCACTGAAAGCGAGGCAGAAAACAATAATAGTGAATTATGTGATAATTGTTAAGAAAATGTTGAAAAGTGATTTTTAAAAAATGTTTATTATTTATAAAATGGTAATAAAAATTATCCAAATTAAAAATTTTTAATAAATGTTACTAAAAATTTACTAAAACTGTGATACTTCACTTGATTCAATACATTTTCTGTGTTTTCCATTTCATTTTGTGCAGAAACCGCACAAGTCCAAAAGTTAACTTATTTTTTTTTATATCCTATATTAATTAAAATATAAATCAATCATATTGAATTTTTAAACTTATAGGTTAGTACAAAATAATACAAAACGCAGAATTAAAAAAAATTCTCACATTTACAAGAAAAACAGTTTTTATTAATTCCTGAACAATTACGATTTATGGACTTGTGCGGTTTCTGCACCAACTTCCTCAATTCGAGAAACTATTTTTTTTCGTGTAGAGCTCTAACTTATCCCTCATATTTACACTACCTGACAAAATTTTGGGACCACTTACAAATTCAATTTTATTCGTTTGTAAAATCGCTTGTAAATCTAAAAATAAGATAATGAAAATAAATTATAAACAAAATTTAAGTTTTCATCTAAGTATTAATTTTTACCTATTTAAACTAAAGTTATGGGTATAATATTCTCTATGATCAATAAAATAAATAGAAAATAAAATTCTGGGTAAAAGCCTTTATTAATCTACAATCCTATTCTGACTTGGGCCATTTTTCGATTTCTCAATTTTTCGTACAGTACTAGGTTATTTCTACAAATGCACCCAGACTGCAGATTCTTGAGAAAAAGGTATTGCTTTACTCTTACAACTTTAATCTTTACTAAATTCTGCTGGGTTGTATAATAATTACTCCAGTAAACAGAACTTTAATAAATTACTTTATTAGGGGAGAGTCGGGTAGCCACGGCCAAGGGGTAGCCACGGCCACACTTATTATTTATAAAACTACATTACTTAAAAATATTTACATTAAAGTTTTTGTTTGTGAATAGATTCATGATATAAATTCCAAAATATATGTTTAATTGATCAATTTATATCAGAAATATGCAAGAATGAAAATTTCGGCAGTAAAATGAGTGTCATCTTATAAAATATAGACGAACTTAATTATCAAATACTTTTATGTTTTCTAAGCATTTGAATTAAATATTTTACTGTTTCATAAAGCTGAACTATCACTTTATATATAATTACAATTTACTTATTTAATTTTCTAATAATTTGGGTATAAATTAACTTTTTCTAAAGGATAACTTGTCGTCCAGCGCCGGCCACTTTAAATACGGGTATCTCCGGCCAATATTTCTATGCAATCTTCATTTGTTTTTCATTTATTTTGAAATGTAAATAATTCAACTAACCAATTTTGACATATTGTCTAATTTTCGGATTCTCACAATATAGGTAAGTTTCTTTTATTTTATTGCAAATATGAAAACATTTATATTATTTTTATAGTGTAATATAGTTTTGTATAATTTATATTAAGGTTTTAATTGATTTTTAGTTGTGGCCGGAGGTACCCGACACTCTTTTGAAATAACCAACATTACACTATATTTTAATTTCCTTATATTTCAAATATTAAGCGTTTCTTTTATGAATAATTAAATTCTAAGTGTAGATTAAGAACTCAAAACTATATTAACAAATCAAAACATACATTTTTTTGCATATTTTAGAAATAATAACTGAAATTCCTTAAGGGGCGGGGCTGCCCGACTTTCCCCTAAATATTTTAACAAATTAAAATATTTAATATAATCAACGTTACAAATGATGGGCAATACTTAAATATATATTTATTTCTTTAGTTGTGATTTTAATAAATTGTAATTTTATTATTTTAATATTAAATAACAATAGTAAAGAAAATCCACAAATAAAATAGAATTTATATTATAAAAATTTATTATTTATTGTAATTTGAATAACCTTACATTGATTTTAAAAGAGTCAATTAAATGTTATTGATAATTTATAAAGTTTAGAACATTGCTAAGAAGTTATTTCGTTTTAAGTTGAAACGATGTAACATTCAACAATCTTCTAATGTTGTATATTTTGTGCGTCTCACCTCTAGTGGGCTTTCAAAAGAAGAGATCGAAAACTGCCAAAATTCGTACTTTTATATTCTCTGCAATATTTGAATTAGAAAATACATTGGTATACGAAGTTAAAAAAATTAAGGGTACCCTTTATTCGGAGCTTTATCCAATCGTGAAATGTACAAGAAATACTCGTGCATTTCAACACTCCCACAGTATCTAAATTTGCCTCAACTTTGTCAACCTTTCCTCAAGTATCATCAACTTTCAGAAAGTTTACTGCAAGTTTATAAACTTGAGGAAAGATTGGCAAAGTTAAGGCAAGTTTAGGAGCTATGGGGTCAGTTTTCTTACTCAAGATTGCCTCAAATGGATTTTCAAGGTTCAAGATGACGATATTGCGCTTGTCCAATCTACTTAATAAACAATATGAAAATGTGTCTCTCTTGTGAGAAAGGTGGCGGGCAACATAGGCGTAGACACGTCGTACAGAAACACACGCACCTTGGCGCGTGGCACACTCTACCTGTTTGGCAACACATGTAAGCTTTATGTGGCACACGTACGTACCTCGCATTCTTATGTACGATTACCAGCGCCTTCTTGCAGAACTGGTACCATTAAAGGTGCATTACGCTGGCGTCTGCCGAGTCGGTACGTTAAATGAAGGGCGAAACATCTTCTCGGCAGCCAGGTGGCACAGGCCCCATTAACCCACGTAGAATTCTGGCATTTGTGAAGGTAGACGCGTGCACAGTACACATGATGGTAGACTGTGGAGTAAGTCCCAAACACCAACAGAGTTAACAGCAACAACAACAACATCGACAAGCAACCAATACGTCCCAGGTGGGAGGCAGCTGCTAGGCGGACCGACTGTCCGGAACACCTGCCCTGCCCTCCTCGTTTTCTTCCTTCTTACCTTGCTTTCGGACCCGCTTCGTCAACGGGGATCCAACACCGAATTCCTCTGCCAAGGACCCAGTCTCTCATGTAAATGTACTTGCCTCTCGAGGACATTCTACAATCTACTATCCGAATTGAATTTTTTATTTATTGTCAAGAAACATCCAATTTTTTTCGGTCAAACGATCATTCAATCAATAAATTGCGAGTCATAAACAATTATTAACAATTAAATTACAATTATAATGCTAAATAACTTACAAATCAATCAACTTTTTGAAACATCAACGTAGTATCTTCAAATCAATGACTTAGTTTGCATAAAACAAAAACGCTTTTCAATAAAAAACAAAAAAACTTGTAAACAACATGTCACATAAAATGGAAAACATCTCAAACGATGCCTTTTTAACGAAAAAAGATTTAACAAAATCCGGTCAATAAACATTGTCAATGCAGGGACGTAACTACAAATGTTGAGGCCTCCCCGCAAATTTTTTCAGGAGGCCCCCTCCCCCCCATATTTTTTTTTAAAAGTGTATAAATAATATCGGTCAATATTTTCTATTTTTAATTAATTTAAAAAAAAAAAATTTGCATTAGGGTTATTGGGCTCGAGGCCCCCCCGCAATGCGGGGTTTCGCTGTATGGTAGTTACGTCCCTGTGTCAATGACGTAATCAAAACCATAGAATAACAAATACAGACTAGAAGGGAAAACGCATGACCGACAATAGGAAGGTGGGTTCACAACCACATGTAAATTCTCATTAAAGCTCAAATCACATATGGGGCAAAATTTCTGAACTGTCCAGGTCAAAAAATAAAATTTATTCAAACTTTGCTAAAGTGTTTCCATTGTTAGTGGAAGTGTATATACCAAATATTTTCAAATTCCATGAAATAGTTTTTGAGTTATACAGTTTTAAAATTTTGAATTTTTTTAAAATGTAGCTTTTTAAATTTATTATATTTCTAAGTAAATTGCATAAAAGTTAACATATATATAGTGATTTTTAAAGCTTTTTTTACAGGCTACTCGATGGTGACAAAAGTTTTTACGTAAAAAAATTATTTGACCTTGAAATTCAAGTTTAAAGTGTTAATTTGATTGTATCGCGAAATCGGATTTTTCAAAAAAATTTTAACCTATCTCAATGGAAAGCTTGACTTTTTTCCTATAAGATATGTAAAAATTAGAGTGGAACTCTTATTAGTTTTGTCAAAAATACATCTCAAATACCCGCGCGCGCTAGAGAAACAATGGTTACTCGCGCTATTCGAGCGCGCGCGGGTGTTTGAGATGTATTTTTGACAAAATTATTTAGAGTTCCACTCTAATTTTTACATATCTTATAGGAAAAAAGTCAAGCTTTCCATTGAGATAGGTTAAAATTTTTTTGAAAAATCCGATTTCGCGATACAATCAAATTAACACTTTAAACTTGAATTTCAAGGTCAAATAATTTTTTTACCTAAAAACTTTTGTCACCATCGAGTAGCCTGTAAAAAAAGCTTTAAAAATCACTATATATATGTTAACTTTTATGCAATCTACTTAGAAATATAATAAATTTAAAAAAGCTACATTTTAAAAAAATTCAAAATTTTAAAACTGTGTAACTCAAAAACTATTTCATGGAATTTGAAAATATTTGGTATTTACACTTCCACTAACAATGGAAACACTTTAGCAAAGTTTGAATAAATTTTATTTTTTGACCTGGACAGTTCAGGAATTTTGCCCCATATGAGAGCACTTTAAACCAACAATTAACGTTAATGAAATTAAAAATTATTTTAAAACTAGCGAAATAAAACGCGCGCCAGCGCGCGATTAATTTTTCATGCATTTTAGAAATTATATAATATTTTAGAATTAAAAAGAATTGCAAAAAATAATTTTACAAAATAATTGCAAATTAATTGAAAAAAAACTAAATCAATTAAAAATGGGGAAAATTTATTTAAACAATCTTTAAAATGTTTTAAACATAAATTAACATAATTTAAAATTGAAACTGAACAAGTTTTAATTAAAGAGATATAAATAAAAACTTTTTGGCAATTATGAAAAAGAACGAGAAAAAGAACGAAAGTATTTGAAAATTGAAGAAAATAATATAAAAAATAATATAAATAAATAATAATTGAAAAGTCAGATATATAGTTAAGAATTTTTGAAAATATGAAACAAATGTAAAGAATTAAAAATCGAAGGAAATAAATTTTGGAAAATAATTGAAAAATGTTTTTAAATTTTATAACTTGCCGAAAATAATTAAAATATGATACAAACAATGATAAGTTGTAAAAAATAAATTACATTTAAGTGTAATACTTGAAAAAACTACAGAATTTTTTTTTTTAATAAAGAAAAAATAATTATAATTTGAAAAAATACATGAAGAGCTTAGAAATCAATTGAAAAAAAAGAAAATAAATAAAAATTGGAGAAAAGAATTGAAGAAATAAGCTAAAAGTAATTGAAATTTACGATAATTAATAAAACAAATTTTAAAATTTTGAAAACAAATGAAAATAATTAAAAATTGAAGAAAACCATTGAAATTTTAGAAAAGTTCTTAAAAATCTTAGAAAATAATTTTAGAAAATGAGAATAACTAAAAATTGGAGACAAGACTGAAAGAATATTAAAAATAATTGAAATTTACGATAACTAATAACATTTTTTGGAAATTATGAAAAACAAAGAAAAATAATTAGAAATTGAAGTAAATAATAGAAATTTGAGAAAAATACTAAAAAAAATGTAGTTGCTGATTACGAATCTAATATCCAAATTTTAAAATTCAAAATTTCGGATACAACATGGCGAACAAAAAATCTGTAATTTTATCCAAATCCCAGACACTTACACATTTTTCGTCCGCCATTTTGAATTTTAAAATTCGGATATTAGATTGGTTATCGGCGACCCCAAAAACGTATATTAATATAGCATTTTCTCTAAATCCGAGAAAATTTCACATTTTTCGTGCGCCATTTTGAATTTTGAAATCGACTTTAATTGAAATAAAGTGGTCTAACCCTAAAGTCTGTTAGAATTGAGGAAAATCGAGGAATACTAATGAATTATCGTTTTTAAGAACGGAAGAAATTAAAATAATGACACATGTTATTATGGGGGTCAGAAGTTAATACATAATCTGTCATTTTGGAAAGTTAAAATTCTACACGAAAAACATTAATGTGATACATTTTCATTTCTTATTTTTCAACGGGACAATCTTTGGCAAACATTTTATTAAAATTTAAAAAAAAATTTTAATTTTAAACCCGAATTTGATAATTATTTTTAAACTCATTTAGAACTAGGTATTTGAATTTTTTTAAAAAATAACAACCTTTTTGAAGAAAATAAAATCAATATCTTGCATATTACAAAAAGCTATGAAAGGAAAGAAAGTGGCGAAAAATTTGGAAATTTCTCAAAAGTAAGCGAGCAAGATTAATCAAAATTGATCGAGTGTTGACGAGAAGTAACGATGCCCTTGAGAAGTATTATAATTTGATTTATTCGAGTATCTTCCACATTTTGTCCCGCGAGACAAATTATGATACTTTTTGACTCGATGGACTATTTTCGAACCTATGAAACCTAAGTATAAACGATTTTAAAAAAATCAAAACTGACTTATCAACATAGAAGAGTTTTTATTATAAATACACGGAAATAAATAATTCGCGAAATATTTGGCGATATCGTATTTGGTTTCGGAGCAAGACAGAAAATTCAGTAGTATTTCAAATCCACCTACCTATTATATATTTTAAGTAGGAAGCAGTTCTTGAACAATTTGTTAAAGACTAGATTGAGAATAAAATTTATATTACATTTACCTATAAATTATAAATGACAATTTTTATTTTTAAGCCGATAAAATTTTATTTCAAAATTTAATCCAAAAAATGAAATTAATTCGAAACACTATTCACTAGAATAGTTATAATTTTAAATACCTCAATTTTTTCTACAACAGGAACTAAAGTGATTGACATGACGTCTTATTTTCAACATCTGCGGCTAGGAATTTAAACTTGAAATAACTGTTCTAAGAGTTGCCCTCACAGATGGTCATATTGGCCCTTACTAATTAATTAATTCGACCGACAAAAACTACCATAAAATGGAAAAAACACTATTACAGTTCGAAGTCGTTTTTTCCTACGCTATAAAAACTAATTTCATAAAAAAATGAAACTCATAATAAATTGGATACAAAATAGAATATGTAATTTTCAAGTACATAAAATAAATAATAAAATATTTTTTAACAGTAATTTAATTAAAAAAAGCATTAATAAATTGGAAATTTGCCATTATATTAAATACAAAAAGTAATTAATGAAAGTAAATGAAAATTAATTAAGTAAATCTGAAACATTAAAATTTTAACCAATTTAATTAGTAGGGCAATATTTGACTAAATGAATTAGCAGTTTATTGTATTTTAATTAATTGAAATCATAGTTATTTCAAAATAACTATAACTCAATTAGTAAGACAATGACTGTTAATTTCTTTTTTGTACATAAAATTATATTCTTACTTTATATTTATATATAATAAATAATATTACTTTTACAGAATTCTTATATATTATTTGTTCAATTAAAATGTAAATATCTTCTTAAGGTGGAATCTTCTCACTGAGAGTTATCAATTCAATTAGTAGCTTTTAAGTAATTAAGGGTAAACGAGTTCTCTCTTTTTCACAATCATTATAATAATTATAATTATTTATAATCATTAGTATAATTTTATTATACTACTTTATTATTACTACTAGTATAATATAGTTAGTACGAAATTACAAATTAAAGTACAGTCAAATTGATTTTAAGGTTATGTTAAGCCACAAGATTTTTTATTATTTTGCGAGTTATTTTGATTAGTCAAATTTTTCTACTGAATTAGTACAGTTTACTAATATTATTTATTAGTAATTTTTCACTAATTCAGATTTAGAGAATACAGTAAAACCCACTTATATCGGATTGCTGCTTCCATAAGATATTTTTGCCGGTCCCTTGAATTTATATATCATGTATTTTTACCTAGATAAATCGGATTTTTGCTTATATTGGAAAATGTTCGCAGTCCCTTCTTGGAATTCGTTATATGTGAGTTTTACTGTATTTAAATTATTATAAAAACAAACATAATACATATTTATAAATAATAATAGTAATGCTGAATTAAAAATTTACCGAGATATAAATAAAATCCCAATTAAATAATATTTTTCAACAGAGAAGGAAATTTTATAAAATATAGCAATTAAACTTTTAACCATCACTTTCATTTGTAATAAAATCAAAAAACTTTTAAATACATTTCCATATGTTTTCCGTCTTTTACGACAGTTATTATTATATTATTTGTCGTTTTTGTTTTTTAGTTTTTGCAATAAAGACAAAAGAACGGAAATAAAATACATCTGAGGTATAAAAGAAAATAATAAACGTTTTGCCATATGTTCCTGTATTGAGAGTTTATTCTCTCATGCAATACTCGTCCTGTTTCTTAAAAATATACCTGTAATTCGTTGGCATACTTATCGTCCTTTTGAAACTGTGTTCACATAAGACAGCAGTCTCTATATTCCTGGGATGCATGCGGGTGCAATGACAGGTGCATAACTTTTTCTTGCTCCTTTAGTTCTCCTCTACGTCATTACTATTATTAGCACATCGATGTCATAGTCTAGCACGTGGTCCATGATATACACGTAAAGGCTTTTCTTGAAATTAACTTATCCTTCTTTAATCAAGAAATGCACGAGAATTTTAAGATTCTAGATAAACATGGAAAAAAGACTGTCTCGACTCGACGTATTTTAAATTACTACCTCATCTCTGAATATCCTATTAAAGTAGACACATTGTTTAAATTATTCAATTAATAAGCTAAATTAACTGATACTTGTGTAAACTTATACTAATTTGTTTTTAATAAAAGATTTTAAATTTAGTTTTTACTGTCAAATGAAGGAAGTATCCAATGAATAAATATACTTTCTTACTCAGCGCTTTATTAACCACTTCACAGTGCAGTAGAAATGAAGTTTTCGTGCAAAAAATATGTAGACATTTTTCTTTTTTAATAAATAACTATATTTTTGAATTGTGTGTTTTTAGGGACGCTGGATCTAAATTTATACACGGTAAAAAATTTATGAACGTGGATACAAAAAATTATTAATATAAGTAAATTAAGAAATTCAACTCACTCGATTGCTTAAATCGTTTATTCAGTTTAAATCAATGTTTAATTTGAAATATGCATATTCGTATTTTTACTTCCTTAACTAAATTGAATATTGTTTATGATAAATACAGGTTTATTATCTTTAAAGTACAAATGGACAACTTATAAAAAAGCAATACTCATTCATGAAATAGTTATAATATTTTTCGGTATATATAAATCAAATACCTAAAACAGTGATATTGAATATCAGTGCGTAGGTATTCACTTTTCACTTACTTCACAAATAACAGAATAAGCTATAAGGCGATATATCCAATTTTCTAATATAAAAACATTTAATCCTGCTATTTATATGTTAATATATTTCCACTATTGTGGTTACAATAATTTTTGTCCATCCAATGTTTTGATAATATTGTCACGTGGTTTAGTCGGTTTAGTCTATAGCAGACAGTCGCGAGGGAGCAGTATATTAATTTCTAAATTTCTTTTTATTTATACAAGTCTATTAAGATTTAACTTATTTTCTTACTTATTTTATTGTTGGTACATTTTCAGAGGAAAAATGTGTGTTGCATTTGTAAAATCTATTTGAATTAAATGGAATTAGAGGAAATACATAACCTCTGTTAAATCGATAATTTTTCTTGAATTTTGAAAATATACTTTATAACTTTCGATTTGAGGGTTGTTGTTGCTCCTAAAAACTATAAATTAATTAATCCAGCATATAGGTAAGCAAGAATCTTTCTCTACTTTCCAAAAAAAAACCTTAATTCGTTATCATGAGTGCAAAAAAGGTTCCGAATTTTCGGATGGTATAATAAGTACATCTGACGAAAATACATATATTTGTTCAAGTTATAAAAGTATTACAATATTTATGATAGAGCTCATACTTTATTTAAGAAGGCCAGTTGTTAAAAGTTTTTAATTTAAGTTTGAAATATATATGACAATCTAACCCCAAATTTTTGAATCCGATTCATAATATAATTGGCAAAATAGAAACAATAAATATTTTATTAATCGGAAATATTTAAAACTATATTCAGAATGCCGCTTCGTCAATCAGCATTCTTAAAATTATGACTCTTGTTAAAAAGGTTTTTTTTAAAATCTCAAATCTTAGATTTGCATGATAATTATGTATGCATCTTACTTCAGTTATATGTTGATAATGACTATTTCGATGATTCTCAATATCACTATTTCAGACATATCGAATTTATACCCTATTCATAATGCATCTATAATGTAGTTAAATATCTTAAGAAATGTCATTTTCACTATTGTAGCGAATTTGGATTATCCATGGCTCCATTCTAGCTATAAGTTTACCTATTACAGTGAATACTTTTGATAGTTCATACGAACTTTTTTTACCGTGTATTGAAGGGCTTAAAATTTGAAGATAAAAAAAATTGTAAGGCCATTCAAAATGCCCGATCCAATGCGGTGAAAAACTTAATTAAAAATAAGATCTAAACAATTATAAATTAAATGTCCTGACAATTTTTGAGCCTCCTATTACAAAATAGTATTTTCCATGTTTTAAAGTCTAACCTCAAATTTGGGATTGGCAACTTTGTGACATTGTGAAATTTATGATTTTAAAATTCACAAATTTATTCATTTCATCTAAAAATTAATCCAATGAATAAAATTCAGAAATGATATAATTTTAAAACTTTAACTTTCGATTCAATTCAATTAATCTCCATGGCTGTATGAAATTCCGAGACTTGGTCCATAATTTATAAAATTTAGATTTAAAAATCAATTCTGTACATTTTTTACGTTATTTTATGTTATCCCGCTTCGAGTTAACTCGTCCTATTCAAGAATTCCTGGTTGAGAAGATTTCCTACAAATTCATACATTATAATTATTATTATTATTATCAAAAATTACCTAATCAGCTATTAGAATTTTAATTAAGAAGATTTATTTAAAATTAACTAAAATCAAATTTCTGTCTTTTTGAATTTTGCCCCCTAACCTAAAATTGGCCTACGGAACTTATGAAGACTTTTATTGTTGCCGATACTGATTTTGAAGTTTTGAATTATCGATGAATTTAAACCTTCCTGTTATGTCACCTTTTATTTTTGCTTCATCAATTAATTATCTTCCGATCGTACCCAAGATTATGAATTTCGTCTAAGATTTTTTTAAAAATGTGTTAATAATATTTAAATATAGACGCCAGCTCATCGACCAATAGGATTCAAGACTTACCGGATGCGTTATTTATATGTTTTTATTCAGTTGTTTTCTTGATTAACTTAGGGCCCTAAAATTGTCATGGTAACGATTGTTTACTATAGAAAAAAACAAACGGCCATTTTCTTTATCTTTTCATCAGTCGTGGAGACAAGACGTGCAAAATTCCTTTTTTTCAATTTCTTGGATTAATTGGAAATTTTCCTTCCTCGATTTCTTAATTCCTGCCCTGCTGTTATGCTGCTTTAATTTGGCTTTAATTTTGGAAACAATTTATTCGAGACTCCGGTAAGATTTCGTCGTTAATTTGTTACAGGAATATAAACTTTTGATTACCCAAAGCATTTTTTTTTTGTGAACTTGATTGGAATTTTCTTTTGCACTATTATTAATCTTGATTCCCTTTTTTCTTGCACTTCGTTAATTTTTAAAGTAAATAAATTTATTTTTTTTTAGATTCAATTAATTAAACTTTTAAAATTTTGAGTCGCTTGTTAAATAACCAATTGTTATCAATATCGTAATTAAAACCTTTTTTTTGTCCAAGTCTTGGAAGAATTAAGAAAAGATCCTTGATTATTTTATTTTTTAAATCAAGATTTCGAACCTCGATTTAATTAATTGTTTAGATATAAAATATTATTTTATTTAAACTGTTGATATTTCAAAACTTGGATTTTCTTTCCAGCCGCACTATTAATTATTTCGATTTTAAAATTAAAGTATAGTGTAAAATTTTGTTTCGATTCTTTGATTAAATTTTGAAATATCGAGAATTCTAACCTCAAAATGTCAATATCTAATTATTAATTTAAATTTCCTTGATAGAATATTAATTCTATTAATTAAGATATCGATCGAAAATAATGTTTAATTCAAAGGTTTATCCCTGTATTTTTAACTTATCTGAAATTCTTAAATATCGATCATTAGTTTAATTTTGAGAAACCAAAGTGTTTTAACATACATTTAATCTAAAAAATTGTAATTATATTCAAAATCTCCATTGTTAATAATTTAATTGTTGTTCAATGCATATTAATAAAATTCGTTGTTAGATTAGTGTGTCTTAATGTGTCTTAATAATCTTCATTTGTATTGCTTTATAATAACTGGTCTTATTTATAAATTTGATTCGTTTTCACAAAAATTGATTTACTTTGTGAGATTTAATTTATTTCTGCAAAATTTAATTTTTTCAGCAAAATTCGATTTATTTTATAGAAACTTAATTTATTTACCGAAAAATTAATTTAACGTTGTTAAATTTAATTCACTTCGCCGAAATTTGATTTGTTTTATAAAAATTTAATTTAATTAACAAAATTCAATTTATTGTCTTTAAAATTTAATTTATTTCAGCGAATTTAATTTATTCTTTTGAAATTAATTTTGAATTTAAATTAATTTAAAATCGAGCCACCCCCTCTACCATTATCCAGATTTGGGACTAACTAGCCAAGGTAAATATTGAAGATTCTGTTTTAAATTTATTTAATTATTTTCTTTTGTATATTGGAATTGAGCTTCCAATTGATTTATTGGTCGGAAATCCAGTTTATTAAAAATTGACAGATGGAGCTTCCAATTATTTTTGGTCGGAAATCTGTTTATTTCTTTGATTGAATAATTTTATTTTCTCTCCTTGTCCCTTTTGGTTTTATTTTCATTTTTTTTTAGAATGACCCAAAAAAGATCACCCTTTTGAATAAATAAAAATAATCTTCTTCATTTGTAATCCGGATATTTAGATTATTTAATCATTTAAATAATTAATTATTTTTGGCGGTTACAACTTAAAAAGCGTCAATACATGTTTAGGTACATTTTTCATTCTGTTAGTATTTTTTTAAAAGACTATCGAAGATCTAAATCTCAGAAAGTACTGTGAAGCGAAAAGGGAACTAACAAAAAACTAAGAAGGATCAGAATGGCTGAACCTTCCTTCAAAACGATCAAGCATACTTTCTTAACAGGTAATAATATGCGAGAGCAGTTCTTTGCAATTCTAAATCCTCTCTTACAATATTAGATATAAAGGACCTGTGAACAAGTTTTTCAGAAGCTTAAGATCTCGGCTCCTTTGCACAGTAAGACTTAGGGAAGAGCAAAGTAAACTGGCCGAGAGAAAGTTTAAAATCAAAAACATGCTAAAAAACACGTAGTAAAGAAAAGAAATATATTTTTTTACCAAATAATATTTGTCACAAACACTTTTTATTTTCTAATAAGAAACTAATTGAAAAACTAATTGAAATTGATATTTATTCAAAAAATACAATTTTTTAAGAAATTCTGAAAAAAATTTTTATAAAACTGGCTCAGAGCTCAGAGCCTATATTTTTTCTGCGCAAATTTTTTTACACGACATTTTTTAATGATTCTACTTTCTACACAATTTTTGGAAAAGAATTTAAAAAAAGATCATTTTTCTAAACAAAAAAAATACTTAAATTATAGAAAAACGAATATTTCCTATTTCTGATCACCATGTATGTGTTAAGGACCCAAATGAAGCAAGAACAAACATAATACTTCCTGCGATTATTAAAATTTAAAGGGGTCAAAACAAGGCAGGTGTCTTACTTTAAACAATTAGTTTTTTTGCAGGATGTTGCTTATTAATTTCTAGCAAATACAGTGCCAAAAGGTCATAAAGATGAAGAAAAATTATGTTTGAAAAACATATTTTATTTAATAAAATATTTAATAAATTTTGTAAAAAAAAACATTTTTTAAAAAATAATGTTTAAAAAAGAAAAAAGTTAATAAAAAAATTCATGAGGAGTATTTTTTAATTCTTTGTCTGACAAATATTTCAACAAATAATTGTTATTAGTTTTCAGTTTTTGGTAAAATGAACTTGCGGATGTAGATTTTAATTAAAATTTTACAATTTTGTATACTACTTGGTATGTATATGTAATGTTTATTTAAATGAATATCAACAATTAACAATAACAGTTTGTTTAAATAATAATCAGCATAATTATTAAATAATTAAATTTTTAAAAATATTCTATGGATACTAAATTCTAAAATTGTGAATAAATTCTTCTGCCTTATGTGAATTCTAACAAATGTAAAAAACAATGAAAATTACTTGTTTTAACATTTTTCAAAGTACTAATAACTTCACTAGAAGCGAATATTTTTTCCATTATAGGTAGCTTAAAAAAACAAAAAAAAAATCCCAAAATTTTTTTTTCTCTGGCACACTACACTAGTATATTGTTTCTAAAATTATCTAAAAAGTTTTAGCCAACCTGGTTATTTTGACTGTAAATTCGGATTTAACAGAAAAAAATACTTAAAAATAAACTAGTGTAGTGTCCATAACAAAAATAATTTTTTTTAAAATTTTTTTCGGGTTTTTGAGCAGTCTATTTAAAATTATCTTAAAAATTTTAGCTAACCTGGTTATTTTGATTTTGGATTAGGATTCAGCGAAAAAAATTCGTAAAAATATACTAGTATAGTGTCCCAGAGAAAAATAATTTTTTTAAAATATTTTTTTGTTGTCCGGGACAATATGCTAGTGTATTCTTACTTATTTTTCTCTACTAAATCCGAATCAGAAGTTAAAATGATCAGGTTAGCTAAACTTTTTTAGATAATCTCAAAAAAGCGATTTTTTCGTATTCTTCCGCAGTTTTTTATGATTATCTAAAAAACTTTAGCCAATCTGATTATTCTGACTTCGGTTTCGGATTCAGCAAATAAAAATTCGTAGGAATAGACTAGCATATTATCCCGGTCAAAAAAAAAAAAAATTTCGGGGTTTTTCGGGTTTTTTAGCAGTTTCTTGAAATTATCTAAAAAATTTTAGCTAACCTGGTTATTCTGACTTCGGATTCGGATTTAGCGAAGAAAAATACGTAAAAATACACTAGTGTAGTGTCCCGGACAAAAATAAATTTTTTTTGAATTTTTTTCTGGTTTTTGATCAGTTTTTTGAGATTATTTCAAAAATTTTAGCTAATCTGGTTATTCTGACTTCGGATTCGAATTCAACGAAGAAAAATACGTAGGAATAAACTAGTATTGTGTCCTAGACAAAAATAATTTTTTTTTTTTGAATTTTTTTCGGGTTTTTGTGCTGTTTTTTGATATTATCTTAAAAATTTTAGCTAACCTGGTTATTTTAGCTTTGAATTCGAATTCAGCAGCGAAAAATACGTAAAACTAAACTAGTGTAGTATCCCGGACAAAAAAATTTTTTTTGAAATTGTTTTCCGGTTTTGAGTAGTTTTTCTTAATTTATCTCAAAAATTTTAGCCTAATAGGTTATTGTGACTTCGGATTCGAATTCAGCGAAGAAAAATACGTAGGAATAAACTAGTGTAGTGTCCCGGACAAAAATAATTTTTTTTTGCATTTTTTTCCGGATTTTGAGCAATTTTTTGAGATTCTCTTAAAAATGTTAACCTCTATGGTTATTCTGACTTTAGATTCGGATTCAGCGAAGAAAAGTACGTAAAAGTACACTAGCGTAGTATCACGTACAAAAAAAAATTCTTTTTTGTTCTGTGTAATAAGTGCAGGGATCACAGGTTGTCCCCTATTCACCTTTTTTCCCCTATTTTAAAATTTTGCACCTATTTCCCCTATTTTAAAGAATTGTCCCCTATTTCCCCTTTTTCTAATTTTCAGTATTAAAGTTTATAGTTATAGCCAAAAATTTTAGCAGTTCAATATAAAGAAAAAAATTTTATAAAAACCCAGCCCAATTAATTTACATTAATCTGTATCATTCAATAGAAAATCCCCATTAAAAATACATGGGAAAAAATAAACTTTTAAAAATAAATTCCCAACTTTTTTAATTCATAAGCTAAAAATATTTTAGGTCATAAATTTCTTCATTTTTAGCCATATTTTAAGATATAATGTTTAAAGAAATTAAATTTTCAAAATTTCGGGTGTTATAAAAAATATGTAGAAATAATACATTGCAATATGTGCAATCTTTTATCACATAAATATTCAAGGAAATTCAACAAGTCTTATTTGGAGATTTTTGAGGTCGCAAATAAAGATTCCGAAGTCAAAAATTAATTTTTAAAAATTTTGGATATACATTCTCGTGTAAAAAATTCAGTTTTCAAAAAAATGACCTTACATCATCAATTTTTTTTAATACAGTCTACAAATATTTAATTTTTACATCTCTTTTCAATTATCTTTTTCATTTTTATTCATTTTTAAAGTCCTTTTGTCAATTTTCAAATAATTCTAAGATTTTGAACTTAATTTTTTCGTATATCAATTATTTTCTTCTGTCTTTAACTTATTGTCAGGAATATTTAAATTTATTACACAAGTTTTCATTTATTTTTGTCATTTTTATATTATTTTTTAAAATTTCAATTATATTCTAAAATTTATAAATTATTGCCAAGAATATTCAAATTTTCTACACAATTTTCAATTTACTTTCGTCATTTTTTAATTATTTGCTTAAAAATTCCCATTACTTTTGTCATATTTCTTAGTATTTTCATCATTTTCAAATTATTTTCTTCATATTTCTATTATTTTTGCATATTAGAATTATTTTCTACAAATTTCAATTATTATATTCAATTTTTTTTGTCATGAATTTTTAAATTTTACACCAATTTTAATGTATTTTCTTCAAGTTTTAAAAATTGTCTTCATTCTTTTTATTATTGTCATGAATTTATTAATTTTTTATAACTTTTTCAATTATTTTCTAGAAACTTTAATTACTTTCTTCATATTTAAATTTTTTGACTTTTTTTAATTAGTCTATTAAATTACACTTATTTTTTTTAAACTTCAATTACTTTTTTCTAATTTAAATTATTTTCTTTCAACTTTAAATTATTGCCATAAATTTTTTAATTTATTACACAAATTTTCATTTATTTTTGTAATATTTCAAGTATTTTCTTAAAATTTCAATTATGTTTTTAATCCTTATTTTATTGTCAGAAGTATTTAAATTTTCTACACAAATTTCAATTTAGTTTTGTTATTTTTTAAATTATTTTCTTCAAATTTCAATTACTTTTGTCATTATTCAATTATTTCTGTCATTTTTCAATTATTTTCTTCATATTTTTATTATTTTTGGCATTTTAAAATTATTTTTATCAAATTTCAATTATTTTATTCAATTTTGTTTATTGTCAAGAAATTAAAAAAAAGTTAAAAAAAAAATTTCAATCATTTTTTTAATCCTTTTTATTATTCTCATAAATTTATTAATTTTTTACAACTTTTTCAATTTTTTTTCAATTATTTCTACAAATTTCAATTACTTTCCTTATATTTAAATTTTATGACATTTTGCATTTATTGTCTTCAAATTTCAATTTTTTCCTTTAGACTTCAATTAATTTCTAAAACTTTCAATTATTTTCCTCAAACTTCCAATATTTTTTTCAAAGGTTCAATTATTGTCTATAAATTTTTAATTTTTAAACCAGCTTTCAATTATTTATCTCATTATTCAACTAGTTTCTTAATTTTTTGAATTTTTTCGTCAATTTTTCAAGTATTGTCTTCAAATTTATAATTTTTTACACTTTTTCCAATTATTTTCTACCAATTTCAATTCCTTTTCTCATATTTAATTTTTTTAGCATTTTTGAATTATTCTCTTTAAATTTCAATTATTTTCTTCAAACGTCAATTAATATCTTCAACTTTTAATTATTTTCCTCAAACTTATAATACTTTTTTCAATTTTTCAATGATTATTATCTATAAATTATCAATTACTTACATCAGTTATCAAGTATTTTTGTCATTTCTCAATTATTTTTTTCAAACAACTATTATTTTTGTTATTATTCAAATATTTTTGACATTTTGGAAATATTTCTTCAATCTTTTTATTATTGTTGTCTATAAATTTTTAATTTTTACACTTGCTTTTAATTATTTATGACATTATTCAATTAGTTTCTTCACGTTTCAATTATGTCCTTAATTTTTCAATTAAAGTAATAAATTTTTTATTTTTTACTTCGTTTTTTGAGTTATATTTCTCATTAATTTTTTTTTCCAAATTTCAGTTTTTTATGGCAATTTTTCAACTATTTTCTACATATTTTCTACGTATGTAAATTTTTTTTATTTTCTTTTAAATGTGAACCATTATTTTTCGTCAAATTTTACTTATTTTTATCATGCTTCAATTATTTTCTTGTAATTTCAAGTATTCTTTACATTTTTCAATTATTTTCTTTAAATTTCAATTATTTTGTTTTAAATTAAAATTTTTTGTCTTCATTTCTTGATTTTTAATTCATTTTCCAATTAGTTTTCTCATTTAACAAATTTTTTTTTTAAATTTGATATTGGGGAGCCCTGATTAATTATTTGCCTGCTGGAGGGCCCCAAATTAATATTAGTAATATTTTGTTTATTATTGCAAATTATTGTTTATTCACTTTTCTCACTTGAAAACTCCCTATTTATTCACCTTTTTAAAATAAAAAGTCACTTTTTTGTACTATTTTCAATCTACAAGTCCGCTGGCAGCCCTGTATAATGTTTCCTTATTTAAAATTTGTGAATAAAAAAGTCCTATAAAATCTTCAAGTACATAAGTTGAAGCAAATTTTTTGTCCCCTTTTTGTCCCCTATTTTTGAAAAAATTCGCACCTATTCATCTTTTTCAGTAGCAATAGGTACTGTGATCCCTGTAAGTGAATTTAGAACTTTTTGTGCATTGATGTTAGTTTTTGGAATTGAATAATAAAGATGGTTAATTTTAACAATTTATTAAATAAATCATGAAATACTATTTTTAAACATTTTTTAAGAATATGTCCCGTGGATATTTTGACGTTTTTGTAGTTTTTTTGTTCCCATGAGAAAGCAGCTTAAAATTTAATGGTCTTTGAGCGACCTTTAAATATTTTCCGATTTTCAATAACAAAATAGGAATATTTTTTTTTAATTGGAAACAAATCTGGAGAGTCAGTGCAAAACATTTCGAACTTTTGTCTTTTTGGACCAGCCTAATAATTATATACGTCCCTACAAAAATTTCAGTTTTCAAGATGGGTGAGAATTAGAGAGAGTAGCAGAGAGGAGAAAAAAGAATGCAATTTCTACGAGACAGAGAAAAAAGTAGATTGTGGCAGGGCATTGTTCCAGGACCAATGTCCTAGGTCCTTGCTCTTAGTCCTTATTTCTCGTTTATACCTATCTCGCCTCTGCTTGCCTCGCACTGGTGACTACCCCTTCCTTCACCCACGTGGCACGTCCATGGTACAGACGAGCACGCGCCACCACCTGCTCCTTATTATCCCCACTGAGTTGGAAACACCCATAGCCATATAGCAGCACCCTCTTCTCTCTTCAACCTCTTTCAATGTGTACTCATACTCATCAAGCAACCTTTTTTTCACCGTGTCACTGGCTTTCTCTTTTCCACCTGCCAGCTGGACCACTGCCCGTAACAAAAATTAAATATCGACATAAAATACAAGCAAAATAAAGATAAAACGATCAAGTCAAAATTGGGTGTTGACCACGAGCAAGGTTATTGATTGCAGCTGCAGTTGCACACTCAAATACCACAGCGAATCGGTAGAAGAGACGTTTAAAAGGCTATCAGGATTTTCATAAATGTCTTATACATGTTTAGATAAAGATCAATATATTGAGCATTTTTATCAGTTCTTTAAAATGCTCTCCATTCGACAAATGACGGAAATTTTATTTATTATTATATTATACTATTATGGAGAAAAAGGAATTGTTGGATTTACTCTCTAAATTTAAATAAGTGAAAATTCACTTATTAGATGTCAAAAGTCTTCCACTCTTTCAAAAAGTGCTTTTGAAAGAGTGGAAGACTTTTGACATCTAATAAGTGAATTTTCACTTATTCAATTTTAGAGAGTACAAATCTGATTGTTAATATAGAACTGACAAATACGATTTGTTGTTGTAGCAAGGTTTTTGTCATCTTAGCAATTTGGGATTGTAGTAGTAACAATCAGTTTTGTTAGCCTAATAAAAATTTTGTTAGTACCACAATCCAAAAATGCTAAGATGACAAAAACTTTGCTGCAACAACTAATTGGATTCGTTACTTCTATATTAAAAATCTGATTTGTAGATCCAATAATTCCTTTTTTTCAATGTATCAAAAAATACGCAAAAAATAACGCAAAGAATTTCGTTAGCTAGTATCGCAGGGTTAACAACCCTGAATTTTAATGTACACCGTCCTACTTCAATACATAAAATAATTCAAGATAATTCATGTACTTCAAAGTACTTCAGATAATTCATAATAACTCACAATAATTTCAGATACTTTTCAGTAATTCAAGATACTTGATCATACTTCAGGGTAATACACGATACTTCAGTTAATTCGAAATACTTCAGAGTAACTCACGATACTTCAAAGTAATTAAAAAAAATCAAGATACTTCAGATAATTCATGATGATTCAAAATAATTCAAGATGCTTTACAGTAATTTAAGATACTTTAGGGTAATTCACGATACTTCAGATAATTGAAGATACTTCAGAGTAATGCAGGATACTTCAGATAATACATAATAATTAAAAATAATTCAAGATACTTAACAATAATTAAAAATACATCAAAGAAATTCAAAATACTTCGAAGTAATTCATCATAGTTCAGGGTAATGCATGATACTTCAGAATAATTCACGATACTTCAGGTAATTCAAGTCACTTTAAATTATTAAACATACTTCAGATAATTTCGGATGTTTTACAGTCATTCAATATACTTTAGAGTAATTTACCATACTTCAGAATAATGCACGATACTTCAGATAATTCAAGATACTTTAGATAATTCAGGATACTTCAGATAATTCAAGATACTTCAGATAATTCAAGATACTTCACAGTAATTCATGATACTTCAGAAAATTCATGATAATACAAAATAATTCCAGATACTTTTCAATAATTCAAGATACTTCATCATACTTCAGGGTAATTCGCTATACTTCAGTTAATTCAAGATACTTCAGAGTAACTCACGATACTTCAAAGTAATTAAAAAAAAATTCAAGATACTTCAGATAATAAATCATAATTCAAAATAATTCCAGATACTTTACAGTAATTTAGGATCCTTCAAAGTAATTTACGATACTTCATATAATTTAAGATACTTAAGAGTAATTCAAAATACGTCAGATAATTGAAGGTACTTCAGATAATAATTCATGATAATTTAAACTAATTCAAGATACTTCAAAGTAATTCATCGTAGTTTAGGGTAGTTCATGATACTTCAGAGTAATGTACGATACTTCAGATCATTCAAGATACTTCAAAGTAATTCATCATACTTTATGGTAATTCATGGTACTTCAGATAATTGAAGATACTTTAGATAATTCATAATAATTCAAAATAATTTAAGATACTTAACAGTAATTAAAGATACTCCAAAGTTATTCAAGATACTTCAAAGTAATTCATCATACTTTAGGGTAATTCATGATACTTCAGAATAAGCATGATACTTCATATAGTTCTGGATACTTAAGATAATTTCAGATGCTTTACAGTAATTCAAAGTCTTATCATACTTCAGACTAATGCACGATACTTCAGATAATTCACGATATTTTAGATAATTAAAAATACTACAGAGTAATGCACGATACTTCAGATAATTCATGAAAATTTAAAATCATTCCAGATACTTCAGCATTGTTCAAGATACTTCATCACATTTCAGGGTAATTGATGATACTTCAGTTAATTCAAGATACTTCAAAGAAACTCACGATACTTTCAAGTAATTAAAAAAAATTTAAGATACTTCAGATAATTCCTGATAATTCAAAATAATTCCAGATACTTTAGAGTAATTTAAGATACTTTAGGGTAATGCATGATACTTCAGATAATTCATAATAATTTAAAATAATTTCAGGTCCTTCACAATAAACTTGAAAGTAATATGTCATTCCTCAGGGTAATTCATGATACTTGAGAGTAATGCACTATACTTCAGATAATTCAAGGTACTGCAGATAATTCAAGAATCTTCATATAATTTATGATAATTTAAAATAATTTAAGATACTTTAAAGTAATTCACCATACATCAGGGTTATTCACGATACTTCAGGTAATTTAAGATACTTCTGATAATTCACTATACTTCAGATAATTCAAGATATTTCAAAGTAATTTATCATACTTTAGGGTAATTCATGATACTTCAGAGTAATGCACGATACTTCAGGTATTTCAATTCACTTTAAATAATTCCAGATGCTTCAGATAATTCCAGATACTTTACAGTAATTCAACATACTTTAGAGTATTTTATAATATTTCTGCGTAATTCACGATACTTTACATAATTTAAGATATTTCAGATTTTTCAAGATAGTTTAGATAATTCATGATAATTCAAAATTCATAATTGAATGATAGTTAGATAGTTCTTAACCCCTCGGGTTGCATAGTTTAAAAACAAAGAATAAACTATGAACTTATTTAGATTAAATTAATTATTATCATAAAAAATTTTATAAATTAATTTTTATTTATTGAAATTTGTTACAAATTAATAAACAGAAACAAAATAAAAGATTTTCTTCCTGAGTTAAAAATATAAATTTTTATAGTATAATACAAAAAGTTAGAATAAATCTTTTTAAATAGTTTTTTGAACAAAATATATTTAAACTTCTATACAAACTTAATTACTTAATTTATTCCAAATTTCTATTGATAAGAATTCCTTATTCTTCAGATTTCTTGAAACAATTCGAAACTCAGTTAATAACAAACCATTATGCAAAATTTTTATCAATTTGAATTTAAATTTTACAAATTACGAGATTCCTAACTTTTATCTATTCAAATTTAAATTGTTTTAAACTTTAATTAATCAAAATTTCAATATAACCAAAGTTTTAGATTTATAATTCATTTTTTATTTTATTTCCTAATGGTGCAATTATTTCAATCTTGCATTTTAACAAATTAAATTAAATTATAACTTTTAAACTTGACTTCATTAATAAATGTTGAAATTGTTTCAAACTTTAATTAACATGAACTATGAATTATTAAAATTTCAGTACTAATAATAAACTTCAATTATTTGAAACTTTCAATGTTTGAAATTTTAATCAACTGATGTTTAAATTATTATAAACTTTAAATATTTTCAAATTGTAACAAAATACATATATTCGGTGTTTCAATCTAAACCAATATATATAAACTTATAAAAAAATTTGTATTGCATCAAAACTTTAATCAATACAAATTTTACGATTAAAATTTCAACTATTAAAGACTTGTATCAATAAAAATTGGAATCAATAGAACTTGAAGGCATTTGAAAACTAAGAAACTATTAGTTTCTATTTATAGAAATTTCAAAATTTCAAATAAATTAAAACTTAATTTTAATTAGAACTTTAATCAATTAATACTTCAATTCATCGATTCTAAATTATTTTATTGATTTAGATTTCTATTAATAAAGAATTAATAAGAATATTTTAAGACCTTAATTTATTTACAATAATATAAATAACAATCAATTTTAACTTCTGTGCCTAAACTTTTAAGGAATTTTTAAATTAATCGAATTAAATAATTGTAATTTATCAAAATTTTAGTCTAGACAAAAAAAGAAGTTTATTTTCTTATTATTATTAATTTATATTTATTCTTTTTTAACTTTATATAGTTGTTTTAAGTATCTAATTTTTGTGCTCAGTGTTTTTTTGTGAAAATTTTGGGACCCTTGATTTTAATGAATTTTTAGCTTGATGAGCTTGGTAAATGTGTAAAGTGTGGTGGAAATTATATATTTTAGACAATCTTATTTTTTGTTAATCTAATTAAACTGATTTGGAGAAATTTAATTTGGTACGTATTTTTATTTAATATAATGCAAGAAAGTTTCAAATTAAAAAAAAAATTAAAAGAAATTTATTAAAATAGAAATAACTAATAAAAGAAAATATTCATTAATTTTCGTATTATGTTTAAAGTGTTTTGAATCTTTATTAAAATACAAATAGATTTAATTAAAACGCGTTTAGATATAAGTATATTATTATTGAAAATAAAATATAATTTTGTTAATTAATTTAAATTTTAGATTTAGGAGAATTATAATTAAATAAATAAAATTTGAATTCATACAATTAATATAAAACTCCATTTTTTCAAAAGTATTACTGATTTAAAACAAAAAAACATCTATAGTGCCAAACTTAAGGTGTGGGCAGAATGAAGAAATGAATGAATAAAGTTTGAGATTATTATTATAATTGTATGAGGTAATGACGACGAATCTTTTTTTAAAGTTATTATAAATCAATATTATACAATATTTTGTTTCTGCTTGATATTGATTCAAATTAATATTTAAAAGATTTATAGCCCCATTACTAATTGTAAGTCAAAAATTTTGAAGCATTCCCTGTTTCGGAAGTGATATATAATAAAAAATCTTTTTAATATTGGTACACTGTCTCAGAGCACAGATTTTAATTCTAAAATCAATTTATTTTACTTTATTAAAATGTAGCTTAAAGTATTGTTTTAATTGGACAAAGTACAACTAGACCACTTCACCAAATTAAAGCTCCAATTGGTTATAATATACCCCCACCCTTAACTTCATTGATTTAAAGCTCCGATTCGTTGAAATAACGCTCTACAACACTTTACAAATTTAAAGCTCACAATTGGACAAATAAAGCTCCCCACCCCAGGTCCTTTAATTTACAGCTCTAATTTGTTCAAATAAAGCTCTCCAACGAACATTTTACTAATTTACGATTGTAGTTGGTTAAAACAAACCACGCTAAAACCCTACTTTATCAATTTAACAATGCCAATTGGTAAAATAAGCTACCTCAGTTTCCACACTTCAGTTTACAAATTTAAGGCTCCAAATTGGAAAAAATAAAGCTCACACATATCACTTCTCCAATTGTAAGCTTTAGTTAAACAATACAAAGCTATCCAATCTTCTTTTCATTAAATTAAAACTTCCGTTGGTTAAAATAAGTCCCACAACTTCCCACTTTATCAATTTAAAGCTCTGGTTAAACAAAGAACAGTTTCAAAACATAAAAATTCTTTAATTAAAAGCCCCCAATTGGTAGAAATGAAAGCTTCACCACACAGAAGTTTACCAATTTAAAGTTCGAATTAGTTAAAAGAAACTTAATCCAATCCCACTTCTTTAATAGAAAGCTCCAATTGGTCAAAGTAAAGTTTCTTTACTTTCACTTTACAAACTTAAAGCTCTAATTCGTCATAAATGCTCAAATTGCTCAAAATAAAGCAACTTTATTTACATGTCTTTTTTTTATTCTACTTCGTCTTCAACAATTTCCACCCACTTCGCAAATTTAAAGTTCCAAATTAAAGCTCCTGATGCTCAAAAGAAGACCTACAACTTTTTATTTCACAAATTTAAAATTCCAGTTATTTAAAAAACCAGAATGTTTCAACGAACTCGCCAAATGAAAGCTCCAGTAAAAACAAAGTGAAGATTCTTCACACTTACTTGAAAAATTTAAAGCTCTGATTGGCCAGAGAAAGCTCCAATTGCTTCAAAGAAAGCTTCTCAACCTCCTCGTTGTCAATATAAAGCTTCTAAACCAATTTAAAGCTCGAATTTGTCAAAAATAAAGTTCGCCTTACATTTTCAATGTAAAGCTCCTTCACCAATTTTAGGCTCTAGTTGGCTTGGTTTATATAAAGCTCCTTATCTCGAAACTTAACATTTAAAGTAATAATTCAAAAATTTAAAATTGCAGATCATTTTTAACTAATTTATTGAAGTTTTATTCAATAAAGAAATGTTGAAATTTTATTCATTTTTAGAATTTACTGAATTTAAACTCCTAATCGGCAATCCCAAAAACCTTTGTATGTGAAATTTATATTTACATTTTATTTAATTATTTTTTTATTTTTTGTCCACTGTATCATTCAATACTATTGTTTAAATATTCATTTGATATGTTGGATCCGTGATTTTTAATTTCGCAATTGTCTTTAGATTCGTAATGCGTGACCTACCAAAATAATTTAAAATATAAATACGTATCTATGTGAGGATAAACTTTATTCTTTTGAATGAAATTAGTAAAGCTCAATCTACTGGGGTTTTTAGGTCAATGATTACGAATTCATGAATGATTTTTCGAAATTCAATACACCTAATCCAATTTGTCAAAAAAAGTTCAAAATTTATAACAAAAAATAACTAAAAAATCTTATCCAATCTGCTTATTCTGATTTTGGACTCGGATTCAGAGAATCAAAATCTATTTTCAATCTTCTAGGAAAGTCCGAATGAGATCGAGATATATTTTGTATTTTGTACAAATATCTTTGAAATCTGAGTGCACGGATTGAATGGTTTGCTCACTAAAAAATCCAAGACCACATTGCTTATCTGTACAAAAGTCGAGGACATGATAAAATATTGTATGGACCTTTGGAGTTACGGAAATATTCAGTTCAACTCTTCTTGAACACAATGATTATTTTCTCAAAATCTGTGTGCAACTTTTTACTGAAACAAGCGTCAAAACCAGTTTTTTCAATTTGAAACACTTTACTGTAATAACGTTAAATAGAGGAGTAAATTTTAAAAAATGAAGGAAATCTCTGTTTATTCGACTATTGTCGAACATTTTTGTAATTATGTCTATCAAAATGGTTTAATTATTATATATAATCTATTTTTATATTAAAATATAGCTTTTAAAGCAATAAGTATTATACTAAACAGTATTTTAAAGAAAATATGTTCAATAACCTAAAACAAAACCAATCTAATTTTAATTTAATCGAAAGCAAAAACACTTTTTTAAATGTCATTAATAATATTTTAATTTTAATTAAATTTCTTTAAATTTAGTAAAAAATTGTATTTTTTATCCATTTTTAACAAATAATAATTAATTTTCCTCTTTGAAATATTTTCTACATATAATTCAGTTTTATGAAATGCGTTAATAATATTTTATTCAAAAGTTATTAAACAAATAAGACTTGTGTTTTACATATTTCTTATACAAATTGTTATTTAATAAAATCCAAGAAATAAAATTGTAAAATAACGTTTCAAATAGAAAAATTAGCAATTATTGATCAAAATTAGATCTCGACACATTATAACTTTGTTAAACTTACCAAATTTTCACTAAATTTAATTTGTAACCGATTTTTCATTAATTTAGATTTAGAAAAAAAAATTCTACAAAGAAGACTTTATTAATGAATAAATATATTTTAATCATAATAGTGCTTTTTCTTTTAGTTTTAGACTAACCTTGATTCATATTTACGCCTCCAATTCACACAAACATTTTTAAAAGGAATTAATACAACGCAAAGAGAACTTCAATTTGCCAAATAATTTATTATATTCTTCTTGACACTGATTTTAAAAATATTGTTTTTGTTATTGTTCTTTCAGTTTCAAATGTTAGCAACGTGCATACTTTAATTGTTTTCATAAAATCAGATTCATGTATGCTGAATATGATTCATGTATGTAGCTTTCTGTAAATTGCTTGTAACGATTTAACAAGAAACGCATTGTCAAATCGCTATCTCTTCAGGTTAAATTCAATTTAATCTTTTTTGTACAATATTCTACTTTACATTTTTAAGAATCATTAAACAAAATACTCTTATAGATTTGATTTTCAATGAATTTCAGTAAAAATATTTAAGTGTTCTGCACTAAATAAAAGTATAATTACTACTTATCGCAGATGCTAGCTCAGAATCCATACTCAGTACTCTTTGTTTGGGTATGAAATAAAATTTACGAACATAATTAATTTGAGAATAGATATAACATAAACATAATTTATTCAAGAACTCTTATGAATTTACAATGAAGTTATGGATTGAAGATTAAGAATAGTTAAGAGAACGGAACTGTTCAAGAGCTTTTTACTTACTTACTTATAAAAACCTTCTTTATTAATCAAATTCAAATATAATATACAAACAGATAGTATACATTAATTTCTTAGTTTAACTAATTCCGCGCCTGTTGTTTCTAGAGACAACTTATCGAAATGTTTATCATATCACTGATATTAGTATTAATGAAGTAATTCGGAATAACGCTTGTATTTACGGAATCTTTAAGTTTTTACTGGTAAAAAGGTCTACAATCAGAAAAAACCCAATAAATATTAACCGTTCAAGAGTTCGTTTGTAAGTGATTTTAAAAACTAGAGATCCAACACTGGTTGCATGCACATCAAAATTTGGCAATCTAGCAAAACGGAAAAACTAAGTGGGATGAAAATTACCTGAGACTTGATGACGTTGACAGATACATAAATTGCTCTGTACCTACTATCCACGAGAATATTCAAGGCCCCTGGAAAAAGTCTGACTTTCGCTTTGAATATCTAGGTAAAAAAAATTGCTAGAAAAAAAAGGAAACAATCATCAAAAAGCTTGGAATGTTCTACATAAGTATACGGAAGGGCGTTTAGCAGCAAAATTTTTTGTTCTTGACAGGTGTTAAAATAGAACAAAATATACCCTATTTTTGACTGGTTTGGAAAATGGTCGACTTTGGAACACGATTTCATATTAAAAAAGATGTCGAAAAAATTTGAAAAACATACTGATTATTTCTTAAGCCTTTCTGAACAAAGCGGTTTTGGAGTTTTAAAAAAAAAATAAGTATTAATGTTTTTATGAACAATAATAGAAGACCATGCTATTTCCCGTTCTAACAGGCCGATTTAAATGAATCAAATTTCAGGTCATAAATAATAAATTTCATAATAATATTAGTCTGTTAGAAAGAACGCGTCTATTTGTTTTCTAATAGATTTACCTATTTCTTTAAGACGTTTTTTTGTTGAAAACAAGTGCACGAAAAGTATCAGTGTGCCGCAATTTTTACTACCGAATTATAACCCTGTCATAAAATTGACCCAGACAGGTCTCAAAATGAAATAGGTAAATCTATTAGAAAAACAATAGACGCGTTCTTCCTAACAGACTAATTTTATTATAAGGTTTATTCTTCATGACCTGAAATCTGATTCATTTAAATCAGCCTTTTAGAACGCGAAATAGCATGGTCTTCTATTATTGTTCATAAAGACATTAATAATTATTCTTTTTTTAGAACTCCAAAACCGCTTTGTTCAGAAAGGCTTAAGGAATAATCAGTATGTTTTTCAAATTTTTTCAACACCTTTTTTCATATGAAATCGTGTTCCAAAGTCGACCATTTTCCAAACCAGTCAAAAATAGGGTATATTTTGTTCTATTTTAACACCTGTCAGGAACAAAAAATTTTGCTGCTTAAACGCCCTTCCGTATACTTATGTAGAACATTTCAAGCTTTTTGATGATTGTTTCCTTTTTTTTCTAGCAATTTTTTTTACCTAGATATTCAAAGCGAAAGTCAGACTTTTTCCAGGGGCCTTGAATATTCTCGTGGATAGTAGTTACCTTTTAAGCGGTATCCTAATGTACCTAGAATTGTGGCGCAGGATACAACTTGACAATGGTAGAAAATCTTATCCTTTAGGAAGGTCGTACGATCACACCTTCTCTCTAAATTTAAATAAGTGAAAATTCACTTATTAGATGTCAAAAGTCTTCCACTCTTTCAAAAAGTGTATATGCACTTATAATAAGTGAAAATTTCACTTATCATAAGTGCATATACACTTATTGTAAGTGCATATGCACTTTTTGAAAGAGTGGAAGACTTTTGACATCTAATAAGTGAATTTTCACTTATCCAATTTTAGAGAGTTGACAATAAATACGTAAATACGTGTCATCCCTTTAGCTGCCTATAATAATAATTGCAACAAAAAACTAGAATTTAATAATAACTGACCTAAAAATTGATTTAATTTTTGATTCAAACAAGATTAAGCTAAATTAAATTGTTACAACGTAACACTGTTTACTTTATCATTTTGGAAAAATTTAACTTCTCAATTTTTTTTAAATTCACTTGTTCACGAGTCTACCCGGTAAGAAGCGAGAAATTAGAAAGATTTGAAAATTTCTAATGATTATGAATTCCATTTCTGTCCAATTCTTTTGTATCAATCGAAAACCATTGAAAATAAGCTAAATCCAATCTTTTTCAATAGCATTTTAAATATTTATACAGAAAAAAAATCGTCGGTTTGAAAGATTCGAACTCGGGTTTCCAGCGCAGAAGTCAGACGCCTTGTCCCAACTGCTACCAGAGATATATTTGAAAATTCCATTTTGAAGATATGTAACTTGAGACTTACTTATGTATTAATTGGACTCCAGACAATTATTCAATAACCTTTTTTCGATTAGAGTTTGTCTCTTTTATATTTATTATATGTTTTCGTATTAGGAAATATATGAATTTCATGATTTTAATTCATGCTAGAATTTTCAGAACAACCCCTGTTTAATATCTATTTTTAACTTTCCCCGTAAGTCGGGTTGATTACTTAACTTTACTAACTTTTCAATTATTTTTAATCGCCTATAGCCATTTGAAAAGGATTGAAAAGTTATCGAAACTTAGTCTCAACACAAGATACAAAAGCATTGGACAGAAATGGAATTCATAAGGATTGAATAATTTACTGTTTTCTATGAAGAGGTATAAATTTACCAATTCTTTTTAATTTCTCGCTTCTTACCGGGTACCTAATTTCAACAAATAATCACCGAATTGTTGGTTATAACAAAAGTGAATTTCTATGAGATTTTACCAAGTCGCTGTTTAACTGTAATACAGGGGGCTCCCTCCTATTAATTTCATTGTCTCTGTCGCGACTTGTGCCGAAGGGGTAATCGGGAAGGGAAGACACAGGGGGTGGAAATGGTAGAAGAGAGACGACGAGGGTTGAAATTGCTTGGTAAAATATTCAGCAGACAAGCCTAGAGGGTTAGTGCTGATCTGTGTTTCATACTTCTGAACCAAGTATCTTGGAAACGGTGCATTGCCGATGCCGAGGCGGGTGTCTGCCACCACTGTCTGACCTCCCCTACATTGCCATTAGATTCTTGTCATCGACATTTCTGACGCTTAATCGTCATAAATGTAACAAATATCGTCATTTCTACTATACCAAAGATTCTCCCTTGATTCTTTAAAGTGCAAAGTCTTGCAGCTACTGTTCTTCAAGAGGTAGAGTCGTATAAATAGGCAGCATGTCAGATCGAAGAAGATATAAAGTTACTTGAGGTAACTTAGTCACGACAGTCACGCACGAGTGACCCATGCTAGAAATGTATACATGTTTCACCCCTCAATCCAAACTGTTACGAGTTCAGGGGAAAAGGTCTTTCTCCCCTTAACATTTCCCGCCGTAGAAAATTTTAACCTAAGCTCGCACTTATTTTTTTATAACATTCGTGCTATACTATGAAGATAGTTCTTCTTTAATATAACAGACGTAGAAAGTAAGTAATTGTAGGTAAAGCGTTATTCAATTTACCGAACTCTATAGAAACTTGTATAAAAGATGGACATCGTGCACATAAACTTTCTTCGTTCTTTATTCAGCATGAACATTCATTTTAAATTTCCAAAGTGTATATGTGCGAGGTTTTTCTTTAACTTAGTAAAATTCTACTGAATAAGTCTTTTCAACAACTTTTTATACGTTTCTACTTGGTTTCTTTATCAAAACACGAAGTTGTAAATCAAGAGTTTACGAGTTGTTTATAGGCTTCGTAAAATACGGAATAGGTTCAGGTAAAGGCTGTGTGTCTAGAAAGTAGAAAATGTTTTAGCTGGATCCTTTAGGACAAATTTTGATGAGAAAAAAGGTTGTTTTTTTATTGTTCATTGATTAAAATCCCAATCACTAAACGAAAATTACCATATCAATTAGACTGTTTAACTAGAAATTCCAATTGTATGTAACAATAACCTGTTCTCTCCAGTTTTCAATAACCTCTTTCTTTCTTTGGCCAGAGCCTTTTCGTCATTTTCAGGTTGCTATGACCAAGGATCCCGAAAACCCGGATTGACACCTACAATTCTGTTACGTCGTAACAATTTCTTATTTCATGTTATAATTTTATAGATAAATTGTGTTTTTTATCCATGGACATTTTTGTTAGGACAATTCGTTATTTGTATTTAAGAATATAAAACGAAGGTCAGTCAGGAAACAGCTTGGACTGAAACTGTACGTTCACTTTAAAATCTTCGAAATTTGGTTTTATAATATTTGCAGGATTAGGACGAGCGCCGACCATACTTTGCAGTTATGTTGTAAAACTTTAAATTTCTCTTTCCTTAAATATAACCATCTCGTTAAATTGTCTCCGAGAAAACGTCTACGTCATTTAGGAAAATTTGTCAAGGTCATGTACTTGTCAGGTAACCAATGAATCGTCAGATTTTAACTCCCACTACAACTGTTGTCCATCCCCTAATCAGGGGCCTTCGAGAGACACGCACAATTGTCACGTAGATACAAACCAAACTCGAAAGAGGTACTTCAACTTAAATCTATGTCGATTCGCGGCAAACCAAGTTTTCACTGTATAATTCTTTCTCCCAATTTCTCTGTATGTTAAGTTAATTGTTTATCACAATATATGTATATTTAAATGAACATGTTGTGTTTAATTTACTCGCCACATCATTAATTAATTTTAATTTAATAAAAAGACTTTTGGTTTTAACTTTATAACAAAACAGACACCCACAATTCTTTTCAATGATACCGGACTCTCTCTACCGGATGGAGCTCGAATCATTGGTTGGAGTTATCCCTTCCCTTTTGGGTCAGTCAACATGGGCCTGGTAGGATGATGGTATCCAGTTCCGTTTGGACTTTTATATAGTCCACAGAGGACGCATTTTTCTATTGTTGACTGGTTCTCCATTTTGTGTTCATAACGGTTGTACAAATGTGACGTATTCAAGATTGAAATAACAATAAACTATCCATTTAGAAACTATAAAGTTGTTGTGACATTTTGTGAACATACCATCAAACATTCCTAACAATGATCATTTAAACAGAGCTATTTGAACAACTCGGGTAGAGATTAACTTTCTTAGTGAATAATAAAAATGTTATACAGAAATTTTACCTTCCGTTTGGTTTGTTCCAATATGTAATCTAAGATGTATCTATACCTTGCCGGTGGATTAATGACACTAATTATGACTCTACAATACCTTAGGTACTCGTTAGGAATCCGTACAGGTCAACGTGAGGATTACTTTACCTCACCAAATATCGGCGCAGACGAGTGGTGTTCAGTGAGGTGAAGTTTAAACACCACTTCCACGTATGCGGAATCCTAACGAATTCCTAAGCCATTGTAGAATCATCATAAGGTTACCAATTCCACCACGAAGATGGTGCGGACGTTGTCCAACTTGCCCGCTTTTTAATTTGATCCTTATTTACCTCTGGTAGCTAACTTCGATATAAATCTTAGTTTATGCCAGACGATTGTGGTTGGGTGCAAGGATCACAAAAAAAGAATGTTCTTCTAAGGCTAGGAAGTTACTCAGACGCAAACGCTTTTTTGAACAGGATTTCAGATGAGTCATCAGAGAAGGAGATGGGTTCCATCAGAGAAAGGGTAGATTTAAGGTTCATTCTGGAAATTCCGAACCTTAACAGACTTACGGAGGTAGAAGTCGTGGTTATACTATTTTAGAGAATGTCATAAAAATTCTTTGAAAGAGAAAACAAGTCGTGGTTTTGAAGTCAAACAGACGAAGTGATCAGCTCGTCATAGTAGTTACAGACCGAGAAAAGGCTGCCCAGATGAAAAGTTGACAAAAGGTAAAGTTAGGCGTTATGTATCTACAAAAACACAAAGTACGGTAGATGGGCAAATCCTCCGCATGTTATAACTACAGATAGGCTAATGACGTCTTTGTAGTTTGCAGCAGGCAAGATGTATCTAAGACGTGTTTCTGAATAGGGAACCACTCAAGAAGCAGAACAAATCCTAGATGCATGCCATAAGGACGTGATTCGTCAATCCGATCTTATAACATGTAGTTGACCCTATCACAAACTTAAACACAAGTTATGTGGTTAGTTATGGGAAGTGCGCCTGTTTGAGGAAGGTTCTGGAACATGCTAAAAGGTTAGGGGCCCTTTTAGTCCTTTCACAAGAACGTCATAGATGCAGGCTACCCGTGAAGAAATTTCAGATGGATTCTAATGGTAGGCCAATTTCTTATATATTTGCTAGAGTGGGCCTACGAGATCCTTGATCAGATGAGTATTTTCTAGTTTAGGCAGCCAAGATAGTTTCATAGAACCTGACAGGGGTCTACAAACTATATTCTTGTCTAGATTTGACCGATCTGGACATACAGGAAAATGTAGGGGAATTACTCCACGAGTAAGACTACTGCTCCAAAAGATGACTATAGAAAAAGATAAATTTACAACTTAGTAGTAGAAAGATTAAATTATTCATTTATTGTGTTAAAGTATTATTGTCGCCATTAGAAAACTTAACAACCCTGAATTAGCCAAGATTAAAGTAATAAACAGTTTAGTGTCATTTACAATTGCAGAAGGTTTATTAGTCTGAGCGGATTAAGTAGGCTTAATGTGTATTTCTAAGGTCAGATGTAACTTACTGGCCAAGAGGGTAAATTATACTTACAGACTAATCTCCCTCTACTCAGGCCAGAAATGGAAAAACGCATACAGCTGGGTTAGTGTACCACAGGAGGTAGAAAATATTTTTGTGAACGGATACCGGGAGGTTGGGGTGTCATAAAAGGTAGAAGGCGTTGTTAAACAAACTGTCTATTAAGAATGTTTAAAACTTAGCGAGGAAGTTTCCTTGAATTGAGTAGGAAGAGTCCTCAGGTAAGAGTGATCCTCTTAGAGAACAAATTACAATTTTCCATTTGCAAGCACTACAAATTTCCAAGAATTTTGTTTAGATAGATTGGGCCTAGGTTGAACAGGTATGATTTTATCTCCCTTTATCAGTCCTTACGAGTTATTCTGTATAGATAGAACTGTCGAGTTTTCTGGTATCAATTTCGCTGTTAAACATATATGTTTTTAAATTTTTTTTTCGTACGAACACGACTCGTTCTTTCTTAGAGAGGTGAAGTTTTCTCCACTTTTATTCTCGCCAAGAAGCTGCCCTATAGGTCGTCGTCCTCATCGATATCGAGCCCTACGTCTTGTGATTGTCCTGGCACATGGGTCTGGATGTAAGTCTCGTCCTTACAAAAGTGCCAGGACCAGAAAACGATGTTGACGGTGGTTGTTTATCACCTATCAAAACAGTGTAGCAGACAGCTGATATACAGGGGTATTCAGTTTAAACCTTAAATACACCCTGAACGTTTATTGCATTCCCTGACGACACCAGAACCTAAGGACTCACAATTAGTAAGTTTACCTTCCTCTGCTACTTGTAAGCAAGCTGTTAAATATAATTAATAATGATTGCAACGCACGAAAATTGTGCAACAGTTAAATATGATAGAATTTTAATTATTGAATATTGAAAAGGTAACGAAATATAAGACAAAAGAAAAAGGTTTAACTTGCATATACTCGACATATTTTACATTTATTGAGTTATGGTTGACCTTGACCATCATAGAGAGTCGAAGAAAGCCAGCAATAAAGGGGAATTCCCTTATGCTGTTGGAAAATAAGTCAGTTATCAAGAGTGATGTCTAATAGTCGATATCTCCTCCTTGTCCCTTTCCTACTGTCTCCCATTGTTTTTATAAGTTTCAACTACAAAAGGTACAATCAAGATAAAGATCAGATGATGAAAGGAGAGAAGAATGTCTAGGGAAAATTTTGAACCTCCTCTTTTTTTGGGACGAAGGGAGTATTGTGGACGACGCGGAGCTGAACGGTCGCAGCAAAAGTCATCTTTTTGAATTGTGTTATTATAATTTACATTTTGATTAATAAAACAAATGATAGTGAAAGTTTAGTTTTATTTATTTATTAGCTTAGTGGTTGTCGTGAATTAACACCACCAAAGTCAATCTTAGGCAACAGCAGTAACCTGAAATGAGCAGCAGAATTTTGCAAGATTAACAAAAAGGAGACTTAGATCCTAACTTACGTATTAACCGGGCATGAAGATCTGCTCTATCATCGACACAACATGGGTATCGAAAATGTGAAAGAGGGGTTATTGTCTATCTGTGGAATAGACCCGTACAGGTGGGCACCGCACGTTAAATTTTTGACGTTCTTCTTATTGTCTATCGCTGTCCAACGAAAGACATAGGCTAACATAGAAATTATTCCTCAAAGAAGCAGATATTGCTGTAAAGAGCTGTACTTGTATCCTCACCTTGTGGAGAGGACTTTGGTCTTCAAACCTAGTAGCACTTAATGGGGGACGTAAAGGAACTACCCAAGTGTCTCTGGTTACCTAAAAACCAGACCCCTTTCTTTTAACAATAATTTTAAAAAACTTGACCTTCTAAACTGTCGATGCATACGAATTATCAAATTGAAATTTATTTGTACCTAGTAATTTTACAAGATACGCAGTACTTTTTTCCGTATCAACCAAAATGCAACCTTTTGATGCAAATGACTCCAGCCAGGCTGCCACATCTCCTCATTAAGATAGAGATACTTTTGAAAAAGTGCAATGTAATCAATACTGCAACTAGAAAAAGTGGAAAATAGTGGATTCATTGAGGTCATGGAGTGTTATGGGCATAAGCAGGGCATAGCCCATAGGCTGTTGGGTCATAAACCCAGCGATAGCCGGCCGTAAAGTCACCCTTCCGTGAACCTCCCGATGGGTAAAGTACGCCGCTTGTAAAGGGTTGTAGATGGATGAGGCCAGGGAAAAGGAGGCGAGAGGGGAGTCGAATAGCGAGAGTAGCGTACGAAGGGCGGCTGACAAGGGGGTGGTTGCGAGTGCCTGGATGCTGATACGGCGCGTCACGGCGTTTCGTACCAACCAATGTCCTGCGCCAAGCTGAAACTCTCCTACTGCAATATCGATGACCGGCTTCGCAAACCATGCTGTAAACAATCTGATACACACCAACATGCTTTGCAACTGTAGCAAGTACCCGATTACTCGTTCCTCAACGTCAGTTTCATAGCTCAGGGATGCATAATATCGTAGCCCTTTTGATGCTAAACCCCATTCAAACAGGCTCTAAAGAAGCCAGGAGTCATACTTCAAATATTTATACGTACTCTCTTAATCTAAATTAGTAATAAGCTACTAATGATATTGTGACAAAGTCAATTACAAATTGCTTTTGTTCAGTATTTACTACACTAGGGGTTTTAAAATATGTACCTCATGCTGCTTTTAAGGGGATAGGGTGTGGTTAATTCATTTATATTAAAAAAAAAAAATGCTTATTTGCAACTTTTTTAAAAACAATCCTATTAAAAAATTTTGATGATGGCATATTTCTTTATCTTTTTCAACTAAAATTTCACGAAATATTCTTTGAGGGTTGTTATTGTTGAGAGTTTAAAGGGATTTTAAATTCTGCGCCTAAATATTCCAGAATCGAAATAAATTAGATAAGAGAAATAATGGAATGAGAATACGATGGGGAGAGATGAGTCAGTTCTGTATAAGAAGTCAAGCTAGACAGAGCGCATAATGTAGTTTCTTACCTTGGAAATTATCAATTTAAGGGGTTACATGGGTTTCACAGCTTCAAAAAATCGATTTTTTTATTGTCTTATTAATTTCTACAACATCTAGAGAATATTATCCTAAATTTTTAAGTCTATCCGAATAAAAGTTTCGGAGATACAGTCCAAAGGATGCCCTGGACATTGCAGCTGATGCAGGCCTAGAAATCGACGATACAATGTAAGTTAACAAAAAAAAACTGTTTTCAAAGTCGGTTGTCAAAAGTTCTCGAAAACTATTCAACCGATCTTGATGAAATTTTACACAAGTCTTCGAGATACAATTCACGAGGACTAGGACGAAGGATTTTATTTTTTTAATCAAAACTATTAAAAAAAGAAAATGTTGAGCAAATTTTACAAAAATTTGCATTTTTTGTAAAAGGGTTTGCCAAAAATCCAATTTTCACTTTTTATTTTTTTCCTTCGTCCAAATTCTAGTCTATAGTCTTTACGAAAACACGAATTTTTTTTTCACTTTAGATGACCCTGTCAAGAGTTCTACTGCCAACGCGGATGCATCTTTTTTCCGAGGAGTCACCGGAAATGACGTTACAATGGCGGAGTTATGAATATTTTACTTGGAAAATTTCAGAAATTCTTTTTCAAATATATATCTTTAAGACAGTAAAAAGTTTGAATAAAATATTTTATTTTTTATATTAAAAAAAAATTGTTGAAAATAGACCTTTTTCCCCTCGAGTAAACCCATGTAATCCCTTAACATTTTCGTGGATGGAGAATAAATTGACTAAATTGTTAGATTTTAGTGCTTTTGTTTTTTATTCACCTTGTTATTGATTCCCTAACAATTAGTATTGTATGATCAATTATTTAATGATTAAATAAAATGTTAAAAAAAGTTAAAATTAATTTAATGCAATTACTTTTTGTTTCAAACCCTATAGGTTTTTTAGATCTGTTACATTGATTTAAAATGTTAATTTTAAAATTTTTGAAATGATACAGATTTAATGAAAAATATATCTTTATAAAAAAGATCTGACGAAAACAAATATATTAAACAAATGTAGAAGAAAAGCGCTTTCAAATGATTGATTTTAAAGTTTAAATTTTATAAAACTTGTAATTTAATGTCTGTTTTATGTGTGTTATAAATAATTATGTAAAACTAGATACAATTTAAATAAAAATTTACCAATATTTAAATTATATATGATAAAAAATAATGTATTTAACTGTTATAATGATTTTGTGTAGGAATAAATTTTGTGTAAGTAAGACATTATCAGGAAAAACAGGTGTTTATGTTCTCTCGCTTCTATAAAATTGAAAAACAAACATGTGTTTTCAATATTTAACATACAGACCTATGATTTGGCGTACTTTTAGCAAATTTAAATGAATGCAAACTTGTCTAATAAAAAACAAAAAAATTGAAGTATTATAATAATTTTGAACATAAAATCGATTTTTTCCTCATTTGTGAATTATTATCCATTCTATACTGTCACGTCACCATGACTATTAATTAATTAATATTTAATTACATTTAGATTTAATAAACAATATAAACATGTGTAATTTTATGTGTAACCAATTAATGTAAAATGAACTTTATTAAGTTTCGAAACATATAAATTATAACTGATTTTGATAAAAACATTATTAAAATAATAATTGTTTAACTATTGTTTAAACAAATTCAAATATTCAAATAATAATGTTAATAATTTGACAACAATAATTCTCAACAATTAGTTAAGTATAAAATATATATATTGTTTGATTTATTTAAACAAATAAATAACTTGTTTAAACAGAGTAAAATAAACAATTAAACAATGTTTATGATTTTGACAACCATAATTCACAACAAACAATTAGTTTAGAATGATGCATTCATATTGTTGAATTTTTTTAAACAAATAAATAAATTGTTTAAATAAATTCACTTTGTTAAACATATATTTACTGGTAAAATAATTAGTAATTAAGTATCTATTCCTTTTTATCAAACAACAAATGTTTTGTTTAAACATTGTTTAAACAAATACAATTGTTTAAATCGACAAACTTAAGTGATTAACAATTAAGAAACAATCTTGAATATTTTATTATTATAGTAAATCTTGTAATAAACAAATTCATTTAAGACAATGATTTATAGCAAATATTATGTAATTTTTTTAATACATATGTTATAAATCTTGTTTGAAATATTTTATGGTTTAGAAATGATCAACAAGCACTATTGAAAATTATCGTTTCATATATTAAAATTTCATGTAAACAGTTTTTAATTAAAAAAATATTTTTAACGATTTTAATTTACCTTCTCTCGAAATTATTTTAAATCTTCTACGTAAGAATAAAATCTTAAAAATTATCCAAAAAAGTATGTCGAATACATTTCTCGTATGAGATATGCGAAGTAATTGACACATTTTTACTTCTGGAAACCACATATGATTCCCGCATATAAGACTGAATAAAAATCGTATTGTATAATTTGCACATGTCTACTTAAGAGAGTCGAGAGGAGCATAACATTCGCGAAATCGAGTCCCTGTGGCAGGTGCGTCACACCTGTAACTTGGCAAATGTTTCACCTGAACACTCGAAGGTCATCGACTATTAAAAGTACCCTTATCTTTCGAATCTAATTCTAGATGTTAGTACCCTTTATATGTTTCTGTCAGAACAGTTCGTCTACTCACGGAAAAAAATTTATTCTGAAATTAAGAATAGATATTTGGCACTTGTTTTAGAATATTGTATACTTAAATTTAGTATATTGCTATCCTTAAAATAAGAATGTATTCTAAGGGTTTAGAATATATATCTCTATTTTCAGAATAGTATTCGCGTTTCATCTTTCATTTCCTGAAGAAAGATTTATATTTAAAAGCAAAATTAAAACATTATTTCTTCTAAAATTTTAAGAATGATATATATGGATTAAGTCAAGCTTATTCGTATTTAATTCACACTAATATACATTTTAAATTATTATCGATTTATCTTTGCCTTTTTAATTTAGAAATCGATTTTATTAGTATATTGATTTGATATCGATATAAATCGCTTTATACTAACCTCAAAATTACCATGTAGTCTATGTGACTTCTTAACCTACAAATTGATTTTGATATGTAAAAACTTTTTAATTATTAATCATGCAATTCTTTGTAATTAATGAATCTACTTTTTGGAGATAAGAATTATTTTTTGAATTATCTAAATTGGCTTTAACATTAATCTTATTTCTCTTCTTCTAATATATTAAATTCTAATTAACTTTTCCTGTTTAATTTTTTTTAATATTTATTTATTTTATTACCTGATGAGTACATTAAATATGCCAAATTATGTTGTAATTTAACATCAAATAATAAATAATTTTTTAGGTTATTTCTTGATATATTTGTTCTAAAGCTTTGTAAAAGGTTCTACCAAAAAAAAAAAAATAATTTAAAATTGTGCACTAGAAATCGGTAATGAATTTGTAAAACATCCTTAAAAATACCTAACAGCAATATTAAAATTTTTGCCTACGATAGAACTTAGTTTATTGTGTGGTCGTAAATCTTTTTATGTTATCATAAAAAGTTACTTTACTCAAACTTTCATTAAATTAAGGATTAAAATCAGGAAAATTAAAGCAAAGTTCTTAGTAGCACTTCCCCTTGAGAATGTATTGTCAAGAAAGAGGGTTTAAAAATTACTACCAGAGCAGTTTTAAAAGTTGGGTAACAATAAGAATACAAAATTCAAGTGGTGCAGGTAATACAAAGATTGAATTTTTAAGACTTACTATATTATATTAACTTTCAACGGAAAATCAAAATAAAAAAGAATAATTCCGTGTATTTTTAATGAAAGAAATAAGTTCATAAATTTTATTTCCCGATGTTCAGAATATTTCCAATATTTTATAATTTAAGGAAAAAAACTCCATTATTGAATTCTTATTGAAATAAAAAGTAAGAAATTAATAACTTTGCAAAGAAATAGAAAAGCGAGAAACCCAAAACCATAAATCGGAAAGAAAAGGCAAACAATTTTATATTAAAAAATCCGACTCTTCTGATCGTAAAGTAGCCGTTTTTCTTATTCGCTTTAAATTTAATAAAGCTGCAACAGAAGATAGTACTTTCCGTAATTTTCTCTTCGGGTTATTTGCGAAAGGGCTCTCTAAATCTGAATTAGTAGTTTTCTACTATGAATTAGTCAAATTCATGGCTTATTTTTCTCTAATTCATATAGTTGAAAACTACTAATTCTTAGTAGAAAACTACTAATTCTTAGTAGAAAATTACTAATTCTTAGTAGAAAACTACTAATGGAAATAGTGAAACTTTACTTTTCAAAAAAGTAGATTTTTTTACTAATTTAATGAGTTGTTTTCTACTACAAGATTAGTAGTTTTCTACTAATTCTTAGTAGTTTTCTACTAAAAATTAGTAAAAGTCTTACTATTTTAATAGTAGCTCACTTTTCGCTAATTCATTAGTAGAAAACCACTAATTCAGATTTAGAGAGGGAGCTGTCAAGTGTATTTTTTTGAGAAAGATAAGTTACGACTGAAATTAAGAGCATATTTTACTCGTTGACTCTCAAATAGTAATAATTATACATTTTACTAATTTCAAAATAGATCAATTAGTCAATTAGTTTAGTCTACTGATCAATTAGTAAAAAGTAACTAATTACACTGTGTGACAGTGAAAAATTACGTTAAATCGGACCTAGTCTAAGTTGTTTATCATGAAAAACGAAAAAAAAAGTGTATTAAATTTCCCCCCACTCCAAAAATTTCATTTTAGAACTAAAAAACAGTTTTTCCGCAATTTGTGTGTAAAATATACTGTTACTTCGTCATTTTTGGTCCGAACTCAAAATTTTTTGTTTTATTTTAAAGCTGAAAAACAAAGCTTTCTATATCTAATAAACGTTTAATGTTTTATATAAAATTATGGTAGAAAAAGAGTACAAAAGTTCGAAAATTGGCAAATTTTTTGAATTTTTTCAACTTTGACAATGATTTCCCAGTGGGCAAAAATCCATGTACGTTTTAAAAACGTTTGAAGAACGTTTTTAGAACGTTTCATGTCGGCCAAATAATGTTCTGAAACGTTATTAGAACATGGATGTTCGAATAATGTTCCAGAACATTATTTGGCCGACATGAAACGTTTTAAAAACGTTCTTAAAATGTTTTTAGAACGAACATGGATTTTTGCCCACTGGGTTACTGCCCAATTTTATTTAGAATGTTTTTTTCTGCAGTCAGTTATTTAAAGTGTATTTAATTCTGGGTCGAATGAGTTATTATTTAAATAAATTAGTGAAAAATTGTCTGAGTTATTGCATTTTTTGTCTTTATAATCAATGTATTTTTCGGGAAAATCAATTTTCAAAAATTTTGGTGCCATTCTACATTTTCAAAATTTTACCAAAATTTACTAAAATAAATATAAAAAAGTTGTTAGAAGATGATAAGTAAGACTTGCAACATTTAAAGAAAGCAAAAAACCGAAAGTACTGTTTTTTACTTAAATAAAATACTCTGATTTTTAAGACAAAAAATGCAATAACTCAGTCACTTTTTTAAAAATTTAATTAAATAATAACTCATTCGATGCAGAATTAAATACACTTTCAATAATTTACTACAGAGAAAAACATTCTAAATCAAATTGAGCCGTAAATCATTGCTAAAGTTGATAAAATTTAAAAAAAAAACAATTTTTGAAATTTTTTACTCTTTTTCTACCATAAATTTTATTTCAAACATAAAACCTCTATTAGTTATAGTAGGCTTTGTTTCTCAGCTTTAAAATAAAACAAAAAATGTTAAAATCGGATCAAAAATGACGAAGTAACAGTATATTTTATACAAAAACTGCGGCAAAACTGTTTTTAGCTGTAAAATGAAATATTAGGGGGGGGGGGGGTTAATACAATTTTTTTAGATTTTTATGATAAGCAACTTAGGCTAGGTCCGATTCAAAGTAATTTTTTGTTCTTATTTTTTGTAACACAGTGTTATTTGTTAAATCCATTTTTAGGTTATGTCAAAATAACTAATATTATAGTAACATTCTTTTTGCTTATTCAATTAGTAAAATTTTAACTATTATTTTATTAATATATTTTACTAATAATATTAGTTATTTTTCAATAATTGCTGAAACAAAAACGCAGCCACGATTTTACTAATAAATAATAATTATAGTTATTTTTAACTAATTCAGATTTAGAGAGTATAGGAAAAAGGTTTATTTCTGTCACAACTAGATTTCTGTCAGTAGTATAGAAACTGTCAAAAATCAATAGTAAAACGGGCGATTTTTTGTCACTAGTGTTGAATACAATTATTGTAAGGTATTTCTCTTACATTTTTGTTTGAAAAAAAAATTGGTTTTCAGTGGATTTTCTTTAAATTGTGAGAAAACGTTATTTTATGTATGCCTTCTATCTGGTCAAAATTTTAGGACTCTTTACCGTCTAAACGTTGAGATATTCATGTTCAAAATTTCAATTTACATGCAAAATGATAAAAATTAAAACTTCGAAATATGAATAGGGGAGGTTGGGGCAAGACGAGGTACCTGCCTTAATTAAGAATCTAATTAACCAATCATCATAATTTTTTGTATAACATAGCACTCTTGTTATAGGTTTTGATTGTCCAAGTCACCGATTGATGAAACCGAGTTTTTTATTTTTTACATGCAAAAAACTGTTTTTGACGATTTTCTCGTCAGTTTTGCATTCTACTTAAAACGTGTTTGCTATGTTAGTAACAACATTTTATATACTATATAATTTTATTCATGTTCAACAATGATTACACTTGTAACTAATCCCTAATTTATTTCCGTCTCAAAACTTAATTTTTAGAAATTATTTTTTTAATTAAATTCGATATGTGGGGGCAAGACGGGGTACAGAAAGTGAGTGCAAGATAGGGTATTGAAAACCAATAATTTTTTTATTTTATGAAAAAAAAATGTTTTTGGGTGATTTTCCACACTATTTATAACGTTTTGTTACGTAAATAATATATTTCAAAATTCAAATACAAGAGCAGGTAACCACTTGTTTATTTCTGTTAGAAAAAGTATTGTTTTTTGTTTTGTATTTTAATTTTACATGAGAGAACTAAAATTACGCATTAAACTGGTCTTTCAGTTTATTTTATAAGATCAATAAAGGTGCTTGCGAAATTTGTAGGCAAAAATAGATTAATTTTTATACTACTCCATCTTGTCCCCACGCTTGGTAAAATGGAAGTTTTCGATTTTTTTACTTATTCTTAATTTTATATTTAATTAAGTAACAAATGTTTCAAGTAAGACTTAGTCATTGAAGACTGATTACCAAAGATTATTATTATAATAAATAATATATTTTTGAATTGATAATTTTAGTTTTATTGAGCTTCAAACCTTAGGTTTGCCCCCATCCCCCCTATCACAATTTTTAGACGGGCCTGAAAAATTGTAACCAACTAGAAGGCACATATAAAATAATGTTTTCTCACAATTTAATAAAATCATTAGAAAATAGATTTTTTCACTAGTGGGAAAAGTGGATATTTCCGTCACTAGTAAGAAAAGTGACAGTTTTTGTCATAAAAAAGAATAAAGGCGCAAAAGTTATAAACATATGCGCAGTAGTTTCCTCTAATACTTACCCGTGCGTAGTAACTTTTATAATATTTATACATGCGCAGTAGTTTTCTATGATAGTTACACATGCGCAGTAGTTTTCTAAAATACTTACACATGCGCAGTAGCTTTTCTATGATAGTTACACATGCGCAGGAGCTTTTCTATGATAGTTACACATGCGCAGTAGTTTTCTATGATAGTTATACATGCGCAGTAGTTTTCTATGATAGTTACACATGCGCAGTAGTTTTTATGATGCTGACACTTGCGCAGTAGTTTTCTATAATACTTACAAGTGTGTAGTAGCTTTTATAAATTATACATGCGCGGTAGATTTTTATTATGTTTATACATACGCAGTAGCTTTTATGATATTTATACATGCGCAGTAGTTTTCTATGATAGTTATACATGCGCAGTAGTTTTCTATGATAGTTACACATGCGCAGTAGTTTTTATAATGCTGACACTTGCGCAGTAGTTTTTTATAATACTTACAAGTGTGTAGTAGCTTTTATAAATTATACATGCGCAGTAGTTTTCTAAAATACTTACACATGCGCAGTAGCTTTTCTATGATAGCTACACATGCGCAGTAGTTTTCTATGATAGTTACACATGCGCAGTAGTTTTCTATGATAGTTATACATGCGCAGTAGTTTTCTATGATAGTTACACATGCGCAGTAGTTTTTATGATGCTGACACTTGCGCAGTAGTTTTCTATAATACTTACAAGTATGTAGTAGCTTTTATAAATTATACATGCGCGGTAGATTTTTATTATGTTTATACATACGCAGTAGCTTTTATGATGCTGACACTTGCGCAGTAGTTTTCTATAATACTTACAAGTGTGTAGTAGCTTTTATAAATTATACATGCGCAGTAGTTTTCCATGATAGTTACACATGCGCAGTAGTTTTCTATGAAAGTTACACATGCGCAGTAGTTTTTATGATGCTGACGCTTGCGCAGTAGTTTTCTATAATACTTACAAGTGTGTAGTAGCTTTTATAAATTATACATGCGCAGTAGTTTTCTAAAATACTTACACATGCGCAGTAGCTTTTCTATGATAGTTACACATGAGCAGTTGTTTTCTATGATAGTTACACATGCCCAGTAGTTTTCTATGATAGTTATACATGCGCAGTAGTTTTATATGATAGTTACACATGCGCAGTAGTTTTTATGATGCTGACACTTGCGCAGTAGTTTTCTATAATACTTACAAGTATGTAGTAGCTTTTATAAATTATACATGCGCAGTAGTTTTCCATGATAGTTACACATGCGCAGTAGTTTTCTATGATAGTTACACATGCGCAGTAGTTTTCTATGATAGTTACACATGCGCAGTAGTTTTCTATGATAGTTATACATGCGCAGTATTTTTTATGATGCTGACACTTGCGCAGTAGTTTTCTATAATACTTACAAGTGTGTAGTAGCTTTTATAAATTATACATGCGCGGTAGATTTTTATTATGTTTATACATACGCAGTAGCTTTTATGTAATTTATACATGCGCAGTAGTTTTCTATAATAGTTACACATGCGCGGTAGTTTTATGATAATAATACATGCACAGTACTAAGGGGACAAATTAACTAAAAAAGTTGCAGTGTAACATTCGACGATTTAAATCTCCTTGCGTTTCGCACGCTAGTGTTGTCTTTATCTGTCCCAGGTAACCTTATTCTCACTTGTTTTTAGAACCACAACTGTGAACTCTCCTTGCGTTTCTCACTCTATTCTTGTCTTTATCTATCCCAGGTAAATTCTATAACTTATTTTCTCTTACTTTCAAAAAAGCATAGCAGTATATCTATATCTATAACTAACTGATTTCTTATAAACGAAATTTTTCACGAAGTTCCTGAAAATACATGCCATGTTAGTCCTTACGTCACTCAAATACACTGTTCGTATTATTATTAATCAATCGCAAGAAAGTTATTGCCCCCTGCACAAAATATATATGTTTGGACTAGTTCTTAATATACACAAGAGCATAATTTTCCCGCGTGTCATTTGAAAAAACGACCCGTGTTTAATATTATATGCGTTAAGCTCGACATTGAAGTCGTTCCTATGGAAAATTATACTTGTAGTGCTGCTAATGGATACCTAAACCCCAAAGGAAAATCGATAAGCCGAGCGAGAGCGACGGTCAAAAGAGGAATAAAAAAGCATAAGTCTCCCCTTTCCCCGATGTCGGGCCACATTGATTTGGGAGCGAATCCGCAAAATGGAACTATTCACTGTGGATGGTGTGTAGCCCTTATTTGGGATCGGTCTCTATATACTCGGCAGTCTGGGTCTGGGACGCCGGTGCGGTGCTGCCGCTTGCTTCCCTCGCTGGATATAGTCTATGGCTGTATGGCTGTATGGCAGCGGCTCCGGCACTGCTCAGGCAGTGGAGGTGGATGAACCGAGCAAACTACGAAGGGGTGGCAGTTCTACCAGACGAGGGAGCATAACCAGGAAAGAGACAGCGAGAGGGTGAGAGGTCACAGGGCAGACAGTGTCCTAGGACAGTTCCGCCTTAAAAGAATTTCACCACCCTTTTTATACTGCTACTACAAACAACAGTCGAATAAAAATATTCCCATTTTAATTATAACTTCTTCGTTCTTTTTTATAAAACTTCGCTTTTTTCAACCTGCCAATAATTAATCGATTAATTAAAAACAAGGAAATTGAAATGAAAATACAATTTTTCAATTTAGATTTTCTCGAATTAACTTGTTCCTCTGTGTGTAGAGTTGAATAGAGTTTTGCAGGCAATTTCAACCGCGCCCCGTACTTTAAACTTGAATCAGCAAAAAGTATGCAGCTGATTTCAATCCGCGCGATTAAAACTTGGAAATTCAAAGTAAAGAGTCCGAGATGGCGACCTTAGTCATATAAAGTTCAACATCCTTCTGGCAGGATTAAATATACTGCTGCGAGTAGATTTAGGAATTTATATGAAGCTGTACATTAAAAAAAAAATTATTTCATATTTGCTTGAATTTCGAGTAATATTTACTTTTTTACTCAAGTAATGCCAACTTTAGGTAGGGCGGTTGGTTAAACATTTTTCTATGCTAAATACATAGGTGGTTACCTGGTTAAAAAATTTCTTACGTAAGATGTATTTTTTATTTTTACCCAATAACCCTTATGAAAAATAAGTATAGGATTAAGTATTTGATTAAGTATTGGATTAAGTACTGGAATAAGTATTAAAGTATTGGAAACTCCAATACTATTTTCGCGTAACATATTTTTAAACACATTTTTTTTTAATTTTCTGTCGAACTGTAATTTTGCGTTTCATGTATTTCTAATCTGGAATGTAAAATCTGAAATGTGGAATATGGAATCTAGAACGTTGAATCTGAAATATAAAATATGGAAACTTAAATGTGAAATACGGAAATTAAAATTTTAAACCTACAATGAGGAATACAAAACTGGGATAGGGTATCTGAAATTTGGTATCGAGAATTTGGAATGTTGAATCAGGAACATAAAATCTGAAATGTGGAATGTGGAAACTGGAATTTTGAGTCTGAAATGTGGTATCTGAAATGTGGTATCTGGAATGTGAAATCCGAAATATTGAATGTAGAAACTGGAATGTTGAATTCAAAACGCACAAATTGAAAGATAGAATTTAAAATGTGGAATGTGGAAACTGGAATTTTGAGTCTGAAATGTGGTATCTGAAATGTGGTATCTGGAATGTGAAATCCGAAATATTGAATGTAGAAACTGGAATGTTGAATTCAAAACGCACAAATCGAAAGATAGAATTTAAAATGTGGAATATGAAAACTGGAATGTTAAATCAGAAATTTGGAATCCGAATTGTAGATTCTGGAATTTGGAACATGAAACTTGGAACGTTAAATCTTAAACCTGGAATGTAAAATTTCAAACGTGGAATGTGGAAACTGGAACTTTGAATCAGAAATTTGAAATCCGAAATGTAGATTCTGAAATGTGGAATATGGAATCTGGAATATGAAATATCGAAACTGAAATGTGAAAAATGGAAATGGAAATTTCTAACCTACAATGTGAAATACAAATTCTGGGATGCGGAGTCTGGAATGTTGTATCGAGGATTTTTAAAATGCAATTCGAAATATTGAATGTGGGGTCTAGAACCTGAAATTTGGAATATGGAATCTGTAATATGAAATTAGGGACAATTTACTTAAAATACCCTTCTATTGTAAAATTTGAAAAAAGTAATTTAAAAATAGAATGTTAGAATCTTTAAAATCCATTAAAGGTCATAAGCTGCAGATGAATGAATATCCCTAAACTCTTGTATTTTTCATATAATTTTGGGAAGAATGCCAACTTAAATCAAGGTTAAATAAGTAAAAAAAAAATTTCATAAGTTCTCTCCATAATTTTCCTGTATTCCACATTTATTCGCTTTTACTTGGTCCAAGGATCACTGATTTCGGACAATTCATTCAAGAGATACTTCTACCACAAACATTTACCAAACTTAATAAAAAACTATTAAAATTGCTAAAATAAATTGTTGTTAAATAAATAAATTAATAAGATAATTTTTCAAAATATAACAAAAATTTAGCCTTGGAGTATACTGAAATGACAGTTTATTTTGTCTGGGATATTTTTTTGGATGTTTTCATCTGGATAAAAAAGAACATTGTCATTTTCTCGATAGAACAAACATGCCCCCTATCTCGCAGGAAATCGGAGAAACGATACAGAATCTGAATCTGAGGATTTGAGCGGATCTACCCTCGATCATTGTTGATCCCCTGAAATGTTCACATTGATAGTCAACTGAGATGAAAATAGTCTGACTCATGTAATATATCGTAATATTTTATTCGTGCTTATTTTGCGGAGAAAGGGGAGTTTATATAATGATTTCGAAAAATATAAATCTTATTCTCAAATCTCATTCACTTTATTATTAATAAAATTTTATGACTTCTTATAAACCCTTTTTTATGTTACATTTGAAAATGGATACTATATAACCAGCGGAGTGAAAATTTTTTTAAAAAATATTCTTATAAAAAGGAAGAGTTTATCTTCCACTATAGCAATCACTATCATAATTCCGTTTATGATTCTCGTAAAACATGACAAGTCTCTTACGCAGCAATAAAGTTTCTTTATTATACTTTGAAATGCTCTTTACCAGTGTTCTACCAAATTTTATGTCCTATTTTGATTAATGTTTAACACGTCACTTGATAAAGTTCTTTTTAAACTTAATAACAAATTGAGTAATTTTTACAACTTAGTGCATCTTGGGAAGGTTAAAATGCAAACGTATTTCATAAAAGAAGCAAAATTTTAAAAATTAATTTTTTTTATTTTATTGATATAGTTAAAACATAAAACTTGTTTTGAACTTGTCACAGATTAAAAAAGAAAAATTGTTTGTTGTTTTAAACATGTCAAAAATTTAAAATATAAAATTAAAAGCATCTTCAGAGACAACTTAAATCATTTTGTTTTTAGGATAAAATCGCAAAAATTCAACCTTTTCTTATCTGATTTTAAATGGAACGTATAACCTTATAACTTAAATATAATTTTAGTTTAGAGTTATAATAATCTAAATGTTATTTTTTCACGATTTTTTCTGCGAGGAAGTTAAGTTTCGTCGGTTATGCATCATTAAAGTTAAAAGCACTATTTTCTAGTGGAAGAAAACTATTCTATATTGAAGTGTATTTCTTTCATTCCGATGCAATTTATTCTCCACATACATGTCATTTAAAGTAATCCTCTTTTTGAGAAAGGATTTTGCTATAGACGTACTATCCAATAGAAATGGAGGATTTCTAAATCGTCAAATACCCTCATAACTTTAAATTTGTGTTTGATACCAACATTAGAAGCGCATATGCTTTAATCCTCTAAGAGTTTAAAGAACCTATTTTAAGAATTTAACTTTTAAATTTAAATTATCATAAACAAACTCCTTTAATTAATTTTAAACTTATTTTTACATTTCGATTATTATTAAAAGTTAATAATACAAAGAGCCGCACATCAAAAAGTTTCGTGTCTGTTACATTAATAAATTCAAATTTAATATTATTTAAATTGATTTGTATTTTAGTTCAATCTCCATCTGAGTTATATTAAATCAAAAATTTTCAAAATTATAACAATAAAACTATCTATGACAAAATAAAACTATTGTTAAAAACAGTTGTAAATTATTTATAATTACTAAAAACTATTTAAAACTTGTTTTTACATCTCTTTAAAATAAGTTTAAAACTGTTCATAATTTTTAGAAACTATAAGTATTAATTTAAAAATACTTGAAACTGTTTTGAGTCAAAAATTGTTTAAAATTAATTTAAATCTGCTAAGAAAAAGAACTATATTTATCACTTCTAGAAACATTAATTTGTAAATTTTATGATCTTTAATTTGTATTCAAAACGATTTAAAACTTGTTTAAAACTGTTTAGAACTATTTTGAAACCACTTAAATTTTAGTCTAAACCAGGTTTAAAACTGTTTAAAACTGCTTATAACATATTTACATATTTAGAACTCTAAAGAATTTATAACTATAAATATTTTAAAAGAATTTGAATCCATGAGTTCGATGATTACGAAACTTACAATAAATGATTCATTAAAATGTTTGATTTTTTTATGGGTACATAATTTTGTAAATGAATAGAAAGGCATATATGTTAGTTCTTTATTTTGCATTGATATAATTATTATATTCCATTACTTTTTATCTTATAATCATTTGAATGGTTATGCAAATTTAAGGTTTTGTTCGTCGACATTTATGAATCCTAGCCATTCCTTCTATTTTTTGTATCGTACAATAACCTGCAAAAATACTTGAAATTAATTTTAAAATAATTTAAATTTAAAGAAAATTATAGAAATTACATTATATCGTTGATTAAGAACAGAATCAAAAAGAGAAAAGAAATTTTAAATAGCGCATTTTTAAAACCTTCTCTCTCTTACTCTCTCACCCTATACCACAAATCCGCAGCTATTGGCTATAACTGACGGACACATGGACGGATGGACAGATGTACACCAAAGTTTCGTTATAATTATACAAAAAATTACACTAAAAATTATAAAAAAGAATTACCTAAGCCTTCATCTGCTGGTGTGAAATCGAAAGACTGAAAATATTTGCACGTCCAGTAAGTATCAGAGTTCTTTACAGGTTTCATACATTCGTCTAAAATATTAATTAAAATCATTAAGCATTAAATGGTTTTTAAACATTAAATTAGTTTTAAATATTCAATTAAATTTAAAAAATTATTAAGTTTAAATTTACATAAAAACGTCGACTTCTCTTCAATTTAATTTTATGCTATATAATTTTATGCTAGATAATGTGTCCATACGTATGTTTTTAAGTACGTATGTTTGGAAATACCGTTTCCAAAAAAACGACTTTTTAAAATATCCATACGAACTTTTTTTAAATTCTTAAAAAAAAAATTTCATGGAATAAATTCAGCTTAGAATATAATAAATAATTGTGTCTTTGCGACAAAAACTTGTCGATTAATCTATATTTGTTTACTTTTTTGTATATTTCCTTTTTCGTTTGATATATTTTTTTCATTTGTTTGTAGAAATTTTTCAAATTATTAAAATTGTTGGGCGTAATTGAAAAAAATTTTGTTTCTACTTACTAATAGATGTGCTTTCTGTAAACCAACCATCATCGAGTAGGTTTCTACAATGACCTAAAATAAAGAATAAAGACAGAAAAAGTAAAACCCTCATGTCGATTTTTTCTGCTCAGAACTGAACTATGTATGTACTGACAAAGATATTCAGTCTCTTTTCAGATTCTACATTTATATACTAAATTTTATGTACATAACCTGATTAGAATCTGAAATTCTATACCAAAAATGCCGTACTGATAACATTATAATAAACTTAATTAATATTTATTACTTTGTCAAAATATTCTTATTTGCGTCATTTACTTATCTATCTTTGTATAAAAATAGATAAGTACATATTGCAAAGATAGGAAAGTTTAAAAAAATATTAATTTCTAGTATTACAATAATTTTTTTAGTTATTTATTTCCAACAAAGTATAATTGAATTTAAATCAGAATATAATTAGGATATAGCGGGTTTAAAAGTGCCACGTGTAAAAAGTTCTGATATGTATATTTTTGAAATGAAAAGATTAATACACAATTAAAAACAATTTAAAAATAATACAATAAAAATTGAATTTCAAAAAAAAATTGCAAAAAGAAAAATTAAAAAAATTATAGGAATAATTGTTGAAAATAATTGTAAATTGAACAACTGTATTAAAAGTTCAAAAGAACCTAAAATTGAAGAGAATAATTAAAAATTGAAGAAAGTAATTAAAAATTTAAGATAGTAATTAAAAATGTAAAAATAAAATTTAAATTTAAAGAATATACTTAAAAATTGAAAAAGTAATAAAAAAATGATAAAATTGATTTGAATTTGAATATTTTTTAAACTTATAAGCGATCAAAGTTTTTTACATCGTTTCAGAAAATAACCATTTTTCGCTTTTGGATGTACCGATTTAAATAAATTATGGAAAAGAGACTAATAAGGAATTGTACTTAACATAAACAGTCAAAATTTAAATAAACAATGCAATTTATTTAAATAAATTAGGTTTTCAATTATTGAGGTTAAAATTAAACAATGTTCTCCATCGGTTTTACTTTTTTCTTAAAAAAACAAACTTCTAAAGAAAACTTTTTAAGATTCTATTTCAACAATGAAGAAGTGCTTTAACTTAATAACTTTAATAACTATTTAACTCCCACCCCCCTCGTAATTCACAAACTATTTGACATAGAGTATTGAAATTTGGTACGCATATGTATTTTTGTATGTAGATTGCAGGAAAAATATATAGAAACAAAGGAAATAGCAAGATTTTGTCAACAAATGTATTAAAATAACTATTTATCCCCCCACCCTTAACTCCTAAACTATTTGACATAGAGTATTAAAATTTGGTACACATATGTATTTTTGCTTGTAGATTACAAAAAAATATAGTAAAGGAAAGGAAATAACAAGATTTTTTTCAAAAAATGAATTAAACCCCCCCCCCTTATATCCTAAACTATTTGACGTAGAGTATTAAAATTTAGTACACATATATGTATTTTTGCATGTAGATTACAAGAAAAAATAACAAAGGAAAAAAAATACCAAGATTTTTTCAAAAATGCATTAAAATGACTATTTAACCCCCCCCCCCCACACAACCCTTATATACCAAACTATTTGACATAGAGTATTGGAATTTGGTACACCTATGTATTTTCACTTGTAGATTACAGAAGAAATATAGTAAAGGAAAGGAAATAACAAGATTTTGTCAAAAAATGCATTAAAATAACTGTTTACCACCCCCTCCCCCTTATCTTATCACCAAACTATTTGACATAGAGTATTAAAATTGGGTAAACATATGTGTCTTTGCGTGTAGATTACAGAAAAAAATAGTAAAGGAAAAGAAATAACAATATATTTAAAAAAAATGCATTACAATAACTATGTTACCCCACCCCCCCCCCTTATATACCAAACTACCTGTCTTGAGTATAAAATTTTTTGACACATATGTACTTTTGTGAGTAGATTACAGGAAAAATATAGTAAAGGAAAGGAAATAACAAGATTTTGTCAAAAAATACACTAAAATGAATTTAACCCCCCCACCCTTATCACTCGAACTCTTTGACATAGAGCATTAAAATTAGGTAAACATATGTATTTGTGCATGTAGATTACAAAAAAAATATAGTGGAGACAAGGAAATAACAAGATTTAATCAGAAAATGCATTCAAATAACTATTTACCCACCCCACCTCCCTTATCACCTAGACTACTTGACATAAAGTATTAAAATTTGGTACACATATGTGTCTTTGCGTGTAGATTACAGGAAAAAATAGTAAAGGAAAAGAAATAACAATATTTTGTCAAAAAATGCAATAATAAAATAACTATTTACCTCCCCACCCCTTATCATCCAAACTATTTGACATAGAGTATTAAAATTCGGTATACATATGTATTTTTGCATGTAGATTTAAAAAAAATATACTAAAGACAAGGAAATAACAACATTTTTTCATAAAATGCATTAAAATAAGTATTTATCCCCCCCCCACCTTATCACCCAAACTATTTGACATAGAGTATTGAAATTTTTTACACATATGTATTATCACGTGTAGGTTACAGAAAAAATATAGTAAAGGAAGGGACACAACAAGATTTTGTCAAAAAATGCAGTAAAATGAATTTCTTACCCCCTCCTCTCATCGCTCAAACTATTTGATATAGATTTAAATAACTATTTACCCCCCCCCCCTCCCTTATAACCTAAACTATTTGACATAGAGTATTAACAATTGGTACACTAATTTATCTTTGCTTGTAAATTACAGGAAAAAATATTAAAGGAAAAGAAATAACAAGAATTTTGCAAAAAATGCATTAAAATGCATTTTAATGCCACCCCCCCCCCTCATCTTATCGCCAAACTATTTGACATAGAGTATTAAGATTGGGTAAAGAAATAACAATATATTTAAAAAAATGCATTACAATAACTATGTTACCCCACCCCCCTTATATACCAAACTATCTGCATTGAGTATAAAAATGTTTGACACATATGTACTTTTGTGGGTAGATTACAGGAAAAATATAGTAAAGGAAAGGAAATAACAAGATTTTGTCAAAAAATACACTAAAATGAATTTAACCCCCCCCCCCTTATCACTTGAACTCTTTGACATAGAGTATTAAAATTAGGTAAACATATGTATTTGTGCATGTAGATTACAAAAAATATATATAGGAGACAAGAAAATAACAAGATTTAATCAGAAAATGCATTCAAATAACTATTTACCCACCCTACCCCCCTTATCACCTAGACTACTTGACATAAAGTATTAAAATTTGGTACACATATGTGTCTTTGCGTGTAGATTACAGGAAAAAATAGTAAAGGAAAAGAAATAACAATATTTTGTCAAAAAATGCAATAATAAAATAACTATTTACCCCCCCCCCCCCTTATCATCCAAACTATTTGACATAGAGTATTAAAATTCGGTATACATATGTATTTTTGCATGTAGATTTAAAAAAATATACTAAAGACAAGGAAATAACAACATTTTTTCATAAAATGCATTAAAATAAGTATTTATCCCCCCCCCACCTTATCACCCAAACTATTTGACATAGAGTATTGAAATTTTTTACACATATGTATTATCACGTGTAGGTTAAAGAAAAAATATAGTAAAAGAAGGGACGCAACAAGATTTTGTCAAAAAATGCATTAAAATGAATTTCTTACCCCCTCCCCTCATCCCTCAAACTATTTGATATAGAGTATTAAAATTTGGTACACATATGTATTTGTGCATGTAGATTACAGGAAAAATATAGAGAAGGAATGAAAATAACAGGATTTAATCAAAAAATGCATTTAAATAACTATTTACCCCCCCCCCCCCTCCCTTATAACCTAAACTATTTGACATAGAGTATTAACAATTGGTACACTAATTTATCTTTGCTTGTAAATTACAGGAAAAAATATTAAAGGAAAAGAAATAACAAGAACTTTGCAAAAAATGCATTAAAATGCATTTTAATGCCACCCCCCCCCCCCCTTTATCACCCAAAGTATTTAACATACAGTATTGATATTTGGTATACATATGTATCTTTGCGTGTGGATTACAGGAATAAATAGTAACGGAAAAGAAATAACAAAATTTTTTCAAAAAATGTATTAAAATGACTATTTAACCCCCCTTTCCGTATTTTCCAAACTATTTGACTTTGAGTATTGACATTTAGTCCACATATGTATTTTTGCGTGTAGATTACAGAAAAAATGTAGTGGACATGATTGACCACTAAAATGTCTTAAAATAGGACACTTTCGAGACATTTGTTTTAGAGTGTCCAAAAGTGATGTTGCCTGATTTGAAACAGTACTCTCTAAATTTGAAACATTGAAAATTCGCTGTTTAACCAGCCCAAAGTATACAGCTGTTTCAAAACAGTGTATATACGCTGGTGAATTAGTGAATTTTGCTGTTAATCAGTGAAAAAATTGCTTTTTGATCAGTGTATATACGCTGTTTTAAAACAGCTGTATACTTTGCGCTGTTTCAAATTTAGAGAGTACCCGCCCAATGGAAAAGTACATAGGTTATCTCAGCGTTAGAACCAAACTTTAGAGGAATTATGTAATGTTTACAATCAATTCAGAATTGAAATTTCCAAAAAAAAGTTCCATCACCATAGAGGAAATTCAAAGCGCTTATTTCTCTCTGTCAGGCTATGTTTTTGCAATAAGAAAATCATGCAAATTTGCCGGATATTCAATGTATTAACATAAAAATGGCATTAGAGGGAATTTGTCAGGTTTGTGAAAAAAAAAAACGTAAATGAAGAAATTTCATAAAATCGTGAGACGTCGATTTAATTTAAAGGAGCTCGATATCCAATGTCTGGATAGACGATTTACAAGAAGGGGAGAAAACTCGTCTGCCTTTTCGTACATTGGACGAGGGCGAGGGGATTCCGGAAAGCAAAGCAGAGCGAAGCAGAGCAGAGCAAGGTTCGGTCGTGCACCCTCGCGAGTTCCCTTCTCCTCTTTGGGGATGCAGCAGCCTGGGATAGGCTGTAGGAGGTGGATGAACCGGGCAGCAGTCGCAGAGGTACATATACTCTCGTACCGAGAGAGTGAGAAAGCTGCACATTAAAATGGAAGGGAATGCGATGGAATATTGCGAGAATGATAGTATGGAAGATAGAGAGAGAAATTCAGCGAAAAAGGAAGGAAACGAGAGAGAGAGAGAGAGAGAGAGCCGGTTCCCTGGGTAGGTTGCTATGGCAACAGAACCTCCACTTTCAGACCAGACAGAGATTCGCACCACCGACAGACCGACGGACCGACGTCGCACACACAAAACCACCCCCTCGAACTCGAAGTTCAACCCTCCCGTCGTCTGGGCGTTTGTTGCACCGCAGCCAAATCCGTCGTTCTTGCAGGGGTTCTCAAGGGAGTCATTCCATCTTCTCGCTGCAACATATCATCCACTAAAGTCATTTTTCACAATGTGGGACAAACAACCCCTATACCCATTAAGGGTGTTGAGAGCAGAGTGGGGAAGCAGGGGAGAGAAGAACCATTTTCGAAAATTGGTCCAGTGAATTATGGCTCTGATAGCTTTTGTTTTCTGCACTAAATGTGTTTTACACTTTTTTAGCTTCATGGTGAAGAAATAAATTTTTTCCTTTCTTGCCTCCACGAAACTATTTCAATTAGATTGAAAGTAATGAATAAAATACCAATTAGCCGTTCTCGCTGAAACAATTGCTGTTTTTGTCCGGGGATGGTGTTCAATTACTTAATCTGATAATACGATTAGTAGCAGCAGAAAACCAAGGAAAATAGTACAGAAGGTACCTATATAGGTAGCAACTGGAAAGTGGTGCTAACTTGTATAGCAAAAAAAATTATAACAGACGAGTAACTTAGATAAGGGTCAACATTTTTGAATTAGGCCACCTAAAACTGAGTTCTCAAATTTGCGATACTTCTATATCGACGACTCCCGTTGATAAAATTCTTAAGGACCGTTTACAAAATACGTAAAGCTTCTTTGGATCTATTTTGACCCCCCCCCCCCCTCCACCCTGTAAGCGTTACGTATTTTTTAAACGGCCCCTTATTAAATTGTGAAAAATATATAATTCTAACTTGGAGCACAGTTCAATATAAAGCTATTTCATTGTCCGTACAATATGATTCCTATTCAATTTTCAGAATAATATAATGCTAACTCAAAGTTGCTTTTAATGTACCTAGTTAAAATTTAAGTTTAAATACAGTAAATAATAAAATACTAATTTAATTATGAAATTGCATAACTTGTTTCTGTCTTTAGATGTAAAAATAATTTAAATTTTCCTGTTATAAATAATTTAAGGTAGTATTATACTTTGCTTCAATCAAAAAATCGACTTTTTTTAATTTTAATTTTGTGGCCTACATTACCTTATGAATATAATTCTCAAATTGTAGATCAAAATTCAAAAAAATAAAAAGTTATACATATATATATGTATAACTTTTTATTTTTTTGAATTTTTACATATATGTAAAAATTATACACATGCAGACCGGTTCATTACACACAAAACTTTAAACGCGTTTTTCTCAAAACCATGTTTTTTTAAATTGGCGGACAGCATAACTCGAGTTCTTTTTAATCGATTTTAAAAAACCTTAAATCAATTTCTTGGTTATGAAATCCTTCAGGCATCCCCCCTAAATCCGATTGTCTACTTTTTTTTCTTTTTTTTAACGACTCAAAAATAACAAAAAAATACCCATTTTTTGAGATTTTTTTTAAATTAGCGCTATTGTTTTATTTTTTAATATTTTTTATCGGGGTTAGGGAGGATGCCTAACCAAATGTATCAGCTTTAAAACCACATTTGGTTTTTTCAGATTGGATGTTTCTGTGAGGCTGTAGCTTGTCCGCCGATTTATCGTTTAATTTTTTTATCTTGACTTTGGCGCCCTCTGGTAATAAAACAGGCCCAGAAAAAATTTTTTTTTTAATTTTTGACGGACAAAAATGTCAATAATATGATGCAAAAAGTTTCATTACTTTAAATAAAATTATCACTGAGAAAAGTTTTTTTTTAAAGTCATCTTTGACTGCTTTCAAAGTATAATACTACCTTAATTCATGATATTTCTCATTATAAACAATAAATTACGTGAAATTAAGTTCTTAAACTTAAATTATTCATTCAGTAGATTCAATTTAATTCAAGTTTCAAAACAAAGTTTACTAATTTTTTCATATTTTAACCAAAAATATTAAGATTTTAGACAAATCTTTAGTATTTTTGTTCCAGATTATTATAAACATTGTAACTGTTTGATATCATAATGCTAACTTAAGATTGCGTTTAATATGATTAAAATTCAAGTTTAAGCACAATAAATATTAAAATGCTAATTTAATGATGATATAATTTTCCGCTATTTAGTCTTTAGATATAAAAATAATTTACTTCTTCCTGTTATTAAGAATAATTAAATTATGGAATCTAGTTTATAAACAAATAATATGAAATTTATATCTTAAACGTTTAAATTAAAATTTAAAAACAAGTTAACTAATTTTTAAAACTTTCAATTAAAAATATCAACATTTTAGACAAATCTTAGTATAATTAATTCTAGATTATTCGAAGTATTTTTAATGCTTGATATTTAAAATATAATTTTTATATTTAATAAAATTTATTATTAAACTTACATTCATTTATCATTTATAAAAAATTACTAAAAATTATTAATTTCAATATCTAGCATTAAAAATACTTAGAATAATCTAGAATTAATTATACTAAGATTTGTCTAAAATGTTGGTATTTTTAATTAAAAGATTAAAAAATTAGTTAGTTTTTTTAAAAATCCTAAATCTAAATCCCATTTAATTTGTTTATAAACTAGAAACATCATTAATTAAATTACTATTAACGAAACTTTGAGTTAGCATTATATTATTCTGAACACTGAATAGGAATCATATTACACGGATCACTATTCTCGTTATATAAAGCTTAAGGTGTCAGGTAACTACTACACTAGAATTAACGACTAGAATTTAAAAAAAAAAATTTTAATTTTTTATGGATTTATTTATAGGGACATATAATTTGTTTAAAAAATACAAATTATTATAAGGAAGTAAATTTGTATTTTAAAACTACTATGTTTATGTCATTTGAATTTAACTGCTAAAAGAATAGGATTTGTTCTCCTCAAAAAATGCACGCGTACATTTGTTTATATAATTTGTTTATAACACAATGAATAATTTTAAAAAGCAAATTTTTATTAAGAAGCAAAATTGTTTTGTGAAATTTTAAGACAAAAATAAAAAGAAACGAATTTTTTCGGTTAAAAATTGTGTATGTTATGCATTTGTTTAAATAATTGACATAATTTGTTAATAAAACTATTGATTTAAATAAAAAGTGAAATTTTTATAACTGAGCCTTAATATTGGTGTAAATTTTAACCAATTTAAAAAAAAAACACTGATTTTTACTCACAGATGCATATGAAGCAAATCTGTTTAATTAATTTGTTTATAAAATTATTAAATATTTGTCAAATGTTACTTTTTCATAATCCAATAATGAATTTACAACAAACTAAATTAATTTCTAACCCTAAATATCCTTTATTAGGCAAATGTTTAGTATCTTGGGTATTATTTAATTAACATTATTTATAACAATTAATTGTTAATATTACTTTTGTTTCTTTTTTGTATCTTTGTGAACAAAATTATTGCTGTTTTAAGCATAAAAAACCTTCTTCAATGTTGATTAAGAAAGAAAATGCAAAAGTTTACATATTTGTTAACAATTAACATTGTTTAAAAAAAAAAATGTTTTCAAAAGTTTATTCAACTAACACATTACTTGGCTCGGTCGTGTAGAAAAGTAACACCTTGCATCCAAAAAACGCATTAAAAATAAACCACCATAGGTCCTTTTGAACCGAAACTAAAACCTATATAAAAGAATCAACTAATTCATTTTGAGGCCAAAAAAGAAAAAAAAACTGTAATAAAAATAAGAGGCGCATTAAAAATAAATATAATAATAACTTTACTGTAACTAGTTTTAATATAATTTATCATTGTTAGTAACAAAATCATGTCTTTCATGTCGCTTATTACGAAATTTAATATACGGAAAAACATTTGGTGCAACATAGGCACTTTAAAGTACAATATCCGTCTAATATGAAAAATTTCATTATTCAACTAACTTCACTACGTTAAAAATCCATGAACAATATTTACTGCGAAGTTAATTGACTAATGCAATTTTTCCATAGAATGGATACTGCATCAAAATTGTTTTCCGTGTACAAAAAATCGGAAGGCTTAATCTGATCGATAACGTGGTGACGCGTGAAAAAAGTTATTTCAGTTGTATTGTATTCTTTCTAATAAAATAAATATTTAAAGTAAGAATATTTTTATTTTATTACAAATTCTTTTTGAATAAATGCATTTAGAATGCAATATTCCTAAGAATCGAATACCACTTTTTTAATGTAGCGCATTAGATGAAGTCTAAGAAAATATTCACAAAATATTTCATATTTGAATAACAATAAGTATATTTTTAAGATTATGTTATCAAGAATGTAGTATTTTGAAACTAATAGATCTTTATTTCAAGGCACAAAAAATAAATATTATTAAATTTATAAATTGCAATTTAAAAAAATTTATGAAACATCAGAATAATTCAAGTTAAAGATAAAAATAAAGTTTACAAAGCATGAAATTTAAAAATAAGCTAAAAAACTATACTTTAACTTTAAAAATACTCTTTTAATTTTGAAAATATTTTTGTCAAATAAAAAAATTCTTTATTCTCGAGAGAAATATTCTTGAAAGTAGAAAATTATTTTTTTAATGTAATTTCAAGGCGAAGTATGCGCTACTATATTAAGGTCTAATTTTCTTCGAAACCAGATTAATATTTATAATTGTGGATTGCACACACAGATTTATTTCTTCATTATAAATCCAACGATATAAAAAATTAATTCTTTGAAAAAATGCAGATAGTGAATTTCTTCAAATTCAGTATTACATACGGTAACAAAAAATATTCTAAATTAAAAAATTTCAAATTCTGAACAGAATTGTATTAAAAATATTCTTTGCCATTTAAGAAAAATTCTTACTTCAAAAATATTTTTTTTAAAAGCATGTTATGTAGTGACACAACATCGTTTGAAAAGCTTTCATTAACAGTCATTTTATTCTAATTCTTGCGTTTTTTTTATAAAAATTCAATCTTGGCGCCTATATAAGTAGCAAATATTCTCAAAATTAGTGAAATATCGTTAAAATTAGAATATCATTTTTCTTATTCTATATCATAAATTTTGTTTTCATAAAAGTTACTTACCTTATAAAGAAACTTGTAAAATTAATTAAATAATTTATAAAAGAAACAAAAGAAAAACTATTTTTAATTATTGTTATTCCGAGAAATGAATTTCTCCTTCTTCTTTCTTGTCAACTTTCTCTTATTTAGCTTATTGTTATTCTTATTGTCATTATTATTTATTTTTTTTATTATTTGCTCTTTTCAAATTCATTTCCTAAAAACTGATACTTATTACTTATTTGTAGTCCAAGATCAGTAAAATTAAGTATTTTACTCTCTAAATTTGATGAATTTTTTTTAAGAATTTAAACAGGTTCAACTCATCAACATAATCTCAAACTGGAAGGTGATCTATTTCACCAAATAAAATTATAAAGAAAATTTGTTTCATCATATTTTGAAAGATGCTTTTGTACATTTTGAAAATAAATTAGATTGACCAAAATTTGATAAAGTCTAAAATAAAATAAATAAAAATTATTTGACTCAGTAAAGTTGATATTTTTCAATAAAATAAAAATTAATTTAAACTTTTCAAATTTGATCATTAATCCTGTTACCACAAAATAATGTACATTGTTTTCTTATTTTTATTGTATAACTGTCAGAATAGTCAAAATATTCTCTACAAAAATAAAATTATAAATATTACCACTCATTAACAACCATAAAATAAAATTACTATCATAAATCTAAAGAAATAATAAAGTGTAGAAAGGTTCGAAATGAGAAGACGTAATTATTAGATATGATATTATTTATTAATATAATGTATTTCGTAATATATATACATACATAAGTATGTGTGTATTTATGTATATATATAATTTTATTTATTTATTCATTCATATATATTTCTTCGTATTGTTAAACATATATGAAACCCTGATAGATTGGGATTAGCTGTTTTATTTTCTTACTTTATCTCTTTTTTTAACACATTTTTTTTATTTTAATTACAGGTTACACCCACTGTTAATGCCGAATATTCCAAACAAAAAATATCTTCTCAACCACACACACAGTCTTAATTTCATTAAAAAAGGGACTCAAATAAATTTTTATTCATAGAAAATTAGACAAAATTAAAACTAAAACATTACTTTTAATGAAAAATGTTTAAAAAATTCCAAATTTTAGATTTGGTAAGTTTTAGACATTTTCAGTTGAAAGCCGTCATCTAACCTCTTTACAAAAACATGAAATTCTTGACATTAATCTTAATTAGTTTCTATACTTTTCATTAAAAGCATTATGGAATGTGATTTAGTAAGAAAATATATTTTAAAATTTTTTTTTAATTTCTACGAAATGATGTGAGAACAAGATACAAAAAGGTTAGATGATTTTAATAAAAAATTGTAATTTAAAGTGACGTAATTAAATGTATCTTATTAATATAATTGTAAACAACGTCTTCATATAGAAAAGAGGGCATTAATAAGAATATTTGACATTATTATAAATATTACTATTTTAACAGAAGCATATTATCATATAAATGACATTACCATTAAACCGAAGCATTATTATAATAAACTATATTATACTATTATACACAAATGATTCATTATCATAAAACGAAGCATTATCATTATCATAAAATATTATATTAGAAACGAAGCATCAGTTTAAACGAGACTTTTGTTATACAAACGATTAGCTTCACAAACTAAGCTTTATTATAAAAACTAATTTTTTCGAGGCATTTTATAAATAAAGCACCCACACATTTCACACACATAATAATCGAACCGTCTCTCTGAGAGATCAGTTTTCGATAATATAAGTCTAGGAGTTTTTTTTTTGTTTTTTTTGTTTGTTAAAAAAAGAGTTTGGCACCATTTTTTAATATAGTGTTGCATTTTCCATGTGAATTTGTTTATCTAAATAAGATAAAATTGTTGATACTAGTCGCATTAAAATAGTCCGGTGGTTCTTGAATAAATGTCAGTCTTCCCAATTATTGCAAATCCAAGAGTTTTGAAAAAACCACAAGACGAGAGAACATCGTGGTTGAGAACCTTTGACTCAAGGGTGCGACACGAGAGACTAAGTTTTCTTTTAATTTAAATATACTTCTTGCAACAAGCGGAAAATACTTTGCGGCGTTGCAACGATTGAAGAATTTTTTCCCTTTAAATTTTTATACTAAAAACTTTTCTCTACACTCAGCAGTCTACGAGATTTTTTTTTTTTCAATATAAAGAACTCTCTATTGTCATCTAACCAAGTATCAAGAACCTATTATACAATTTTTCAATATGCATGTAATTGATTAATTTTTAATCTATCTCAAATTCCCTATTAACGAGGAAACAGTTTTTGAAAATAGAGATTCCCTAAACGTATTTTGGACGAATGCAAAGTCTGTTTTTGGTTTCTTTTTTTTTTAAAATAAAAATGTTCTTTTCTTTTTTGAGAACTTTTCTGCGACAGGCCTACGCACATGACTGGAAAATTCGGGACTTTTAATGTACAATAAATAATGCTTCTTTTTATAGATTCTTCCTCTTTTTTATTATTAGAATAAATCATTTGGATATTTGCGTTCTTTAATTGCGTCCCGTATTTTCCTGAAGCATTTTAGTCAGACTAAAATTTCGGAAAAAATTGATCCTGGATTGAACATCTCTCAGAAAGTGTATATTTATTTATTGTTATTTTATATATATATATATTTACTTTTTTTTTTTAATAAATAATTGTGTAGTAGTAGTTTAGGAATGAAATATGTTAAAGGCAAATCCCAACCAATACCGAGGGTTCTGCTATATATATATATCTAAAGTGTGATGAGATGACTTGTACGCGGATGACGATGACTGTCGAACTCGAAACGGGTCAACAGGGGTGAGTCGTCACGATTCACGATAGAACTAGGGGTTGTCGCAGTTTCGAGAAGAATGGCTGCGAGGTGCCTTTTTTTCTTATAGTATAGCTCTCTTTTTCACTTTTTCGCCTTCTTTCTTTCTTATTTTCTCTCTTGAGTTAAACTCCTCTTAGAAAAGAGATTTACGAGATGATATGAAGTCTATCTCAACTCAACCTACATTTTTCTGCCTTAACTTGGTATTCAAAATTTCAAGCAAATTTATGAACAATTCATTAATTTAATCTCAATTTACGCGATTGTTCAATGATATAAAAGAAAAAAATTTTTTGAAATAAGAAAAAGGCTAGAAAATTTTAAGGAGGTTTATCCAAAAATCGATTTCCTACAGATTCTTATAAAATTTTAATGACATATTAAATGTATTATTTTACATGTATGGTGAAAATTTTATTGAAATTTACCGTTCTGTTTTTAAGGTATAAATTTATAAAGTTGGGACTTTTATGTGGAAAAAGTAACAAAAGGCTCAAAATGACTAGATTTTGATGAATAAATAAAAAACGGCTTTACAAATTTGAAAAAAAATTTAATATTTTTTAAACTATAATATAATGCAACTTTTAGAACAATATTAAATTAATTTACCGTGCGGTTGTTATGGAAATGTTATTCAAGGTTAGCAATTCTTCTTTTTTTTAAATCACCTTGAAGGAGAAATTTTAATAACTTGAAGTTGTTAACGGAAAAAAAATTGTAAACAAAATTTGTTTGTGTAAATATTTTAACTATAAAATACTATTTAGAAACCAAAATATAAGAAGGAATGAAATTAAAAAAATATTGAATATCCGATAGAATGAGAACCGCTTGAGTGGGTGAACGTCCTTAAAGAATTTCTCTCTATTTTTTTAACCTCAAACTAGAAAATCGTTTTTCATCGCAAATAAAACTATTTTTCAAGTCAATTTGAATAAATTTTGATAAATCCAGTTGTGCAGACAAAATTAGGTTGAGCTAAAATTTGTCCTCAAATAATAATTATTTTACATTTTATGCTTTTTTTAAAATCTAGTTATCTGTGATTTTCTTCCAAATCTAACAAATAATACCTCATTTGTCTCCCTGAAACATTCTCTACAATTTTATTTGACAGTTTTTGTTAAATAATATTCCGTTTAAAAATTATTAGACAAATAAAATTTGTTTTTTTACAATTGTTTAAAGAAAATAATATTTAACAAAATCTAACAAATAAAATTACAGAGAATGTTTCAACGAGAAAAATGAGCTATTATTTATCAGTACTGGATGAAAATTTCGATTTTGGATTAAAAAAAACATAAAATGTAAAATAATTACCATTTAAGAACAAAGTTTAGCACAGCTTATTTCTGTCTGAAAAATGTACAACTAAATCTTTCAAAATATAGTAAAATTGATTTCAAAAATATATTTATTTGGGGTGAAAACCGACTTTCTAGTATGAGGTTATGTAAATGGAGTTTTATTCATTTTTTATAAGAAATGTATTTTAAGTTACTGAATATTGAAAATTGGGCAAAAAGTAATTGAATTTATTTATACAATCTAGTTTGATTGTAAAAAAATTTTTTAAAAGAAGTTTTTTTTTAATAGTTTTTTCCAAGAATCGAGTCAGATATAAATTCTAATAAAGGCTAAGCAAGCTTAGTGGTATACGTTCTAAGTAGTATGAGACCGTTTGGTCGGACGGTCTGACTATTCTGGTCGTTTACTACTTAGGTTATATTATACGAACGTTAGTAAAGAATTTTAAACCGTTTTTTTTTTAATCAGGAATTTTCTGCTTTTAATAAAACATTTTCTAAAAATACGAGAACAAACTCACTCAATAAATAAAAATTAAATTTAAATATATAATATAATATAATATAGAAAAAATAAATTAAAATGTAAAAAAATGATTAGAAACTGAATTTACATTTAAATCGACATACTTCTTACATAAAAATTATTCACAATCCTATTATTAAAATGAAACAATAGAGCATTTTAAATGTAAAAATATTCTTTTGATATCTTTGAAAAGTGCATTTTCATCCAGATGAAATGAAAATTTTAAATGAAAGCTCTATTCTTTTTTTTTTTCACTAAATTAACACGGTATTTTATAAAGGGTAAAAATGGGTTAAATTAAGACATTGCATAAAACTTGATGCATATAATATTTGTTTGTTTTTTTTTAATTTAATTTATTAATTTCGGATCATATTATTGCAATTTGTTTCTCAGTTATAATTAATTTTGTCATAAGCTGCAAATATATAAGTACGATAAAACATTCCACACATGAAGTCTTGACAAATATTTTCGTTTCAGTTGAGAAAGTCCGTGAAAATAAGAAAGTGAAGAAAAGGAAAAAAAGGAACGAATCTTTTCTCCAAGATGAAGATTTATTGAACAAAAAATTTGTCTTTCTGGTCTTTAAGACAATGGAGCTTACTATTTAGACGTACGCAATCAATCTAGACGAAATTGTTTCACTAAAATTTGCACACCCATTTATACACCCTACTAATTTTAATTACTTCTTTTGTTATTGTATTAAAATTCTCTTTATTTCAAGACCTGTCATTCAATAAGAACCGAGTAATCGCGACAGACAGAATGTCAATCAGATGAGTCTCAGAAATAGATTAAATTAATTCTAAAATTAAAAGAAATTAAAGTTTTCAGAGAAGAGAAATTTAAAGCAATCGATCCGAAAAAATTACACTAAAAATACATTCACAAATCTTGGACAAATTTTGCCATTTAGAGAAGAAAAACAAATTGTAATGTATTCTTATCTTATCTATTTTTTGCTTGAACACTTTTTTTTAAATCTTTTATATAAATATCTTGCCGATGAATGGTGAATGTAGTGAATCCAAAAAAGTTTGATATAATGACGCAGATATTAAAAACGTCAATAAGATATCATTAAATACGAAATTGTAAAAAATTGTTAAATATAGACCTTTAACATTATTTCTAACACAGTCGAGTGTAAACGTCTTATACTAGAATCCATTTTTAATGGCTTTTATATGACGTCTATAAAATGTCTGTGAAAAGTCTTCCAACATCTTATGTTTATGTATTCTTTATTGTAAATTGTATAAACGTCTATATAGAGTTATTCTCATTTGGATTTTTTTTTCGGTCGATCGTAATTTTAGGGTAACGAGAAACAAAAAATACAAAAAACATGGATAAATGATGAAATTATCCGTATACAGAGACAAATTAAAGTGACTAATTTTATTTTTTGAATGGAAGTTTAATGTAGCGTTGACAATTAAGAATGTGACAAGTGTGGAAAATTTAATTATCGTCACTAGTGTGAGAAACGATCATTTTAACCATTGGAGTATAAAAAGACAATTTTCGACACTAGTGATGAAAATCGACATTTTTTCCATATCCGGTTAGAATGTTGCTTTTTACACTAGTAACAAAAATAGTTATTTTTTCACTCGAGATGAAAGTGGGGGTTTTTCCCACTTACATTACTAGTTTGGAAAATGATCTTTTCTATGACTAGTGTAGAAAATGACTATTTCCATCACTAGTGTGTAAAATTACTATTTCAATCACTAGTGTGGAAAATGGCTATTTTAACGGCTATTAAGGAAAACAGTAATTTTAGTCACTAGTTGGAAAAAAGACAGTTTTTTTACGAGTTTCATTTTTTAAATATAAAAAATGAAAAATCAAGTAAAATAATAAAAATGCTAGTCAACTATCGAGTCAACATAAAACTACATTCGAGATAAAAACTCGAAATGGTAGTTTCTTTGGTCAAATTATGTCACTAAAATTTGCATATGTAATGTGGAATAATTTTGTAATGAAGATTGGATGAAAAATTCTACATGTGTGATGGTGATAAACTAGCCTTACAAATCTAGCTACAAAGTGTACTCTCGTATAAATACATACGTTCTACACGCACGTACTTGTGTGTTTGCGAGTGCCACTTAACCGTGTTTAATGCGTCGTGAGACAATTTTTTTAGGCCTTAACCATGCATCGTAAGAATATATATATATATATTGTAATTATAACGATTGCAAAAAGAAATAATGTTTTTTTTTTGTTGTTGCCCTCTAGGTGAAAATAATGATTTGCGCATTTAATGCCAATATTGAGTATATAGATTTTTCGCTGTCCAATCGAAGCTCTCTGCCTCGCCGATCTCCCGTCTGACGGGTGCCTCATATCTGTATACGTATATCGTTTTATTATTCATCCGCTCCTTTTTTTTTTTATTTTTTTTTTATTAATTTACTTTTATTCATTCAATTTATCAAAAATACTTTGTCCATATTTGTTTCACGCAAAAAAGGATGCCAACTCCAGTCTTATTTCGTCTCGCTCTAGCGAAATATAATTTGTCTATTAAATATAATATCACGCCACACACTCCGATCAGAAAATCCGAATCAGCCTCCCGGCGATCTTTTTGACAAGGTTGATTGTCGGTTTAGTCGATAAACCGAAAATCATGTCCACTTAAAATACGAGCGCGAGGCGTGAACGAAACGAAGACAGCGATCACATTCGTTGGACAGCAAAAGCACAAGGATCGCACCTAATTTAGAACCTAATTTTATTATTAGACACCGAATATAGTCGTTTGAGCTTTTATCCAAACCTCTCGCTCTCTCTCTCTCTCTCGTTTTTTTTCCTTTTTTTTTTCTTTGTTTTCAATTATTAAAAGTCTCCTCCGACCTAACAATATGATTTGGTGTGTAATTTTATATTTCTTCTTCCTAATGTTTTACTCTTTTTTTTCTTCATTATGATAATCAGTCGAAAAGTCATGCGCATACATATATATAAACATATATATGTACTTCACACACACACACATTGTAACATTTCACGTACGCGTATGTATATGTATATATATGTATGTGAACCGTATTGCAGTATAATATTTATTACTTACGAGTATATCAGTTATCACGTTAGCCATGTTACTTTTTAGGGATTACATGCAAAATGAGTGAGCAAGCGGGATGTGTCGATCGAAATCGATTATAATTATTATTATTATTATTACATATCTATGTCTGTGCCAATGCTCAGTCTCTTGTTACATTGTCCAATAATTACAAAATTCCATCTTATCTCTCTTTTTAATAAGTCATTTTTCGTTAATTTAATTTGAAACTCTTTTTTAATCCTTTCAATTTGCAAAACTCTAAAGTTCCTTTCAACTTTCTAGACAATTTTCCCATGTATTTAGCTTTCAGCACTTTTACTAAATGCCAATAAAGAATAATAACAATAATAATTAAAATTACAACTTTTTTTTTATAACACAGTGCAAACTGTCTAAATTCGGGAATAAAATTGAAGAGAGATGTAGTCTCAGAATTATCCCCGCGCTTCCCTCAATGATCCTAAAACTTGTTTCAAACTCCAATTTCGGTCCCAAGACTTATTTTGACTTGGAAAAAAAGTTGACAGGTTGCAATGTATTGTTAATAAAAGTTTAATACAAAAAAGCAAACTTTAAAAAATTAATTAGGCAGGGGGGGGGGGGAGGTTTCGTATTTGTTAAATCTGTAATGAAGAAAATAACGAATAAGAAAATTATATTCATAAGATAATAAAAAGATGAAGTTGAGAGACAAAATGAAGAATTAATATTTTGAATAAGTGCTATTAAGTACTATTTTCATAATAACTGAAAGGATATCAGATTATGTCGTTCAATTTATACGTTTTTTCGTCATTTGGAAATGAATTTTGACAGTTTATCTGCAGTTTTTTGTAAACCACGAGAGCATTGGTCACTAAGGGTTTTCAGCGATGTGGTCAAGAGACGCGTTCAACTACCATGCCAGCATCGCAATGGCCGTTAGCACTTCCGGTAATTACGTTAAAGTGCACCAAGATCGATAAACATTACACGTGTGGTAGTGATCGAGATATAAATGAAGTTTATATTATTCATTAAACTCGCGAGAGTTCAATGTTTTTCTCTCTCTGTCTCTCTCGTGTCTTCATCATCATTTATAAAACGCGTCTCTTCGTGAGAAGTAACAACTTGAACTTTAAAAAAAAAACAGAAATCAATTTAACATGTTTCAACAAGCTAAAACGGTCGTTATATTATCTTCCAATTATCCTTGTTATTTATCAAGGTAAAAAAAATTTTTTTAGTTTGATGAATTTGAAGAAAATTGTATATTAAATTTCAGTAATAATTTTATTTATTTTCTTATAATTCCTCTTTAGACAATATAATTTTAAAATTTTGTTCAAATAACTCTTTGAAAAAAACACTTATAAATTTCTTTTCAATATAAATTTTTAAGATGAAAATAAGTTAACAAAAATATTCAAAAACTATTATTCGGTCAACATTAATTGAAATTATTAAGCTAATAGCCTTAATGTTTAGAAATTTGTCATTAAAAAATTAAAGACAAGAATGATAATATAAAAGTATCAATGAGAGTTTTTAATTATTAAAGTAGTTATTTTGTAATTAGAAATACACATTTTTAAATACTGTCAATAAAAGGAGTAAATATAAATTTACCTAAAAAAAAGGAATTGTAAAACTGTCAATAAGTAATTAACATTTATATATATTATCATAAATGTAATTAAAAAAATATAATTATCGACCACGAAGGACAGACTAAGTAATTTAAATTGCACAATTAAGTTTTGGGGAGTCCAGAAGTTATTTTTAGCAAAAAGAGACATTTTTTTATCAAAAAAGTTTAAGAAAAAAATCCACAATTTTAAATTGAAGGAATTAAAAATCTAACATTATAGTTAATTTGAACAATTTGAGATTTCAAAGTTCCAAATTTATTTAATAATCAAACAAAAATTTAAGATGAAATTTCCAAACCATTTAAAAAATTACCAAGAAATACAATTTTTCAGCAATTTCATGAAATAAAAATTCCTAGTTCTTGTAGTAGAATTTTCATGGAATTTTTTTAATTTCCGGATAAGTTTCCATGAAACTTTAGAAAAACTTCTAGAGATTAGAAAATTCAAACAGCATTCCTCTAACATTTCCATAGTTTTCTAAAATTTATTCAGAATTTTCGGTCAATTTCCCGGAAATGAAAATTCCCGGTTTTTCAGTAGAATTTCCATGAAACTTAAGAAGAATTTCAAAAATTAGATATTCCATACAGAATTCCTGTAAAATTTCCTAGATATGTTTGTGAAATTTTTTCAGAATTTTCAGTCAATTTTCTGGAAATAAAAATTCCTGGTTTTTTCAGTAGAATATTAATGGAATTTTTTTAATTTTCCACTAAATTTCCATATGAAACTCTTGAAGAATTTGCAGAAATTAAAAATTCCATACAGAATTCCTGTAAAATTTCCCAGAAATAAAAATTCCCTGTTTTTCAGTAGAATTTCTATGAAATTTTTGTAAAATTTCCAAAAATTCGTAATTTTATACATTCTTGTAAAATTTCCATTAAATTTTTGTTAACTTTTTTCAGAATTTTTAGTCAATTTCCGGGAAATAAAAACTTCTGATTTTTCAGTGGGATTTTAATGGAATTTTTTAAATCTTTTCCGCTTAATTTCCATGAAACTTTCGAAAAATTTCGAAAAATTAACAATTTCATACAAAATTCGTATAAAATTTCCTTTATATTTTTGTAAATTTTTTTTAGAATTATCGGTCAATATTCTGGGAATAAAAATTCCTGGTTTTTTCAGTAGAACATTAATGGAATTTTTTTAATTATCCACTAAATTTCCATATGAAACTTTAGAAGAATTTCCAGAAATTAAAAATTCCATACAAAATTCCTGTAAAATTTCCTAGAAAGTTTCGTGGACTTTTTTCAGAAATTTCGGTAAATTTCCCAGAAATAAAAATTCTCTGTTTTTCAGTAGAATTTCTATGAAATTTTTGTAAAATTTCCAAAAATTTGAAATTTTATACATTCTTGTAAAATTTCCATTAAATTTTTGTGAAATTTTTCCAGAATTTTCGGTCAATATCCTGGATATAAAAATTCACGGTTTTTTTCAGTAGAATTTTAGTGGAATTTTTTTCAGTTTCCGTTAAATTTCCATGAAACTTACGAAGAATTTCCAAAATTTAGAAATTCCATTTACAATTCCTGTAAAATTTCCTAAAAATTTTTGTGGAATTTTTCCAGAATTTTCGGACAAATTCCCGGTTATTAAAATTCCCGGTTTGTGAGAAGAATTTCCATGAAATTTTTGTAAAATTTCCAAAAATTCGAAATGTTATACAGAATTCTTGTAAAATTTCCATTTAATTCTTGTGACATTTTTTCAAAATTTTTAGTCAATTTCCGGGAACTAAAAAACTTCTGGTTTTTCGCTAAATTTCCATGAAACTTTGGAAGAATTTCCAAAAATTAACAATTTCATACAGAAATCGTGTAAAATTTCCTTTAAATTTTTGTAAATTTTTTTCAGAATTTTTGGTCTATATCCTAGGAATAAAAACTCCTGGTTTTTTAGTAGAATTTTCATGGAATTTTTTTTAATTTTCTGCTAAATTTCCATATTAAACTTTAGAAGAATTTTCAGAAATTAGAAATTCCATACAGAATTCCTGTAAAATTTCCTAAAAATCTTTATGAAAGTTTTTTAGAATATTTCGACAATTTCTTGGAAAAGAATTCCTTGTTTTTCAGTAGAATTTCTATAGAATTTTTGTCAAATTTCCAAAAATTAGAAATTTTATTCAGATTTCTTGTAAAATTACCTAGAAATTTTTGTGGAATTTTTCCAGAATTTTCGGACAATTTTTTCAGAATTTTCAGTCAATTTTCTGGAAATAAAAATTCCTGGATTTTTCAGTAGAATATTAATGGAATTTTTTTAATTTTCCACTAAATTTCCATTTGAAACTTTAGAAGAATTTCCAGAAATTAAAAATTCCATACAGAATTCCTGTAAAATTTCCTAAAGATTTTTGTGAAAATTTTCCAGAATGTTCAGTCAATTTCTTGGAATTAAAAGTTCCTGTTTTTTTCAGTAGAAATTCCATTGATTTTTTGTAAAACTTTCCACTAAGTTTTCATGAGGTTTTTCAAATGTTGTCGTTTAATTCTGAGCGAATTTTTCTTCAATTTACAAGAAATTAAAATTCTATGTTTAGTTTAAGTACAATTTTCGTAAAACTTAATAAAAATTTTCGTGAAACTATATTAAATTTCTCTATATAAAATTTGCACTAAATTTTTGTAAAATTCAGAGAAATTCTGAGAATTTCAAATTTTAGTCAGAATTTCTGTAAAATTTCCTTAAAATTCTCGTCAAATTTTTGTAGAATTTTCATGAAATTTCGAGAATTAAAAGTTCCTGTTTTTTTCAGTAGAAATTCCATTGATTTTTTGTAAAACTTTCCACTAAGTTTTCATGAGGTTTTTCAAATGTTGTCGTTTAATTCTGAGCGAATTTTTCTTCAATTTACAAGAAATTAAAATTCTATGTTTAGTTTAAGTACAATTTTCGTAAAACTTAATAAAAATTTTCGTGAAACTATATTAAATTTCTCTATATAAAATTTGCACTAAATTTTTGTAAAATTCAGAGAAATTCTGAGAATTTCAAATTTTAGTCAGAATTTCTGTAAAATTTCCTTAAAATTCTCGTCAAATTTTTGTAGAATTTTCATGAAATTTCGAGAATTAAAAATTCTTGGTTTTTTCGTAGAATTTTCATGCAACTTTTGAAAATTTTGGTATAAATAATTTCCGTGAAATTTTCAAAGTAGTTCTGTGAAATCTTCAAGTAATAAAAACTCCAGATTTTTCTTAAGACTCAGAATACTTAATTTCAATATATTTGTTTTTTCTTATTCTGTCTTTTGTGGTGGATAATTTTTTTAAACCAAATTTAAAGACGTCAATGAGAACATATAATAGATAAATTTATATTATAAAAAAATAAATAAAATTATCATTTAAAAAATTACTTTCAATAAATTCAAGATAAAAATTATTCAAGATAATTTAATTTATTTAAAAAAAAAAAAAAAAAAATCTATGTATTAAATTTGATTGCTTTTTTAAACTTAATGCTGTTAATTATTTGTAAAGGGTATTTACCCGTATATTTGTCTTAAATAAATAAATAAATAAATAAATAAATTTATCACTGCAAAATCGTCATGAAATCACGTATAATGATAATATAATCATATTTTATTAAAGTTATCATTAAAGAATTGGAAAATTGTTAGTAAAAATAATTGTTTTTGTTGAACATTTAAAAAAAAAACAAATTATTAATCTACATATATATAAAAGCCTATTCTCACGACTACCGCAATCGCTAAGTTTTGCAATTGTAAATGTTTCGATTACAATAGCTCAAAATGTGTAGATATTTAGTTGTAAAACTATTTGCTAAATAATCGGTAATTCAAGAATGTGGGCATATTACGATTTTCGGGGCCTGGGTCACACAATATCAATCTTTTATCGCAATTAGTTGCTCGATAATAATTATAGTTGTAATAATAATATATATGCTTTATATATTAAATGCATTATCATCCACATTACTGTACGTCATATCATTAAGTATATATTTATAGGTATAATACACCTGATTCGTAAGTATATATATATAATATATTTATATTTATATGTATATAAGTATATTAATATTCATCATATATTTAAATTTAATATTACTTTTAAACTTTTGTAACGTTTCATAGATCGAAAAATAAATATAAAAATAAACCGGGCATTTAGGTATTAATATTTTGTATCAATAAAGTTCTTATCTTTCTTTTTTTTTTTTGTTTCTGTCTCTCTCTCTCTCTTTTTTCAGTATCATTCGCATTAATTCTTTGAACTTTGCGCAACATTCAGCTGTTTCCCTCCTTCTTGTCTCCTCATTCTCTCATTCTCTCTCTCTCTCTCTCTCTTTCTCTCTTTTTAAATCGTTATCAACGATCGACGATGATATAATATATTATAATATATGTACTTCATGAGCTTTCTATCTTTTGCATTTTCTTAATTTTTTAAGACAAATCCGTACATCTTTTGAATAATTCTTAAACATCGCCACGGGAAGACTGGGATCGCGCGATTATCAATCGAAGACCGTTTTTCGATTCGAAACATATCGCGTTATCAGCCTTTTGTTCATTTTCTCTATTTAAAACACAACATCCTCCCCCAAAAATCCCCATCGATACAATTTTTTTATTTTTTTATTTTTTATCTGTTGAGCATTTCGCAACATACACGAAAAAGTATAAAATTATTCTTCTTCACACCCCTTTCTGATTTCTGTCATTCGGAAAAATGTACGTACTCATATCGTTTTCAATATTCATTTCTCTGCTTTTTTTTTGTTTGTTTGTTTTTTGACCTACTTGCCGAGGGTGAAAATCAACACAGTTTTGCCAACGGCGTGAAAATAGAGAGAAAAAAAAATAAAAGAAAATAAATTTTAACAAAAAGCACAGTCTGTACATTCCCTCGGCGACGTTGGGTCAATTAAAAATCACGTGATTTTCGCACCATATCAGTACGCATTCTGTATAACTTCTTTTTCTAAACCCTATCGCTTTTTCCTACCGGAAACCCACAGCTAGATTTTCTGATATTAGTCGTAAAAAATTTTTATAAAATTTATTCGAGTATTTTATTTATTGTAAGAATGATTAAAAATTGTTTTCTTTTTAATCAATTTTCTTGCAAATAGTTTGAGAATTTTTTCTTTTTTTTTTACACAAAAGGTTCGCAAGTGGAACAAAGCGATAGATCGAATTCGCAGAAGTGAGCGATTTCTTCGATCGAGTATGTAATGTATATTTACACGTAACTCCTATATGTCATGTACTATGTATAAATATATGTGTGTATCCAATACATCACGACAGACAGAATATAATATAATATGCATATATGTTTTATTAAATTATTATATATTTAGTCATTCCTCAAACCCTTTCAGAAGAATAAAAAAAACCACGAAAATAAGTTTCCTCAATTTTTGATTTTGTGTAAGTCCTTAAAATTGATGAGAGTGTTTAATTTTAATTTCTTCACAACATCAAAAAAGACCTGTTAATTTAAGGACTTTAGACAAAAAATCTAGAAAATGTAAAAAAAAATTTCAATTTGTTTCGTAGTTCATTGCCATTCACAATCTCGATCCTCTAGAAACCATGGAAAATTAACTGCAAAAAATGTTTACTTTTACCAACTATTAGTTTAATACAATTTCCGGCTTAAGAGAACAAGACAAATGGAAGTAGATTTTTTTTTTTATTTAAGATACCTTGTGATTTCCTGTTTCCATTCTCGATTATATCACTTCCTGAGAAACATGAAAGTGTCTTTTATCATTATTTTGATTTATTATTCAATAAATAAAATTAATTCGTCTTTGTATAAATTGCACTGAAAGTCCTGAAGAGTCCACAACCAGAGTAAATAAAACCATACTCTTCGAGAGTTTTAGTGTAATTGAATTTAATTAATTAATTACCGTAATTGGAGGATTCAAATCTTAAACTAAAGTTTTATAGGAAATGTAAAACAATACTAAAATTTTAAAAATGCCCCTGTGAGCCTTTTTTAATTAACAGTCACACAGATCTCAAAAAAACAAATCTAAAAGTCCTTTTCCATTTTTTATTCAGAAGCTTAGTTTCAGAGTTACGACCAGTCAAATGGAAACGCTTGGAGTTAGACAGAGATAAAACATCTTCTCTCTTTCTCTCTCCTTCGTCAAGCGTTTCCACTTGACTTCAAACGCAAATATCTCGAAAACTAAGCTTCTGTTTAAAAATCAGAAAAGGACTTTTAAATTTGTTTTTTTATTATCTATATAACCTTTAAATATGCAAACAAATCGCACACGAAATTAAAATTAGAATAAAATAAAAAACAAAAGATTTAAAAAAAGTAACTAAAACTCCTATATAATTGCAAACATTATGTAATTAATATTAATTAAAAAATGTTTTAAATTAAAAACTGCAACCGAGGCTGAATTACACATTCTCCGATTGAAACTTGAGAGATTCACTCTATATTCACACACTCTAATAGGATTCAAGGGTCGCTTCTTCTCTTGGAAACTCATAAATCTTTAGTTCTCCAAAATCGTTGAAAGCAGTTTTTTTTCTTATAATTTAATACCGGCCCTAAGTCCACATAATTTCGCTAAATCTGCGATCTAGTTATCCATATCAAAATATTCTGATCCCCTCTTTTGTCCACCTTCTTCTGCCTATGTAAATGGTCCTTCGTCAAAAAAAAAAAAATAATAATAATATTGCTATGTATTGTCACAAGCTCGCGGTAATAAAAAATAGAATTAAAATATTTTTCCAAATATGTCATGCATCATGCTAAAATTATTTTTAAAATCCATAAATCTGAAAGTGGAGGATCAAAAATCGTTTTACGATTCATAATGGAGATTTTATTATTTTTTTTTTTTTATGAAAATTGCACCGCACATTTCCAAGTATTTACTCTTAATGTCCAATTTTAAGAGCTTTTAGCGAAAAATAAAGCTCCTATTTTTTTCAGGCATTATCTGCAATTTTCAGTCGACTAAGCTTCGCATAAAATTCAGCGATTTTCTTGGAAATGTTTGGATATGAAAAAATATCTTGAGGTATGAAAATACGAACTCAATGCGACTAATAACTTTTTAGCCATTTTTTTTAGCAATTTCGCAAAAATTTTGTTAATTCTTTAGAGGTTTTTCAGTAAATTTAAGAGAAATGATAATTTTAATTTACGGGAAATTTCTACGTAAATTATGTAAAATTTTCAGGCAAAAAAAATTTCTGTAAAATTTCCTGTAAATAAAAATTCCATTTGCAATTCTTCTAAAATTTAGAAGAAACCTTTTGTTTTCCTTTTCATGGAATTTCCCTGAAAAATCATAAAATTTAAAATTTCCACTATTATTTCCCTAAAATCTTCTTGGAATTTACATGAAATATCTTTGAAACTTTCATGTAATTTGGTAAAACTTTTAAGAAGTAAAACTCTAGCTGAAATTACGGAAAATTTAAATAGAATTTTCGTCAAAATTTTTGAAAAATAAAAATTTCAGGTTGAATTTACAAATTATTTTTAATGGAAATTTCATGAAAATTGTTTAAAACAGAATTGAGAATAAAAACTTTAGACTTAAAAATCACGTAATTCTCAAAACAATTTTTCCAGAATTCCACATTAAATTCTCGAATTTCTGTAAAATAAAAATTCCAGGGAAAATTTCAACATTATTTTCAAGAAAATTGTATTAAATTTTTTTATTTTTTCAGTGGAATTTGCTTGTTATTTTTGAAGGACTTTTGTAAAATTACCAGAAAATAAAAATTCCTGGAGAAAATTTTTTTAGAGACTCCATGAAAAATTTTTAACATTTTTTTGCATTTTTCCTTCGTGTTTCGTCAAATTATCAGAAAAATTACTTGAAATTTCTTGGCATTGGAAATTTTTGGTTTAATTTTCTTAGAATTTCAATAAAAACTTCAGTGCATTTTGCGTAGAAAATTTCGTGAAATTCCCATTCAAGATTTATGAAAGTTTCAGAATTTTTTTTTAAATTTCTGTAATATTAAAATTCCAGGTTCAATTTCCACGCTTTTTCTACAGATGTCATTTAAAATTTTTTTCGAATTTCCAAAAAATTTTCGTAAAATTTACAGGAAATAAAAATTCTAAGTTCAAAATCCCTAGAATTTTTATGAATTTTTTGTTTTAATTTTCATGGAATTTTTACAGAATTCAGTAGAATAAAAAATTAGGTATTTAATTTTCCTAGAATTTTCGTGGAAATTTAAGCAGAATTTCTGTAGAATTTTTGGAAAATTTTCATTCAACTTTTAAAGAATTTCTAGATTTCAGATAATTTTTTAAATTTCTGAGATATAAAAATTCCAAATTTTTTTTTCCGCGCTTTTCCTACAGATATTTTCTAAAATTTCTGTCGAATTTTAGTAGAATTTTCGTAAATTTTCCAGGAAATAAAAATTCTAAGTCTAATTTCCCTAGAATTTTCATGAAATTTTATTTAAAATTTGCATATAATTTTTACATAATTTTTGTGGAAATTTCAGCAGAATCTATGCAGAATTTCCGCAAAACTTTTATTCAATTTTTGTAAAATTTTCCGGAAATAAAAATTCCAACTTTAATTTTCCTATAATTTACATGGAATTTATTTTTAAATTTTCATGCAATTTTCGTGAAGTTTAGTGAAATTGAAAATTGCTTGCTTAATTTTGCTAGAATTTTTATGGAAATTTAAGCAGAATTTCTGTAGAATTTTCTCAAAATTTCCATTCAGTTTTTGTCAATTTTCCAGAAATCACAAATTCCAGATCGAATTTCGGCTTGATTTCCATAGAATTTGCCTGAAATTTTTGTAAAATATCTAGAAAATACTGAATTTTCCCTGGAAATTTTCGTGAAATTTCCATTTAACATTTGTGAAATTTTCAGAAAAGTTTTTTAAATTCTGGGGTATAAAAATTCCAGGTTTAACTTCCACGCATTACTTACAGATATTTCTCAAAATTTCTGTCGAATTTCAGTCAAAGTTCCCGGAAATAAAAATTCCAAGTTTAATTTACCTAGAATTTTCATGGGATTTTTTGTACGATTTTCACAGAATTTTCGTAGAATTTGGTGAAATTGAAAATTGCGTACTTAACTTTTCTACAATTTTTGTGGAAATTTAAGCAGAATTTCTAAAGAATATTCGGGCAATTTTTAGAAAATTTACAGAAATTACAAATTCCAGATGGAATTTCGGCTCAATTTCCATAGAATTTGACTGAAAAGGTAAAATTTGTCGGTAAACTTTCTCTTAAAATAATAAATATTATTTTGACACTAAATTTTATGAAATTACTTAAAATAACACTTAGATCGTCTTTCTGAACCAAAGTTTAAATTTTGCCTTAAAGGAAATTTTGAAAAAAATTTGCTCATTTTTGGAAAATTAAAAATATTTATTTTAAGGCAAATTTTGATCAGAGGGACCTTCCTAATGATATTTTAAGTAATTTCACAAATTTTGGTGTTAAAATATTTATTATTTTGAGAGAAAATTTACGGACGAATTTTACCTATACTAGTGACGTCATTTTTCATCACGTGCCTTTAATTATTTTTTAAATAACTCCTTGATAATTTCTTGTTTATCAGAAACAAGTTTAACATTTGTTAAAAATTAAAATGTCGAAGATTATTTTTTAGTGCGTAGAATTTAATTGAGATGAAAGAATCTACTCTTTAGACTAGAGTAATTAAGTTTTTGCAAGCTGGTATATATTTTGAGTGATATTGTGACGAAATGGGGTTGAGCACCTCTGACATAACAAGGGGGTGGCTGAGCAGGGCGTCGCCGCGTCTCTGCCGCGCCGCAACCCTCACGAACTATCGACCGAGAGAGCAAGAGAGTCGGCGAACGATAGAGACACAGTTGGAGAAAGAGGGAGAAAATGATGATAGAGGGAGAGTGAAAAGACCAAGGCGCTTAGAAAAAGAGGAGAGAGCCAAAAATGTTCAACATTCGCGGAAAACTGTTTCATTCCGCATTGTTTTCCCACCCCCCTCAATCCACAAAATTCCTTTCTCAAATTCAAAAAGAGACTGACAACCAAAACACCCAACTATTTCTTAACCAAGAAACATTTCTTCCAGATATTTGCAATAACACGATTTATATAATCCACAAGTGAATTTAGATTATTCCGATAAAATACCAAGTTTAATACATAATAATAATTTATTCCCGACTATTGAACTGGATAAATAATTGAATCATTATTAACTTCATTTCCCTGAGTTGAGTTAGGAGATGAAGTAAAAAGTGGAAAAGTAAAATAAAGTGGAATAAAATGCTAAGTCGAAGATATTCTTTAAAATGATTTATATAATAATACGATATTATGAGAGGTTAATTTAAAAGGCAACACTTATTTTGATTAGAGCTATCAACATCAAGTATCAAGTGCTGCACAACAGTAACTGGCGTAATATGCAAATAGGCATCCTTTTATAGCTATTTTATTTAAAGTTATGCTTCACTTCTGAATACTTAAACAAAACCTCAAGAATATTGCTGACTACGCCACTGACTTTGGGTGTGATATTGCTTGACGATGAGTCAGTGTAATGGCTGTTTCTACTGAAGCGTTTTGCCGCTTTCAGTAGAAACAGCCCTATCTGGCCCGACAATCTTACAACGCGCCCTAAACCTCCGAACGTTCAATTAACTCATTTTCCTTCTTTTTACACTATTTTTCTTGCCTTACTACCGTCACTTACAATCACTTCTTACATAATTCCTAACAATGAAGTTTCATTAAATTTGAATTTTTACTGTATCATTATATAATAGTCTGAATTTAGTAACAAAGTCTCCAAATAATTTAAACTCAAACTTCCTCACTTGTGTGGAATAAAATAAACTGAAAATCTACGATTAATTAGCCAATAAACATTCAAATTTGAATCCAATAGAACCAAATCTAATAATTGCGTTAAAATTTCAGAAAAATTGAATTGTTCTCGTAGCTAAGTAGGCTACGAGTACGACCCGGTCAATAACCAGACCTGGGTTCGAATCCCAGAAATTTCAAATTTTTTTTCAAATGTGAACCCTTAATCCATTAATTCTAATATTTAAAAAACCAATGAAACGATTTTTCTCGCATTTTCTGTACAGGGAATCCGAAAACACGAATTATTGACATTATTTCAATATAATGATATAGTATTATTTGGTTTGACATTGCCAACTCGAAAATCGGAATAATATATGCAGAAGTTCTGTCTTGTAAGTTGTCAGACGGTACAGAGGTAATTTAAGGCTGAGCGAGGAGGAACTTTGAACAAGAGTCTCCTGGCTTGTTTGACACAAAATGACCTGCGAAGGAAGTTTCGATGTCATTACAGAGATCCAAGTTTCTACACGACATTTCGATCGAACGTCTCGCAAGTCTTAACGATCGATTCCCGTTACTTTCTAGTGTCGATATTCGCAGGGTGTAAACAAAACAAGGAGTCTTGCCCGTTACTCAAATTACCCTTTTGCCCCTATCATTCAACTGGAAAACGGTAAGCTTTTGAAAAATGTACCTACAGGCATATCAGATAGTAAAACGAGATCATTTATTTCTTGACCCCTAACTGTGTCGTCGCTCTATCCTCGGCAAAATATTTTCGGCCACCCTCCAAAGATCAATTATTCACTGTGTCAGTTATCGACACTGAGTGAAACCGATTTTCCAAACTTTTCAAGACGCAAGAAAAATCGAGCAGATAGCCGAAAAGTTGTGATGATTGTTTACGATACGCGAGAGAAAGAAAAACAGAACGAGAAACTTTGGGGGGAATATTTTATCAGGAATTGAGAGTTCTTGAAATTCAAGAGTTTTTTTGGGGATGAAAAGTTTCGGTGAAGTCGTCTTAAGGGTTTAAACTGATTTCCATACGATCGTGGGGATAAATTGTCTCAAATGTAAATTTTGCACTCGATAATCCGTATGAAAAGTAATAACATCATTTAGTTTATAATTATCACAATTAAAAAAATTTTAAATAATAGGGGTTTAATTTATGCAAACATTCTCTAAAATTCATTAAATTTCCTTTAAACAGAATTTTTCATAAATAAAAATTTCGAACGTTATTTCTGTAATATTTCTGAAAAATTTTCGCAGAATTTTCACATTCCTTTGAATTTAAAAGGAATTTTTTGTATTTTGTTTCAAAATTGTCGAAAAATAAAAATTTCTCTCAAAAATTCCGCTAAATTTCCATAAAAAATTTACTTGGAATTTACATGACACTTTCGTGAAAAATCCAATAGAAATTCTATGAAAAGTTCATGAAATTTTCAGGAAAAAAATCGAATCAAGATTTGAATTCAAAATTGGAATTTAAAATCTCCGTAAAATTTCATAAAAATTTTAATCAAATTTACAGAAATTATAAACTCTAGATTGAACTTCTGTAAATTTTTCTATAAATTTCCCTTAAATATTCATAAAATATTTGTGAAATTTCTGAAATAGAAAAACTCCAGGTAAAATTTCTAAATTATTTCCTGAAAAATCGTGCAGAATTTCCATGAATATTGCGAAATTTCTGCGCAATTTTCAAAAAGTTTTTATGGAAATTTTGTAAAATTTTTAGGAAATATAAACTCTAGCTTAAATTTCCATCAATTTTCCATGAAATTTTCGTGTAATTTTAAGACCTTTTTGGAAAATAATATTTCCAAATATAAATTCCGTGGAATTCTTCTGAAAATTTCACAGAGTTTTCATGAAAGTTTCGTGAAATTTCAAAGAAATAGACAATTTTTGGAAAACAAATCAAAGCAAGATTTGAATTAAAAATTGATAAATTTGCATAAAAACTTCAATCAAATTTACAGGAAATAGAATTACTAGATTAAATTTTCTATAAATTCCCGTAAATGCTCGAGAAGTATTCATGAAATTTCTGAAATATTTCTTGAAAATTACTTCAAAATTTCAGAGAATTTCCAGCGAAGTTTCATGAAAATTTCAGAAAATAGAAATTTCAATTGTAATTTTGGTATCGTATTCATGAAACCTTGAAATTTATGAAAAATTTAATTTACAGGTTTAAATTCCGTAGAATTTTCAAGAAAATTTCTGAAAAATTCCGGGACAATTTTTAAGGTTTTACTTAATGAAATTTCCGGGAAAAAACGATTTCTTGTTCAATTTTCTTAAAATTTCACGGGAAATAAATATTCTCTTCAATTTGACATAGAAATATTTTTATTTAATAATATTAACTTATTTATTTGTAATAATGTTAAAACGAATAAAAATCTCCAATTTTTAAAACTAAAACGAATTTCCAGAAAAGATAAAAATCCACTTCTCTCAGGAACAAGCATTCAAAAACAAATAATGTGTGAAACAAAAGAAAATCCTCTTCTGCTCTACAATAGGATTAAATTCCATTTGTGTTGAGAAGGATTTTTATTCCATGAAAATAACCTTTATAGTGACTTTGTTCATTTTATTGTATTAAACAAAATTTATTTTATGTATAATATTTTATTTATCAACAATAAAATAAAATTACTCTTAAATAATAAATAAAAAGAAAACAGGAAAAACAAGAAAGAAAAACTGCGATCGTCAAAGAATATTAAGACATAAAAAAGTGTTTTTCTCAGTGATGATAAAGATGAAAACAATATCGAGAAAGTTGACTAGAAGAGTTTTTTAACTCCAAGTTTCCGCGACGTTGGAGGTTGGCAACCCTGATCTCGCCCAACGTACGAAAGGTTTTAACGACCCCAGCAAAAATACCATCCCCTAATGTGAAGAAACGACTAGAATGAAGCGAGGGGAGGTGACTGAAATCTACAGACTCCGTCAGCGAAAAGGAATTATTTTACCCCCTCGTTCTTTTTATCTTCATTTGCCCCTAACATTTCATCGGCAGCCAACATGCCTATGCGTATCTATAGACTATACTCGTACGACGAACGTATCGATTTAAACCTGAGAGAGAAAGACACTCTGGAAAAGAAAGTCAGAGAATAAGCAAGCCAGATGCAGAAACACACAAGAATCTTGCGAAAAGAACGAAAAAATAGAGAAAAAGAAAAAATTAGTTTTTTATTAAAAATCTCTCTTTTTTAAAAATATCCATCAAACGTCTGCAGAATTTTTACGCAGAATTCCGGAAAATTTTAACAAAAATTTTAAAAACTAATTTCTTTAAACATCTGTAGATTTTTGCAAAATTAATTCCAGAATTCCACAAATTGTTCTCAAAAAAGCATCTTTGAAATTTTATTGAAATTTTTTCTACAGAATTCTTAAAAATTTCAGCAGGAATTTAACAAATTAAATTCCTGGATGGATGGAAATGTTTTTTATTTAACAAATTAAAATTTAAAAAAATATGTTTGGAACGAATTTTTCGGTGATTAATTTCCGTAAAATCAAATAACTGAAAAACATTTTCAAATCCGACTAATAAACTCGTAATTAAATCTTTTTGTTAACATCCGTCAATTGGATCAAAAAATCAATGGAATCAAAATTTTCCAATTAAATAGCTGAGAGTCAATTATCAAAAGTTCCTTTAAGGCAATTAAATCATTCCCAGGGTGTAGAAATAGAGAAATAAAAGTCAAATAAAATCGTAAAAGTAAATAAGTGTATTTAACCCAATTATCCCTGAAAATAATTCTCTCTTCTACTGGAAAACTTTAAGGTCGTTGAACCCCTTAACATAACCTCAAATTGAAAAATCCTCTTTAACACCAAATAAACATATTAAAATTAATTTCGCCTTATTTTGAAGAATTATTTGTAAAATTTCTATAAAAGATTGTTTCAACGAAAATAATTCAATAACTGAATTTAAAAAATACATTTTAAATAATCAATCAAATATTTAATAATTAAAAGTAAAATAGGGTAAAAGCGGGGGTAGTCGGACACTTAAAGATTCAATTTTAAATAATATTTTTCTTAAAATAAAAAAGTATTTTAACATATTGCTTTGCATGAACCGTTAAAGGACCCATTTAGGATTAATTTTCATATAAATTTGTTACAAACAATCCAATATATAATAAAATGTAGCAATTTTAATAAAAAAAATCACGAAATCAGCAGTAGGAATTCGTATAAAATTCAATTTTAGGTTATTTTTCGGTCGATTCAGAAAATGTTTTAAAATTAACAAATTTAAAGACTATAATTGTTTTTACCGTGTTTACTTTTTTATTATCTAAAATAATACGAGATCTAATACCGTGAATGTGTCCGAATTCACAAACAAACTATAATCTGACAAATCAGTTCCTACACGTCAATTATTTGTAAATTTACTAATTTAAGATTAATTTCACTTTTAAACATAAAATTAGAGTTTTTATAACCACTTTTTAATATTTTCAAATATAAATATGACCTAAATAACTAATAAAAAACTCTGACCCCTTGATATCCGGAACAAGAAAATCAAACAAAATGTCAGAAGCAAAACAACACGGTTGAGTAGCTTAATTTTGCACATTGACTAATTTAAAAATCATCAGAGGGCGCTGCAGGTAATTTTGCAATCTACAAATCTGATCAATTTGATAAAATAATTTTGTGAGAAGATTCCGATAATAAATAATTATTTATTTAACTTAAATACTGCAAGTGTCCGACTATAGGTTCTATCCGGACCTAACCCTCATTTACCCTCAGAGTTGGGAAGTTACGCGTAACTTCGAGTTTTTGACATAAATTACGTGACTGTTTTACGTTTATAATATACGTCATTTACCTCCTATTAACAAAAACTGCAAAGTGTACAGAGATGTAAAGGTAATAATCCTAATTTCTTTAGGGTGAAACCATATGAAACCATCAAACATTGCGTCGTAATGAGAAAGAAAAAGACACAGATATGTTTCTATCTCTTTCTATCTCATTACGAAGCAACGTTTAACCGATTCATGTGATTTTACCCTTAAACAATGTATTTTTTCGGAGTTAGAGGTAATGAACGTAATTTACGTAAAGAAATCTCGAAAATTTTCGTAACTTTACACCCCTGATTCTGTAAGAAATTCAGGACGTAATACACGTACGTAAAATACGTCAAAATCTCCACGTAATTTACATTAGGATATTACGTGCACACACCCTATTTACCCTATACTAGAGAGAAACGTACATTTAAAATATTTAAAGAAAATATATTAAAAGTGTGAAAAAATATCAAAAGTTGAAAAAGTGAAAAATGCTAAATAAAAATTGAAAAAAGTGTGTTGAAAAATGGGAAGAAATGTGTTGGAGGCAAGTCGGGTTGCCTATGATGAAGGGGCACTGTTCTCTTTTGCAGCCAGCCCTGGTGAAAAGCATCTCGAGCGACGACTGGCACCCACCAGCCTCGCGACACCCCTGCCCCTATTCCACCCCAACGGCGGCATCGACCGCAACCCCAACGCTGCAATGCGACGTTGCCATCCCAACGGGCAACAGCCCTTGCAGCGGACTTGCTTCTACGCTGGTTCGCGCTCATCCGTGCATTCACCGAGCGAGCAGGTCACATGATCGCTTCGCGGCAACGGTCACTGTCGATCCACAACGGCAACCGATCAACACTCAACCAACTCGGCAAACTACCCTCCAAATTTTCACTAATTCGATCTTTCCACTCTATTTATGCTCAACCCCAATTAACCTCAAGAAACTCACTCAATTTTCTCTTACTAACTCACAATTACAGACTGGCTATTATTTATTAGCCAAATTTCTCCGACACAAGCAAACTTTCAATTCAACATAACCTCACAAATCTGTTCAAGTTAATCAATAACAATTAACAAAAATTAAGATAATATCAACTAAAATTTAATTTAAAATAATCTTTACAATTATTTTAAGAAGCACTTTTTCAAAAGTTGATAAATCCGCATTTTGTTATTTCGAGAAAATTAAACAAATGCAGTTTTGCACCTAACCTCTAGAATTAATTATAAAGTAGAAAAATTACGAAACATGAGGCGATTTGTTTTTAATTAAAGTTTACAATAATATGTTAAACTTGTGTTTATCTCTACTTTCTCGGAAAATGCATTTATCAACTTTTGAGAAAGTGCTCCTCATTTACTTGCAATTTTTTAAATCAAAAGTTAACAAAATATTAACCACAATTATAATATAAGATTTAAGGGTTAAAATAGTATCTACTTTGTGTTGAATCCACCACTTACAAAATTTATGAATAATTTGTTTTTTCCTATTTCTGATTTAATATAAATGTGAAAAGAGACGTGCATATTATGACCTTATAAACCGATAATTTATCCGCCAGACGACAAGAGACCAAAATGATAACTGATCATTGAAAATTTATATATAACACAAGCATATTATCTGTATACCCTACTTTAAATTACTAAATGTGTTAGTGTCCTCAAACTGCTGTTAATAATAAATAAACTAGGTATAATCAAATCTGTTATGTAAACTCTAATGATAAACAAACTATGATAGAAAAAAGGTTATGTTAACTTAAGTAGTAACTATGATAGAAAAAATTGATGTATAACTTTTATCAACAAATGAACTGTGAAAAAAGCTTATTATTCAAGATATCAAAAAATGTAATAAGGTATAATTTTTGTTTTTGAAAGATTCATATTTTATTTTAAAAATAGATAATATTTTAATAAGTTATTTTAAGGTTATGTCTATATTGACCGATTAATAAACTTTAAATTTAGTCTCTAAATCTAAATCAGCAAAAACTCGGTGACTAATTTAAATTACTTTTAGTTAAAACTAACTAATTATAAGTTAAATTCACTTTTAAGTCATGTTGAAATAACTATAGAACCGTATTAACTTCTTAACTTTTAAAATACAATTATCCGGATTTTCGCTTATTCGAATTCTACTCTAGTTTTTTAAAAATGCGACACATAAAATATAAAAATATTAACTATTAACATTTTTATACATCAAACCGTCAGATATTTTTTTTTTTCCTTAATATTCGTCTTTCTTAAATATTGAAGACTTTTAAAAAATTTCTTTTCATACAAAAAAAATTAAGGAATATTTTTTATAAATGATCTCAATATTAAATTAAATTCTCTGTCCTAGTTATTATTATCTGATTAAGACTCTAGACAGAGAAAAAGCCGTAAAAAACTAATGAAAATGTTATAAGTTTTAAAATAAAATACGAATTTTCCAGAAACAAACATTAGGGTAAGTGAACCAATTACTGTGAGCTTCCTGCAGCGGATATAAAAAAATACGGTTTATTAAACCAATTATAGTTTATAAGTAGATATTTATACAAAAATGAAAATTTTATAAAAATTATTTTAATAAATTCTAGAAATTGAAAATACCAAATGTATCTGTTGCTGCAATAAAGTTGTGTAAATAGAGGTTAGGTTTCCCACAATAATGCAAGCAAAGCGAATAATTGTTTTAATTTTTGCGAGAAATAATGTAAACATAAAAAATAAAATTAATAGAAGAAATGTGCATTTTTGAAAGCTCGTGTTCAGTTTAAAATAAATTTATATTTCTTTCAAACAATTACATATTTCTAAATTGTGAATTTTTTCAAAAACCGCAGTAATTGACACACTTACTCTACATACTTTTATAAAAAGCAAGTGATGAAAACTTTACAAATAAACTAGAATAAAACATACGTGATGTGAATTTTAATAACAAATAAACCATGTCAAAAAATATACGAGTATTTTTAATTGAAGAATGTAAAGTAAAACTAAGCCATGCAATATTATAAACTCTCAATTTGTTACTAAGATTATTAAAAAAATAATTACAGATAAAGCGAACGAAATATAAATTATAAACTTACCGCATTTCAATGGTCTTCGATCAAATGCGCAACAGACTTATAAAAAACTAAAATTCATTCGAAAATGAAAAATCTATTTGAAAATGATGCATAAAAAAGAATGTGCACAAGTAAAGAAAAACTTATTGAAAATCTTTTAATTGAAACAATTTTAAAAATCTATAAAATTGAACCAACTTATCATAAAGAGAGAGGGGAAGAAGAAAAAGTGTGTGAAAAAATTAAGATAGAGATGAAAAATTAAAAGTCAATGTATAAAAATTACGTAACATTTTATTACAATTTTTTCTCAGTGTGTGTATTGTATTCTTGGCGTTTCTCTTTTCTTTTTAATAAAATATTTGGTACCATTTCGTAGAAATACTTATATCATAATAAACCAACCAACATTCTTTTTTCGTTTCTGAACCTCCATATCCCTGCCTTAATAATTTCAGGAATTAAATAACGGCAGAGCACGTGTCTTTCATCGCAGTCGGATCAGTTATCGGTACTACATACAAAAGAAGAAAGCTCGGAGTTTGTTACAATAAAATAAGACTCGTTTCGTACAAAAATAAACAATTAAAATAGAATATTATCGATAATGAACATGTACTTGTATTTTATGACGATGCGGATGACGTTAATTATAATCGTAATTCATAATAATAATAATAATAATAAGAATAAGAATAATAAATGAAACATTCACGTTCACGCGTATATGTAAATAATTCTAATCAAACAAATTCAATAAATCTGAACTTTATAAATTTTCTTTCAAGTCTGTCTGAAGTACAAAAAAAAATAAAATAAAAATAAAATAGTTATCCGTAAAAAAATAATTCGTTCAACAAACACTGCGAACGAGAATGAACGTCATGCATGCATTTTGATTTTTGGACAGGTATGTGTTCTATATATTATATATGCCTGAATATAATATATATGCCACACTGAATTTCAGCCGCAGTAAAAATATCTAATAAGTAGTAGCAATAATAAAAGCGATATAATTATAGCGGTATACTCTTAAAGAAATAGCATATAGCATATTTAACATAGGACAGTCGGGTTGTTGTCATGTCTTGCGTGTTTGATTTCGTCGATTGGCGCGACATCTTACTCGTGCGTTACTTAAACACTTATATCAAAATTGAAACAAAGTAGAAAAAAGGAAACTCTGATAAATCGTAACTATAGAAAAGAAATCAAAAAATATCTTCAAAAAAAAAGTCTTTTATAAAAAACAGAAAGAAAACACCTCTGATTAAAAAGAGGGAATATCGAGAAAAAAAAAGAGACAACTTGAGAAAGCGGAAGTCCTCTGAAATAAAAAAAAATCTGAGACATCGACAGCAGCAACAGCAGTAGCAGCAGCAGCAGCAACAACACAACAATAAATCAAACACAAAGCGTACACAACCAGACACAAAACATAGGGAAGAAAAAATATATAAGTGCACATTATATTAAAATCATATTATATATTAAAATATTCATAATAATAATATTAATAATAGTCGTAATATATTATCGCATGTCCGTAAAATTACATAAAAAAATATAGAAAATAATAACCTCGTAATTTTTTTCTCTCTCTCGTACTCTTTTCATACTCTCACGCACGAATAATATAGTATTTGTTGCAACACACGCATTCCATCTTTCTCTCTCGGTCATGGCGTTCGCTACAGCTAGAAGTGTCATAATCGTAATAATCGTAAATAGCAAATGATGCTGCGTGTGCTGTATGCCGTCGAGTTGGGTCGTGTCTTATCTTTCCTTTTTCCTCTTTCGATTAAAGAGCAAGACATGTAAGTAGGTATGCGTACAGATACTAAGTTATAATAATATATAACGTTATTAACGTCACGTCAAATCGGTCTTTATTCGTAATGTCAGACGTGTGGCGTCTCTCCCGCGTCTTTTTTTTTTTTATATTACAATTCGTTACTTTTACTTTTTTCCATCGGGAAACAATGCTCAGAAAAAATTCGACTATCAAAAACCCTCGACGACAATTATTATTTTTTAATTCTCGATTCTAAATATTATATTATAGTCCTTTCAACGTTTCAATTTATTTTCCTTTCAAGTGAGTGCGTATCGTTTATAAATGCAATTGGTCAGTCGATCCGTCCAGGGGACGTGCGCTTGGTAATCACAAAAAGAAAACAAAAAGAGGCCCTACAAAAATAATCCCGATTAAGCGGGAAAGACAATGCGCTTATTACTTTTGCTCAGACTCATCTGGGACTAAATCTTGCGTACAAAAAAAAAAAAAAGTTTTTTATAAAATTTCTGTAACTAAAACAATTTTGTCTCATTCATCTAGAAACTTTTAAATTATATATTAATAATGCTACTAAATAAAAATTCTTTATAATAAACAATGTAAATATCAACCATTGGTCCTTGGGTTTGAACTCTTAAAATTTTTAAAAGTGTCCCAGGGGAGTGTAAAGTGTGATTAATGTTCTTGTAAAATTTTTTTTCTAATTTTTTTTTTCTTAAAAAAATTTTCATTCTCCAATTTCCGTTATTATTTTCTCAGTTTAGTCAGTCGAGAACAGTAAACACATGATGGTATCGCGAGAGTTACATGAGGATATCTTTCCTTTTTTTTTTACTGCAAATTATATACAAGAAAATAGAAAAAAAACGCAAAAAAAAAAGAAGAAAATAAACCTATCGACTGTGCGAGCAGCATAATGCTCCCGGTATTTTTTTCTTTTTTTTTTTCTTTAATTAATAACTCCCAAAGTATCGATTGAGGATCACTGAGTATGATTAGGAAAATTGAGAATCACTGGCAATAACGCGAGGTTTACTACTGCTCGCCATTTGTCACGCTACAATAATAATAATAATAATTATAATAATAATAATAATAATCATTATTCATAATGATATCAATAATATCGACGTCGACAATAGCAATAATAATAATATTAATAATAAATGTGATAAAATGTCAAATATAAAATATCTTCGCTACATATATTAATTAATTACTTTTTTCTAAACCGTCTGCGCTCGTCTCTCTTTTGAACCGCAGCCGGGGTCCTCGAAAAAAAAACACTACTCACAACATTCAATATAATAATAATCATAATAATAATAACTATAATAATGCATGTCACATATCTCTATATTTTTTGTTTTTAAATTATATAATTGCTAAGTGTTCCTCTATCTTTCCCTTTCTTTTAATCAAAAATGAAATAGAAAAATTTAGTAATCCCTTGATTTTCTCACCCCCCCAAATCCATTCTAAAAAATATTAGCACGTTTATGTATAACATTCACCTTTCGATTAAAATTTCTTTTTCTTTTTTTTTATCAGTCGGGGCAAAAGCTATCTCGCACCCTTCCCCCCAACCCCTCTCTCCTAGATTCATTCATATCCACGTTTTTTTTATCTCACTATTTTGTAAATCGGTCATTTGACAAACCTCCCTCTGTTTTTCTTTTTATCGCGCACCTATCATCTTTTTTTTTTCTTTTTCTTTTCGTTAAAAACCTCGTTTTCTCTTGTGAAATTAAAATACATGTTTCTTTCGTATTTTAATATTACGATAATAATTACATCTTGAAATACTGATTCTCTAGTTTTACGGGCGATTGCCAGCAGGGGTTCTCAACTTGATTATCATCAAACATTCACACAAGCCGAGCAGGAGTTATTCCCAATTTTCGAAATATCCATTAACCCAAACCTGACTAATGCTAATCTAACCTTTAGCGAAATTGAGAAATTGGAAACAAACGAGGGAACAAAAAAAAAAAAAACGAGAGCGATAGCCACTTGAACTTTTTACAAAAAATGTCAAAGCTTGTAAAATCTCAAATTAACCACAATTTTCATGTATTTTGACAAAATATATTGAAATTGTGGTAAAAAGTTGACTTACAATTGTCGCAAAACATTTTCTCTTTTCAAATTGTTTGAGAAAATATTTTTTATAAATAGATTTGATTTTTGTAAATATATTAATAACATTTCTATAAATAAATATCTTACATTGAATGAAATTCTAAGAAACAGATTGTATAAAAAATTGAGTAACAAGTTATAAAAATTACAATTCTGGGAAAAAATTCTAAAAAAAAAGTGTATAGTTTTAGGGATGTAACAAAAAAATTTAATTCTGTAAACAAATTGTAAAAAAATAAAAAATATGAAAAGTATCGGAAAATATGGAATTCCAAGAAGAAGTTTAAATAATAGGAATACTGGAAAAAAATTACAAAAAGTGAAATTTTGAAGAAAAAAAAACTGTAAAAACAGAAATTCTGGAAGGAAATTCCGAAATATTTTAATACAAAAAATGAAATCATGGAAAGAAATTTAAAGAAATAAATTCTGGAATTAAATTGCGGTAAACGAAAATTTTAAGAAAGCACTAAAAATTGAAATGTGGATAAAATTACAAAAATTTAAATTTTGGAAATATTACAAATTATGAAATGCTGGGTTAAAAATGTTTAAAAAATTTTGAATGGAATTAACACAAAAAATAAAATTTGGAATGTACTACGTAACAAAAATTGGTTTTTTGGAAGCAAATTAAAAAAGAAATTGAGAAATTGTTGAATCTGAAGTTGAGTTATGGAAAAAAATAACAAAAAGAGATTCTGCTAAAATCTGAAAAAATAAAACTGTAAATTTTATTTCAATGTAAAGAACAAAAAATGTAAATTAAAACATTTCCAAAAATTTAATTCTTGTTTGTAATTTAAAAAATGAAATATTTAAACTAAACTTTTATGTTAAGATGTTAAAGTTTTACTTTAATAAATTATAGATTTTTTAATGGAAATTAAAATTAAAAAATTGTAAATTGACAAGAAGGAAAATTGTTTAAACTTTTACAAATTAAGAATAAATTTGTTTAATTTTTAATATTACATTTTCGATTCAATAATTAGTGATATTTTAAAATTTCGTTTCATTTTTAAGAATTATTTTTGTTTTCAATATTTCGTTTCAATTTGAGTAATATTTGCTTGAAAACTATTTTTCTCGAGTTTAACACTGAGAGAAATATTTCCCTGTATGCAATAAATGTTTGCTATCGGACCAAGTATAATTATCCCTGGATTAAGAATAATGTATTATTGAATTAAAAATACTTGGTAGAATAATGTGTCATTGATGCAAGTACACATTCTTAGTTCAAGAATAATTTATCATTCATCCAAGTATACAATCTTGAATCAATAATAATTATACTTGAATCAAGTATACATTCCTGGATCAACGATAATTATATTCGAACCAAGTATAACTCTTCCAGGAATAATTATTTTTCCGCAAAGCTTACTTTTTATAAAAAAAATCATTTCTTAAAAACATTTCACTTTCAATAATTACTTTCCTCTCAAACATTTCCCTCTATTTTTAAAAATCAATTTTACTAAAAATATTCCACTTTTAATGATTTCTTTTCATTTCGTTTCCGTTGCAATAATCCAGTGTTTGAAAAATCTCATTAAAAATTGGATATAATAAAATAAAGGCAATTTAGGTGGAATTGTAGTTTAATAGAAAAGAGAAAAGTGCAAGTGGAATCGCGAGCAACAAAAGACGAAGAAGAGGACAAATATCGTTCGAGGCATTCATTCGCATCTGAGATCGAGATTGTGGGCTGAGAGCTGCTCGTAGCCGCGCTGATCCTCGCTAAACGGCCTAACAATAGTACTGGTCATAATATAGAGCGGTTAACGATACAATAATTACATCGATTAGATAGTAACGACAATACCGAATCAGATATCCGCTACAACTTTGACTCTGGAGAGGATAAATAGAAGTACATCTATGTAGATGGCTACCAGATACCGTCTCATTTTAAACATGAATACGAACAGCTACGTGTTTCACTTTATTTTATTTTTATTTATTATCTTTTTTTTTCTTTCTTTAAGTAATCCAGTAGGTAAGTAATTAATTAATTAAGTAATTAATCCAACGGGGGAATGGGGGGTTATATCGAAAAAGTCGTTTCAAGCATTACGCGGCTATATAGTGTCCAATTATCGATTACGCTCGCATTAATTATTATTCGTGTATATATATAATATATAGATACAATGTACAAACGTATATAATATATAATATATATTAGATATATCTCGAAACGTTCTCACTCATAATTCCAATCACTACTCGGTTGATTAGCTTAAAATACACGGAACGCAAAACGAGCTTTAAAAAAAGAAAAGGATAAGAAAAGAGGGGGGAAAAAAACGAAAGAATAAAAACTCGAGATTATTGTGCGAATTAAAGACAATCGGTGAATGTCGCGATCAAGACTATTTTTATATGTACTCTCAATCGAAAGTCCTAGGCGCGATAACACAATTAGAATAACCGCCATCAAATGATAATAATGATATTTTTTTTATATATATATATAATATATTTATGTATATACCTATACAATAGAATATAATAACATAGTAATACAGTTAAATTAAGCAACAACGATCGTCTCTATGAATCCTTTATATACGCTCACGTTAAATCTAGTTATTTCTATTTATTCTTCATAATTCTCTATGATTTCCTTAAGTTTAATTATTATTCTTTGAGATATGTATCGTCGTGTGTTCACATTCTAATCCTCTATTCTATTCGTCACTCGTCTCACAAGGAGGGGTAATCGGAATTGGGTGGACAGGGGGTCACAACACCTGCTCTTTTCCTCTTTCTCTCTCTCATTCGCTCTTTTTTTTTACCCTCTTTCTATCTCCCTATCTCTCTATTCTCTTTTTCTCACTAATCACTCAAATCTGGTTTCTCTCGCGAGACCCTCGCCGCGACGAATTCACGCCATTTCCTTTCTTCCCTCCTATTATTTCTTTTTTCACCTTCTTTTCTTCAAAAAATTGCGCTCTTTTCATCCGTCCGTCAAATGTGTGAGCTCGCGTGTGAATTCTTTAAGACTCGTTTCTCTTCTGTTTTTTTTTTTCATTTTTTTTTTACGAAAAATGGCAGTTATCGGTCACAGCCAATGGCTATTATGTTCATGTACGCGTTTACACCTATTAATCTAGAATTATTACAAGTAACTATTATAATTATTAATATTATCGTATCGTTAAAACCTTAGCCAACGTTAATGAATGATTACTTTTTTTTTTTTTTTTTTAATAATCTCTGAATCTCTGAATTGAAAAAGAACAAAACCAAAAGTTAAAAAAAAGTGAATGATTGCGGTTAAAAACGCGAGTGACGAACGGCTTTTTTCTGTTTCCAAAAAATCATTTGCAAAGGAAATGTTGAAAATGACAGAGATCAACTCCAAATTCGAGAAATTCTTGAATGGAAGAGGATATATAATATAATATTGAAAAAGTTATGTCGGTTATAGATATATATAATAAGCAGCTGGGTGAATTCAATTCGACCCTGATTTTCCGTTGCAAAGATTTAACGGTTTTGAAAACAGCTGAATTCAAAGCTGGTGGGGTCTCGACACACACAGAAACTTCATCTCGGGAACCCCTTGGCAATCGCCCTCAAAGTCGTCTTTTTCACATCATTAATTTACTTTTACACGTAAAAATTCTCAAGCGCAAATCGCCATAGAATAATAGATTACTAGCATTTTCTCTTTTCCCTCCGTGTGTTTTGCTATAATATTTATTTCAATATATTTATATATTATTATAATTCTTATATATCTACGTATTTAAGAATCTTTCACGATCGTCCTAAATCTTGTTTTTTTCTGGTTTTTTTTTCCCTAAAAACTGTCCTCTATCCTTTAAATCCCCTTGTCCCACCCCACCCCTCTTTACCCCCTTTTTTTAAAACCATCTCATCATATTTAAATCCATAGTGATTTCGATCAGACTTATATTGAAGTGAATGACATATTATCCGCTTGATCTACATATATATGTATTTTTATTATATTCCGCCGTAATGCGCGGTGCGTTTTTTTTTTTAGTTTTAGTTTTAAAGTCAGAACGTGGATGCTAAAGAGAATACCTATAAATATATAATATATATATATGTATGTCATCACCGTTTTCATGTTTTTTTTTATTGTTTATACTTAACATAGAAAAAATATAGAATTTACTTTGCCTCGAACTTAAATATAATAAACCTCTCTCGAGCATCGTTTTATAATATTATTTATATATATATATTTATATGTATAATGTCATAAGTGCAGTGCATCTTATTACATGAGGGGGCGCGACATCGCCAAAAAAAAAATAAAAACTCAATTTAAACCCTTTTGTCTTTCACTAAGTGTTCATTTCTTTTTTTCCCTTGATTTTCTTTGTAAACTAATAAAAAAATGATTGTGTATATGTGTGTGTGTGTTTGTCAAATGCATGCGTGTAATATTTGTTGTAAGAACGCGAAAGAAGGAAGAGTCAAGAAGAGCGTAGAGGACGCCAGATTGAAAAGGATCAAACTCTGTTCCTTCCCAGCGGCAGTTCTACAAAACGAATGTCGGAGCTGCGATGATTTGAGCATATCTTCGTAATGGCAACGATTTACGAGACCAAGAATTTCAATGAGGAAACGAAAAGTGAGAAAAATGAAAAAAAAGCCCTGGGCGTTTTCTTGGCATTTTTCTTTCTTTTTTTTTTTTTTAATCGCCTTGAGAAAAACGGGGCAACGATCGTTGCGCAGCTTTTTTTTTATTTACAGCGATAACACAATTTAAAAGAAAAGAAAAAAAAACGCGCCGCGAGGGATGATGGGACGAGGCTCACGAGCCATTGGGACGCTCGGTCGAATAATAGTTTTGGAAATTGCGCCGAGAGTCGCGAGTCTCGCGAGCCTCTTCCGCGGAATTCACGAGGGGGAGGGGGTTCGAGCGGGATCCCAACCCTCCGCAAATCCCGTCTGCGGCTGAGTTGCGATATTAATATGTGATATTTATATATATAATATATAATATATAATATAGCATATGTAATATAATATAATACGTCTCTCGAAATAAAAGCTACATGCGTCGACGATCCCTACTCGAAAGGTATATCGTTAATTAAGAATTAGTTATTATTCGATTATTACTAGTTGAAGAATACATTTGCGGGGCCGCTGTGTTCCGTGATTCGCCATTTTTTTTTTTTTTTTTTTTAATCAATATCTCATTATATGGGGGAGAGAAAAGAAAATTAAGAAATTTTTTTTCACACAACTCGTTTTCCGCCCGTCGTCCCGTCGACGTACGCGCGAAAAATACAAAATCTAAATCTCCTCGATAAAATATCATCATATATTTATATATATATTTATATATGTATATATAATATATTTATGTTTATATTTATAGAATATATATTATTATTATTTTATTATTATTATTTCAATTGCTGTGTCGCTTATATAAAGGTAAGATAATACTCTATGCGAGGGATGGCGGGTGGAACGAGCGCCAATTTTACTTTTAAAACTGACGAATCACGGCGCTCCCTGATTTTCTCGCTTTTCTCTCAATCGCCATTCGAAAACACACCCTCGCCATTAACCAAACAAATCGAGTTTCGAAAAAATGAACATTTTAAAATTTTTTGACCTAAAAACAAAAAGGATGACGAGGGTGATGATTAAAGACCGAAAGATAGAGCAGTCCTGTGCAAAATGTTTCAGTCTTTTTGTTTGCTTGTTTGAAAATCTCGAGATTCAATGTGCAGGACGAATCGCAATTTAATAAATCAAATTTCTATTATGGAAATTTGCCGAAAATTTAACAGCCATTGAAACACGTGTTCGCTTGCATTTTGAGTCTCGGTGAGTGCGACTGAATGGTATTGATAAAGCGGCGCCGCCACAAATCAGAGGCAAACTATCTCTGATGTTGATAATCTGCGTGTCACGAGAGGCTATTTTGAATCGCGAATAGAACATACCATATAAGTGATCGCCGGCCCGTGACACCGATTAAAACTTTGTTTTTAAATCGATTCGTTGTATCCGGTTGGCGGGAACATGAGCGATACGAAGAATCGTGTGTTTATTCCCGGGTAAAGGTAAATATTGGCAGCAGCAGCAGTGGAATTGAAACTTGTGCGCGTCTCTTGATTTCTAAATTCTAGAAGTAGTCGTCATCATCATCAGGCGGTTCGTGACGGTCAGCCCGGCGTCTTCCTCGCGCTGGAACTCGCACGAGACGATCGTCACGTACACAGACTGTTGGCCGCCCTAGTTCTCGTTCCGTCGTCTTATTTCCTCCTGGCTCGTCCTCTTCCTCCTCCTCCTCCTGCACGTCTTGATCCACTCCCCTTAGGACAGTCCTCGCCTCCTCGTGGACCCCTGGCTAGATCTCCGTTTCCGGAGAGCGCGTTTTTTTAAGAGAGTATACGAAGTGCCTGGAGGACGGGCCTCTGGCAGACGGGGCAGCTTGGGTCTGAGCTCTCGCAGACTCTGTTTCCGCAGTCGAGGCAGAATAGGTTGTGTCCACAGGGCACCAGAGCGGCGGTTATTTCCTTGTCGCCACAGACGACGCACTCTCGCCGGCCACCTGTGCTTCCGCCGCCGAGCAGGGAGTCAGTTGGCGATGCAGGACTGGCCGAGGCTGGTGGTGATGGTCTCGATGGGAGAGCTACTCCGGGAAAGGACCAGATAGACGATGATGAGGCTGCTTGGGACTCGAATGAAGGCGACTCGCCGAGACCCTCGTCTCGCTCGAGGCCGGCTCCCCAGATGGCGACCAGGTCGTTGAGTCCGGGCGCTCCGGAGCTGCTTGAGGAACTGCTGCAGCTGCCGCTGCTGGAGAAGGCGCCGCTTGAGCCGTTGGAGCCATTGGAGCCGGACGGGTCCAGACAGCCGAGAATTGAGCCCAGGCCTCCGCGGCAGAGGGCTCCCAAAAAGTCAATCTCCTCGATGGCGGTTCCGGTGCCGGTTCTAAGGGCAATGTGTGCCTCGATCTCGCGCTTGGCTGCCTCCACACTCTCGGGCAGGCCGGTCACCTCGAAGACGGGCTCCTTGTCACGACTGGGGGTGACGATGTAGGTGTGTGTCTGGTGCTGGATCCTCTTGATGGTGGCTCCCTTGGGACCTACTACCAAGCCAACGACTCTGTATGGTACGCGCACCTGAATTGTCACGTGTCCGGGAACAGAAGCTGGCGGGCCTGGTGGTGCTCCGAGTAAAGCGCCCAGGGAACTCTTCCGCGATGCACGGATCTGAGAGAAGTGCTCTGCTGCTGAGAGAATCTCGCGTTTTGCCTTTGCCACATCCTCCTTTCGTCCAGTCACCACAAACACGGGCTCCTCTCCTCGTACTGGTGTTTTGATGTATGTGTTGGTCTTTGCTCGTAGTGCTTTGATCTTGCAACCTAAAACAACAAAAAACAATACATTAGAATACTTCAATTAATTATAATATTAGAATTAATTACAAGTTTTTAATTATGTAAAGCTAAAATTAGCCGCTAGACGGAAAATAGTGGGCTAGCTGAAAATTAACAGACAATTTTTAGTTATCACAGCTAAATTTTGAACTAGTTAGGGGCCATTACATAAATTGCGTAACGCTCTAAGGGGTATGGCCCCTTAGCTGAAACTTTATTCACAATATGAAGAAAATTAAAAAAAATCTGTTAATAACTTAACAAAATAAAAGGAAAAACATTTTTAAACATTAGATTAATTTTATTGTTAAAAAGCCATATATTATAGAATCTGGAAATTATATCAAAAAGAAAGTATCCATAAAAAACGTTCCATCAATTTATTAAGTTTATAAGCCCCACTCCCCCTCCCCCTATGTTCCACTTGGTTACAAATGACGACCCCCTCCCCCGCCTCCCAAACGAACGTTAAAAAATTTTTTATACCCCCCCCCCCACAAAAATTGCTAATTTTTAAAGCCAAAATAATATTAGAATAAAAATATGAACGTTTAAATTTAAAGAACCCCCCCCCCCACTCACCCTATTGCAAATGGTTGAATTTCACGAACTACCTCCTCCCTCTATAAATTAAATGTTCTTTAAGGATACTCCCAAAGAGTAAATTAATTTCCTACCAAATAAACAAGATGTAAGAAAAAATTTAATTAATTAAAAAAAAAAAAAAAAGTAGCTAATGTAAAAACAATCAGATAAATAAAAAAAAATTATACTACCCCGACCCCTTCAATTATGAAAAAAATGTAAAGTTTGTTCTATTAAGGGCTCACTAGCCCTAGGAACTTTTGATGAGTAAATAAAATAAATAAATAAAAGGAGATAAGATAATCAATTAGAAAATAAATCAATTTTTCGAAGCGTTATAGGAAAAAAATTATATAAAATAAACTGAAATAGTTTGCGAAAAAAAAAGAATATCTGTATAATTAAAAAAAAAAATCAGACGCAAAAGAAATAAACATTTTTAAAAAATGATAAGAACTAAGAAGTTGTGTAAAGAAACACGAATTTGTAAAATGTATTAACAAATGTTTTTAATTAAAAAATAAAAAAACTAAATCCTTTATTTAACCAAATTGTTAGGTCCCCAAATTCATATTTAACTGAATTTGTTTTAAATCGACATTTTATTTCTAATAATTTGAATTTCACCAAATTTTCATTTAACAGAATTTTAAAGGGGCAGAACACTTTGTAAATGCAAAAGTCTCCATTAAACCACATCTTCATTTCTTCCAATTTGTAATAATTATTATCAATACAAATTCGTTCAAATTTATCACACATTGGGGAAGGGTTGCAAAGTTTGTTACAAGGAGGGGGATTGGAGGTCAGCTGTATTGTGACATCACACTATTTTTTAATTTTTATGTGATAAGTGTTTACATAGATCTTGTTTCACAAATTTTGTTTTATTATTTTTTGAAAATCTAGTAGTTACTGAAGGGGGGGGGGGTCAATAAAATATAACGTAACGTTTAGGAGGGGCTGACAAATATGTGACAAGATATAACAAAGAAGAGGGGGGTTGAAAAAAGGGAGTATAATTTTTATATAAAAAGTCGGTGACAAGAAATTTATACAAAATGAAACTTCCGTTGAATAAGAATTCTAAGACCTAAAAATTCTATTTACATAAGAATATACAATTCTTTAAATTCCATTAAAAACTAATTCAAAAAATTAAAATCCAATTGAAAGGATAATTAATTCCCACAATGAAAATTCCGAATAATAAATTTTACAACTTATTCATGTGTTCCAATAAAATAACATGAACTTGCAAATTTATTAAAAAATTAAACTTTTATTATTGACACGATGCTTTTCGCTCTATTCCTATTCTCCTTCATCCCCCATAGAAACGCTATTTTTACTTTTTATAATCCCCGGTGAATTTTTTTTTTCTCACTAAAACATTGTCAATCGCGTCTCCTGTCGTGGATGAAAGGGAGCAAGTATCGAGAAGAGGAAATTACAGATACAGTCAGACAAAGGCAATGACAATTCAAGTCCTCGAAACTTGCCATTCATTGTGACTATCCAATCGAGCCAAGGCAAGACTTGGAAACCAAAGTTGCATTCGATATCGGAAATTCCGAGCAACTTTTAGCAGCAAACTTGCTAGTTTGATAGTCTCTCTGTCTTTCTCCGGAAATATGCAGAGAGGAATGGAGAAGATTGCCCGAGAAGAGAGGAAGAGGGAGAGAGAGAGAAAAGGAGAGGATTAGCCAAGAAGAGAGAAAGAGAGCAAGGTACAGGAAACTGGAAGGAAGGAGGTCCCGACCCGGTCTGGTCCTCTCATTCTCACAGACTCTCTGGCCTTGAGTCGGCGCAATGCAAGCAATGCAGGTGAACCACTCCTCTCTCTCTCTCACTCACTCACACACACTTTCTTTCTCTCTCTCACACACACACACACACACACACGATCCTTGCTCTTTCTTGCACTGCGGATCCCTTTCGTTTAGATCACTCTGGTTCACTCTCTCCTTCGCGCCTGTCGCGAGACTATACAACTCGCAGGTTCGCATACCACTCTTCCTCTCTCCCTCACTCTCTTATCTTTCTCCTCGTCTATCTATATTTCTTCTCTCCTCAACGTACAATCTCATTAATACTTTCTTTGCTCTTGTTTCTCACGATCGTGATTTAACGATCTCCGATAGGCGACCCTCGCGCGTTCCATCAACGCCCAATATAATTATTTCATCGAACCTATTTGTCAAGAGAACCAACCACTGACAACCCTTAATAAATCATAACTCACTCTATTTTTCTTTATATTTGTTAGAATCCTACTTTAAATAGTGTCAAAACACCTCCCATAAATCAGAACCCTTTTTCAACTGCAAAACTTAGCATCACATCATGACATTCAAGAAAATTCAAATTTAAAAAGTCATTTACTGAAAAAAATGTAATTCAAAAAATTGTCCAAACTTAAAAATTTTGTCAACTTAATAAATACTTTTGGCTATTAAAATAAAATATAAAAAGAAAAAAAATATCCGCGCCGGGAATTGAACTCGCGGAAACAAAATAGCGATCCGATCAGCTATTCACTAGACTACGTTTTTTCTCATAGTCAGTATGATTGTTGTTCTATCTAAGCGCTTTTTTTTCGCAAAAACGACTAAAAATGGGTCCCACAGTTTAAGGGATGACCAGTGTTTCTTTGTTTAATTTTAGGTAAAAAAAGGGGGGGGGGGGATTTTGTTTCATAAAAAGGGGTCCGTCTATAAATTTGCGGAATCAATGATATTTAAAAATTAAATTGGATTAAATCCCCTGCTATTTTAAGAGCCAATATCTTACCTAATGGTCTGTCCTTGAGCTAAACTTAGAAAAAGAAATACTTCCCGTAAGTAGACTTTTTAATCTAAACTACATTTTAATTCAAACCTTAAAATTTTTACAACCACAGCAAAGATTTACGGTTTTTTCAACAATTCCAATCTCCGGATATCGACACGCTTATTACGATTGGCAATTCCGAAAAAAAAAAAAAAAAAAATTAGGTAAAAGAAAGTCACTATTGTACAAAACTGGAAACAAAGAAGACATCCACAAGGAAAAGTGTAACCGCAAACTTGTTGCGGCTTTCGATAATAATTTTTAAAAACCTACAACACTAGAATCCCGAAAATCAAAGCTTTGACGTTAAAAAATGTTTTAAAAAAATATCAAAAAGTATGTTAAAAACCATTTGGTCAACTTTAGGGACTAAATGTGCCATCACATTCGAGAAAGGAAGTAAAACACAATGCAAGTGCTGCGAAGCAAACAATTCGGCAATTTAGACATCCTGCATAAAAAAAATAAATATCGTTTGGACCCCTCGCGCCAATGAAACCGGTGAATTGAAATAAGAGATAATAATATTGAGCGGAAATAGTCGCCATAAATGTGAAAATTATGCGCAATCAGTGCACAAAATGTGTTCACTAAGTCGTGATCCTTGCATGACGCGACAATGTCAGAGACGTTCGCATTTCTTCAGGGACGCCTGAACTTGTCGACGACTTGTAATCTTGACATCGATACGGACTTTATGAACGCAATTTGCAGACTGACATTGCGCCACCTACGAGAAAGTCACTTATTGCTCTGTTCCTCGAGAGTCACCATCCGTAGACAAGGTCAACTCCACTCCCTGTAATTTGCTCCAATATTGAAATTGGTTCTACCTTTGCCATAATGCCATACATCCCGTCCAGCCAAGTCTTCAACACCATAATCAAAACATTGATTTTCAACTCGTCCAGCGCTTAAAAGAATGAGCAGAAATTTAAATCGATACAAATAGTTTTAAACGCTTCACGGAAGATTATACATTTTCAGAGTAATGATTTCTGATTGAACAGAAAAAGATTCCATTGGAAAATAAAAGATTCTTGCTGGGCAAAAAGAAGATTCCGATTGGCAAAAGAAATAATTCCGATGGGAATGAAAAGATATAGTTCAAAAATAGCAGAGAATGCTCGTCACTTTGTGTTGATGATTATGACCCGGCCTTAAGAGCAGTTTGCTTTTCAGCAGGATATTCAAGGCAAGGTGCAGAAGGTACTCGACCGCAAGTTAAGTACAAGACCCTCATAACGAGCGACCACCGCCTTTAAAACCACTTTAGCGTCATCTCCTAAGGTTAAATAAAAATTCTCAACCAGTTCGAGTTTCAAAAAGAGAAGGTTTACTTGAAACAAGAATGGTAGTGGGAAAGGCAAACTGGACAATGCAACAAACTTGGGATAAAGTTTAAGGTTAAGGCCAAGGCTAGGACTAAGCTTGGAGCAACCATTCTCAGAAATTTGCTTTCACTCAGCTCTAAATGTCAGAGCTGCTGAATCCACCACTGGCGCCAATCGAAAATAAAATTTATTCATTGCAATAATTAAATTTGTTTATCATGTGATTCTTTTTTGATAATTTATTTAAGATACACCAATAAAGCCAATAAGATAAGATTCTCTTCTAATTGAGTGTAGGGTAGTGGTAACAGTCTTCACAGTTCGAGATTACGAAAAACAAAAATTAATTTAATCTACAGTTTCTAAAACATAAATGTGATTTTATAAAACAGGTGTTCATTCACCAAGATAATTTATATTAATTTTATATGTGGAATATAAAATCATTTGACTCTTAAATATGCTTCTTTAACGATGTACCTACATTACATGAATTTCTCGGATTAATATCGCACTGTTCACATGCGATAAACATTTTAAGGGTTTCATAAATTTTTTAAAATGAAAATTCATATAAAACCTGCTATAAAAGTCCTGTTAGATTAGACATTTATGGCTTAAAAGTGGATAGAGAATATTTTTCAAAATCCAAATTGCACATAAACAAAACAATATTAAAATTGATAACACAACGATTTTGAAGAGCATGAATTGTTTTTTTTTTGTTTTTTTTAATAATGCCATTATTAGAATGGGTTACACCGTCTATCTTATGATACGAAATTGTTGAAAAAGCACCTTGTGATAAGCTAGCTTATGTTACTGCGTCTGCGCACAAGTTCGTTGATATGACAACTGACTTCTGCGCAGACGAAGACATAAGGAAATAGCATTTTCATAGCGACGAACTTCTGCGCAGACGCAGTAACATAAGCTAGCTTATCATAAGGTCCTTTTTCAAAAGCTGCGTATCTTAAGGTAGACGGTATAACTAGACTCATAGGTCATTTTTACACTATCCAGCATAAGGTGAATAACTTAAAAATAAGGCAAACTTACTCTGAGTTATGCTCATTTATATTCGAGTCTGTAACCAATCCTAACAACATTATATTAGGTTCGCGTTGACAGGTTCAATTTCCTTACTTTTAATTATAGGTTAGGAATATAATACTTAAGTAATCTAATGTTGGCAAATCTGGCTACAGATGGAACTTTTAATCCCAATATTGGTCTAACATTACATTCGAACCAGTGATAATTGGCGTGTAGACATCAATGACAACATTGTCGTACGATTTTAAAAAATAGTAAGTGACATTCGTTTAGGTCGATAGTCGCGAAACAGTGCACACAAATATCGTCCTAAACGGCAATGTGACTTACGTATGTTTTTAAGTTGCACGTCAGAATAATGATCTAATGATGTTACTTACCTTTCACGCAAGTGAGTTGAGCTACCCAATATATAAGAGGACCTTCCTCCTGTACTCAGTATACCATCGTTGGTAAATTTTTGGTCTAAACTTGACGTCTGGACTGAGTAAAGACACAGGGCTACTTATACATTCAATAACTCAACTCACTTGCGAGAAAGGTAAGTGGATCCATGCTCGGATAACTATTGGGTCAATATTGGCATTGGTGTCCCCATGTTGGGTGCCAATTTTGCACCAAATGTGTAACCTTGTCTCCCAACATTACTCCAACAGCAATCTTGGATTTCCCATCGGGCAATAACAATTTTCCAAAATTCGCACGAATTTACAAAATCCCCATGAGACTACCTCATTCAAAAATTGCCAATTTAAATATAAAGTTTCTTGGCTGAGCTAGAGTTGGGATTGAAAAGCAAGGAATTCAGCAATAAAAATAACAAGAGTCTCGCGCGGTCAGTGTCGATCAGCGGGTAGTAGCAGAAAGAAGAAGGTGTATGGTAGGCAGGTGAACGAGGATCGCACGTACTTGCACGCAGGGACAGGACATTGGAGGGGTGATAAAAGATGGAGAAGGTTGCCTCGTGGTCTCAAGATAAGGAGAGGGGAGGGTGACCGATGGCGGAGAGAAGGTGTAGGTCGGGGAACCAAGTAGGAGGCAGGGGGGCAGGGGGCGTGGGTCGTAGACAGTTGAAGGGCCGCGGCCAAGGTGAGGTGAGACTGTGGAGCAACGACGAGAGAAAACAGATAGCGCAGGAGAGAAAGAGAAAAAGAGTTAAGGAGAAGGATGAACAAGAGAAAGATGGCCAGAGAGAATGCGAAGACGATTTTGCCTTTGTTCGCGACTCCAGCGAGGAAAGTGGAATCGAAAAGAGAGCAGGGTGGGTCTCCTGTTGTCTTCTTCTGTTACGCACTGCGAAACCGTAGACGATGATATAAAATTCGCCCGCATGATGATCAAAAAGGATCAAAGCACGCCTCAATTGATCCGCGATTGATTCCATAGCTCGAGTTGGGAGGTCGGCAGATAGGTTGTGCTCTGCACTTTGGTTGCACTCAACACATTACACGCTCTTCGAAAACCACCTTCCTGTGAAGGACGGATGTAATTCCAGTCAGCATTGTCAGTGAAAGTTCTTTTTTCTTCGAAAATATTACAATACGAATCTTTGATACATTATACTTTTTTATTTAAAGTTACGTATACTAGAGACGTTTTTATTTTGATTAACTTGGTAATGAGCTGTCTAACGTTTAATCATTGTTAGACCTCTCGTAATGAATGTTTTGCCGACTTTTAACCGTTTCCCACGATACGTCACATACCTTAAGGTGACGTAGCGAAAATCCGCAGAGAGTAGAGTCAAACGGATCGATATGATGGTATCAGAGTATCAGACTATCAAGCATCTAGCAGTATGTGCTAGTTCCTCTTTTACTTGTCGACTACACGTGGCTTCAATGAAACCTTCTAAATAGAATGGGATCAATCGGCGAGATCAACTTTCAACAAGAAGTGAAAATCACTTAAGTTTCGGGAAAAATCTGGTCAACAAAAGAAGCCGAACCATCAGTTTGCCTTGGTTGGTAATTACCATCCTCTAGAGTAGCAACGCCCACTGAATGCTTTCGACCACCGCCTCGGGCTAATCCGACTTTCTTCTGTCTTTAAGTCTTGCTAATTTGTGCACAAAGAAACGAATACTGGGACCAGATAAAAAGAGATACAGAAAGAAAACAAGGATAACAAAGAGCGAGGACTAAGCGCGCTCAAAACTGAGAGCTCCTTATTCTTTCGAGGCTTCTTTTTAAAAATGTAGAGACTGAATGGTGCAAATTTTGCAGTGGCTATATAATGCACTGCATAATGCGGGAACGAGCTGAGAACGGTTTCGAAGAAACGATTCAAAAGGTATAATGTTACAACTAAAACCAAAGGTTTTCTATACTTTGAGCGCGCTTTTGCTGCAATTACCCGCCATGTAAATTTAATTGGTTCATCTTTAAAATTTTATTAACCAAGGTCGTGGTAAAACTGATGAAAAAAAGAAGCATAATAATCTTTTTTGTGAGATAAAATTGAACGTACTTTTTAACATCTAGCTGAAGATTCTAAAAAAAGGACTGACCACTTGAATAACATAAAGATCACACTGATATCTCAAAAACGTATTCCTGGGAAAGACAATATGGCGAGCCAGATGTCGTCTTTCTGTCGCAACTGCTGAATATGTAAAACACGCGACGTGTTAAAAAATTCAAAACAAAAAGAAGATTTGATAAATAAACTGATACTTAATCGTGCTTTTTGACCTTGTTCATTAATAATAATATTGAAATGAATAAATTAACATATAAAAACCGAGTATTAGGATATAATTATCATCTATAGTATCACTATTTCCTCAAGATTCTTGGAATCAATTGCATATCAGTTGTATTTTTTCTAATTAGAAAAAACGAACAAATTATTCATTCCGGAACATAGAATCTGTCCAATATTTTTATTATGAAAATGTGTACTTTTATGAAAGGAATAATCAAACTTTAATTATCTAATTATATAAAAATTAAAATGATGAAAATAGAATAAAGTGAAATGAAAGAATGGGTTATTTTAAAACTTGAAAATCCAGAAATAGACAGATTTGAAATTCTCAGAAGAGGTACAGTTAGAAACCTGCAAATTCTTGAAATGAAATTCCGGCACATTTGAGAACCTATGTTGGTTTGAAATACTTTTAAACCTTTTAACAAGTTTAACTGATTTCGTGGAATCTTCACCATCGTTTATCATATTAAGCAGATATCATCAAGGATTTTCATTCCTCTTGATTCTATCTCTTTTTATTGAATATACGAACACTAAAAAAGTAATTTGCAGATTAAAAATTTATATATAATATCAACTAATTTTTTAATATTAGTCAACATTTTGAGTTATTCTTAGACAAAAACTATTTATTGGTAGTGAAAAACTTTTCATTTAGTAAGGCTACTATTTAACAAAAAAATAATTTTCTACCATCAATTACTAACTCCTTGAAGAACATGTGATGGAGAATGATGTCAGTGATCACATAACCCATACGTAAAATTTCACAGCGATTTTTCTCTTAAACTATTGAATATTTTTAAATGAAACTTTGTAGAATTACTTAGTATATCATTTCTAAGGGCAAAAATAGGTAACTTTTTGGTATCTTAGAATAAGATGTAACATTAGTAATAGTATCTTAGAATCATAAACATCTTAAGTAACTAAAAATTGAGTATCATAACATCTTAAAAAAGCTACCAAAGCATATTAAAAGATACTTCTTTTTAAAGTGCTAAGATCATATGACTAAAATACAGAATTCTACCTTATCCCCATATTTACTTTGTCATAACATAAAGGTTTCCCAAAATTATTAATAAAACAAAAACTCACGATACACTTCAAAACATTCTAATGCTGTTCCTTAAGTTTCAAAGCGGAATCTTACTACATGCCCTTATGACTGAAAAATACGACAAATAGAATTTGCGAAATACCCATGCGTGCCGAATGTGCATCAGAAAACGACCATAAGAAAAAAAGAAGCAGCAGCAGGATAAATTAACCGAGCAAAGAAAAATGTTTGTGTAACATCGGTCTTTTCTTGTAGGTAGTAGAGCAAACTTCCGATACCGTCAGAGACAGGAAGAGGCTCTACTCCTGAAGGCTATGCTAACAATGTATAGGTATTGTAGGTGCAGTTGCATTAGTTTCGGATAATCTTAAAATTGTGTGCCTAACTAAACGAAACGAGAGAGGGATGTGTGCGGGGGTTTAAAAATTTGTTTAGGTCTGCTCCCTAAATAGCGGTACTTTTTGCATTCCCTGAATATGTGGTCGAGTGCGTCCGTTTGTCCGTCCATACGTCGGTGCGCACGATTCGCGCGTGTATATGAGTTTCTCAGGCAGGTCAGTGAAACTGCGCCGTCAAGTTGAAGGCCAACACCCCCACAATGCATCGGGCAGGCACCGATCCCCCCACCATCGGGACTTCGACCCTTCTCCTCTCGAGCCTTCACTCCACCCGTCGTACCCGCGACCGCTCGCAGTGTACTGTACACTGCACTCAAACTATATAGTACACTCGTGGAACATCCGAGGAAACTCCAATAAGGCCGATAACGTCGGTGCCTTCCAATGCAGAGGAGACACCACCGTGCTTTATGGCTATATGTACAACACTCTTTCCCACTCGCTCTAACCTTTTCTCCTCTTCACGAACTCACCCGGATCATTGCTCTCGAGGTCGAAGTCGAGGGTGAACAAAAAAAATCCTTCCGCGATACCCTCAACCCACGTGTGACACTCCTTTTCTCGAATTCGATAATTTTCGGTTCGTTGACATTTGTTCTATGTGTTGGCTTTGTCCTATATGAGGTTCATTGATAAAATTCGTTTAAGGGTCAACAAGGTGAATTGCGAGATCGACAAACTAATCTGAAATAGTGATTATATGGAAATTTTTCTTTAATTTTGAAATTTGTGAATTTTTTTTTAAGTTTTGTGTTCATTTGATAAGAGTGGATACCTATTTTTTAAAAAGCAGTACAATTTTGCTGGATTTGATCTGTTTATTATTTAATTAAACAGAAACTCTTGAGGAGTCAGCAACTCAGTGGTAGGGGGCCATCCATAAATTACGTAAGACTTTTAGGGGGGAGGGGGGGGGGTCCAGGAAATCTTACGACCAATAGAAAAAATGGCGCTAATGTATGTAAAAAATCTTACGTGGGGGGGGGGGGGGGGTTCAAATTACCGAAAAAACGTCTTACGTAATTTATGGATAACCCCTAGGGTAGACTAGAAAAATTACCTTTACTACTATTTAAAACAGTTCGTCTAAACTTTTATTTTTAATTCCTTAATATTTAAGCGAAACACTAAAGTTTTTGCGAGTCTCTTAATCTGAATTAGTTAAAAATAACTAGTTATTAGTCAAATCGTGGCTGTGTTTTTGTTTCAGCAAAGTAAATAATTATTAGTAAAAATACATCTTAAAAATAGTTAAAATTTAACTAACTGAATTAATAAAAAGAATTTTACTCAATATTAGTTATTTTGACATAACCTAAAAATGAATTTAACCAATAATTAGTTTTTTTTTTTTACTAAGTGATTAGTGGTAATATAACTATTTGAATTAGTGACTGAGTTCTTACTTTCAAATCAGTTATTTTTGACTAATGTAGACTTAGAGAGTATTTTAACACTAAAGATTATTTGGAAAAATTTATAAAAATCAATGGAGATGAGGTGTCTTATTTTAAGACACTCATTTGGTTATTCTTAAGACAATTTTGGGCGTCTTAATTTTAACCCTTGAGAGAGCGTCTTTCAAAATTATGAACCAATGAAATAATTTGAAATATCTAGAAGACGCTTTGTAAATGTCTTTATTTCTTAAAATAAAACCTCCGTATGACACCTGTTTTTACAGTGAAGTTATAAAATTAGAAACGAAGTCAAAAAGTCTGAGAAAAAATTACATTTAATAAAATAAATATGGAAAATTTTTAAAAAATTATGAATAAATTAAAAAAACAAAAAAAATTACATATCAAATGTTAATTTTTGATATTCACAATGTAAAAGTTGAGAAAAAGTGGTTGAAAGGTGACCAAACATGTTTATAATCGTGTGTCACAATTTATTATAAAAATTTGAAATTAAACGAGAAAATAACCAGAATCGTAGGAAAACTGAAAAATGTAAAAAGATAAGTAAAAAATTTATGAAAGATTATTTAAAAGTAAAATAATGTATGAAATTTCATTAAAAGTGAGAAATTTAATTAAGTATGTGAAAACTTTAATAAAATAAAAAAAAAGCTCAAATCATAGGAAAATTAGAGAAAAAATCTTAAAAATTTGAATTTCAAGTAAATTAAAAAATTACACTATAATTTATGAATAAATACAGTAAAAACAGGTAAACAATACGGTTGAAATTACACAAGACTGAAAAAAAAACAAATCATGATGGAAATATTTTTTTTCTAAATCTTAATTAGTGGTTTTCTACTAATAAATTGGCGAAAAGTTGCTAGTATTAAATAGCAAGAATTTTACTAATTTTTTGGTAGAAAACTACTAATTTTTAGTAAAAAAAATACTAATTAAAATAGTAGGAAACTACTAATTGAAATTTCAAAGTTCCACTATTTCAATTAGTAATTTTCTGCTTTTTTAATTAGTAGTTTTCTTCAAAAAAATTAGTAAAATTCTTACTATTTAATAGTAGCTCACTTTTCGCTGATTCATTTGTAGAAAACCACTAATTCAGATTTAGAGAGTTGCGTACTAGTCATGGAAATGGCTATTTTTCCCACTAGTGAAGGAAATGATGATTTTTCCAACTGATACCAACTGGTAATGAAAGAAGGTCATTTTCCACACTAGTGTCGAAATGACAATTTTTCCAATCGGGAAATGGAAACTGTTCATTTTCCTACTAGTGACGAGAATCGTCATTTTTCCACTAGTGTCGAAAAAGTCATTTTTCACACTAAACAAAATTCACAAACGGCTTCAAAAAAATCTTTAAAATTAAATAGCTAAGATAGTTACTTAGAAAAGAAAAACAATTTTAAAAATATGAAAATTCTAATAACCAATAGATAAGGGGCTATCCATAAATTACGTAACAGCTTTAGAAGGGGGGGGGGGGGAGGGAGTCAAACGACCTTCTTATGTAATATTTTTACCTATTGTTTAAAATACTATTTAAATTCTACTTCTTTTGAAATTTTCGAAATCTGCTTGAATTCATGAATTTTTAATTCAACTGAGTATACAAAAATAGAAAGAACTTTTCATATTTTAATTTTATCCCTTGTATTTTTTGATATTTGGTTGAAAACAAGCAAACATTATGTAAAACAGAAATTGATAAGATATTTTTCAAAATTACGTAACAGTCATAGTTCTCTAAATGTGAATTAGTAGTTTTCTACTATCAATTAGTAATTTTCTATTATGAATTAGTGAAAAGTAAGCCAAGAATTTTACTAATTTTTAGTAGAAAACTAATCATTTTTTAGTAAAAAAAATTTTTTATTATTAGAAAACAACTAATTCAAATTTAGAGAGAGGGGGGAAGAGGAGGGGGTGTAAATAAGTTTGTTACATAGGGGAGGGGGGAATTAGAATTTTTTCAAAATACTCGGAAAATGCAAATTCCAATAAAATTATCGAGGAATTTTGTAAAAATATAAAAATTGTAAAATTCCAGGAGGTATTTTCCATATAGAACCTTTCCAACAAGCTAAACTAATATTAATAAAGATAATGCCACGAAGACAAGATAATAATAGAAAATTGAATGAGAAAAAGAAGGAAGATAAAGTGACGAAGAAGATGTTGATCGTAAAATCCGAAAATAATTTGTAGTGCACTGAACGTCCTGGTTTAACCATAGAACAGACACTAATTATAATATCTGTGCTTCAACGTTGATACACATTTATCTGCAGATCCAAATAACCCAAAAACCATCAACTACACATACCACTCAGTATACTTGAATTCTGTTCTTTAGAGAAAAAAAAATGGACCTGACCTATTGGAATGCAGAAGTAAATGATCAGCAATTGTCATTAATTTGTTGAAAAACTGCAGACGAGGGCCGTTCTACTATCTATATATTTGGAGAATCGCAATAAAAATCAACAAATCAATTTGCTTAAATTATTCTGCTCCTTAATTAACCAAGAATATTCTTGTTAGTGAAATACGTAAATTTAAATTTACAAAAAGACAAACGAGATATCACTGAGTGGAAGCGTCGACTTTGCCTACTAATTCTACGAAAAACAGTGCACAGATTGGCTCCACGCCCAACGAATCACAAGATAGGAATTGCATGTGACATTAAATTACACTATACACTCAGCAAGAAATTTATTTTCTCTATGGGAATTTTGTTGCAGGACAGTTTAATTTATTTAATTTTTAAAACGTTTCTATTATCAAAATGATAAAAAATATTATCAATTTTCATTTTTACTTATTAAGACTCACTAGACTTTTATAAAAAATGGTTTTGAATCTAAAGGTAGCATAACCGACAATAAAGCCAGTAAGTGACAAATTTTTAAAAGTGAGCGTAGCCTAGTGGTAAAAGCGCTGCCCTCTGACGATTAAAGATCCCGCGTTCGAGTCCCACCAGGGGTAAAAATTTTAATTAATAATTTTACTTTAATTAGGCAGTAGTTAGATAAAAAATGTGTATTAAATGTCATAATTAAAAATACTATTTATAAAATAATGCGCACAAGTGACAGTCAAAGTTAGTATTATTACACTTGGCAATCCCAATCCTTTTTTGTAGTAAGAATGTGGAGATTATAGAAGCATCCGAGGTGCTTTTTATCGTCGATAAAACTAGAGAAACTCGATGTCTTGAGTGGTCCAGCGGATGAGTATAGAGAGAAAAGAGCTTCGAAGGACAGAAATTCCGACTCATCTCGAAATAGATCGATGACACTTGCCCAAGCAATCTCAACTTGCATGCGTGCGCGCACGCGAATGTCTCTGAAATAAAGTACGCGCGGGATAAGGTGCAATGCACGCATGTTGCCTCGCCACAACGCATCGTGAGTCGCCGACTCTGTCGCGAATGGCAGTGGGGGTCATACACTATATTAAGATTGAACTCCACTGACATCGTACCGAGTACCTACTAGCCTTCTCATTTCCTCTTAGCGGTGGTCGACCACTTCGACGACACAAACTCCATCTCAATTTTTTCATTTAAACCTTTCTTAAAATCAATTATTTACATTTTAATATCTCTCTGTATAATCAATTTTTATTGCATCCTATTGGTAGTATCAAATAACAGCATTTTTTTATCACTTTAATAACCAAATGCGCCATGATTAAATGAAACAAAAAGGCAAACTTTACTGTTTAGGAATACGAGTCAACTCTTTTTTTGTTTGCATTGCCATCGAGTGATAAGCTTCGTTAGAAATAAGGCTGCTTTTAACCAATTACAAGCAACATATCCATGAGTGTCGTGAGACCTTGGATGAAACCGATCGTGACAGAATGTCCATTTCGATTGACACGAGCCGTGAAATACTAGTTCCGCTATAGATTCAACAAATTGTTTGTTCTAAGAGAGGCCGTGATTAAGTAAATGAACATAGTTATGAAAATTGAATAATACTAATTATTAGATACGAAAATTGTGCAACTAATGAATGATCCGAGTAGAAATAAAAATACATTCTCGTTGAAAAAGAGCACTTGCATTGGAAACATTTTTATGACCACTTTGGCTTCTGCCCAAGCCGCAGTTTACAATAAAAAGATCGTTAATCGACAGCTGAAAACAAACTCGTTGCAGCAATGCGATTAATGGTGCATCGTCAAGACTATAAGTAAAAGTATGAAAACGAGGCCTTTTTTGGATTGCAGAAGTCAATCCTAATTATAAAGACAATGAAGGGGAGAAGAGTGCGTGGAACATATCGCCCACTGTTTAATTCCAAGTTCCAATGAAAAGAGCGTTAACATTGGTGCGTTACCTATGTAGACACACCGCGAGTTGAGAAAACAGTACCTTTACTGCAAGATTCTACACTCTAAAGAATGACTCATCTATTCACTGACCTACCCTACTTAAGTGAATGTGCTGCGTAATAAACAGAGTAGTTACGCTCCTCTACAACTCTAATTGATGTTGCATTTTAATCATTTTTAATAAATTCAATAAGCTTACAAAATACTAATTTGAATAATTAACCAGTCTCGATAAATTAAAATTTTAATTTCTAGTATCTATTGAAGAATTTTAATAAATACATCGTAATGATTTCATTTAAATTCAATATGATTTAACTTTTAATTAACTACTGCGTAAAACAGTTCATTAACCAGTTTTTGGAGAAAAAAAACGAAGGATTCAAGTAGTGTTTGTTTTATCGAAACAACAAAAGTTGATTGAAATAAAGCAGCAAATTATCAAACTTTACTCTTTACCAAGGATTTGTTTAATTGCAATAAATGAAAAAATAATGCGATTAACATGCTGATAAATTTAAGTTCGAGTCGATTGAAACTGGACTAAATTGTTGAGCTTAAATGTTCTGAACGTTAAAATGAACGAATTACTATTTTAACATTTCCTAAATTGAAATTTGATAAAAAATAATGTACTGCATACACAAACATTTATTCAAATATTTTAAAATTGGATTCGTTTTTTACCCCTTCACAGCGTGACTGATCTCTATAAAGTCAAAAAAAATCGTGCCACCACTCAATACAAAAAGACTTAAAAATGATTAATCGAGAGGTTTTTGGGGTCGTTAAATCCGAATCTGTGGTAAAAATTCAAAAATCCAAAATGGCAGCTTCAAAATTCTAATTTGACTAATCTGACTTACTTGGGGCTTTTTGGGGTCGCTGAATCCAAATTTGTAGTTAACATTCGAAAATAGCTACTTTAAGATGTCTACTACAAAAATTTAATAGCTAAGAAATCTAACTAAAAACGGTAAGTCAATGTTTTTTTATGTCATTGGTTATTATACACATAATTCTTAGTTGTTTTTTACTCCTTTTTGGATAGAAATCATCTACGTAATGGGATGTTATATGCAAAAGTTAATTTATGCTGACCTCCTCTCCCCTGTAAGCGTTACGTATTTTTTGAACGGACCCTAAGAAAAAAAATTGGTATTTAAGGGAGGATATAAATAATTTTTTAACGTTCCCATTAGGGGGGGGGGGGTGATTATTATTTGTAAACAAGTGCAACATAGGGGAGGTGGGGGGAGGGCAAAAATCCCGAAAATTAGTGGAACGTTCTTTATGGATGACCCTCTTAAGAAGGGTATTTTAAAGGTTTTTGTTATCACCGATTACAACGTCCAAAAAACCCTAAGTAACCATTTTCAGTCAGATTAGTCAAATTACAAATTTGTTAGCCGCCATTTTGAATTTTTACTATAAATTCGGATTCAGCGACCCCAAAAACATAGAAGATCGTTGTTTTTTTAGAAATAAAAATTTGTACACATTTTTGGCACGAAAACTTTATTTTTACTGCATTGCGAAAAGATTAATATTTTGTATAGCATATTATTATTAATTATATATTTATAGGGGTTGAAGCACACCCGAAAAATAATGATGCAGTGATTGAAAAGCGGACAAGAAGAAGGCGCCTTGTCTCTCTCACTCGCCTCTCCCCACTCCGACTTCTTACTGCGCTTTAACAACCTTCCTTTATGAGTTGCAAAAAGGTGGAGTGGGGTATCTTACTCACTCTTACTTGCCTTCGTTTAATAAATCAATTTATCATTATTGTAATTGATCCAAATTTCAATTTATCCCAATTTCAATTGCCTCGAATTTAAATTCATCAGTGAATCTTTCAAAATTAAATTTTCTGATTTTGTGTTATGTATATTCTCGGTTTAAGGGATAGTGATAGTAAACACTTCGAGGTAAACGGAAGATAAACCTAAAAGGATTGCGTTTGTATCGATTTAAGTTTGTCTGGACACTTTTCCCTAAGCGAACCACAGTCGCTCCCGAGAGAATAAATAAAATGGCGCATACCCACAAAAGGCCGACGACCACCCTTTAGGATTGAGTCTGATCATTCCTCCTCGTTCCTTCTCGATATTTCTTGGAGGCCCGCATTACAGCACTACTACTACACTCCTCTATTTCGCCATGGCCGATGGGTCTGGGCACTTTTTCTTTCTCTCTTTTTTATCTTTTTCTCTCTTGCTGGCTTTGAAAATTGACAAGAGTGGCCATGGATGAAATTCGAGGTCGAAAGGGGTACCCGGAGGCCCCGCGGATCATTCGCCTCCAGACGCCTCTTTGTTAAAGACCTTCGTCGTTGGTGCCACTATATATTTTATTTTTCGCTTCATTCAATTTAAACTCTTCATGTTCCATCATTCTTGCTCTTTTTCAATTCATGCCTCGCGTCTACGCATTTCTTTCAACTCATTCTTTATATTAACAATTTTTATTTAATTTCCTAATGGATAAGTTTTCGTTTCTCTTGTACCGATAAATGACTAAACTCGTAATCAGAATTTCATTTTATAATGACAATAATGCAGCTGTGCAACGCAATGGATTCTGGTCTGTTTGTGTAAGAAGCGAGTACACATGTGAACGAACCGGCTAGACTCTCCGACGTTGACTCACGAGGCGAGTGCATATTAATCGTGTGAAAATCTCGATGCTTGCACTATCAATGTACTCACACAACAATTATTGTAACTTGTCTAATTTCAAGAAACTCGAATTATTCCTTTTTTATAAAGTCATTCATCTATTCTAGACTTTTAAAATGCAACATTTCCTATTAAAAATCAGAAAATTTGGATATTTTAAACTATATACTCTTAATTATCATTTAAAAATTTAACAGAAAACAGATCTAGGAAAAAAATGAAACTCAAGCAGCCGTGACTCAAATATGCTCAACACATGGCAAGAATTCGTTTGACGCTACTTTAGAGATCCACGTTTCTTTCAATCCAAAAAATTCTCTTTTCAGATAAACTTTCAACACTCACCAGATTACTGGTTAGTATATTTAGATACAAATTTTTGTTAATTCAAACAGACAGTTTGCTCTATAAACAGTGAAAAAATATAACGTATAATCAGTTATTTTATAATGAAATGTTTTCTACTAATTTAATAATAAGCAATCGATTTTACAAAAAAGAGTTTCGAAAAACTGGAACAAGTTGTATTTATGTTGTTAGTAAAAAACGATTTTCTACACGAGCAGAAATTGCGCTAGACGTAACCCAGATAATATACAGATATGCACGTTCCTTTGGTTAAAATGTTTCTTATCATCTATATCAGTTGATATAACAAGTTTTTTTAAATGTCCTAAAGATTACAAACAACTTAAAATGTAAATATGTCTCGGAATATTAAATAAAAATTTAATTATTGAAATAACTGGAGACAAGAATAATTTTTTAAAAAAACCCGACCTTTGAAGTGAACCGAATAAATCTCAATTAAGAAATCTTAATGCAATCTAATCCTCCTCTTTTCCCAAAATCCTTTTTTTGAAATGACCTACATCGAGTAGAATAAATTAAAAGACAAAAAGCCTATCGAAACTTTGTCTGGTCTGTACTGATTTCTTTGTCGAATGTGGGCCTGAGATTCCGCGAAATTCTTGGTGGTCAGGCCTAGACGATGAATTCGAGAATCAGGAGAGAGAGAAAGAGAGAAGGGAGACTCTCAAGGTCGGTCTTGCCGTCCAAAATTGGGACCAGTATTTTATTTCATTAAACGTGTCCGGCATATGCACAAGTAAAGAAAAGAAAGAAAAAAAAAAGATAACACACAAAGCATTTGTGATTGTCACATTGCAATGAAAGTCGTGAGCCTTGAACAAATTTACAATCGTTCGCACCACACTGATAATGATAACTATTTCCCGTTCATTCAATTTTTCGCTGTCCAACAATTGCTAACTCCTTCTCTCCATGCTATCATATTTTCTTTATGTCATTGATTTATAACGTTGGAATATCGATTTCCATATTCAATAAATACATAATGTAGGAACAACAATTGTTACAATCATTTACAAAATATTTTTAGTTTAAACCAGACATATGGAATTCTCAAATATTGAAATTTTGGTAGTTGCTGTTGCGAAAGTCGTCAAAATTAGCTTCTTAACGATACACATGACTTTTTACGGCTGCTACAAATCAAAAGTAACAACGCCTATTGAGTTACGCAAATTGGCGGTCGCCTCTGATGTCTAAATAATTTACAAATTAAAATATGTAGCGGAAAAAGAAAGTAAAATATTGTGTGACCATTTTTATTTTCTGCTTAATTAAACAGATATTCAAAAATGTTACGAAAACTCGAGCCAATGCAAAAATCGAACATTATAATGTTAAAAACTACAACTAATTATATATAAACTGCATTGAACGTGAAAAAAGTCAACTATAAGAGACAAAGATGGCGCAAAATTTATAAAAGAGGGGTAAAGTATAAGGTGTGGAACAACGAGAACTGCTGAAGGTCTCATTGTTGCGCATAATCTACAGTATCTACATTCTACACACACGTTGCACGTTACGCTTGAAGAGCAGACCAACGTGAAGCTGCTCATTCATCGAGCAGTGAACCGTCGAGAAAAGAAAAGGGCTCTAAAAGAGGCCCAGGAGGATCCTGTCAGACCTGATTTCATCCGATAAAACGACGTTTGTTGCAGTGCCGATCTAAACGAGCTTTTGCTTTCGGTCAATAAAGAAATAAGTAGTGTGTAACAAGCAAGAATCCTTAACAGCAATGTCGTCTTACACTGTTAAAATCAGCGCACATCATCCGACTTATATCCATTCATGGAATAGTGACGCAAAACCCTTGCAACAAATATAAAAGCGATCGATTCTGCCCATGCATTGTTAACGAAACAACACAAATAGAAACCTGCAGTTCTCTCCCGCTTCAACTTTTATCAGTCTTCTCTTCAAACAATTATAGTCATAAGTTGCAATACAATGGATATTGCTCTTTAATATTAGATCGCTTTTTATTAAATGCCAAATAAATAATTCAGAAAGATGTAGTGGTATGGAAAAAAATTGTACTGAATCAAAAGAACCATAATAAAGAGTTTCTTAATCCGGGAAAGTATGTTTTTCTTCGGCCTAGAAAATTGGACAGTTATTCCTTTAATTCTATTTTTTAACAGTATACATTAAAATACTGGGTAAAAGTAAATACTACAAAGTTTGTTCTCGTTGTTTTGGATCTTTATCTCTAATGCAAGAAGGGATGCAAATAAGAAAATGTAGATAGTGCAGGCACAGAGAACAAACTTATATAGATACAGAAAGAAAATAGATAGGGACTGCTGTCGGCATTTCTTTTCAAAAATAAGAGTATTTACGAAAAATGTATTACATAACCATGTCATGAACATTTTAAAAGTTTCCATGAAATAAATATTAAAAGTTTTTACCCACAGGAATGATTTCGCTGACAGTTTAATAAGGTTAACAGAATAAAAAACAATTGAAATAGTGAATATTAAAAAACTTTTCGTATTGTAAACAAATTGTCGAAAGAACAAAGATACATGATGATGTTACAAAGATATAGGAAGTTAACTGCAAGAAAATAAAAATGTCGGGGATTGCGACTCATGAAAAATATTTCATTAAAGACTTAAGCTTAAATGTCGGCGAAGGGGAAGCGCTTCCTAAAGTCGGCGCTTTGACGTAATTTTTACATTTTGATAACGAGGTGGTTTACGACTAGGTGTCGAGCAACGAGAAAGTTCAACGGCAATATTAAGACAGTTGTTTTTTTTTAGCATTCCCACCATGAGTCATCCTTAAGGTTTATAAGAGAAATAAAGGGTGGGGACTCGAAGGGGGCAACGAAGCGTTCCAAACCCGTTTTTCCGTTCAATACTCTTTGGACACGATTCATAGATGACGTATTATATATAAAGTGCATTACACATATCTATAATATAGGTTTGTGTGTGCCTAGAACAGTGCATGTATACTAGAGTACATTACATCAGAGTATAAGTATATAAACACACATACGCAAACTCGAGCATATTGTTCCCATATCCATTTCCTCGTGTATACCCCTATGTATGATAAACATGTCATCTAAAATGACTTTAATCACATATTTCAATTACTATTTTCGTTATCAAATAAATTACATTTTTTTATTGAATTATAACAATTGAATTGTATTTATATTATCACGAAAAATTACAATACAAAACCATGCAATTTTGTACATGGTTGAATTCTCCATCTCAATTATTGGGAAACTAGAACCATTAATTTTCCCGGAGGAGGGAACTACTCGAAATCTCACCCCTAATATATTTCTAGGATCAACATTCAAATAATTATCTGGAGAATGTCACCTACAGAATTGGGTATATCTATTATAGAACAACCCAATGGTCCAATACTAATAACCCAACAATGAATCATCTAGTTCTATCTGTGACTTCCTATACATCTGGATCTCCTAGAATGTTCTCACAAACGTTAATTGCAAAGCGTTAAATAATTTTCGTCGATTAATTGGCATGATGTCGATTTTCAATGGGAAAATGATGTAGTGCTGTGTCAGATCATAATAGATTGTCAGTAATGTTCTGGACTGTGTTACTGCATTAAATTACAAAAATAATAATAATTTTCAGTACTGCGCCAATAAAAGTATTTTTTAAAAATTCATAAGTTTATCATTAGTTCTAGTTTAACAACAGGCTTTAGCGCCAAACAGCCGACAACACTGTCGACGCATTCGTACTTTATGACAGACCTTTTTTTTCATATTCTGGGTTAGATTCGTGGAAATACGTCGCGCCATTTCGACGCGCTTACAGAACATCATGTGATCGCATTTGGTATGTTCCGACAATTTTTAATATTTCAACTTCAACGAGTTTTTTTTGAACAGTGAGAATTGTTTGAAACCAAACGAAAAGGCAGACAGCTTCTAAAATTATTGTTTGCCTATGACTTTTATATTTTACAAGAGTGTGAATTTTAATTTTTATAAACAAATTTTTTGCAACTGTTGCCAGATATGTTTTAACGTTTGGAATTTTCGTACTCAAAACATGCGAAAATGTAGTTTGGAATGGTATATAGCTATTTGACCATAGCTGTAGAGTACACTGTACATAGCAGACAGCTGATGAAAGTACATAACCAAGTTACCCTTGCGTTCAGAGTTATGGCTCTTAAACCCACCGACTGGCGAGACGTACTTTTTGCCTAAAGGCTGTCGAGTGAATCGAACTGCCCTAGAACTTTAATAAAATCGATATGCCTAGAAGGGAAAAAAGCAACTGAATTTGAGTACGCCTATGGTTTCCATGGGAACTCCTGCGAAAAGGGAAACCTATTGTAAAGAACAAATCTAAAAACCTCCAAGAACCTGATTAACAATCAGAAAAAACTGAAATGTTACAAACTAATGACAACCTTTTTGTTCCCTGTAGAAAATGATTAGCAACCTAATCGATTTTTGGCAACTGGATTTTTTGAAGGTACAAAAAAATAGAAAAATGATTTACAATACAAAGAAAGATCTGACATTCAGATAAGAGATATGAAATACTAGTTTTAATAAAAAGACATAGTATAATAATAGTTGTCACGCAATAAATGAAGATCTCAGAATTTTTATGTTCCCCAATTGAGGCAATGAATACAGAGAAGACAGAGAGAAAAAAAAACATCCGCAGGTAATAAAATGCGTGAGATTTTGACAATGTTAAACTGGAGAGAGTTTGTCGATGCGAATAAGGATCCACTGGCGACGCTGGAGTCCTGTTTCTCAAAGATAAAGCTCTACCAGTATGAAAGAAGCTGAATACCTGAAAGAGACCTCGAATTCACTGCGAGGAGAATCCAGTCGACCGATTTGCTTCTTTACAATTGAATTTCTTTTACCTGGCTTCCAATGAGCTCTGAATGAGAGCACGTTAAAAGCGCATACGCTCAACTGCTTTCAAAAAAAGATTTTCAAACCTCACAAAAACTAGAATCTACTTCTCAAAAATAGGAGTACTGTTTCATTCAAAGATTCCACTCGTTCACACTTGGACTCATAATTTACGGCTTTTTTTTTTTTTGGAGAAAAAGTAGCGCTCATTCAGGAATATATTGCCATAAATAAAAAGAGAAGTGATTACAAATAAATATAATTGACAGGAGAAAACGGTTTTTGGCGGAAGTAAATTATGATATGATAGAAGGTAATTAATAAAGCAAAGTAAGGAGAATCTGTTATCGAATGATTACGGTCGAAAAGCTTCTTGGTGAAACCTTGAGAAACGATGGATTTACCTTGAGCAAGTTGCGAAATAGCAACAAGAAGACCTCGATTGACTCGCAAAAGTGCGAGTAGATATGAGCCTACATATATACCTGAGTCGAGAGCACAATTTACCAAACGAAATGAGATTTTCAGATGAGAATAAAAGACTGCTTCGAGAAGGACATAAGAATAACGGTGGCTCTTCATAAAGAAAAGGCGAAACTCTGCCGCAGACGAATTTAAAAGCGATAAAAGTGATTGAAAAATAAGCACTTTGCTCGATTTAAAACAAAAATTGTCGGCAATTCGTGAAATGAAACAGAACCTGCCCAGATCGTGATTATCGATCGTTATTCGTATTATTATGCATTTGACCGAGATTTTCAGGGTTAAAAAAAAGTATCGAGATTTTAAAACGTATAACGCAACACTTACGCATTATTGAGATTAGGAAAATAAATAAAATAATATAAGATTTTAGGATTACAGTTACGACAGTTATCGCAGAGTCTTGAAAACTGTATTTAAGTAATTTCTGTACAGAAAAAATGTAAATAAAATATTTCTAGGGCTACAAGTGGCGACAGCTGGCAAATGTCACGTGCACGGTATTCCGTATATCTCTCATAAGTTTTCCACGTTTCTGTATGAACACAACCGGAAAGACTACCCTGACAAAATATAGTCGAGTTCTCAGAACTAATCTCGAAACATCTAGGAGTCAGTTTAGTGTTTCTAATGTTTTCACAAATTTCAACTGTCAATCAAACACTTTTAATTTCTTTTTTTTTACAATTTATTATATCAAACATTATATAAACTTATCCCTTATAAAATAAATTAAATACAATCGTTTCTAATTACAGCAAATAAAAATAAAATTTACCGAAATGAAAATGTGCTTAAAGTGGAAAAGAATTTTTCAGATGAATACCCTCTGGTGATTAAAATTGTCAGGATAATTTTTCGGTTTCTTTTGATCATTTATTTAGTGTGGCAAAGTCGCAATGGAGAAGGAACGACCTCCCGAAAAATGCATCCGATGAAATTCGAATTCCAAGGTAAATCGCAGATGTGTAATACAAGTGTAGCATATGCACTTGGTGCACGCGTACGAGGCTCACACACCGCGAGGGAAGAAATTGTTGCAGGCGTAGCATTATCTCGCAAATTTCATTCCTAAAATGGCAGCTCGGCAAAGATGCGAGTGTAACAAGAACAAACTGGAATTCAGCAACAGTGTGCGAGGCGGATGGCCAATAAGCAAGAGTCACGGGGGAAAACGAGATCGAACGCTCGAATGCTGTACTATCGGCGTAAAATATACCTGCGCTTCTCCAATTCCATTGGCGTAGGCGACATTTTTTTTTAACACTAATAGAAAACGTACAATATGAATTTCATTTTATTGGATTTTAATTCAAATATTGACAGTGTACAATTTAAAAAAAAATCTAAGAATATTCAGTTAACGTATTAAAAGTACATGTGTTTGGCTTTAGGGTTGAATAAATAAACGATTTTTTTATTTCATTGAGTCAAATGTTTCAGTCCTATATATGTGGGTACTTATCATTGACTAATTTATTCGACGAATTGGGTTTATTAATTACAATATATATTGTAGTGACTAAATTATTTAGAAGTAAAACAAACTGACTATATAAAAAACAAGAAAGTCAAATACAGTAGAACCTCGATTGTTACACAAATATGCATATTTTTATCTTATCGTTGCAATATAATAGTACAATCTTTGTTTAATGTTGTTAGGCATAAAATATGATTATTTTTTTTTAATTATGCTGCATATTTCGTATTGTTTAAAAAACTGATAAGGTGTACAAAGTTTTAAATACAGAGGTTCCAAAAATCGAGGTTATACTGTAAAAGTAAAAAAAAATGCAGGACTATTTTTAACTAAAAAATATTACATATTATTTTAATGAAACATTAAGTAATAAATCATTAAAATGTATAAAAAAACTGGAAAAAAATAATTAAAATTTATAATAATAGTAACAAAGAACATAAAATGTAACTTTTGATATAAAATGTTTTTCATTCTGTAATTTAACAATCTACTAAAAAATAACGAAAAACGTAAATATTTGTGAAAATATTTTTCAATATTGCAACTGAATATTATTCGATTAAAACAAATAATTGTTAAGAGTTCAAATAAAATCGTTTTATTTTATTTATCTACAAATGAAGGTTTTATTTGTTACACTTTGATCAATCTAAAAGAAAAAAGGAAATGAAAAATATAAATAACATTTTTAAACGCGCTTTTTGAATCTACTAACTTTTAGAGAAAACTTTTTACTAATTTTTAGTGATGTAATTTCTAATGGAAAAAGTAACTTTATAGTTTATTTTTTATTTTGGATCTTTACTGAAATCGAAAAAATTTCACTGCAATAATTTTTAGTGACTCTTTTTATTAATTCCAAAATTTTAAAGGTATCCATGATCCCATCCCCTCCTGGACTGTTTTTCATTAATTTAATGTTAATTGACTAATTTGTAGATATGTACCAATTTGTACACAACTTTGTTTAAACTTTAAACTTTGTTTCACCCAATTTTAAAAGACCTAGTTTTACATTTTTCAAAAAAAATTAGCTTGATACCAAATTTGTTATCAAATAATAATTATTTAACATTTTGTGTTTTTTCTTTACAGTTTATGAATAATTCTAAATTTCATTCGGTTTGACAAATAATAGCTCATTTGTTAAAACGTTTTTGTTTAAAAAATATTTCATAATAAAATTTTATTTATTTAATAATTTTTTAACAAAATTCAACTAACAGACTTGTAGAGAATGTTTTAAAGATTGAAATAATCTATGATTTGTCAAAATAGGATGAAAATTACAATTGTTGACAAACTTTAAAGAAAAAACACAAAATATGAGAGAATTGTTATTTAGTAACAAATTTTGGATAAACCTAATTTTTTTTTAAATGTACAACTGTGTCTTTCCAAATTGGATAAAATTAATTATAATAATATGTTTCTTTTATTTGTAAAACCATTTTTTAGTTTGAAGTCATGTCAACGGGTTGAATATCCTTAAAAGAAAAACCTTGGCTTTGACGAACGCCATGCATTTATCAAGTATTTTCACAAATTGGTACAATAACATAATTTCACTAAAAAACGATAACTTGTTATATTTTGATAATAAACCCCTACATCAAAATCATTTTCAGTTCGGAAAATGATTGACTTCATTTTATTGTAAAAAATTATTTTTATAAAATTTATTAGGGTTGTAAATAGAATTTTCCCCTGTAGAAATACTGATATATTTAAATTTCAATTTTTATAAGAGTAAAATTTCGGACCTCAATAATAATTATTAAATCATATTCATCTGTAACTTACTTTCCAGACCGTAATTGCAAAACAAAGTTTTCGTTGAATCAAGAAAATCTTAAATTCCAATTCATTTGAATATTCGGAACTTGAAATGAACAAAAATTTTAATAAAAAAAGTGTTTTTTCGTGTGATTATAACGTGATAATAATAAATAAAATAGTTTGGCTATAATATCTGAATTGTTACTTAACGATTGAAAGAGAATCTAATGAATCGACAAACTATCGCAAATTTAAGCAACAACTGGCAAACAATGGACAGAGGAATGTTTGCGTGGTGATCCGGAGTGACCGAGTTAAACTCTTATAAATATAGAACAGTGATTGAAAATTCGACCTAAAAAATCAATCAATCTTCTTAATAGCAAACTCACCAATTGCGCCACTTTTTCACGAATTATGTAATGGTCGTGAGACTCACCTGCAACAGAAAAAGGAGGACATTAATATTTAGACACTAGATATTGAAAGATATAAATCAGATAGAATTGAGAACGTCGCAGTATCTTTCATCCTTCAACTTACATAAAGATTGCAACCCCAATATAAAGTTCGATATACGTGACCTCTGAACTTTTTAAAAGTTTCACCAGCATCAATCCACAATTTACAAAACGGGCGAGCTTTATAAAATTGTCTAGTCTGACAAGAGGACAATGCTCTTTTCACCTGACAATTTATAAATAAGAACCTTCTTAATCCACGAGTATTTTATAATTCAAAGCAAAGAAATTTCCAGAAACTTATCGTAAATCTTTACTTTCTTTTTCTTTCATTGTATCAGAAATGGACAATATTGAATATCTGTCACAGCTTCAAGTTACTCATTCATAAAAAATCACCGTCTTTTTCGATGACTTTGTGTGGTTAAAATGGAGGGAAAACTCGGAAGAACAGCAGGGGCGTAGAAAGTTTAGGGATCATGGAAAAAAGATACTTTTTGCTTGAGCAGGCACATTTTTGTCAGAAGTCAATCGAGAATCTTTGGTCGCTCCTTGCCCATCTTGGAAGTTGCATTTTTCGCCCCCAAACAACGGAAGGCACGAGAAATTTCCAGTCGCAGAAGGGCTTGTGTACCACTCAGCGCATCCCACCCGTGGTTTCCGCCGGCCTTGGAGCCACTGAACCACTCTGTGGTTCAACGTTTCGATGCAACAGAGATTCTCAATTCAAGGCTCCACACCTCCCTCATAATTGTGTCTAAATTTTGCCAAGAAAGGTGGGATGCGAGAAAACAAGAAAAAAAGTATCTTCGCGGCAGGTGATAGGCGGTGAACTGAGATAAGTCTGTTTGTTCGAGATACCCACCAGCGAGTAATATAAAAGAGTCGACCTTCTAATCCCCCCGTCAGCATTTATCTCCGAATTTTATTTATTTTTTACACAACAAACTCCTCTTTTTTACTATAATTCAAAAATAATTGTTTCTATTAGCCATCGAGAATTTACGGTTGAAAAACTTCTGGTGCATGTCGAGCCTGTTCAATTTACTTTCTCATTACCTAATTTCGCGAGGGTAATTTATTCACCGTTGCTAAATTACAAGGGCAATTTGATGAATTAAATTCTGAGTGCCCTTGGTCCTTTAATTATCCTCGAAAATCGAGATTACACTTTTCATAAAAATGCTGAGTTTATACAGTGTGCATTCAATTTAATTTTAAAGTTTGTAATTGTTAAAGTTTTCAATTGATTGTCTGCGATTTAAAAAGCAGGTGTCATGATTAGACAAAGTTTTTAATAACAAAAATAAAACAAAAACTTTTTATCAAAATGAAGAGCAGAATAAAACAATGCAGTGGAAAATGAAGGAACAAAAGACGCAATTTTCAAGATCACTGTGGGAGATTACGCTTATGCGTACCTTGAAATTCATCACCCGGAGAAAGTAACTTGCTAATTAATCCACTCAATGTATTATAACACAATAAGTAACAATAAATAATACGTTTAACAATATCGTGTAACTTTTAATTATTAAAAAACAAATGTTTTCACAAAATTATTAATCATTTATTATTACAACAATAAAAAAGAAAATAATAATGCGATTTTACCCTTTTAAATATTCTTTGTAAAAAAAATAAAAAAAACATTAAATCTTGTCAAAATTAGCTTAAACATAAGAATGACAGCTTAAGTTGAATTTACATTTTTAATTTTTTCTCAAACAATAGTTAAAATATCAAAAAATTACGAGAATACAAAATATTAAAATTTTTTCAAACAATTTCTGTTTAAAACGGAAATTTTAATGAATATAAATTAAAATTATGTGAAATTTGGATGATTTGATATTTAGATTAATTTAAATTTAAATAGATAAAAATGTAAATAAACAATAAAATAAAAATTTAATTTTTACAAACATGAATCTTTTTCTTTAATGAAAATATTTGTTTAGGATTATATTAATCATTAATTATCTAAAATCTAAGTACTTAAATGTATAACGCTATTATTAAGGGCGTGTAATTGATTATGACGTCACTGGTAAAGGCAAAATTTGTCAGTAAATTTTCTCTTAAAACATTTAATATTTTGTCATGAAATTTGATATAATTACCTAAAATGTCATTAAGAAGGTCTCTTAGGTCAGAATTTGTTTCAATTTTGCCCCATAATTAATTTTCAAAAAGTTGCAAATTTAAAAAAAAATGTTTAAGCCAAAAATGTAAACAAACTCGGATCAAAGATACCTTTTAATGATATTTTAATAAGTAATTTTATTAAGTTTCGTGACAAAATATTTAGTATTTTAAGAGAAGTGACAGCCAAATTTTGACGATGCTAGTGTTATCATTTCCCGGACAATTTTTTGGATTTCCCTGTCACAAATTCTGTAATTAAAAAAGTATTTTTAATTTTGTGTTTATTTTTTTAACATAATTATTCTCCAAAAATATGCACATCAGTTTTATTTCAACAGTCATTTATTTAAAACATTTCTTCATTTTTTTTATGTTATAGACATGTTTCGTTCACCATACGGTTAACCTCCTCAGTATTTACTATACACCTAATAATTATAAATATAATATAAATTATAAATGTTCTATAATAGAATGTCTTTCATGCATACGTAAAGATACAAAACAAAATAGTAAATGATTATACTCAATTATCGATAGAAAAATTAATATTTTCGTCACTAGTCGCAAAAATGACCATTTCCCACACTAATGGAAAAATACCTACTTCTGTCTCAGTATATAGAAAAAATTATGTCAACACTAGTGGTCAAATCCATCATTTTAGTCACTAGTGGAAAAAATGGTAATTGTCATCACTAGTGGGTTATCAGTATCATTTAAAAGAATATATAAATGATAAAGTCTATTGTCAGTTTTTGATAGAATGATCTTTAATAGTGAAGTTAACTGTTCTCTACAGACTAGAGTCTGCCAATAACGGCCTTTCAGGGTCACGAATGAAGGTCTCAAAGGTGCCGAGTGGGGGGTCACAACCCCCGTAAAAATACTCGACTTGAAATCTGCGGCTTTTTTTCGAATCGAATCGCGATCATGATTTCATTCTAGGAAGAAACTGAGAGGAGTGGAGGAGGACGAGATGAAGAAATTCGTAGAAAAGGGGTTACGGCGACCTCGGTGACGAGGAGGGTCGAAAGACCTTTGCTGGAACATTCTCTTAAATACGAGTCTGTTGAACAACGGGTGAATCTCTTGGATTCGAGACACGTCCAGTCGCCTTCCGTTCTTCCCTGCCCCTGCCCCCGCCCCCTCCTCTCTCAACGGAGAGCTATACCAACCAACAAGCACCCAATTCTTTCTTTTGCCACCTTTTACTCGATGATGAGACATCGACAGGAAGTAGTGTCCCTTCTGATATTATCGTTTGTACACACCTCAAAAATCTAATTCTGTAATTTTAACATCATTCTCGCTAGTTCGTATAGTTCCTTTAGTTTTTATTAGTCTCTATTTTAAATTCAACCATGATCTAATTTGGATTTTATGAATATAGAATTTATAATGCCAAAAAGGTCTAACCTTAATGAAATTAGTATTCTAAATCTATAATTTGATTCGTATAATGAATAAGACACAATTTACAAAACTTGAATATTGATATTGTCAGAATGTATCCAGAGAATGGAAACAAAATGTAATAAGAGGAAATAGACATTCGGAATTCGTGTAAAGAATGTCAATGGATTAACAGTTTAGGTTAGGTTCTGAATATATATTCAGCTAAACCAACGATAAACAAATATTTGAAACTGATATCGTCGAGGTTTACATAATTCTTGGCATTCCAATTTAGTAATAACGACGAATCATCGAAACTACATCTGATATTTGATCTGAATACTTTTTCTCTGGCTTTCGCTCGATTTGAATATTTTAAACGAGCTTACCGTCTAGAAACCAAGGTCAAATTAAAAATTAGCCATAGGATATGTAGATGGCAATGATTTTATGATTGACAAACCTCCGACACGTGTACAACAGTAACATTTTCCTTTCCTGTTATAACTTGATTTAATGACTTCATACTTATACAAATTGTAAGTTTTTCTAAAGAGCATCTCAACTCCCTCTAGACCTGTGACGTAATACATGAATGATCTTCAAATAATAATTTCAGCGGCTAAATTATGAGGATAATTGGAAGGTTAAGAGGAGAAGGCTTTTAGTCCTTTAATTATCTTTAGAAATATTGATCCAGGTGATCTTGGTGCATTGCTTTATCGAGAGTACCACACACATACATCTACTTATATGTATGTATAGTATATGTGGAAGGAGGCCATTAATGGCCCATATAACCAAGTGCACGACAACCAGTGACTCTTCCTTGTGTAAGACTTAAGTCGTGGAGTAAAGTGGTAGTGAACCCCGAAGTCTGCAAAGTGCACACTGCACATGAATATTGTACAGCGGCAGAGGTGGGCATCAGAATATACGTCACGAGAGGCTAGGTCAGTTCTGGAATTAAGGACCGACAGTACAGGTACACCTTAATACTTGAAGCTGCAAAATTCCTTGGAGAAATTCCAGCAAGGGACGAACTCTCCTTTTGTTAAGTTGGTCAGAGTCAAACTCTGAATGTAAATTGTAAGTTGAACAAATATCTTTATGTCTACCTGAGGACCATGATTTCCCCGCCTGGGGTCACTGTTGCCTCATGTAGAAGTTCTTATGGACGATTTATTACCTCTGCCAAATATCTTGGTGAATTCAAGGTTTCGGGATTTATAATAAAAGTTATTGCAAAACGAGCTCTTTTCACTGTTCATTCTCTTGTGATATAACCACAGCAGTCACTGAATTTTCACACTTGCCTGCTCCATTGTTGTACAATTATTGTGTTGCTTCAATATGACTCTTAATTGGCCAATTTATCAAATTAATGATCCTGGGCTTTTTTTAAATGTGCACCTTTATCGCATATTTCGATGGTGCATTATAAGAAATGACTTGCAGGGAAAAAAGCGACGGTTGACATATCCAAATGTGTGCCTTAATCATATATTGATAAATACATCCTATACATATACGGTTGCTAGTAACATTCATATGAAAAAGATGATTTGGGATGGATAGTGTAAAAAATGTTTATGATTGTGTCATCACTAAAGTTGAAGATCGATAAACCATAATTTTTCACGAAAGTTGGAATATTCTAGTAAATTGTACGGTTAATTATATATGGCTAAAACACGGTAACCAATATCTACATTTTAAATGCTATGTCACTGAAGCAACACCGTATGCCATTTTCATTTCTTTCTATAGTGGGGATCATTTCAAGCCAAACGGAAAGTGAAATAGACCTATTAAAACAAAATTGCTGTCTCAATTTCCGTTCGGTTGGATATGATGATTACAGTATATTAGACATAAATTACGGTAATTAGGTGTCACTATATTTTGTTCTAAACAATTTTTCTACAATGTAGCACCGTTTTGTTATAAACTTGTTAGAGTTTCATACAAATTGTGACTAGAATAATACATCTCAACCACTATATTACGATGAATTTATGTACATATTTCAAATTTCATGTGCTAGATTTATTCTTAGCCCGCATTTCCTTTTCCGAGACGCTTACACATAACTCCAAATTAAGAAACAATTTAGGCCGAGTACAATATTGTCACAATTAATCGAAAGCATAATTAGTATATTAAAAAAAAAAAGAACATAATCAAGGATATGAGATAAGAAAACATTTTGTAATGCAGACTAAAGTATAAGAAGTGATAATGAAACAAGACCTCTTCTCATTGAGTATATAGTCTCTTAGAGTACTTCTTTTCAGTTTCTTGGCATCAAGTCTCTTAACCTCATTTGAATATCTCTCTTTTTTAGGTTTCACACAGTTTGTTAAAGCAGCAAAAATGTGCAGAAAAGTTGGTGGAATAGATTGGGGGGGGAATGGCTACAGGAAGTAGAATAGTAGATGATAGATGATAGCTGATGATTGGAAAATTGTAATAACTTGTTTAAAGATGTAGCAACCTCTTGTTTCTGTGGAGCAAGAATAAGCACGGTATAAAAAGTAAGTCAACTAGATTCGGCTTCTCTGTAAGAATTGCGAAAGACCGCGGTGCTGTACGGTTTTCTGAGAATCGTCACAGTGTCTCGTGCTGGGTCGTCGTTTGCGAAGCTTGCCGACGAAAAAGGGAAACCGACGAGTGCGGCCGTTGATGTTTAATAGGTTGTGATCCGCTTCTCGGGCCCTCGAACTTTTAGACAAAGAGGAGGGCCAGTGTCTCTCAATCTCGGTGGTTTTTGATCCAGTCGCCTTTGTCCGGACGTTTGAAGCGCCGCGCAGGCCGCCAGCGCCAGGCAGCCATTGGCGATTGGCGACCCGCTCGCCTTGAGACAAAGCGCTCCCTTGCTTCTTCTCTACCCAATACCCGCAGCGGTGCTCTCTATTATTAAGTTTTTGCAATTTATTTGTGTCTGCTGGTCCCTTCTATTGGCGGACACGCGCACTCTCGCAAAAATTCTCCGCTCTGCAAGAGAGTCGTCGGCCTCTCGGTTCCAACCGTGCCGAATTCGATGCGCCAAATGCACCTTGCACAGGTGCCATCCACGTCTCATCAGGTCGACTCCTCTCTTCTTTTCATTCTTTTGTTAGCTTATCCCAACAAAAATTTCGAAAATTGCTCCTAGCAACCCGATCCTCACGGTCTTTTGTTAGGCCAAATTTTACCTGCCAACTTGATTTTCAAGGACGCTCAGTATCGTCCAAACTTTTCTAAAATACAAACTTTTCAATATTCTGAGTTTTAAATTTACTCTTCGAATTTTCTTGGTGTTTCAGAAAGAAATTGACAAGTGGTGTAGTGTCAGACGTGTGCCCCTTCTTCAGTGATTTATTAAAAATTTTGTTGAAAATACAGTAATCTAATGTGAATTACAATATTCTGATAGGTTTGTAAAAGTATAATTTCAATAGTTTCGTGAAGCGAGTTATGAACTGTTGAATTTTAAACATATTTATTTAATTGAGAAAGTGTATGCTAATGAGCTAAGTGAACATTATAATTTATCAAAGTTTCTTTATATTATTTGCCAATGATATGTAATATTGTTCTGTGTTCTTACTTACATGCTACATAATAGTGTCTTTAATAATCCAAATTGCACAAAGAAACACAAAACATATTTATTGCACAATATAATTAAAGCTATAATCTATAAATTTGTTCCAGTGAGATTCCATTTTCTCTAAGAGATGTTTTCAGTTTCAAAAGAAAACTGTTTGGGTTAAGATAGTAGGTATTGTTAACATGTGTTTTTGAAATGTTGTGTCCAAGTGAGAAATAATTATTTTGAAAAATATCAGACTCAAAGGTCTTTGAGGAGAGAAATTACGAAATAGAGTAAATCGCAGTAGCACTAATATCGTAATGAAAAAAATGCGAAAGTATTTAGTGGTGATCAGTGAATATATGTAATGAAATAACCTCCCGAGTAAGACGCTAATAAGTACCGTTAGTAAATTGACGATAAATGAAACCCTTGCGCAATATTTTTTTCTCTCGTGATTTGCTAATCAGTTGAGAATAACACAAAATAAACAAGGCGAGCAGATTTAAACCATATACACTTATTTTTTTAAGAGAATTAACAAGAGCGACTTTCTTCAATTGAATAATCGAATGTCCTTTTCATTTAACAAAATGCTGATTCTGGAATCTTGCTTTAACTTAGGAGGTATATTGCTTGCAAAGCAGGAAGGTCATACGAGATTAAATCGCAAAAGTACACGCCATTACTTTCTGTACGCATCGTAAAAAGTGTTTGCAATTTCACATTGCTTTTAATAAATTCTGAAAAGTATATAAGATGCTAAATTCTTATCATGTCAAACTTGACAAAGATTAAGTATCCGAGTTTCAAATTGCTCTCTGTTTCTAAAAGATTAGCATTTTATTAATTTCCTCTTCCGTTTTTTATCCAGGCATTTTTAGTGCGGAAATGCAGATCTTGAATTTAAATGTAAGCCAAACAATAAAAAGAAGACTGCAAACAATGAGGTATATATTGAAAATTGATTTAAAATTTTAAATACTTGGTTTGTGTCCAATTTGTCGAATTTTTTAAAGACACATTTGAACGGAATATGTTCTCGTTCATATGGACGTTTAGTAACGCATCGGGACCATCTGTCGACTAACCTTGAAAGTTTAGACTTTTAGAGTCTCGACAGTTTGAATAAAGTCATTTCCGAGAAGGAAAATTTTGTCAAGAATGGATAGAATTTTGTTTCATTCTGTTGGGAATGAATGAAAAATATGCCAGACCAGGAGAGAGGCCATTTTTTAGAAATGGGTAGAATAGTCACTGCTGAAGGAAGGACCAATTAAATTCAAGGTTTTGCAAAGGGGAGAAGATAGTTATGTAGAAACTAACAAGTCGCCGGCCGTTTCTCTTTATGCACATCCTTCCTCTTCCTGCTAGCTCTTCAGCCAAGAAAGGCTACGATTGCCGAAGCCAGATCTTACTGAGCTGCAGTGTGCATACCGACTTGAGTATCTCCTATCTAATGCAAATAGTGCGTTCTGGCTGCGCTTTGCAGTCATTCGAAAGACAAGCACCACACATGAGAGCATAAAGCCTATGTCGTTGTCGGGTGGCGTAATGTCACTGACATAACGTCGTTAGTGTCTTACTTAGTGTCGAATCGGGATTAGAACACCTTTTTTACACGCGTTCTGCCTCGTTAGAGTCGGTAACGCCATTCGTTAGGAATGCTTAGTGACTCAATTGCCTCAACAATCCTGTCCAGTTTCGCCCAATGTGAAATCCTGCGATTTTCATTATCTTGTGATTTCATTTTTAATCTAATTTATATACATTTATACATATATATATTTCTTCTTAAGTTTTTTCTTAGGATCTTAAGATTCTTTCTTTTTAAAGTTCTTTTTTTTCACGTACATAACTTTATTACTTTTACCTCTTTGGTAGACCTCGAATTAATGTTACAAATTCAGAATTTATTGTATTCAAGATTTCAGAAAATTATTCCCATATTACTAGCTAAATTACTAGGAATAATTTTCCAAATTCTTGAGTACAAGATGTCTATGCTATATGTTATCATATTTATAAAGCTACGATGTTCACTTTGTTTCATCAAGGGCTTATTAATCCAAGAAACTTTTTTTCTTTATAAATAAATTAATAATCAAATTTGCCAGCAACATCGTCAATGTCTGAACACTATCGTGTACCAGTCCAAAGACTATAAATCATTCTTCAAGATATAACAAATAATTACAAAAAAAAATAAGCGAATAATTCCAGACATATTGCAATCTTAATTATTGACTTTAAAAGTCCAATATTTCTATTCATGAAGTGGATGAAAGAATACACACGCACAGATTGCAATAAGGGATATAATTTCATTTCCTTCATTTCAAGCAGCAACATAAAATTATATCCTCTTATTCAAGCTGAAGGCATCAATATTCCGTAGAAAAGATCCCAGAAAAGATCAAATCGCAGGAAATTACACGTTGATTTTGATATTTTTAAATAAACTAAATTTAGAGCATTAATGTAAATTTTCCTTCTGAGGAAAAAAATTGTTGTCTTACCAACTCGTTAATTGAACTGGAAAAGTTTTTGACTCTTACCTGAAACAAACAAGAGAAACAGAAAATTAGAAACAGCACAACAATTGTCTTTGTATATTCTAATAATGTACTTATATTATAAGTAATTTGTAAGTTAATTTAAAATCAAACAACAGAAATAATTTGAAATATCCAAAAATTTAAGAGATAAAATGTCTCGAATGCTTCTTTTTTGTTTATTTATTGTAACCAGAGTAAAAGGCGATTGTTTCCCTCTTATAATTGGCACAAGGTTAGGGTTTACGATCGCTTTATCGTTTGCAAAGTAGCATTGATTTTCTCAACTCTTCGGGTGCACGAAGTCGATATTCCCGTCAAGATTATCGAACGAGTGTTCCAGAGACGAGGACAACGAGTTAAATCTTCGAAATAGCCGAGTAGTCTTAATTTCTACCTGTGATTTCGAAACTGGCCTTTTATATATTTCATTTTGTGGTAACATTTTTTTTCTTCCAAAAACAGTCTTCTTTTGATTTTTTTTTTAAACTGAGGCAAAAGTTGGAGCTTGTTGGTAAGAGGAAGTGGGTCATCAGTGCCGTGGATGTCGTCTTGGTGGTTCGTTCACTACTTCTACCTTCTGATTAGCTACTCCGTTAAAGATAACATAAATGTGCCGTCATCGCTTTCCCTTTCCTTGCCTACTAGCTTTTCGGTTACATAATAATAGTCTTCAGCCAAGTGCAATCAACCATGCACCTAAAATGTTCTCACATTCATTAACTCAAAATCGTTTAATTAAAATTAATGAGAGCAAAATTTACTTTTTTTTTATTTTCCTCAACTAATTACAAATATAGTTTGAATGAGAATATGAAATGTATGGTTGTGGTAACTGAAGAAAGAGGGAACATAGAACTCCCTCGCTTTGCCAAGTAACGGCAAAAGTATACGCATTATTCCCTCAAGAGGAAAGAAAAACTTTGACGGCGGACCAATCAACCAATTACACACCAGGGTTGCGTGCTATCGCGCGATCTGCAAAGCGATCATCCGATCCAGTGAGCTTCTCTTTCTTTTTTTTTTTTACTTGCAAGATCCGGACTGAAGGGAAAAATTAGAAGACCGTAAGCTCTGAGGAATTGCCTCGAGCAGTGATCTGGATGCAAAAAGATTAATAAATAAAACAGTTTCATTTTACTCGAAAGAATTCTTGGGAAAGAGAGTGGAAAATTTTGTAACTTGTATCACAGTTTACTCAAAGGAAATAAAATCTAATGTATCTTATTTCTTGCTGACATGACATGTGTGCATTTTATTTCTCGATTCAATTTACAACTATTAAAAAATGATTATTATCAGAGAAAGATTTTTAATTTCCATAAATTACAATTAAATAATATAGCGAATGGAATGATTTGAATTTTCAAGTTAGCTGGTCAGTGGCGAGCGATTTACTTCGTTTGAGATCGAGAGTGAGCAAGAGAATTTTGTTTATTTGTGTGTGTGTGTGGGAGAGAGAGAGAGAGGAAAAGAGACGGAGAGACAGAGAAAGAAAAAAAAAAGGAAGCAAAAGAAGCGCATCGACCAACTAAACTAAACTTGTGTACGACGGAGTAGAGTGGAAGGTGCCGGGCGCAGTTCTCACCTACATTCAGCCGATTACTCTGTGTAGGTGCATTTACACGGATGCCTGCGCGGACTCGTGTACCCACGTACACAAACATCCCGGTGCATATACACCAATAGAGTCGACTAGAAAGAAATGGACTCCCAACGGGTTGAGTAGACACACTCTTGAATCTTGACCTAGGACACGCGTTGCCGACGTCATAGTGCGGCTTTACTCAGACTCCCAGCAGGCAACTTCTTCCCACTAACATTTATTTCCTCATTTTATCATATTTCACCAAATATTTTACTTTCGTAAACAATTCTAAATTATCTCTACTTCTTCCCCGTTATTTTTCATTAATTACAATAAACTTTTCTCCAAAGGAAATAAACCTTTCTTAAAATTTTGATACAGACTAAATTGTATTGTAGCCATACGTGACAAAAACATCCAAGATTGAAACACTTTTACCTTAATTTGTCAGACATAGAAACAAAAGAACAAAACAATCGCTTTGTCTTGAAAAAGACAACAGTTTTTTCTTTTCTGCTTTGTTTTTAAGGGAGTAAGTAAACGAGCTTCTATTTTTCTATTCTCTTTTGCGCCTTTCGACCCAGTTTTTCTCGAGTCAGTGCCGCATTGAACGTGAGACGTTTTCCTCGTTGGAACGGAAGTGCCACGTCGGATATCGTTGTGGGCCTGCGGATTGTCCAAATGGAGCGAGAGTTGCGAATACGCAGGCGCAAATAACCGCGTGTTCGTCCGGCAGTGTGCATGCAGGCGCGTCGAAAGTTCGTGTGGGTGTGCGGGTGGGTTGCGAACCACTTCCTCCGGGGACGTGTGGTCTTCGAATAATCGGATACTCGTGTGCGATGCTTGAGGGACACCACTGCGGACAACGACGTGCACCGGCAAATAACCTCGTAACCCCCCAGCCCCCCACCCATTACACACTCATCTACTCCCCACCCCAACCCACTTTTTCAAGTCAATTGTCGCATAACAGCTCGTCCATCGAGAGCCAATTATTTAAGACAATTTTACACAAATCGAGTCAAACTTTTTACCAACTTATTTCTTGTTTACCGATTCATTAATAATAATAATAAAAAAAAAAAAATGCTAAATCATCTGGATTGTTTCTTATCAGTATCAAACCAGTTGAGAAATTAAAATTAGCTGCGTTTTGTATGACTAACATTTACCTTGATACACGTTACGTCGTGTGAGAAATAATTAGCTACTGTAGTAAAATAATATGGTCGTAATTTTCGAAAAATATGAAATTAATTTAAATTTTTTAAAATTACATATTTAAATAATGCTTACTTTTTTTTATATATTTCTGCTTTTAATTAACAATTATTGCATCTGAACAAAATAACGGTATAGATAAAAATTTTCTATGATTGGTGGAATCGAACCCTAGATTTTCGTATTCGAATCTCTACCCCACTACCACGAGTCCACGCTAGATTCATATTCGAGGTTAATAAAATCGGAGCCTATTTCCCAAAAACACCTAGTCTCGATTCTTTTGAAACTTTGTATACTTATGTATTTTAATGCGCTGATTACGAAAATCATAGTTGCAGTTGTTGCAAATTTGATCATTATGCTATTTTTATGTTTTTATTTTAACGAGATATACAACTTTTATTCTAGACATTTTTACAAATTTCGAGTATTTCATAAGGGGTCTTCCATAAACCACGTAGCCCATTTAGGGGGAGGGGGGTGTTGACAAAATGCTACACTAAGCTACTTAGGGGTAGTTCATAAACCACGTAGCTCTTCAGGGGGGCGGAGGGGGGTCAAGCTATGTTCTACGATAAGAGGAAAAAATGGCGCTAATGTATGGGATAGAGTGCTACATGGGGGAGGGGGGGATTAAAATTCCCAAAAAAGTGGGCTACGTGATTTATGGACGACCCCTTAGGGGGGAAATGTTATTAATACTTTAAATACTTTGATGTCAATAAAATTTTAAAAACTATCTATTCAGCTCTTGAAAAATTTATCCATTAAGCTACATTCCACAATGGGGAGAGAAGGGGGTTTCAATGAAAAGCTACCCTTGGCTTAGACCCCTAAGTTAACCACAAAAACCATAAACTATGATAGTTTTTTTTTATCAATTTCTCCATGATAATTGAAATTGCGCTAATTTTCACAAGAATTTTTATAACCAGTGCATCAAAATACGTAAGTAGTTTCAAAAAAATATCGGTTGGGTGCGCTATTCAAAACTACATCCCAAAACCCGTAATCAGATATAAATGACACGTACTTGAAAAATAAATAGAAAAAAATAAAATAGTAAAGCACACAATAATCTAATATGAAATATTAGGAAAGGTGGCACCCCATAATAAAGTTTTATGATCGATTACCATAAAAAGGAGATAAGAACATCGAAGTATAAAATTTAAAAGGATTTCCTCGATGAGGATGGGAGGTATTCGGTTGCAAGTGAATTCATCGGAAGTGGAAAATGCCTTTGTTCGAAGCACGTTGCAGTCGGTCACTAGAGGATGTAGGATATCGAATATCTCGAAGTTCTCGATCCGAGAAGACCTTATTTTTTTCCCATCGCCTTATTCCAGTATATGTACCACCTTTGTGTAAGACTGTCGTATCCTTTCTCTTTTTTCCTTTTTATCATGCATCATGGGTGCATTTTTCGATACTTTAGAGCAGCGATTCCCAAACTACTTGCCGCGGCAGGCTGACCCTGCCGCGGCAGATCTCGGATTTCTTGCCGCGGCAGCCAGCCTGGTCTCCCTGTGAGACCACATGAGACTCAGGAAAGCAAGAAAAAAAGTTGACCTGAAAAACCCTTTTCATTGTTGTATTTAAATTTCGTAAAACGAAAAATGAAAATTATTAATAAATATTTTATTTAAAAAATTTATAAACCAATTAAGTAGGTTACAAAAAATGAAGAAAAATAAAAAAAAGTTGATCAAAATCGGTTAATGTTAACTTAATAAAGTTCAATTCTATTAACTTTGAAATTAGTTTTTGTAATTATTGAACGATTTTTATAATTTTTTTTCTTTTTCTTTTTTTAATTCTTTTTTTATACATAAATATATTCATTATTAAACTGTGTGATATAAAATTTAAAAAATGGACAAAAATCATTTAATATTAACGAAAAAAAGTTGTATTTATTTTACTTATTATTATTTTATTTATTTGAAAGCTTTTGTTCAAATTATTGAATTATTGTTTTTTTTATACATGAAATAGGAAGTAAGGGGCTATATTTAAATTACGTAACGTTTTTAAGAGCCAGATTAGAACTCTCCCCCCCCCATATGTAGCAATTCGTAACACAACATTACCTCCCCTCCCGGTCAGTGTATGTAATTATTGTCGTAATGTTGTATTGTATTATTAAATAAATAAATGAATTAAATTAAACAAAACATAATGAACATTTGAAATCTCCCCCCCCCCCCCTAAAAGTGTTAAGTAATTTAAGTATGGCCCCTAAGTTATGCATGTTAATAAAAACTCATTTTTTTGTTCTAAGCAATTGAATAATTATCTTTATTTAAACCTGTTTGACCAAAACCGGACGTATTTTACATGATGTACCTAATCAATGAACATTAACTTACATTTCAACTAACTTACATTCTAACTGTTTAACATTTTTCTAATTCTTATAATTTCAAAGCATACTTAATGTGCTGGATGAGCCTGTTTTGCAAAAATTAATTTGTCTATGTGAGGTTCTAAACTTGAATTTACAGATAGAAGAAGATCACTTTCGATATCTTGCAATCGATTTCTATACTTATTTTTTAAATAAGTCAAAGTTGAAAAACCTAATTCACATAAATATGAAGTAGGAAACGGAACTAAAATTTTTAATGCTCTTAAAGCAAGAGCTGGATATTTATCTTTAAGAAATATCCAAAACTCTGAAGGATTGCAACTTAAAAATTTGGTTTCCAAAACTGTATGGGTGCTTAAATCAAACAGTTGTTCCTTTAAGTAATTTTCAATAATTGCATTTGAAACTAAAATTGTATCAAAAGGGTTAAGGACCCAATCATTCACAAATTTCTGAGTGGGGGGGAAATAATCTCTTACTAAAACTTTCATTTCATTTAAATGTGTACAAAATAAATGTATGCAGCTTGAGTTTGGTGGGTAAGTTGCCGAATGAGCTTTTAAAAACGGAAATGAGTCAAAGTTATTTAACTTTATCTGTTTTTCCCAGAAATCAATTTTTAACAAAAACGCTTCTACTAAATACTGTAAATTAATTATATTATTATCGCGACCTTGCATTCTTAAATTAAGATCATTTACCAATGAAAAAATATCAGCTAAATAGCTCATTTGGCAAACCCACACATGGTCATCAAAATTAAAAGCTAGAGAACTACTATCATTACTTAAAAATATATACACTTCGTCTTTTAATTGTAACAATCTTGTTAAAACTTTTCCTCGTGAGAGCCATCTTACTTGAGTATGATACAGTAATCGTACAAAATCTGACTCCATATCATTACACAATTGTTGAAATAAACGAGATTTTAAGGATGAAGCTTTTATAAGATTTACTATTTTTACGCAATCCTCCATTACGGACTTTAACTCACATGATAGAGGTTTCACAGCCAATGAAAAACGGTGAATCATACAATGAGACCATTTAACATGGGGGGCAATGCCAACAATTCTTTTAATAAAACCTTTATGTCTGCCTGTCATTGCTGCTCCACCGTCCGTGCAAATTGCCACACACTTAGCCCAGTCTAATTGAAAACACACTGTTTTTTCAACAACAGCATTAAACAAACACTCACCGGTTGTATGTCCTTTCAACGCTAAACAAAACAACAATTTTTCCTCAATATTGTTTGTTCCAACATACCGCACAAAACACAACAACTGAGCAGCACCAGACACATCCACAGATTCATCAAATTGAAGAGTAAAAAAAGGGCTGTTTTTTATCAAAAGTTTTAATTGTTGTTGTATATCTTCACCCATCTCTTGAATCCTTCTGTGGACAGTATTGTTTGAATGAGGCATCTTCTCTATTTCCTTAGCAGCATCTTCTCCTATAATTTTCGAGACAACTATTTTCATAATTGGCATTACAGTTTCTTCCAAAAGAGTATGCGGTTTTAAGTTTCTGGCAATGATTAACGATGAATGAAAAGAGGCAGCCAGTAATGTCTCATTTTCTGTATATGATGACGATGCTGTTTGTACAATTTCTAAATTCAGTTGATGAAGTCTTTCCTCAAAAAAAGCAATATCTTCATTAACATGTTCCGGATGACGTGATTCTAAATGTCGTTTTAATTTCGAAGGCGATTTTGAACTTTCGGATAAAACTATGGAACATAGAACACACTGCGGTTTGCCTCCAAACAACCGAAAACCGTATCTTAATAAATTACTCATTTTACGTTCTTTTTCTCTTATTTAATATTCAAAATTTAAATAAGCACATATACTACGTCTGCTTATTGTAAAATTATAAGCAGAACTGAAAAACTTGCCGGAAAAGTAGGTAGAAGTGGGGATAATGTGCATCAAATCTCCAAACCTTAACTTCATTTTTAAGCGAGTTTTAAGTACAATCATTTTCTCATTATGCTTAAATTCTCATTAAAATCGTTTATAACTATTTCTTTTCATTAAGAATCAGATAAAACAGTACTCTCTACTTTGTAAATCTGAATTTAGAGAACTTAAAAGTTAAAAACAACTAATTATTAGTTAAATCGTGGCTGAATTTTTGTTTCAGCTATTAGTGAAAAATAACTAATTAATTATTTTTATCTAATTCAGATTAACTCTCTAAATCTGAATTAATTAAAAATAACTCATTTCAAAAAAAAAAAAAAATTCTAATAACTACTCGAATAACTAATAAATTTTTTATAAGTAATTCTCTCTCTAAATCTGAATTAGTGGTTCTCTACTAATGAATTAGCGAAAAGTGAGCTACTATTAAAATAGTAAGAATTAGTAGAAAACTACTAATTTTGTAGTAGAAAACTACTAATTTTGTAGTAGAAAACTACTAATTTTGTAGTAGAAAACTACTTATTTTGTAGTAGAAAACTACTAATTTTGTAGTAGAAAACTACTAATTAAATTAGTAAAAAAATCTACTTTTTTCAAAAGTAAATTTTCACTATTTAAATTAATAGTTTTCTACTAAGAATTAGTAGCTTTTTACTAAGAATTAGTAGTTTTCTACTATATGAATTAGAGAAAAATGAGCCACGAACTTGACTAATTCACAGTAGAAAACTACTAATTCAGATTTAGAGAGCTATTAGTTATATTTCTACTAATCTTTTAGTAACGAATAACTAATTATTAAACAAATTAATTTTTGGGTTGTGTCAAAATAACTGATAAAATTCTGTTTACTAATTCAAGTAGTTAAATTGTAACTAGTTTTTAGTTATATTTTATTAATAATTAATCACATTTTACTAATAATTAGTTATTTTTAGCTAATTCAGATTTATAGAGTAAATCGGAATTATAGTTACTTTTTACTGTTTGCTTTTTTGCATTTTTCAAACAAAAATTTAGCCACGATTTTATTAATAATTAGTTATTTTTAACTAATTCAGATTTTGAGAGTATATAATATTATAACATAAAAAATACTAAATATTAACCGATTTTCTTCATTCTTTTTTTAAAGTTATTCTAAAAAGTTTATAAAAATTATTCACTTTAAGGACCTTTAGTTTTATAATTTTTAAATAAATTAAGTTTTATAAAAAAGATTTAACTATATAACAATGAAAAGGTCATAATGAGCGTGAAGACCTTTAGGTCTAAATGTCATTTCGCTTCGGAAAAGACCCCCTGTGCAGCGCAGTATTGAGAAAAAATTTTACGAGCTCACCCTGCCGCGGACCTGAAAACGCATGAAAAAGTTTGGGAATCGCTGCTTTAGAGTTGCTTGACAATAAACCTCTTTCGAGAAGAATTAGGAGGGTCCCTGAGAGTCCGAAAGTCCAAAGATTGGTCTTTTTGTATCTACCCGACTCTTTGGCCCCATAACACAAACTTTTTGTTTGCGTTTAGGCTCTCAACCAAGAGGAACACTGTTCTCGGAAATTAATCCTTTTCGTTCGTTTTGTTTACAGAAGACTTCGCTCCCGAGTAAAAATCCAGTTTATTGGCTCAGACTAACATTTCAGAAACGAAAAGAGAAAATCTAGTATATTTACCGAATCCAAATAAAATCTACAATATTCAATGTGAATTTAATTTATAAGGTAAAAGCGCTCAACCTCGACAATGAATTTTAATTAATTTAAAGCGCACGTATTTCAACAGCTGCAGACTTTGATTATAAAATGCGATTTAAACATCAAAGAGCTCGTAATTAAAGCTTTAAAAGTAAATGCACATTAACTGAAATAAATCACTAATTTGAAAACGATTCAGATATGAAGTTAAAGTTTTCGATACAGACTAAGCAGCAAATGTTATATTTAAAGCAACTTTAAAAATGATTCAGAGTGAAATAAAAGCACATTCGACTTGACCCTCGCCTCATTAGCTCTAACGAATGCAATAACGGATGTCACACTCGTTCAGGAATGTAATAAAAAGTTACTTTGTCACTAAAAGTCGCTATTGTATTATGACATGACTCGTTACAAGGTCAATAAACAAGTAAACTTTGCATTTCTTCTATAGATAATCGGGAAAACAAAATTTCTGTGTTTACTATTTGTTTCTTGAAAACTAACGACCGTTTCACTTTCAAGTTACTCTCTTAAAGACGACGCAAGTGTGTTGCTATTTTAAAAGGGGCACGCGAGAGGGTTTACTATTTTAGTACTCGAGTCGCTTTAAGGAAGCGAGAAACTGCTAACTGTTCCACTGAAATGCCTCATTACGCTTTCTTTAAATTAATTGATAATAAAACAATTCATTAAAACAGATATTTAAAATAATAAAATCATTCGTTATTGTAACATTTTTACAAGCTATTATGGTATTGAATGATCTTAATAGTGTTTTCAAAACAAATATCGAGCAAGCCGTTTGCAAAAATTAGATTTATTTTATCATAAAAGTAATTTATATAAAGAAATTTCTTGTAAAAGACGTTTACGACAAAAATGATGGGACATTTCGAGACTAAAAATTGGTCCGGAACTGGAGATGCGAAAGAGCGCAAATCGGAGGGTAGTCGGTGCACATGTCAGACAGAATAAATAAAAAGGGAAAAAGTTCTTATTTAAAGAATCTCGCTGCTGTAAACATCTGCTAGGCGAGGGCACGTTTTAACAGTGATTCTCAAGGCAAGTTCCTCAGTTAACAATTCCATGGGCGGGCTTCTTCGACGTGAGAAGTCGGTGTTTGTGTCTCATTCTTGTTTGCGGACTCGCTCGTTCTTTTTATCTCGGTTTTCTCTCTCTATCTCTCTCAGCCGATGGTTTCTCGAGGGTCGAGACTTGATTGAGTTTCGTGTATACTGTATACGTATAGTATATGCTGTATGAGAACGGAAAGAGGCCCAGTGGGATCAGCAGCTGCAGTTCGGTAACCAACAAAGACTTCAACAACCACCGTTGCGTTGTCGATCTTTCAGTTTTCAGCAGACCACTTGAAAATCCAAGTGTAGTTGCACTGGATAAGACGTAATCGTTTTCGAGAATGAACGGAACACAACGTCTTCAATTGCACCTGATGTTAAACGCCCGATCCTGCAGTTGTTTCAGTTCCTTATTTCCAGTCACAACGAGCTTTTCTTCAATTCAACTTTTCAAATGTATTCAGCTTAGTACCTTAACAATCTCTCGTTCCTGACTCGATGCAATGGGAATGTAATCAACATGAAAAGGAAAAAAGCGCTCAAGTCAATTCTTGGAGCAGGAAATTCTTAATTTTGCGGTCAATTTTGTGGTATTGCGCGAAGAAAAGAGAACGGTCAGTCAAAAGCCCTGAGAACCCTAAAACTTGGACCATGAACCGGAAGCTCCTGCCTTTCGTGCACTGGCCTCATTTTCATCACAAAAGAGTGTGTATGCGCTCATTTCCAGTCAACCATTTTTGCCATCCAATTTTTCTCATATTGCTTCACTGTAATCCTCAAATTTCCGAAAACGCTCAATCTTTATCCAAGAGAACATCAATTCTCACCTTCACGATGAAAAGTAGTCAGGAAACATGAACAAGTTGAAAAATTTATTGCCTAGGTCATGTTACATGTCTCCCAACTTCCGAAGCGTCTTCTGGGACCGGAAACGTGAGAAACTGCTACTTTTAGCGGAAGTCTCCAATACAAAACAAACACTGCCTGAACACACTTAGCCTGGCACATTGTCTTTCCCGAGAAATTTACTTTAATTTTAATACACATCCATTTTCTTCTGCTTTGTAACCTGAGCCTGAAATCTGGTCGACAAAAAATGGTTTAGACTGGTTTCAGGTAAAGTTCAAAATCGATGGGTTTTCTGCTTTTTAAATCTTTGTTTAGTATGTCCGTTGAAATATCCATTTTTCTTGTAACTTTTTGGACTTTGGAAATTAATTGTTGGTGGAGTTATAGAATGTATGTTTTAAGCTTGACTTGCAAAATTCCGTAACTAAATGAGAATAGCAATTATTGTATTTATCATTTAATTAAAAACGAAATGTGTATATGAATTCAATTCTCGTGTTAAAAGAATGAACATATAAACAATACAACACAATTAAAGTGGAGAAAATTTTGGAATAATGTCATTCAATACCTTTCATTTTTGTAAGGAAAATAAATGTTGTGAAAAGTTTTGTTTAGTACGGTACGTGTATATAAGATGTGACGTGTTTTTAGTTTGGGGGTAGTCCAGCAATTTGGAACGAATTCTGAAATGTATGCGGTAATCGTTATAAAAATTGTTTGTATGTTATGGTGCCAGGCATTGTTACCATATCTGACAATTTGATATAATTTTTATTAAGACATTTCTTTTGATATTTCGTAACAGTACAATTTTAGGGCATTTCACTGTTAAAGTGAAACAGCTTTACTTGACCTTTGACTTATACGGGGCGGATTTCTGTTTCATGATTGGTGAATTTTAGGAAAAACCAAAAAGATAGGACTAACGAATTTTGCAACCTTACAATTTTGTCGTTTTGAAAACTTTCAATAACATTGAAATTGCAGTCTATGGGCTAAAAGGGTAGCAAAAAAAGGTTCTTAATCCCTAACCATGTTGTCGCAGACATGAATCCTTTCATTTTTCAGACACAAATTTTGAAGATTTATGTTAGCTAAATTTAGTTTCAAAATAGTTAAAGTTCATCCCCCAAGCATTTATTAATGGGAAATTGTAATTTGCTCGCCAAGAGGAGAAGTCTTACCTACAGACTCTTCCACCTCTGCTCAAGGAAGCTTTCTCTCTAAACTTTAAACATTTTTAATAGGTTGTTTATCTAACAATACGTTCTACTTTTTATGGCACCCCAACCCCCCGGTATTTTTTCCAAAAATTATTCTCTACTTTTTATGGTACCCATACGGGTAGCAACACTGGACCTCGTGGATCAAATATAACTTCTTTTGGAAGATGTGCTCTCCCCAAAAAAAGTCAAGTTAGTGAAAGAAGCGAAAGAGAATCTTGGAGGGAATAAGAAACTGAATAAAAGAAAAAGAGAGAGGAGAAAGGAGACGAGAAAAACGTAAACAGGCTGCCATGCCACCCACTCGTCGTCTCACGCATCTACAACCACAATAACGACTACCGAGTTCTGTACTCGATGCAATTGGTGACGTGTATACGTAAAACGTTACGGTGTCTCGGACCCAGCCAAGCGTCAGTTTCTCTAGTCTAGTCGAACAAATGCAGACACAATCGTAAAATTCATGTATCATGTTTCACAAGGCACAATACATTTCTATTTAATCTATTTCAATTTTTTAGTTAAATTTAATGGCAAAACAAGGAGTGGCTTTTTCCCAATTTTTCTTCATCTTGATATCATTATTCTTTTAATCGAGAAAATATTTTCCAGGACATTGCTCAGTGCTTACTTTCAAGAAATATATTTAGAAAGTATCATTGACAAACTCAGTGTAAAGATTGTCCATAAAGCACTTAAGTTCGTTCACTCCCATCAGCATAGCTATAACTATAGTACATATATAACTTAAGACCATAACAATCTGCCTATGTATATGTATAATTTTCTATATTTATACCACAATTTGCTGGGGAAAGCTTACATCATCGCTTTGTAATGCCACTATTTCGGCCAAATAATTTAATCTCGAGCTTTTCAATTAATTTTCATCTCAGTCAATGTCTCAATAGCTCTTATCAATTCTGATAAAAGCAGAGCATAGATAAAATCAAATCGACATCAACCATCATAGTTTATCCAGTGGAATTAATCAAGATGGCATTTAAGGAAATGAGTTTTACTTGTGATCGAAATGAAGGACTGAAGGGACCCTATATTTTGGGGGAATGCGGAACAACGTCAAGGTCATCGAGAACTTGCAACACAGTTGATTCGATGAGTTAACATCTTCGATAAGTGTTCGTGATATTTCCAAAGTAACGTCATCGTCGTCAGTCGGCACACTGAGTCTGGCGACAGAGGCGCTCATTACATCTTCCGGTTCGAAAGAGAGAGCTCAAACCCAAGAGAGTAAGAGAGCGAGAATAAATACTCAACAAATGGCCACATCCTCATAATAGAAGAGCGTATCAAACTCATTCAAACTCATTATTGGTTCGACACTATTTCGTCATAGAATTTTTATGCCTCTCATTTTGTCAGTCTTTTTATAGTCAAAATTTCTTTTGCCTCCAGGCAATACAATCTTTTTAATCTCCGTAGCAAATTTCATTCAAAATTTCAAATTCACATCTTTTTTTTTAAATGGTAAGTAATTAATTGTCCAATCTGCTCTATTTTATACAATTTAATGGGACATTTGAGACACGGTCAGAGAAAAATTTGACGTAGTTGCAAAGACGCATTCTCTGGGGTCGTGCGAAAAAATCGAAGGGGTTGAATTGCGAAACAATTCATACATACTTGAATCGATAAGGCGCATTATAAATACGTATTTAAGTGTATATATATGCGAGTCACACGCACACGGCGCTAAGAGAGTTTCGTGTTATGCCAGTGATTCATGCTGAATATGTCAAACTGGTTTTCGAGGCAAGTATGTTCCACGAAAAAAGCCAAGTTCCAACACAATGCCTTTCAAAACGCACATTGGTCCGCTACCCCTTCGTCATCGTGATTCTACATTTTAACATTTTCCAGAATAGTCCCTTATGGATTTATTTCAACTTGAAGAAAATATCAATAAAACAAGATTCTTTTACTAACATTCTTTACCAAAGTATCTATAATCATGTTAAACAAATAAGAAAATTAAGTTACTTGAATTAAAATCCTGTTATTAAAATTTTGCTTACTGTGTTTTTTATAATATTACCGAATTTGAATCTAAGAACACTGTTGGTTCAAAATTACCGCTCTTTTTTAGATTTAAAGTATTTGATGTAAATTAGCCTTAAACTTAACCTTATATAAAATTATACAGATTGAATTCGTGCGATGTTTCAGGGCAAATTTTAATAGCATTTTGGACTTAGTTTCAATTAAGTTAAAAAAGGGACTTTCTGCTTCTTTTTCACCGGGACATTAAGGCGCCAAAATATAATTATAGAATTTAAAAAAGCTGGCACGTACATTTAAATATTAATTATAGTCAAATTATAGAAAATCGGACAAAAATAATTAAAAACCACTTATTTCTTTTTTGTATAACTAAATACTTAATTTGCATTAATGCCATTTCGAAATTTGCCGCTGAATCCGAATATGAAATCAGATAGAAAGAAAGTAGAACAGTTTTTGAAATATAGCTAAATTTCACTTTTTTGAGTTCTGAAAAGAGGTAATTTATTAATTTGGTTAATTAATTTTGAATTCTATAAGAATGTAAAAAATATGTAGTGAATCAGAAATTTTGTTATTTTATGTTTTAGTAATTATTGTAAAAATGATTTTTTTTCTTATAATCCAAATTTTTTTTAAAAATTTAACAAGTTTATTAAGATTACAAATTTAGAGTCTATATGGCAAAAATATATTAATTTCATATTAAATTTTTGCTCATTATCAGGAATCATCAAAGTTATTCCACTTTTAATTTTGTAGTAACATCATTAAATTTTGACTTTATTAACAGTTTTTCACTTTTTCTTCTGCGATTTCATAATTTTGACCTCGATTTTGACTATTTTTCAATTTTAATGTATTTTTGCAGTGATAAGAAATACTTTTTAAAATTTAAGAATTACCTAATAGTACCTAATATTAATTTTATTAAATAATAGATGAGAAGATTTAATTTTATTTTTTTAAGCCGTTTTAATAATAAATTAAAATGCTTTTCGCCTCTACGGCTTTTTATTTCTTTATTTGTTATATAAATAATAGTATCAATTTGGCGCGTTTCGTTATAAGATCTCATACCCTCATGAGAACAGCACTATTTGTTTCAAATTTTTTTTTGTTTTTATTATTATTAATGTATATTCATATTTTATAATTTTGCTTATTTACATTTCTTTTGAACATAACCTAACTTTTTTTGAAAAAATTTTTTTCAAATAAAGCACACATTTTTATTTTTAATTTAAAATAATGTTATTAAAACTTTATTACATCCAAGCAGTTTAAACATTGTAAGTTTTTTATAAAACATTATTGTAAAATTAATTTATTAAATAATGTTAAAAGTATTTATTAGATGATTCTTAAACTCTAAAAATTGTATCTTAGCATTGCAAAAATGCATAAAAATTAAAAAACAGACTAAATTAGCAATACGAGGAAAAAATAATGATAAATATTCATAAAATCAAAATTTAAAGATTTAATTAAATTAATTTTAAGATTAAATTTTATATATCTTCCTTTTTCTCTTCAAATTATTATATCGTCATGTAAAATGATATTTTGTTAACTTTGTTCCAAGAAGAGCTAATAAGCCTTTATCTATATTAATAAATAAATAATTAAAATTGTTAGAGGTTTTTTTTTGTGAATACATAATATTGCAAGAGTTTAAACAACTTCTGATAAATTGATTAAAATTATAATCATGTAAATTATGTTTGATTAATACGATTAATTCGAATAAACGGGTCTTTTTCTTCTATATTGTATAAGCCATTGGAAAAGGGTTACAAAGCGGAAAGATTTAAATCAAATTCATTAACCAGATGAGGATTGAATTCAAATATAAAATACGAGGATGACACCATTCGAGTTCTTCAAGTCTATAATATTATTTGACAGTAAATATTAGCCGCCCGATTTGTTCAGCTCGTGGTAGCCAACCTCTTTTTCCTGTCTTATTTCATCGGCTTCGCACCTATTTCTTCAATCGATACCGGCTCTCGAAATTAACTTGACCTCTTTCTGCAAAATCAGTAAAATTATCTTACCACTCGGATCACAAATTTTAACACGTCACAGGAAGGAAATAATTCTCCATCCAATTTTCAGAAACCATTTCAATTTTTCAAAGTTAAAACCCGCAATTACAAATAATAACAAGGGAAAATTCTCTCCAAGCAATAATTAAAAATAAAATGTATATTTTTAGTTTATATTCGTGAAACAATGTTAAAAACTAATTTACTGAAAATTTAATAAAAGAACTTATCTCAATTGAACAATTAATTGAATTGACATAAAAGAATTAAAATTGAGAAACATTGAGAAACAAATAAATCGTTAAATAAAACAAGTCTCTTAAATATTGAGCTTGTAATAAGCGTGAAAATTGCGGAAGAATAACAAAGTTTGAGCAATGTGTAAGAGTCGAGGTTGTTCACCTCGACGTTAAATTTATCAAATGAAAAAGTATCTTTATATAGTGGTGTAAGTCACTTTAGCGAGATTGTTGTCCAAGGTCGAACGACTCGTTAGCTTTGAACTCGGCTAGCTGGATTTGAAGATTTGAATTTTCAAAATTAAAAAGAAAGGATTAAATGTGCGCGAAACGACCGGATGTGACAGAGAGACGAAAGAACGTGACGTGATTGGTCAATGGCACGCGTAATCGAGCTTCACTGACACTCCTCAGATATTTAAACACAAGCAATTGCATTCACTCACACAACTGTCTCGACACAACGAGAAATAAATCAGGAACTGCCCCAGAACTCAGACATCAATTTTTTTCCGAATCAAGGCTCTTTATTACAAGACTTAATTCGACAACGTTTTTCAAAAAAATATTTCACAATTTAAATATTTCGGTACACGAAATTATTTAGACAAAAATGTTTCTAAATGTATTTTTCAATAATACACACGTTTTTTTAAAAGTACTTTAATTTAAACACTTTTCCAATGTAGCTTCGATAAAAATATTTTTATTCAAGGCCCAGGTCTAAGGTCACGTCCCTGGAAGCATTAGAATTCTGATCAGGAGCGGATTACTTAAGAAATTGAAGACGAAAAAAATTCAAAGTAAATTTTTAATTCGTGTGGTTAAGAAAAAAACCACACTTTTGTCACAAAAAAGAAGACACTATCTTAATTTACGAGAATAAAAAAAAATTCCAGGAACTCAACTTTCGGCGAGACTCGGTTTATAATGTATTGAAAAAATTGGGTGTCGACCACGTGTCGATGGCGCTTTCCTAATCCTATATATTTGACTTTCTGTGAACGAAATAAGAGATTTAATCGCTGTGCAAATTCAAGTTTCATAATGAATAATTACTATCATCGTCTCTCGCATACTTAAACTCTTTATGATAATCGACTCGAATTTTTTACCAGCAGGTGTATGCAAATTAAATTACAAAACTACAAATATTGCAAAAATAAATTTAAATTATTTTATTGAAAACAATATAAAATTTATCATTTTATTTATTGTTTCAAATATTTTACGTGTTTAACAGTTTACTTTTTCAAAATATTTGTAAAATTAAACAATTCATTGAAAACTTTTTTTTTTTTTGAATATACACAGGTTATCTTATCTAATTTACAACTAGAAATGCTACTGCTAACTACTCTACATAAAATGTAAGATTATTGAAAAGAACGTGAGATTAAATCATCAAGTTAAAAGCAACGGGTGGGAATTGAATTGATTAAGACGATAGAAGCTGTTAAGACAATCTTTCTGGCGACATGTTTTTGGTGAGAGAGCAAAATAGAAAAAATTCCGAGGGAAAAAAAAGACAGAAAGAAAATTACGAGACAAATAATTTCACTTATTTTTGTAAACACGAAACAACAATTCGCCTTTGTCGAATCTAAACCGAATTTCAATATTCTTGGAAAGATGTGCGTCTAAGATTCGAGAATGATCCAAGGTTACGTGTCATCGCCCCCATCGTTTGGTCACTGAAAACAATACTCAACTTTCTTGCCTTGTTATATTAATTCCAAATTAAAAATTATTTTCTTCTAACGTTAAACGATTTTTAAAATTTAGAACTTACAAAATGCTAATTCATTTTCAATTATTGTAAATTTAATAAACCGGTAGATTATATTAATTTTCTTTTCAACTTTAATCGGATTTTAAGCTAATTGATTTTTGAACTGAATTTAATTTTAAGTAATCATTTTCGAGTAAAATTTAATTTTAATTAATTTTAACTTTTACACGTTTAGCAATTGAAAAAGTGTCTTGACGCAGAAATGAAGAAACTTTTCAAGTTCAGCTGATCGCGTCATTTCGACAAGGACTGGGAAATGTTAGTCCGCTGAACGGATGTGACAAGTTCTTGAGAGTTGACTCTGTTGGTAAAGTACGTGACCTTTTCATTAGTTCAATTTTAAGTTCGTTTTCTTCTTTTTTTAAGGCGCACTTAACTTTTGGCGGAAGTTATTCGTCGTTAAACAAAGAGAGAATTCGATTCGCGTGGGAATCGCGTTTTAAAGAAACTTGAAAATAGGAATGAAAACTGGTTATTCTTTTTGTATTATCTAATCGCCTCTATATTTATTGTGACCAGCCAGACCAAGAGCTAACAATTCGCAGAGTCCTCGTCCTTATTCAGCGTTTTATTCAAGCTTATTTCTCAGTTTACATGAGGATCTAATATTCGATTCCGAGACGTCTATCACTTATCAGATTATATGTATATATTTAATAATCATTTCTCGGATAGTATGTTTAAGAAATCTGGCACCGCTTTGTTATTTTATTTAAAATTTCAACAAAGCTAGAATTTTTTCAAAGTTTACTATTTCGCAGATTGGGAATTTTGAATAAAGTAAATATACTATTTTTATTAGACTTTTTAAAATAAGACGAGAAATGACACAATAAGGAGTAAAAATTGAGAAATTTGCGTCGAAAACAAAGAAATTGACTAAAAAGTTACGCATATCTTTTTCTAGTGAGAATAAATCAGAAAAGAAATAAGCCAATTTTAAATTGTAACGCAAAGATAAACATTTTCAGTAATTTGATAAAGATAAACGTTTTCACTTAAGGACATAACCTCAAAATCTACGCAAGCTTTTATATTCTAAACGGAACACAATTTAGTCTAAAAACACGAGAAAATCGATCAAGACGATAAATTTCGGGAAATATTGTTAGAAACGAGAGTTAAGTGTTTGCTTTACCGACTTGGAAACACGTTCGTGCGCGTCTGGTTAAAAAACGACCGTTAGACACTTGGTGATAAAAAAAGAGCGCGAATAGCAGAAAGTGTTTTTTTTTCTTTTAAAAAACATTGAGGGAGGAAAGATTCTAGTGGAGAAAAAAGGATTCTTACCTTGTCTGCCGACAATCTCGGCCACGTGCTCGCTGCTTGGCACCGGCACGCACTCAGTCATGTTCTGGCTCTTTTTGGAACGTGCCTCTTCGAAGACGTTGTTCGGAGTTGCTTGCATAGCATCGGGATCATTTGGAGATCCACTGCCATTTCCGCTTCCATTTCCTGGACATCCTGTGCCTTCAAGTCCAAGCATTGAAAGCTCAAAAGCAAGCTGAAGTGCCCGCTGCTCTTCTAAAGAGCCGGCTCCAGCACCATTCGCCCCACGGTCCATTTCGCTGAATAAACTCGTCGGCATTTTCCCAATTACAACTTCCGGTTCGTTCGAAAAGTGCGAATCTCGACAAAAGCTTGCTGACTTATCCCGTTTCGCGCCACTTCACGAACTCTCCGTTCCTTTCCTGTTGGATTAGACTCGATCGTATCACAGAAACTGTGATTAATTAACTTCCGACCTGTTGAAGCGAGAATCACGTTGTGCTTGGTAGAAAAGCGATGCACTTGTATAAAAATAAATTATAAATTCACACCGTGATGACTCGTGAGAAAAATCCAACGAGAGGCTATAAAAACCTGATTTTCTCAGTTTTCAAGTTGCAAAGCAGCAGCTAAAATGAAGATTTTCACAAAGATCAGAGCTGCTGTTGTTTCACGTTGTGATTCGTGTTCGTCGCGCGTATCCGGTGATACCCGCGGCCGATCGTTAAAATTTTTCTTCGAGCAGTGTCGTCGTTCTGCTGAGACTTGCTTGTCGCCTTGTTACTTTGTCGCGTACAAACAAATCGCGAGTGCTGAATAACAAGAGAATGTTTATTTATTGTGTGTGATCACGTTAGCTTCGTCAGCGACTGACTGAAGCAGTGTCGCGCGACTAAAAGTTTGCTTTGGACGCGTACGACTTCTCTGACACTCGTACCACTGCGACTAACTGCGGACTGCGGCGGCTCGACCGGCAATCCGCCATGTGGCGCACGCCGGGTTTCCAGGCTTCCCATTGGTGCGCGCCATTTCTCCCCACCAATTCAATGTGCCCCCTCTCGGAAGTCATCGTTTCGTCTCGTGCTTCTTCGCAGGTTCCTCGTCCTCAGTTCAGGCATGCATCTAGGGGAGGCTTTTTAAAAAAAAAAACAAGTCTCACTTTTTTACGCGCCAAGTTTCTCATTGCTAAATGTTGCACATTTAGATGTCACTTAGAAACTTTCATTAATTCAACTTTTATGATGTTGCATTTTCACACATAATTTCTGTTAGGTGGACGTTAATCTACACGTTGTTTATGTTTTATGCCTTTTCTTTTGCATTATGCATTTAGCTAAAATTCACAATTTCTCGTATGAAAATTTCTCTTGACACATATTTTCTGAATTGGAGATTTTCTTTCAATGGATAACAATTTTGGAAGATGAGTTTGTGTCTAATAATAGAAACTCATTATCTTTGTTTTTTTAAATTTTGTATGTAAAGTTTTTTTTTATATTAACTTCAATAAATCCTAATTTGTCAAAACATTCATTTATGAAAATTTTTATCGACATTGAATTAAGTTTATTTTTAGTCGACTCAAATTTTTAATGATTTTATGTAATTTCTATTTATTTAAAATTTAAACTATTATTTAATTTATTCAACTTTTAATTTACTAAAATTAAATTACTAACATACTCAATTATATTTAATTACAAATTTCCGTTGAAAATTTATATACATCTCAAACTAGAAAGACGTTTTTCACGCCAAATAAAAATATTTTTAAAATCAATTTCACCAAATTTTGCAAGATCCAGTTGTACATTTTTTAGAAAAAATTAGGTTAAGCTAAAATTTGTTGTGAAATAATAATTATTTTACATTTTATGTTTTTTTTTCAACCCAGTTAAAATGTGTAATTTTCATCCAATTTTGACAAGTAATAGCTCATTTTTCTCGTTGAAACATTCTCTACAATTTTATTTGCAAGATTTTGTTAAACATTATTTAAAATAATAAATATAAAATAAATAATAAACGATAAATAAAAACAACTTTTATTTGTCTAATAACTTTAAACTAAATATTTTTTAACAAAATCTTACAAATAAAATTGTAGAGAGAATATTTCAACGAGAAACATATAAGCCATTATTTTTTTAAAATTGGATGAAAATCATAGATTTTATAAAATGTTAAATAATTATTATTTAACAACAAATTAACTGCTTGATTTCTGAAAAATGTATAACTGGGCCTTTTAAAATTTGGTGAAATTGATTTCAATTATTATTATTATTAATTAAATAATAATAACCTCCGTAAACTCCTGAAGTTAGTTAGTATTAATATTTATTCATCTTTTTCTGTTGTGCTGGTTTTTAATTGTCATTTGTGTAAAAAAAAAGTTTCGAAAAATGCTTTAAAAATTTATTATGGTTTTTGAAGAAGTATAAAATATATACACATGCAATTAATTTCCTAAATTTTCAGTTATTATCTCAAATTTAGATTATTGTCATCAATTTTCCATTATATAACGATTTTGTAATTATTTTCTTTTGCTTAAAAATAAATTCTGTAATTTTTCTTGATTTTCATCAATTTATAATTATATTCATTATTTTGGCATTACTTTTAAAAATTTCAATTATTTATCCGATATTGCAATTCTTTTCATCAATTTTCGTTATTTCTGTGATTTTCTAATTATTCTCTTTAATTACAATTTTTTAAGTAATTTTGAAATTATGTTTTTTTTTAAACTTATATTCTATGATTTTTTCTGTTATTTCTCTCCAATTTGATTGAATTTTTTCAATTTATCATATTTAAATTATTTTCATTATAATTCAATTTTCTTTCGCAATCTTAAATTATTTTCAGCATATTTCAATTATTTTTTTCAATTTTTAATTAATTTTATCATTTTTCAAATATTTTTCTCGATTGTTGATTATTATTCTCATTTTCTAAACTTATTTTCTGAGATTTTTAAGAATTTTTCTAAAATTTCAATTGTTTTCTTCAATTTTTAATTATTTTCATGTGTTTTCATAATTTCAAAATTTGTTTATTAATTATCGTTAATTTGAATTACTTTTAGCTTATTTCTTCAATTCTTTTCTCCAATTTTCAGTTATTTTCTTTTTTTTTTTAAATGACTTCTAAGATCTTCATGTATTTTTTTCTTTATTTAAAAAAAATTCTGTAGTTTTTTCAATTATCACACTTAAATGTCATTTATTTTTTACAACTTACCATTGTTTGTATCATATTTTAATTACTTTCCGCAACTTATAAAATTTAGAATTGTTTTTCAATTATTTTCCAAAAATTTATTTCCTTTAACTTTCAATTCTTTACATTTGTTTTATAATTTCAAAAAATGTTAACTATTTATCTGACTTTTGAATTATTTCATTATTTATATTATTTTTTATATTATTTTCTTTAATTTTCTATTACTTTCGTTCTTTTTCTTGTTCTTTTTCATAATTGCAATAAAGTTTTTACTTATTTCTTTATAATTAAGACTGGTTCTGTTGAATTTTAAATTATATTTATCTTTTTTCATTTATTTTCTCTAATTTTTAAATGTTTTCTTTTATTTTAATGAACTGCTGAAAGTTGTAAGTATTTTTCTCAAATTTTGCTTAACTTTCCTTTATTTAAAATATTTTATGTAATTTTTTAAATTATTTTCTCAAATTTTAATTATTTTTTTTAATTTTAATTTATTTATCTCAATTTTTAACCATGTTTTTTCAATTTTCAATTATTTTCTCTAATTTTTCATTATTCAATTTTGTTTTAATTTACTTTTAAGATTCTTAAGTATTTTTCTCAGATTTAAATTATTTTCTTTATGTTTAAAACATTTTTATGATTGTTTAAGTAACTTTCCCCAATTTTTAATTGATATCATTATTTTTTTTTCAATTAATTTACAATTTTATTTTGTTTAATTTCAATTATTTTTTGCAATTCATTTTAACTCTAAAATATTATAAATTTTGTCCTTAATAAATATTTATTTTATTTATACTAATTGATTTTTAAATATTATATTTAATATATTTATTTCCTCTTATTAGATAAATATTATTTACAGATTTGTTATATTTATTATTGTGTTTTATAATTTCTAAAATGTATGAAAAACTAATTTAGAGATTTGTTATATTTATTATTGTATTTTATAATTTCTAAAATGTATGAAAAACTAATCGCGCGCTGGCGCGCATTTTATTTTGCTAGTAATATTTTTATTTTGGGTGAATCCTTTGCAACGATCAAAATTCCAATTTATTCAAATTTAAATCATTTCGTTAATAAATTTAATTTAAATTTCATTTTATAAAAATTTTTATCAACCGAATTGTAATTTTTATTTGTCAATACTTTTATTGGTTAAAATATCAATCAATCAGGGGCGTAACCAGAAAAAAAAATTTCGGGGGCGTTTTGAAATTTTTTACATTTCAGGGGGGGTTTTGAAAAAAATTATGCATCCAAAGACCTCTTTTTCAATAGAATTTTACGATTTCGGGGGGGGGGGGGTGAATCCCTCCTGGCTACGCCCCTGCAATCAATATTTTATTTAATGCTTTGAAAATTAAATTGATTTTAATTTCAATTCATTCACTAAACTAACTCATTAATTTCAAGTTTTCTAGATTTTAATCAATGTAATTTCAAGTCATCCTTTAACATTGTAATTATTCTGAAATTAATATGATTTATATTTAATTTATCTAAATTTATCTAAATTAATTATAGGTACCTATTAATTTTAATTATATGCAAATTTAAATCTATATTCTATTATCAATTAATTCAAATTTCAACGTAAGTTTTAGTTATTTCGATTATCAATTTCTTCAAAATTTTGTTGAACTTAAAATTGAATTATTCCGAATTTCTGTTTATCCGAATTTCTATTTAATTTATCCAATTATCTTTTTTATTATCATCAACTTATTATTTCATTCATCTAATTTTAAATTCATTTTAATAGTACTAATTCGTAAAATAAATTTATTCTAATCTGATAAAATCAATTCAAATTTCAACTTAACCAAATGTAATGAATTTTAATTTGAATTTATCTTATTTTTAATTATTCTCAAATTGAATTGATTCAAATTTAATTCTAATTTTTATATTATTCTATTATAAATTTATTAAAATTCCATGTGCTTTAAATTTCAAACCACTTTTTAAATTAAATTTAAAAAAATTAAAATTTTTTAATTTTAAACAAATTTTAATTTATTAAAATAGTATTGTTTCAAGTTAAAATTTTAGTTGATTTTAAAGTTTCTTTCAATTTTAATTTTCAATTGATTTTATTGCCGATTTAGTTAATTTGTAAACGATCTAAAATAAATATATTGTCTTTTTAATCAATTTTACACTCAAAATTCAAAAAATTAAAAATTTTAACTGTCTAATTTTTATTTAATTTAAATTTAAATTTTGTTTAATTTTAGTCTCAAGTTTTATGTATAAGTTTCAGTGATTTGAGTTAATTTATACGTATAATTATTCTACACACTTTTGATTTATTATTATTATTATTTATAGAAATCTTTATATTTGCATCAGTTTGAATTTACTAAAATATGCTTTAATAGTACTTTAGGTATAAATTACATTTGTCTTTAAATTTCTAGATTCATGTAAAAGATAAAGATGAAAAGAAATATCTAGAACAACTTTAGAAATGTAAAACTAGAAGAAATTTCGGTTCTGGCACATTGAGACAATATTGAAGAAGAAATCTTGAAAATTTATGAGCAGAGAACCTTATCTCTGAAACTATAGTAGACAGATATGCATCTTTTCAGGAGTTATGGGTACAGTAGAACCTGTCTTAATTGCAACTTTATATTTGCAATTTTTCTGAAACCAGAATATTTTAACAAATTTAGTTATTTTATCATATTTCTGTTTATATTTAGAAACTAGATATATAAGACAACAAGAAATTTAAAGAAATTAAATTAACAAAAAATGTTACTTTTTGACGCCAAAAAGTTTAATTTTCTGAATCTGTTTTTCAAACTTTAATTTTCGTATAATTTTTCTTAATAAAAAAAAAAAAGAATAATTTGGCTTAATTTTAATCTAAAATTAATTTATTAATTTGAAATTATAATTTGATTATTTTTTAATCGATGTCTGTATCTAATTTAAGGTGATGCTGATGCAATTCTTATTTATCTATTTCAGATAAATTACTTTTCTGACACTGAACAAAGAAAATAATTGGCCACATGCAAATAATACGTTAATTAACTATTAACAAATAAATAATTATTTCATCGGAATATTTCCAGCCTTCGAAATTTTTTCTAATGATTTTCTGTAACTTTCCAAAATTCCAACTTGCCTTTCTTAATCCCCATTTGCTTCTTTTGATCTTATCAATTGGAAGAGCAGATTTTAGTGTGAAGAGAATAATTAAGAAAATGCTTATCAATTGACAGCGCACTTTAGATTAAAATCAAACTAATTTACTGTAGAATACCTACCGTTTTTGCAAATTAATTAATATAATTGATGGATATTTTTATATCAAAGTTGTAAGAAATCGTTAATATGAAAACAAGATATAAAATAAATTTATTTAAATGAATTTATCCTTGCTCTCTAAATCTAAATTAGTGGATTTCTACTAATGAATTAGCAAAAAGTGAGCTACTATTAAATAATAAGAATTATACAAATTTTTTAGTAAAAAAGTACTACTACTACAATTACTATTTCAATTAGTAGTTTTCTACTAAAAATTAGTAATTATGGATAAATTTAAACTCATAAAAAATTAGAATTATTGAAACTTGTTTAAATGTCTTAATGTTAAAAATAAATCTAAATAGGTCATTCTTGAATAATATTAATTTCTCATATCCGGTCCTTATCTATAAATGTTACTCAACAATTTACATTTAGTCATAAATTTAGTACTGTTTTTTGATTTTCTCTTCACTAGGAAAACTCACATGTATAATATATAGAGGAGAAGAATTGGAATCATAGAGAAGCGCGTGCGTGATGGCCGGGCAAAGAGCCACAGTTCGACGTCCTTTGAATAAACTTACAGAAGCTGCCTTCAACTAAAAATCATTATTGGCAAATTGTGGATTTACAAAATTAGCTGACATCGTTTCACTCTATTTTTTTAAAAACTCCTCGAGCTTTATACTTTCTGATCAAATTGGTATTTAAATGTCATATAATGCAGGTATATATAAAGACTATATATATACGCACACACGGATATCTTATATCTTTATAAAGAGTATAGACACCTGCCTTTGCATCTTTCGCAAATTCATTAAGAATGAGACACATGTCTTTTCTTGCTGACGTGATAGATGTCAGCGTTCTTGAACATATTATTTCTCATACATACTTTGAAATGCACGCTTATAGATTAGAAGCTCCACGTGTACGTATATTTGATACATTATTATTATTAAAAAAAATATTTGAAATAATGTGCAATAAAAAAAATCTTTTCTCTGTAAATTTCTTGGAATGAGATTTCACTCCACGAAGAGTGAAAATTGAGCCACTTCAATCAGAGTAAGTTTTCACTCTTCGTGGAGTGAATTTTAAAAAAATATTTTCTCTTTAAATTTCTTAGAGTAAGGTTTCACTTCACGAAAAGTGAAAATTAAGCCACTTTATCAGAGTGAGAAACCCACTGCATAAAAAGGAGTGAGTTTTCACTCTTATAGAGTGACTTTTCACTCCAATTAGAGTGAAAATTCAGTTCAAGCAAAAAGTGAGCACTCACTCTTATTTTGGAGTGAATTTCCACTCGAACTGGAGGAGAATTTTACTCTATAAGATCTCACTCTGATTGAAGTCGCTCAATTTTCACTCTGTATGGAGTGAAAACTCACTCCAAGAAATTTAGAGAGTTAATATTTTGCACATTTTTTAGCAGATTTTTTACAGAAAAGCTTTGCTACGAAAAGTGAAAATAGTGTCACTCCACTCTCTAAATTTCTTTGAGTGACTTTTCACTCCACTAAGAGTGAAAATTGAGCCACTCCAATTAGAGTGAAAGACCCACTCTAAAAGAGTGAGATCTCACTCTTAAAGAGTGAACTTTCACTCCAATTTGAGTGGAAATTCCCTCCAAAATTAGAGTGAGAGTTCACTTTTTGTTTGGAGTGAAAAGTTCCCTCTATAAGAATGAGAGAGAGTTTACTTTTTGCTTGGAGCGAATTTCACTCGAATTGGAGTGAAAATTCGTTCTATAAGAGTGAGAGTTCATTCTTTTGGAGTGGGTTTCTCACTCTGATTGGAGTGGCTCAATTTTCACCCTTCACGGAGTGAAAACTAGAGATACTAATAGTTTTATTTCTATACTAATCATTTAATAAGAATTGACTATATTTATCAGCTAACAATAAATTTATTTTTAAATAGTTAACTTCAACTTAAATAGCTCTAGTTAACTTATTCTGTTTACTATTTGAATTAGTCAGATTTTAGCTATTTTTAGTTATTTATTAATTAAAAGTAATTAGTCATGTTTACTATTAACATAGCCCCAAAAAAATTTTTTGGCCCGGACAATATGCTAGTGTATTCATACTTATTTTTCTCCGCTGAATCCAAATCCGGGGTCAAAATAAACAGATTGGCTAACATTTTTTATGTAATCTCAAAAATTGGCTCAAAAATCCGAAAAACAAAAAAAAAAACTTTTTTTGCCGTGTCAAAATGCTAGTGTATTACAACTTATTTTACTCCACTGAATCCGAATCTAAATTCAGAATAACCAAATTGGTTCAAATTATTGAAAAAATCTCAAAAAATTGCTCAAAAATTTGAAAAAACACCCAAAAAATAATTTTTTTTAACGTGATAATATGCTAGTGTATTCCTACTTATTTTTCTCTTCTGAGTCCGAATTCGGTGTCAGAATAACCAGATTGGGTATTTTACCAAAATGTAAAAAGATTACATTTTTGAGATAATTTCAAAAAACTGCTCAAAAAAAAAAAAAAAAAAAAATTCCGGGATATTATACTAGTGTACTTCAATATGTATTTTTCTTCGCTGAATCCGAATCCAAAGTAAAAAATTATTAGGTTAGCTAATATTTTTGTTGATAATCTCAAAAAAGCAATTTTTGTACTTTTTAGCAATTTTTTGAGATTTTCTCAAAAATTTTAGCCAATCTAGATTTCTGACTTCGGATTTGAGTTCAGCGAAGAAAATTACGTAAGAATACGCTAGCATAGTGTCCCGGCCAAAAAAAAATTTTTTTTGTGTTTTTTTCCGGGTTTTGAGCAGTTTTTTGAGATTATCTAAAAAAAATTTAACCAATCTGGTTATTATAACTTCGGATTCGGATTCAGCGAACAAAATACGATAAAATATTGTAATGTTTCGGACAATTTTTTTGTGGGGCTATTTAATTTGTGTTTAATAATAACTAGTTATTTTTTACCAATTCCAGAAATTAAAAGTTAGACCCGATTTTATTAATGAATAATTAATTATTTTCAACGAATTTTGCTTTATAAAGAGCAAACAATTTTAATTCTTTTTCTTTATATAAATTCTAAAATAATAATTTTATGACCTTAGTTCCTCTAGAAAAAATAATGTTCATTAAAAAACAAACCGATCAGCTGCCATCTTAGCTGTCAATTTGTTTCCAAATTGCTATTCTTTTTTAAAAATAGCAATATTTGGTTTTCAACTCAATTGATTAATAATTTCTCATTAAATAATTATGAATTTGGTATCAAATTTATCAATGTGCATCAAATTTGGTTGCTGGCATTTTTTAAGAATATTAAAATATGAATTTATTTTCCACTGATTATGAATTTGCGATGAAATTCATAATTTGAAAGTTATTTCGACAGCTGTCAACTTGTCTGTCAATTCGTTTTAGCAATTAATATTTGTTCCTAAACATAGCATTATTTGTTTTTCAACTTTATTGATTACGAATTCTCTGTGAAATTCACAAGCTGACAAGAAAATGGTACCTGTCATCTTAACTCTCAATTTTCTTTTTTTTTAATTTAAAATTTAAAGGGACCTTAAAAATGCGAATATATGAGTTTTTAACTCCATCGATTAAAAATTTGCTATAAATTTAATAATTTGGCTTCAAATTTGACAGCTGTCAACTCACCTGTCAGTTTTTTGGAAATAATATTTTAGCCACCCACAAAAATATAATAACACAAAAATATTAATAGAAAAACTAAGATATTTATTACAGTGCAATTGTCTTGAATGACAATTCGGTTAAATGAAAATTCTGTTGAATAACATTTTTGTTAAACTAACTCGAAGTTTTGTTTATTCATAAATATACATAATAATTTAAATCTTAGACCAATTTTACACTAATTTAGATTTAGAAATCGTATCTCTAAGTTTATGGGGATGCAGAAAACAATTTTCATCAAAGATTTTAATAATTCGAAATGGTGCTTCTTAAATCTGAATTAATAAAAAATAACTAATGATTAGTAGAATATAACTAGAAAATATATTTTAAATTCGACTAATTGAATTAGTAAGCAGAATATTACTACAATATTAATTATTTTGGCATAATCTAAAAATAAATTTGACTAATAATCAGTTATTTTTTACTAAATGATTAGTAGAAATATAACTATTTTAATATGCCTAATTTTTTGCTTTCAAATTAGTTATTTCTAATTAATTCAGATTTAGAAAGTATTCACCAAAAACTTAACACTCTGGGTTTTTTAAAGTCACTATAAAATCAAATTTGATCTCAGAGTTAGAAAATTCAAAATGCCGGACAATTTTTTAAAAATTCATCGCATTTGTCTTAAGGATGTTTGACACTTTGACATAACCTCAAATTAAAAAGTTGATTTTAACAGAAAAATAAAATAACATTTTAATTTGGTTTTTAACATAATTTAAAGATTTTCTTATACAGTTTTCAAATAAAATTATTTTGAGTCAAAATATTTTGTCATTTACTGATTATTTAATGTTACGTGTTTTTTCTTCAAATCGTCAAATGAAGAATTGCAATTTTTATATTTTATCCAATTATGTCAAACAATGACTCGTTTTGTTTTTTGAAACATTCTCCACAACTTTATTCATAAAATTTAATTAAAAAAGTATTGTTCACAAACAATATAAAAAACACAAGAAAACAAGATTTTGTTTGTATATGTTTTTTTATATTGTTGGTAACTTTTTTAATAAAATTCTATGAATAGAATTGTATAGAACGTTTTAAAGAAGAAAATGATCCGTTATTTGACATAATTGGATAAAAATTGCAATTGTTTATTACCCAGGAAATAAAACAACCTATTCACTTTTTTCTGAATCGGTTGTAAGCTCAAGTGAATCTGTTTTCTTAAAAAGAAATTTCCGATTAACTCCGATTCAAATCATTTTAATTTTTCAAGTGTTTTTTATTTTTTAGAAATATGTTCAACAAAAATTTAATATACTTGTTCAATTTTAAAAAGTATTATCAAATCTAACAGCCTTGCACATAATTTATTTAAGTAGCTCAATTAATTAAAAATTGCAAATTTTATGTAAAATATGACAATCTAACCTAAAAATTTCAAAATCGATTCATGATTGTCAGAACTGATTCAATAAATTCTGTTCTAATAAGAAATCACTTATTAAAAATAACTCCGATTCAAAACTATTCAGAATCATTAATCAGTCAATCATTAATCTGCTTTCTTAAAAACTCTGATTCACTAGAGGTTTTATTCAATAAGTTTTTTTTCCAGGGCAGATTTGAAGAAAAAACACAAAATGTAAAATTATTAGTAAATGCCAAAATATTTAAATTCAAAATAATTTTATTTCAGAATTGTATACGTAGATCTTTCATAATTTATTAAAAGCAATTTTTATTTTACTTTATATTCATGCAAAAAACTAATTGATCGTTTGAGGTTATGTCAGTGTCAAAAATCCTTAAACTTGACACAACTGTGTTTTGGGAATCCCTGAAAACGAATTTGTTCTCAGATTTTTGACACTGAAAATGACAGATGAATTTAAAAAGAATTTAATCGTCGTACAAAATTTTCAAGAGACAAATTTGATTTTTTTTAGATTAGGTATAAAATAGGTTAAGTGTAGAGTTGGAAAATAATTATTAAAATAATAATATTTATTCAAATGGTTAAAATCTAAGAGAATCGTATTTCTCTGATTAATCTGAAAAAAATTTCGTGTCATCATTTCGTAATTATTTATACGTTGTGTACAGAAGGTCAGAATATTCCTCTATCAGATAATTAGAAATGAAGTTTACTACAATTCAGTGAACTTGTCCTCTGAGAGTTCGTTGAATCAGAAGTATATGTATATAGTAAATTTTTCTGTGTATCGTAAAAGGTAACCTTGAAATGAAGACTTTTTGTTTGCCAGACGAGAGTTCAATAACATTTCATACCGACTTTTCTTGATTTTGCTCATCATGATCTGAGTCTATTCGACCTCCAGATCGAAAGTATAATATATATCTATATACAGATTTGTACAGGATGTACAATTATTCCAAGCATGCAAACTGGTATCGTTTCAGTTTCATTTTCAACATTTCGGTATGTCTTTAGTAAAAGCCAGTTTCGGCGGAATTAATAAAAGTCACTATCAAAGCAAATGATATATGAATAAATAACGAGTTAATTAATACATAGTTTATAAATAAAATACATGTCAGATATAAAAGTTTGTGGGTAAAAATAGTTAATTGTGTACTACTCATGTATATAAATAATTTTAGTTTTTCTTTATATTTGTTTTAATTTTCTATTTTTGATATTTGCATAAATTACATTTTTTAAGCTTCACATATATATTCAAGGACTTCCCTCTTCTTCATTATCATGAACCGTCACATTATTAAGTTCCCCCTTCCTCCGGAGCGAATCACTATTAATACTTGAATGACCCCTTTATAGAATTTTTAAAAAAAGATTTTCAGGTCCAACAGTTTTTTATTCCGGTTTCGGTTTCAGTGGGGTGTATGAATCCTTTTTATGAATCATTTCGATCAAATTTTAATCTTTCGAATTTGTCTTCAATTGTGCTTAGAAATTAAACAAAATTTTCGAACAGCATAATATTTAGGACAGGGAATTTTTATTTAAGGATGTTTGACCCTGTGACATAACCTCAAACTAAAAATTAGTCTTTTTAGCATATAAAGTGAAATAAAAATTGCTTTAAATAAATTTCAGAAGATCTACTTGTACAATGCTTTAATAACAAAACAAAATTTTTTTTTTTTAGGTTTTTTATATTGCTCGTGAACAATACATTTCTAATAAAATTTGTCAAATATTTGTAGAAAATGTTTTATAGAATAAAATGAGCCATTGTTTTACATAATTGGATAAAAACTGCAATTTTTTATTAGATTTGAAGAAAAAACACCAAATATTAAATAATGAGTAAATGACGAAATATTTTAATCTAAAAAAATTTTATTTGAAAATTGTATAAGAAGATCTTTTGAAATTTGTTAAAAACCACTTTTTAATTTGAGGTTATGCCATAGGATTAAACAACCTTAACAGAGTTTTATTTTAGAAAAATTGTTCTCGAACCAAGTTTTTATATAAAAGAATTTTAATTTAATCCATTTTTGATTCAGCAGAAGTCTCATACAACAAAAATTTAAGGATGTTTAACCCATTTACAGAACCTCAAACTAGAAAATGGTTTTTCACATATACTAAAAAAGTTAATTAAATTTATTTCTTTCAATTTTGAAAAACACAGTTATACATTTAAAAAAAAAATAGATTGAAAAAATTTGTTTCCAAATAATAATTATTTAATATTTTGAGTTTTTTCTTTAAAATTTGTGAACAATTGTAATTAGTTATTAGTATCAAAGTTCGAGAAATAATAGTTCATTTTAATGTTTGAAACATTCTCCACAAGTCTATTCGTTGAATTTTGTTGAAATATTTTTTGTTTCAAAAATGTATAGTAAAAAAATTTTATTTGTTTAATAATTTCTTAACAAAATATTAATAATAGAATCCAATAAACAGATTTGCAGAGAATGGTTCAAAAATAAAATTGAGATATTATTTGTCAAAATTGTATGAATTTGCAATTGTTCACAATATTTAAAGAAAAAACACAAAATATTAAATAATTATTATTTGATAACAAATTTTGTATCAACCTAATTTTTTTTAAATGTTCAACTGGGTTTTTAAAATTAAATGAAATCAATTTAAAATATTTTTTTTATCTCATGTGAAATTACATTTTCTAGTCTGAGGTTATGGTAATGGTTGGGCATCCTTAAGTAAAATGATTATTTTTCCGAATAAAAAGTAGGTTAAAAATAAACCCTATAGAAAATCCAAAAATTCTGTTGGGTAAAAATTCGGATTTATTTGTTAATATAATTTTATTATTTTATTTTCCCGAAATTGCAAATGGCGGAACATACATTCAGCATGAAAATTTTGGCGCGAAATTTAAAATAAAATAACCCTAATTCTTTAAATAGAAACAAATCTATAAAATTTTCTATAAATGCTGTTATTTGAAATGACGAAATTGTTTCGTGTTCAGTATAAACACAATACGTTATATTATTATTTATAACTGAAGGTTCACACGGGCTTAAAAAAACCGGAAATCGAAAAGAGACATATGTTGTTGGAATCATGAGGGTATTTAAATTACGTACATTGCAGGGTGAAGAAATAATAAGTACGTACGTAGTTTGGAAGAACTTTTTATTAAGGTTTTAACCCCTATTATTTAAGATGTATTTGATAGAATATAAACACATTAAGGTGCTTTAAGAAGTATTTTATAATTGCAGAATTTTTAATTAGGAATAAACAGATATAAACAATCTTAATTACATAATAGTGTGTAAAAAATATAATATACAATTATGAATAAAGATTAATGTCATGACACGATTGATGTACATATGAATTATCTAGTATAAGTGCACATATTTAATTTGCAGGGAGGTACAAAATAATACGACGTTATATATATATATGACATGGTGTGATAAGTCACGAAGAGGTACACAATAAAACCTATTTAGAAATATGAAAAAGTATAAATGTCGACTTTGTGCAGTGTTAGAGAATACTGAGAAAACGTTATTCTGGTTTTAACAAAATATATTAAATTATTCATGAAAAAATGTGCTTAAACAGATAAATAATATTCTTATTTTAAGAATATTTTTTTAGCTTGTGTACTTTTGAACCTACTGAGAGTTGCATTTCTGACACCAGATTTTAGCAAAGGGCCGTAACCCCTATCACAAAAATTTGGTGTCTGTCTGTCCGTGCGTCCGTCCGTCCGTTACAAACATCGCTCTAATTTTCCGTCTCTAATTTTGATCGAGAGTTCAATAAAGTACTATAAAATTTTTTCTAAATTAGATTATTAAGATCACTTCGTAACTCTATTAGGCCAATTAAAATAATTAATTAATCTCACAAAAGAAACAAAATCAAAATAAGAAAAACTTTTGAAGTTAATTATCGGTTAACTAAGATTGTTTAAACAATTAAAAAGTTGTTTGTAAACATTTTCTTCTGTATTGTAACACTTTGCCAATAGTAATTAATTAATTTCACAAAAAAAGAAACGAAATCTAAATAAGGAAAACTTTTGAAGTTCCTTATTTGTTAACAAATATTATTTAAACAATTTCAAAATTGTTTGTAAACATTTTAAACTGTATTGTAACTTTAAGCCAGTATAGTAATTAGTTAATTCCACAAAAGAAACGAAATCTAAGTCGGGAAAACTTTTGATGTTATTTATTTGTTAACTAAGATTGTTTAAACAATTACAAAATTGTTTGAATACAATTTAAACTTTATTATAACTCTTGGCCAATATTTATTAATTAATTCCACAAAAGACACGAAATAACACTATAAAAAACAGCTAATATTAATAAACTAGCAAAATTAGTTTTTCATACATTTTAGAAATTATAAAATACAATAATAAATATCACAAATCTGTAAATAATATTTATCTAATAAGAAGAAATAAATATTTTCAATATAATATTTAAAAATCAATTAATATAAATAAAATAAATATTTATTTAGGACAAAACTTATAATATTTTAAAATTAAAAAGAATTGCAAAAAATAATTGAAATTAAACAAAATAATTGCAAATTTTGCAAATTAATTGAAAAAAATTAAATCAATTAAAAATTGGGGAAAGTAATTTAAATAATCATAGAAATGTTTTAAACATAAAAAAAATAATTTAAATTTGAGAAAAATACTTGAGAATCTTAAAAGTAAATTGAAAAAGCATGATTGAAAATTGAGATAAATAAATTAAAATTAAAAAATATAGTTAAAATTTGAGAAAATAATTAAACAAATTACATAAAATATTTTAAATAAAGGAAAGTTAAAAAAAATTGAGAAAATACTATAAACTTTCAGAAGTTCATTGAAATAAAAGAAAATATTAAAAAATTAGAGAAAATAAATGAAAAAAGATAAACATAATTTAAAATTGAACAGAAAAAGTTTCAATTAAAGAGAAAAAAGTAAAAAATTTATGGCAATTATAAAAAAGAACGAGACAAAATTGAAAATTGAATGAAATAATTGAAAAGTCAGACAAATAGTTAAAAAAATTTGAAATTATAAAACAAATAATAAGTTGGAAATAAAGAAAAAATAATTTAAATTTGAGAAAAATAGATAAAGATCTTAAAAATCAATTTAAAAAAAGAAAATAACTAAAAATTGGAGAAAAGAATTGAAGAAAGCTGAAAGTAATTGAAATTTACGATAATTAATAAAAAATTTTTGAAACAAATGAAAATAATTAAAAATTGAAGAAAATAATAGACAATTGAGGAAAATACTTTACGAAAATTTAGAAATTAATTTTATAAAATGAGAAAAACTAAAAATTGGAAAAAAGTTTGGAAGAAAGCTAAAAATAATTGAAATTTACGATAAATAATAAAAAAAAAGTTTGAAATTCCGATAACAAATGAAAATAATTAGAAATTGAAGAAAATATTTAAATTTTCAGAAAAATACTTAAAAATCTTAGATAATAATTTTAAAAAGAAGAATAATAATTAACAATCGAGAAAAATAATTGAAAAATGATAAAATTAATTAAAAATTGAAAAAAATAATTGAAATATGTTGAAAATAATTTAAGATTGCGAAAGAAAATTGAATTATGATGAAAATAATTTAAATATGAAAAATTGAAAACATTCAATTAAATTGGAGAGAAATAACTGAAAAAACCATAGAATAGAAGTTCAAAACAAAATAATAATTACAAAATTACTTAAAAAATTTTATTAAAGAGAATAATTAAAAAATTGCAGAAATAACGAAAATTGATGAGAATAATAATTCCAATTTCGGATAAATAATTGAAATTTTTAAAAGTAATGCCAAAATAATTTTTCGAAACTTTTTTTTTACACAAACGACAATTAAAAACCAGCCCAACAAAATAAAACAACAGGGACTAACTTCACTCTGGATTTTAAAACGTGGACAGAAAAAGATGAAGAAATATTAATATTTTATATTTTTTTGTTATTTTACAGTACTAAGGAACATTTTTTAGAGATTAATGTTCCCTAATTAATATAAACTAGATATTATTAAATAAATCCAATATTAGGTACTATTAAGTTATTAATCTCTAAAAAATGTTCCTTAGTACTGTAAAATAACAAAAAAAATATAAAAAATGTTAAAATGAACACTGTGATGAAGAAAAAAATGAAAAACGGTCCATGACGTCAAAATTTAATGACGTAATTACAAAGTTAAAAGTAGAATAACTTGGACAATTTTCAGCAAATTTTATTCAACCATATTTGAAGCAAAATTGACTAAGCTTTTGATCTTCGATGAGAAATAATGTAATTAAAATACGATAAGACATATAAATTAGTATCAAAGTTGAAGAATTATTGAAAAAATGAAATTTTCTTAACGTTTTTGGCCCGCATCTTCATGAATTTAAATGATATAAAAAAAATCTTACATGGTTTTAAAGGTCTGATTTTCAGCTTCAAAATGAAAAAAAAAATTTACAATCGGACCAAAAATGACGAAGTTACGAGGTATTATGTACACGAATTTACGTAACAACGGTTTTTTGGCTCTAAAACCAGATTTTGGGGGTGTATCAGAGATTTAATATATACCATTCTTTTCAGTTTTTTATTACCTACAACCTCCACTTGGTCCGATATAAAGTATATTTACTTCATTTTATTTGGTAGCACCGTGTAATTAGTTATTTTTTACTAAATGATTAGTAGAAATATAACTATTTGAATTGCTGACTGAGTTTTTGCTTTCAAATAAATTATTTGCATCTAACTAATTCAGATTTAGAAAGTATTACGTAAGATTTTGATAACCCCCCCACCCCTAACGTAAGATTTCTTAAGATTTTTTAGACCCCCCCCCTTCATCTCCTTAAAGGTCTTACTTAATTTAAGCATGACCCCTAAATGTACTTCAAATGTAAAATTATAGAAAATTGCAAATTATAGAAATTTGCTCAACAAAAAACCAAAAAAATGCACCTAACCTAAAATAAACTTGACATTTATTTAATTTCCAACTAAGGCGCGATTTTAATGAAAATTGGTGCATTAGGGGGTTATATACACTTAGCATTTTCAAAAAATCAATTTTTTTTTGCTTATTTAAATGTACATATATTTAGGTAAACACCCTGAAAATTTCATGTCGATCTCGCCAATATTCTCGAAGTTACGCACACATTTGTAAACGCCCGTCAGAGCATTTGACTGGATGAAAAGTACTTTTAAAACTTTAAACGCGTTTTTCTCAAAACTGTGTTTTTAAAGTCGGTGAACAAGATTTCTCGAAAACGGCTCAACCGATTAGTCTTAAATTTTGACACAAGCTTCTTAATTACATTTTTTAGTAATTAATCGAAGGTTTTTTTTACCGATAAAATTTTTTTTTTTATATCAAATTTAAGGCCAAAATTTTTGTCGAAAATCGATTTTTTTTTTGACAAGCCGCCATTTTGTCAAAAATTTTTATTTTCCTTATTCCTTCGATTAATCACAGGACAATACATTATATTAATGAAATCTTTTTGGTTTTTTCATTTTAGATGATCCAGTCCAGAAGAATCTTGCTCACCGCAAGACGTCTTTTTTTTAGGAGCTCCGGGAGATAACGTATAACGGTGTTGAAAATCATAATATTTAAAAATAAAAAATGTTAAAAGACACTTAAAGATGTTAAAATAAGTGTACAAACTTTCACATGATTTAATTAAACGGCCTTCTAAAAAAAAATTCTTAAAAAATCGATTTTTTTGGGCCTATTAAGTGTATATAACCCCTTAGGTTATTAGGTATAGATGGAAATTCTGATAAGTTTAAACCTAAAAATAGATTATTCTGCTTTTTGAAATAACATAATTTGTTCAATAATTGAAATCTATAAATATCTTCTTTTATAGAGGAATAATTTTCTCAGAGTCCAGTGCAGAAATTTTGTCAAGGTTTCAACTAAGGGAAAACTTCTACGAGGGTTACTAATTCAATTAGTAGCTTTTCACTATTTTGAGAATAAGCAAGTTTTCTCTTCTTCAATTATGACCCTCAAATAATCATTTTTCATTATAGTTGAAATTTATTTTAGAGCGTATCATCATGACTAAGTTTCTATCCCTAAATTATAATTGCAACCTGCCGCCTCGACATACGGAACTTTACATATTATTAAGAGTTTTCTCGAAAACTAGGCAAAACTGTATTTTCCTAATCCTAGAAAAATAATAAATCAGACTTAGGTCCAGGTATGACATCCGGGCAAAGTCTTTGTGTTTTTTTTTCGCCGCCAAAAGTAAAGATCAGTCCCACTCTGCAGCTGTGGTAAATTGATGGACCTCTCGGGTTTTGAGCTAGTGCCGTTTCCAGGCAAATTGTTAGTTGAGGCACGGCCTCTAAATTTTTCTCTATGCGTTTTAAGTTACCAAGTTAGTGAGGAATTGCCTGTGGGGGGGAAGAGGGCAACCAGAGCCAGTGTCGCTGCTACTGCGAATAACTATAAGTACTATAAGTCGACTCAGAGGCCAGCAATGCGGTTCTCTGACTCTGAGCATGTTCGTTCCGATCGAAATCGAAAGAAATATCCTCTCCGCCTCGTACGTATCGCACGTATATTGCCTTGCACCATCGAGCCAGGCCAGGCCATGGCATGGCAAGAGTTGCCAGTTTCGCAAAGCGACGACAATGATTGCAAAGGCAACCGGTTGCATGCGCTAAAAATACGAGACGGAACGCCGAAGACTTAGTTAATGCTCCAACAGAAACAGTTGCATCCTTTAAAGTCTTTTGCGCTTTATCTATAAAATCAACGTCATGGCTGCAAAATTAACCCCCAATGAGGAGTGAGAGGACAATTTTCATCCTCGAGAATATCTTAATGAAAAATTATAAGCAGACTACAGGGGTCACCCATAAAGAACGTTCCACTGTTAGGGGTAGGGGGGGGGGTCGAAAAATGTAACCATTTGTAACAAGGGGGAGGGGGGGGGGTAGTTGAAATTTGGAACGTTCGAATTTTTATTTTTTTATTCTGACTTATTCTTTGTTGTTGTTTGTTTTTGAGCCTTTAATTTGAAAAATCAGCAATATATGCCACAGCAGAAAGCGTGGCATTTTCCCCCAAATTTCTTTTAAATTGAAAAAAAATTATTTAAAAAATTACATTATTTTTTTATATGGAAATCGGACAATATTTAGTGGTGGCTCAAAGCCCATGAAGTTTCCCATGTATTTTGCATGGAAAAAACGCAATTTTTCGTAAATTTGCAATAAAATCGTAAAAAATCTGCACCAAGCCAAATCTTTAAAAGTCTTTAAAAAGCAGTATTCTATAATTTATTTATTCATTTGTTGATATTAACTATTATTCATCAGGCCCGTGCGCAAGGGGGGGGTTTTGGGGGTTTAAACCCCCCCCCAGAGAGGTCTGAACTTGCTTTAAAAATTTTCAACTTTTTTGATTAAAAAATTATTTTTAATAAATAACAATGTTTACACAATTTATTTTTTGAAAACCCCCCCCAGAAGCAAATACTGCGCACGGGCCTGTTATTCATTGTTCTTAATTTTTGTGGTATTTTTGAAATTGCATAAGAAATAGTCAGTTCCAATAAATTAATATATAAATAATAGAATACTGTTTTTTCAACAATTTTTAAGAATTGACTCGGTGCATTAATGATTTAAGTGATTTTTTACAATTTTATTACAAATTTACGAAAAAGTGTGTTTGCCCATGCAAAATAGATGGGAAACTTCATGGGCTTTGAGCAACCTCTAAATATTCTCCGATTTGAAAATAAAAAAATGGAGGTAATTTTTTTTTAAACTCATGTATTATCATAAGAGCCCATAATTATGACAAAAAAAAAAAACAATTTGATTTAATTAATATATGAAAAAAAAAATTTTAATTTTGAGGGGGGGTATAAATAATTTTTGAACGTTCCATTTAGGGGGGGGGGTTGTCATTTGTAACCAAGTGGGACCAAAGGGGGGGTGGGGGTATAAAACCCCGTAAATTGGTGGAACGTTCTTTATGGATGGCCCCTACAGAGTCCCGGAGCCTGTCAGATGTCAGATTGGCGCAAAAAGATAGATATTCTGAAAAAAACGCTCAAAATCACGAATTAGAGCCGAAAATGAAAAATTCGAACGTCTATATCCTATAATATCATAGTGTATTTCACTGTATTTTTTTCCTGATGAATCTATATCTGTCATCCAAATTGCCAGATTGACTCAAATTATGCAGATAATCTAAAAACTGCTCAAATTCACGAATTAGAACCTAAATGAAAATTTTAAAGTTGATACACTACAAAAGTATATTTCAAAGTATTTTTTTTTTTTTTTGTAGAATAGCTATCTCATCAAAATTGTCAGATTGGCTCAAATTATGCAAATAATTTAAATAAACACCGCTCAAAATTACGAATTAGAGTCAAAAATGAAAAACTTCAATGTTTACACCCTATCATAGTATATTTCAATATATTTTTCCTGCTAAATTGATATCTGTCATCCAACTTGTCAGATAGGCTCAAATTATGCAGATAATCCAAAAAAAAACTGCTCAAAATCACGATTAGAGCCAAGAATCAGAAATTCCCACTCCTATACTCTTTCACAGTGTATTCGAATATATTTTTCCTACTAAATTGATTCCAGTTTACCCAAATTTTTAGATTGGCTCAAAAAATGCAGATAATCTCAAAAAGCCGTTCAAAATCACGGTTTAGAGTCAAAAATGAAAAATCCCAACGTCTATACCCTATCATAAAGTATTACAATGTATTTTTTTCTACTGAATCGATAGCTCATCCAAATTGTCAGATTAGCTCAAATTATGCAAATAATCTAAAAAATAAAGCCGCTCAAAATCAAGAATTAGAGTAAAAAATGAAAAATTCTAATTTCTATGCCCTTTCATAGTGTATTGCAATATGTTTTTGGTGCTAAATCGATATCAGTCATCCAAATTGTCAGATTGGCTCAAATTATGCAGATAATCTAAAAAAAGCAGCTCAAAATCACGAATTAGAGCCACGAATAAAAAATTGCAACGTCTATACTCTATCATAGTGTATTCTAATCTATTTTTTCCTGCTTAATCGTTATGTCATCAAAATTGTCAAATTCGCTCAAATTATTGCAAATAATCTAACAAAAAACCGCTCAAAATCGCGAATTAGAGTAAAAAATGAACAATTTTAAATTCAATACACTATGATAGTATTTTCCAATGTATTTTTTTCTTCTAAATCGATACCAGTTTTCTAAATTTTCAGATTGGCTCAAAAAATGCAGATTATCTCAAAAAGCCGCTCAAAATTACGACTTAGAGTCAAAAATGAAAAATTCTAACGTCTATACCCTATCATAAAGTATTTTAATGAATTTTTTCCTACTGGATCGATATCTCATCCAAATTCTCTAATTAGCTCAAATTATGTAGCTAATCTAAAAAATAAAACCGCTCAAAATCAAGAATTATAGTAAAAAATGAAAAATTCCAATTTCTATGCCCCTTCATAGTGTATTTCAATATATTTTTCCTGCTGAATCTTTATGTCATCAAAATTGACACAATGGCTCAAATTATGCAGCTAATTTAAAAAAACACCGCTCAAAATCACGAATTAGTGCCAAAAACGAAAATTTAAATGTCAATAGCAATACAGTATGAAAGTATATATAAATGTAAATTATGCAAATAATCGAACAAGAAAATGGCTCAAAATCCTGAATTTGAGCCAAAAATGACAAATTTTGAAGTCAATTCACTATGACAGTTTTTTCCAATTTATTTTTTTCTTCTAAATCGATTCCTGTTGTCCAAATTGTCAAACTGGCTAAAAAAATACAGATAATCTCAAAAAGGCCGCTCAAAGTCACGAATTAAAGTAAAAAAAAATAAATTCCAAGTTCTATACCTTATTTCAAAAAAAATTTTCCTCTGAATCGATATCTCATCTAAATTGCCAGATTAGTTCAAACTCGTTATTTTGAGCGGTTTTATTGAGATTAATTGCAAAATTTGAGCCAATCTGACATTTTGGATTTCAGATATTGATTCAGCAGAAAAGAAAAACATTAAAATACACTGTGATAGGGTGTAGTCGTTAGAATTTTTCATTTTTGGCTCTAATTCGTGATTTTGAGCGGTTTTTTTTTAGATTATCTTCATTTTTTGAGCTAATTTGACAATTTAGACTACAGATATTGATTCCGTAGGAAAAAATACGTTGAAATACACTATGATAGAGTATAGTCAGAATTTTTCATTTTTGGCTCTAATTCCTGATTTTGAGCTTTTTTTACATTATCTGCATTGTTTGAACCAATCTGACAATTTGAACTCCAGATATGGGCTCAGCAGAAAAAAACACATTGGAATATACTTTGATAGTGGATTAACTTTAACAGTTTTCATTTTTAGCTCTAATTCCTGATATTGAGCGGTCTTTTTAGATTATCTGCATAATTTGAGTCAATCTGACATTTCGGATAACAGATATCGATTCAACAGGAAAAAAAACCTTGGAATACACTATGAGAGAGAACAGACGTTGAAATATTTCAATTTGGCTTTAATTCGTAAGTTTGAGCATTTTTTGAAAATTACCTTCATGTTTTGAGTTAATCTGACATTTTAAACTACAAATATTGATTCAACAGAAAAAATACATTGGAATACTCTATGCTAGGGTGTAAACATTGGAATTTTTCATTTTTGGCTCTAATTCGTGATTTTGAGCGGTTCTTTGTTAGATTATTTGAATAATTTGAGCCAATCTAACAATTTGGATGACAGATATCGATTCAGCAGGAAAAAATACATTGGAATACACTATGATAGGGTGTAGACGTTGGAATTTTTCATTTTTGATTCTAATTCTTGATTTTGAGCGGTTTTATTTTTTAAATTATCTACATAATTTGAGCCAATCTGACAATTTGGACAACTGGTATCAATTAGCAGGAAAAAATACATTAAATACACTTGGATATTGTGTCGGGTAAGAAAATTTTTTTTCTCTCTTTTATTCGTGTTTTTGAGCAGTTTTTTGAGATTATCTCAAAAACTCCAGCCAATCTTACTATTCTGATATCGGATTCATATTCAGCGAAAAAATACATCAAAATACACTAGTGCTAAATTTCGGGCAAAACACTTGTTTTTTGTGTGGCTGTGTTATTATTGTTATTGACTTTACCCCTCGTGAACAAAATCAAAGTTGAGAGCCTGCAAGCAAGCAAGAAACATCCAATGATTATCCTCCTGACCTTGAGATATTCCTGGATTGTTGATGTCATCGTACTCTTCACTTCGTGTTCTTCTGCACCAATAATTGTTTGCACCCATTAAAAAATCATTGTCAGCCCTAATCTCACGAATTCATCATAATTTTCACTATATTCAAACAAGATTAAGCCTTTTGACAATGTCTTTCTCATCTGAGATAAAAAACATTATGAAAATACTATAAATATCTCGGGGAGATAATCTTCGGTTGATTTTTCTAGCCTATTTGAAAGGTATACACACAAGGTATTCACAAGAGATGGTTTTGTTAAAACCTCGAGTGTAGGAGCTCATTCGATATTTAATCCTTCGACTCCATCAGTAAATATTTTACATTGATTACTTGGATGCACGTCTTTAGAATCTCTCACCTCTTGAATGATCGTGAAAAATATTTTTTTTTTCCGTTTTCTTCTCGAATAATGTAGCAGCGTCAAGTTGAAATGAGAGTTGGGAAACTAGAGAAAGGATGAGAAAGAGTTGGAGGAAAAAGAGAAAAAGGCGCATAAACTTACAAACCTCTGTGTATATGTAAAGAGATGCTTTTCAATAGACTTTGGTCCATGAGATTTTTTCCTTTTTATTTTTTTTTTTTTTTTGCCTGCGAAGGTTCCACCTACCGCTCTTCCTGCGCGATTGAACAATGAACCTGACGGAAACCGAGGCTCGTCTCAAGGTTTCGAGAACGGAAGCCCCTGGAGCTTTTCGTTTCTTCAGTTATTTCCAGCTGAAACGAAAGACACGCGTGGATAAATGGAAAAGAGGCGCCGATTGAGGACGAACGTACACGTTTCTTTTATCTCTTCTCAATGAGAGAGAAAGTTACTCAGTGCAGACACCGATCGACATCGATTACGTTAGTGATGGCAGTTGGGCGTCAAACGATCCAGGTGTTTCTTCATGATCGATGGTATCACCAACAGCCTTCTGTCTGACGATAAATTTCGATTCTTACTCATTTCTCAAATTTTTAAATTGCGACTCACTTGCAGGAAAAATCATTTTAATTCTTATCACATATGTTCGTGAATGGTAAAAAAAGTTTTAATAAAAGGCAAATGGTACAGCTGCTCTATAGTGATGGTCCTCATTCCATAATTTTAACAGAACAGGAGGTAAAGTTACAATATTTTTTTCTAATGTCAAATTGTTTTGAAGTTTCTGCTTTTAAAAATGGTACAATTTGCATGTTTTTAGAGTTTTTAAATCAAATCAAGATTTTTGAAAGTAAAATAATCGAGGGGTTAAGTTAACAACTCAGAATTTTGGTGTACATTTACTTTAATACTTCGAATAATTTAAGATAATTTATGTACTTCAAAGTAGTACAGATACTTCAAGATACTTCAGATAATTTAAGAAATTTAAGATAATTCAACATATTTCAAAGAACTTCAAAATACATCAGAGTAATTCATCTTACTTCAAGGTACTTCACAATACTTCATATAATACAAAAAACTTCAGATATTCTTTGATACTTCAGATATTCTTTGATATTTCAGATAATTTATGTTAATTCAAAATAATTCAAGATCATTCAGTTTTAAAGTAATTCATGATACTTCAGCGTAATTCATCTTACTTCAGGGTAATTCACAAAACTTCAAATAATTCAAGACACTTCAGATAATTAAGGATACTTCAGATAACTCATTATAATTCAAAATAATTCAAGATACTTTAGAGTAATTCATCTTACTTTAGAGCAATTCACAATAATTCAAATAATTCAAAAATCTTCAGATAATTTAAGACACTTTAGATAATTCAAGACACTTCAGATAATTAAGGATACTTCAGATAACTCATTATAATTCAAAATAATTCAAGATACTTCAGAGTAATTCATCTTACTTCAGGGTAATTCTGGATACTTCAGATAATTCTAAACACTTCAGATAATTTAAGATACGTCAGATAATTCATAATAATACAAAATCCAGATATTTCAAAGTACTTCAAGGTAATTCTAAGTAATTCATCATACTTCTGGGTAATTCACAATACTACAGATAATTCACGACCCTTCAGACAATTTAAGATACTTAAAATAATTCAAGATAATTCAAAAAAATTCCAGATACTTCAGATAATTCCAGACATTTTAAAATAATTCAAGGTACTTCAGGATAATTTACAATACCTCAGATAATTATTTCAGATAATTCAAGATATTTTAAAGTAATTCAAGATACTTCAGATATCTCAAGACACTACAGATAATTTCAGATACTTCAGATAATTCATGATAATTCACGACAATTCAAAATAATTCAATATACTTTAGATAATTGAAGATATTTTAAAGTAAGTCAAGATACTTTAGAGTAATTCACAATACTTCAGATAATTCAAGACTTTTCAGATAATTTAAGATACTTCAGATAATTCATATTAATATAAAATAGTTCAAGATATTTTAGAAATTCAAGATATTTTAAAGTAATTTAAGATACTTCTGAGGAATTCATCATACTTCAGGGTAATTTACAATATTTCAGATAATTCAAGATACTTTAGATAATTCATGAGAATTCAAAATTAATCCAGGTACTTCACAATAAATCAAGATACTTTAGAGTAATTTATCTTATTTTAAGTTAATTCAGGATACTTCAGATATTTTAAGACACGTTAGATTATTTAAGATACTTCAGATAACTCATTATAATTCAAAATAATTCAAAATACTTTAGAGTAATTCATCTTACTTTAGAGCAATTCACAATAATTCAAATAATTCAAAAATCTTCAGATAATTTAAGACACTTTAGATAATTCAAGACACTTCAGATAATTAAGGATACTTCAGATAACTCATTATAATTCAAAATAATTCAAGATACTTCAGAGTAATTCATCATACTTCTGGGTAATTCACAATACTACAGATAATTCACGACCCTTCAGACAATTTAAGATACTTAAAATAATTCAAGATAATTCAAAAAAATTCCAGATACTTCAGATAATTCCAGACATTTTAAAATAATTCAAGGTACTTCAGGATAATTTACAATACCTCAGATAATTATTTCAGATAATTCAAGATATTTTAAAGTAATTCAAGATACTTCAGATATCTCAAGACACTACAGATAATTTCAGATACTTCAGATAATTCATGATAATCCATGATAATTCAAAATAATTCAATATACTTTAGATAATTGAAGATATTTTAAAGTAAGTCAAGATACTTTAGAGTAATTCACAATACTTCAGATAATTCAAGACTTTTCAGATAATTTAAGATACTTCAGATAATTCATATTAATATAAAATAGTTCAAGATATTCTAGAAATTCAAGATATTTTAAAGTAATTCAAGATACTTCTGAGGAATTCATCATACTTCAGGGTAATTTACAATATTTCAGATAATTCAAGATACTTTAGATAATTCATGAGAATTCAAAATTAATCCAGGTACTTCACAGTAAATCAAGATACTTTAGAGTAATTTATCTTATTTTAAGTTAATTCAGGAAACTTCAGATATTTTAAGACACGTTAGATTATTTAAGATACTTCAGATAATTCATGATAATTCAAAATAATTCAAGATATTTCACATAGTTCAAGATATTTTAAAGTAATTTAAGATACTTCTGAGTAATTCATCATATTTCAGCGTAATTCAAGACTTTTTAGATAATTTCAGATACTTTAGCAGGGACGGCGGAGCCGGGGGGCACAGGGGGCAATGCCCCCCCCCCCTAGAAATACATCGAGGGGGCAATGTATGGGCTTGCCCCCCTCTGAAAATTGACTTATAATTTTAATTTTTAAATAAATATGTAAACAACTTTTTAAAAAAGTACAATCTTCTTAGTTTTAAATTCAATAACATTTTATTCAATAATTAATGTATTATCAGGGTTGCTATGACTTTCTTAGAACAAAATTCCATGACTTTTCCAGGTTTTGCAGACCTTTAATGTGCATTTTTTGGTCCGAGTCTTTACCCTAGTGTATTCCTACGTATAGTTTTCTACACTAAATCTGCATTCAAAGTCAAAATGATTAGATTAACTAAAATTTTTTAGATAATCTTAAAAAAGCGATTTTCTCGTGTTTTCATCAATTTTCTAAAGATTATTTCAAAAATTTTAACCAATATGATTATTCAGTGAAAAAAAGTAAGTAGAAATACACTACTGTAGTGTCTGAGACAAACTTTTGTTTGTTTAAAAATTCAATACGATTGATTTATATTTTATTTAATATAGGGTATAAAAAAAATAAATTAACTTTTGGACTTGTGCGGTTTCTGCACAAAATGAAATGGAAAACACAGAAAATGTATTGAATCAAGTAAAGTATCACAGTTTTAGTAAATTTTTAGTAATATTTATTAAAAATTTTTAATTTGGATAATTTTTATTAGCATTTTATAAATAATAAACATTTTTTAAAAATCGCTTTCCAACATTTTCTTAACAATTATCACATAATTCACTATTATTGTTTTCTGCCTCGCTTTCAGTGCATTTTATTTATAATATAGACTGTTTTATATACATTATTTAACAACGACTAAAACACTTTAAAAATATCACAAATAAATATTATTTCATCCATTGCACATCTTTGTGCACAGCTTGGAATTAATTATATTAAATAACAATTAATGCAACTAAAATATCGGATAAATAATGAAGATTTGGTAAAATGGATATTCTAAAATTAAAAAATTCGTCTTATTAAAAATTCTACTCAATAACAATTTTGTTAAATAAAAATTTGGTTTAATTTCACCACTAAAAAAAAGTTATCCACATAGTAGCTAACTCATTTTTCTCAGTGTAAGACAGTGAAGAAACGCTAAGATATAGTAATTTACGAAAGAGTGGATAATTTTTTTTAAAAAAATACTATTAACCAGGATTATTTTGTGCATAAAACATGCTTTATTCAATTTCAAAATTTTTAAAAGTAAGCATTTTTAATAGTAATTCCAGAAAGCGTAGCAACCCTGATTATATATATATATATATATATATATATATATTTGTGTATATATGTATGTCTGTTTAGGTATATATATATATATATACATTGCCCCCCCCCCTAGAAAAAATACCTTCCGCCGGCCCTGTACTTTAGATGATTTAATATACTTCAGATAATTCATAATAGTTCAAAATAATTTAAGATATTTCAGATAATACAAAATATTTTAAAGTAATTTAAGATACTTCAGATAATGCAAGATATTTTAAAGTAATTGAAGATACTTCACATAATTTAAGATTCTTCAGAGTAATTCATCTTACTTCAGGGCAATTCTCGATACTTCGGGTAATTCAAGTGACTTCAAATAATTTAAGATACTTTAGATATTAAAGATAATTCAAAATAATTTAAGATACTTCAGATAATTGAAGATATTTAAAGTAATTTAAGGTAGTTCAAGGTAATTTACAATTTTTCAGATAATTCAAGACACTTCAGATAATTTATGATACTTTAGATAATTCATGATAATTCAAAATTTTTCCAGGTACTTCACAGTAACTTAAGATACTTCAGAGTAATTTATCTTTCTTTAGGGTAATTCAGGTTACTTCAGATATTTTAAGACACTTCAGATTATTTAAGATACTTCAGATTATTAAAGATAATTCAATATAATTCAAGATATTTGAAAGCGAGTTTGAAAGTTATTCCAGGTACTTCAGGATAATTTACAAGACTTGAGATAATTCAAGATATTTTAAAGTAATCCACGATCCTTCAGATATTACAAGACACTTCAGAAAAAAAACATGAAAATTCTAAAACTCGCCTAAATTTTTTTTTTTAATATTATCACTTTAGGTAATTTTAAATCCAAAATGTTGCTCAACATAATTTGTCAACTCTGAACAAGGAGATTTATGAAATGTTGAAATTTCACTGTTGCTTCTTCTTAAATTACGTTTTTAAATCTAATTTGAAATTGATGTAAGATGTAACTAATATCTCATTATTCCCCAAATTAATCTAAACTTCAATTTTATTTAATTTCTAATTAAACTAAATTTAAATTTAATTTCTAATTGATCCAAATGTAAATTTACCTTGTTTGCAAGATCGAATTCAATCCGAATTTAAATTTATTCAATTTCTATTCGATCCAAAGGTTGATTTATCCATTTTTCAATTAAATCAAATCTAATTGCATCTATAATATTAAAATAGATCCAAGTGTAAAATTATTTAAATTTCAAATGATTTAAATGTAGATTTTTTGAAATTTTGATTTTAACCAACTGTAAACTTTTTTAATTCCCAATCGAACTAATTTATTGTAATGCTAGAAAAATTTTCAAAACTGATTCGGAAAGCTTATAAAATTTAAAAAAAAATTATTGATATCCAAAAGCAATAGCTTCAATAGTTTTTTAATTATCACGAGAGAAATATTAAGTAGTTTTTCAATGTTTGCTAAATTCAAATTCAACTTTTTCCTTAGACCTGAAAAGATGAAGGAAAAAATTGAAACTTTGTACGCATAATTATTGTCTTTTTCCCTTTAATTTGAGATTTATAAACTTAAAAAATATCAACTGGTTTTCGAGTTATGAACTAAAACGTTAAGCTCTGCTTTGTCGAGTTCAAGCGCTGATTTGATCGAATAGACGGTCGAGTTCCATATTTTATTTCATAACTCGAAAACTAGTTGACATTTTTTAAGTTTATAAAACTCAAATTAAAGGGAAAAAGACAATAATTATGCGTACAAAGTTTTAATTTTTTCCTTCAACTTTTCTGGCCTAGGGAGCGAGTTGAATTTGAAGCTAGACATTTTCAAAAATTGACAGATTATTGAATATTTCTCTCGTGATAATTAAAGAACTATTTAAGCTATTTGTTTCGAATACCAATCCTCTTTTTATAAATTTTATAAGCTTTCCGAATCTGTTTTGGAAATTTTTCTAGCATTATTTTTCGCGAATTTATCACAGTTCAAAGGCAGTCGTATTTTTAGTCTCGCTTCACGAAGTGTCCACTCAATTTTGTCCGGTACTGTATTAATTAATAAAATATATCTCTAGTAAAATATGTGTACATAACCTTAAATTCGAGCTTAAATTACATACACATTAGGTTATTCACTTTTTTTATTATATTTTATTACTGTGGAATATAAATTAATATAACCAAATTATGTATATTTTTAAGTATCTTAGTTGTCTCTTTAATAAACATTATTTAATTATGAATGAATATAAAATTTTTATAATCTCTATATCAGAGCCACATTTTGTGAACATTTTATTATTTCAATGTATTAAATGTGCAAACTTTTTAAACCGCCTTCAATTTCACCTTAACTTTAACTTAATTATTCATCAGCAATAGCACAAAAGAGGCTTAAAAACTTCTATGTAAAAAAAAAAATATAACATTACAAAGTCTAATAATAAGCACTAAAGAAATGTGTTTAAAATTTTTTATGATTTCAAATTTTAAAACCGGTTAAAGCATTTTACAGCAGCTGCCAGGCTTTATTTTCCCACGAGAATATTTTTATTTGCACAGAATTATGAGTTAATCTACTTCTTTTTTTATTTTCTTTTCTTCTGCGTGTACAACAATTTCTAATCTTTTGCAATTTGCTTCTTGTCAAGTTCAACCTATATTAAGCACTTGTAGAGAAAAAATACATTTTAACATTTTAAATTTAAAAAATTGTTCACTAGCAGAGAAAGGTCATTTTTTGCAAAAAGAATTTCAATTTTCAAGTCTGAGTAACTTTTTTAAAAACAAAATTTTCTCAATACTGAATACACTATTGAATTTGAGTGTTTCTTTTTAAGGATGAATTATACAAAAATCTTGGAAATTCTCTTTTGAGGAAGGTATTATTCTATTTCACGCAGATTCTCCTCGCATATGGTGAGGTTGAACCCTCGGATTCTGGGTGAAAGTAAACTGAGTGGTTTAGGGTCGAAGAGAGTTTCAGGATATTCCAGATGTTCAGTTATCATTGAAATATTGGTATGTGATCAAGCTCATGTGGTCAACTTACTTAGTCAGCTTCCACTGCTCTAAATGCCATTTAAGATCGATAACGTGGCTGCTAGTATCTATTTATAATCAAGTGTCGTGTTCTAAAGTTAGAGTACTTGCATGCTTTTTCTTATTTTCTAATGTTATCCCGTTCCTCTACTGTACTTTCTAGAAATTGAAATTCATTTCGAAAATTTATAATAAAATGTCTATTAAAATTTTTTTTATCAAACAAGTCAGCGCTTTCGGCTCATATATACAACGATTTTTCAAATTCCAATGCAATATGATTCTGTGTCTTGAAAATCAGTGCAGAATATAATGAAGCTGCTTCACTTTGCGCAACACAATATCTACCATTTTCCGTACAATGTGTTATTTCGAAAAATTTAAGATATAAGGGACAGCTGACATCAATTGGACACTTTTTTCCAAAGTGAAATTTCAGTTGAAAATTAATGAAAAATAATAAATTGAGTTTCAGAAAACAAACTGTTATATTGTATTCGCTATTATAAATTTCAGAAAGCTGATCTCAGATTTTTAATCAACGACCTCAAAAACCTTTAGATATCAAAACTTATAAAATAAAAAAAAAAATTAATTAATTGTCTGCCATCTTGTATCCGACATTTTTAATTTTCATAAACTGACTCTAGATTCGTAATCAGCGACACCAAAAACTTTTAGATACCAGAGCTTATGCAAATCAAACATTTTTTTAAAAAAATGTCCGCTATATTCAAATTTCCAAAAATTATCTTCGGATTCGTAATCCGCAATATCAAAAACCCTTGGTTAAAAAACTCTGGTAAATTAAACTTTTTTTTTAATTGTCTGCCATATTGGATCCGCCATTTTGAATTTTCGAAAACTGATTTCAAATTCGAAATCAAAGACCCCGAAATTTCCAGAGTTAAATGTTTTAAATAATTCTGATTAATTTAAATAGATATGAACCCATTGCTCATGAAAATTTGAAAAAATTACGTGTGTGTGAGTATGATTATTATTTAATTTCCCATAAGTTTGAAATTGGTGTATCAGATAATAATTACATACTCTAATGTTCAATTTTATGACTCCCATAATCCCCACCAAATTTTAGTAGCGCGCCATCTGTATATCTCATATTCCGATAGTACTTAGATTGGAAACTCATACGAAAAACATACATTCTGGAAAACGATATAACGATTTTATTATGTTTCATAAAATAACTCTTGGCAATAAAAATAATTTGTCATCGTACTCGAATTCAAAAATCAATGTTAAATTTTATTAAAAAGAACTACAATCATTTAACTTATCATTATTTTGATAAAAATATGTTATAACCTAAAACACGTTACTGATTTATTACTGAATACAAATATTAATTTTTCAAATTTTATATTGTTTTTCAAAATTATTTTTGTATTTTTAGGTCCATTAACAATGTTTTCTAAATTCCTAAAAAATAAAAAAATAGAATTAAAAAATATTAATTCACAAATTTTATTAAAAAATTCTGACGAATAATACTAAAGTAATAAAAACTAAAATTTCTCCTAAAAAAAGTACTGAATATTTTGAGATGAAACTTTGTAGAATTACTTGAAATCAAGAGAATCTGTCTGATCCAAATTAGTTAATTAATTTTTTTATTTCCAAATATCAGCGAATTTTTTTAAAATTACTTTTAAGTCAAAATTTTAACAAATTTGGGTCACAGAGACCTTCCTAACGATGTTCTAAGAAATTCCACAAAGTTTGGTGGCAAAATATTTGGTATTTTAAGAGAAAGTTTACGAACAAATTTTTCTTAAACCAGTGACGTCATTCTCTACCACATGTCCTTAATTCAAAATTTTAAAATTCAACATGGTTGATCCAATATTTGATTATTAATTTGACGAATTAATTGAATTTTCATGTAACATGGTATCTGTGGATTTTGGAGCTGTTGATCTAAAGTCAGAACTCAAAATCCGATATTCGAAATTCGAATGAAAAACATCGACAAAAATAAAATTTGATAAATTTTCCAAAATATTACACATTGAAGATAATCGGCTATAATGAGTTTAATTTTCTCTTGAAAAATTTCAAAATTTAAGATGTTGGTTACAGAAACCTTTTTCACTTAAAGTTTTCAAAGTTGTCAATTTTAAATTCATAAACTAAAAATTGCGAGCCAAAAATGTTGCCTTTAAGAATTCGCATTTTTTAAAAATACTTCTCGCCATAAAAATTAAATTTTAACCAGTTTTTACCCTTGCGTTCGTAATCAATTCATCAGCTTTAAAGAGATCAAAGTTAGGTCATTTTTGGGACCTTATCTAACAGATTACAGTACAAGAACAATTTTGGTACTGTAAATTTTCGTTCAACTAGATATTATCTTGAACAGGTTTAGAGGAATATGTATCTTATAATTTGCAGCTTGAAACAAAGAATTTTTTGAAAGTTGAAGATGTAGAATACAGATAATGCAGATTACATTGCGGACCACAGACCGACTGAGTGACAGACAAAGATAACAGATTGCATTGACTGTCTTCTGAGAAACTCAGAGAATTTAATAACTGATTTATGCTACTAAATCTTTTACTATAAAAATTTTAAATCCTTTTCAGCTTTTCATTATCGTCAGTTCTTCACGGTTGCGATTAAAGAACCCATAAAAACTGTCCAAAAATTACCGAATTTTCAAGAAACTGATTTTCTATTAATAGAGTAAAGTTTACCTAATTATGAAAATAGTCTGATTTTTAAATTCAAAATGACAGATGTATTTTAATTGATCCGATTCAGTTGAAACTTTTGACACTGAGGTTTTTGGCCTCTGAAATTAAAACTTATTTAATTTTTCTGAATCAATTTGAGCTCAAATAAATCCGCATTATTAAAATATGACAATCTAACCTCAAAATGTCGAAACTGATTCAGTAAATTTTTCATAAATAGGCTTACTTATTAACGACAATTTCTATTCAAGACTGTTCAGAACTCCAATTTTTCAATCTGCTTTTTTCGAATCTCTGATTAACAAAGAAATTCATCAATAAGTTTTTATTTCCGAGGAGAGTTACTGACTAAAAATCTCAAATCCGATTTTCAGAATTCAAAGTAACGGTTCCAAAATGGCCAATTTTTTTTTAATATCGCTAATTTAATCCGCTTCGTTTGAATATTTTAAAATTTTTACTTAAAAGATTTTTTAGGGCGCTGATTATGAATCTGAAATTTGATTTACAAAATTATTGCTGATTAATATAAACAATTAGAACGAATTTGTTTATAAGTCGTTATTATTCGGGTCGCTAATTTCGAATCTAAAACATGATTTCCGAAATTCAATATTGTTTAATTGATTCAATTCTCATAATTGAAACTTTTTAATCAGGCGCTTTTTTTGAGGTTATGTCAACACAACGTGCTAAAATTCCTGAATGGATTAAAATACAAATTGAAAGCAGAAAATAAAACATGGTATAAAATAAAAGAAATAAATATTTGACATTATGATAAAGAAAAAGATAGTTTTTAAGATAAAAATTCAAAAAATTTTTTTTTTCGTATTTCATTAGATCATAAAGTAATTATTTAGCAGCAGATTTTAACTTTGTGAAACACATAAAAAAAGACACATAATTGAGAGGAATGTAGCAGTAAATAATTTAAGATAATTTGTATGCTCTTACTACTTAATTGGTAATATAAATGTTAGTTTAACGTTTTTAGATTCTTGAACTTTACTGAGGAAATTCGCAAACAGGGATTTGTAAAGGAGCATAAAGTGTATACCTGGTAAGGACTATTACTCAAAGAAATGGTCAGCTAGCCAGCGACAGGTACTTTAGTTTAGGATCTTTCCGTTTAAAGTCGTTAGGAAGGATCAGGCCTGGGTAATTGAGACTCGAACGCCTCATTTGTCCCCAATTTTTCAATTTTACGCTGCCAGGTAATTTTACATTTTACAATTTCGACTTTACTATTACATTCAATTTCCAAAAGTTTGAATCCTTCAATTCTGAGAAATATGTTTTTGGGCAGTAAAGGTTTACAATTTTTAAAAGAGGTATACTTGAGAAAAAAATGTAAAAAATAATAATCAGTAAAGGTTATATTGCATTCGTAGAAATGTCGTCAGAAGAAAAAATGTTTAAATTCGATCCTTCGACAGTATATTACTATTTTTAAAAAAATTTAAAAAAATGACTCTTTATTTAAATCGAGATGTAAATACTAATGCAATGATTTAAGTAAATAAATAATACAGTATCAGTCAAATCTACATTTTTTAGCATTTTTAATTTTTCTTATTTCGAAAAATATTTAAATATTTGAAAAAATTGTGAAGAATAATTGAAAAAGAGCGAAAAAAATGGTGATGAATAGAAAAAATTGTTAAAGTCAATTTTCAAAAAAGCGAATTTTTTTTAAGATTAGCATTTCAAACCCTTATTTCTGAATTTTTAGGGAAATTTTTGTGTGGTTCGAGTGTGATTAAAATCATTAGAAAATACAGATTTTGATTATAAAATTAATAAAATTCTACCATTGTTCTTAGAAAATTTAACTTTGTCTTAATTGTTATCTTGATTAAAGGAATATTGACCAACTTGATTCTAGTCGGTTTAATTATAATTCTACCAAAATTTTAATTTCATTAAATGCGAGTTAAAATGTTATTCTACTAAAATTTTAACCGATTGAAATTTCAATCAATCCAATTTTATTTTCTATCAATCCAAATTTATTTCAATCTATTCAAATTTTAAATTATCCAAATTCAATCGATTCAAATTTCATTTTATCTTACTACTAATCGATTTAAATTTTAATCAATCTAAATTCAGATTTATCCAAATTTTAATCAATCTAAATTTTAATGTATTCTGATTTCAAATTACCCATATACTTTTAATCTTAAATAAAAGATGAAAACTTTAGGGGATTTCTGTAAATTTTAATTCACTGAAATTGAACTAAAATTCCACAATTTTTACTATTTTCTATAGACAATTTTTTTCTGGCTATTCAACAAATCTCAACAACAAAAAAACAACAAAATTTAAAAAAAAATTTGTATTGTTAAAAATTGTTTATTTTTTAATTTAGGAAGCGAATTTTAAAAAATCTGCACAGTTTTATAATTATTATTTTTTTAACAAATGAAGTGCAATTTTTTATTAACAAATAGTCATATTTAAAAACCGATGCAGTTTTTTTTTAAATTCGCAGATAATCTACTTCTGAAGAAAATGAGATATTATAAATCAAAATAGCATCAATTTAAAAAATTTGTAAAGAAGCGATGTGAGAGAAAAGTTTGATTGCCTAAAAATATGTGTAAATAAACAATTTTTAACATTACAAATTTTTTTTACAAATAGGGACGCTTCTACTTCCTAAAATTATAGTTCCCAAAAAGTTTTGAATCCTTTAAAGAACACTGGAATATTTTTTCTGATAGCTTGATTTAACCGAGAGATATACAGAAAATATAAAATGATTAATCAAAACAACAATTTTATCAGTTGCTATAAATTGCATTTTATACAGCTTTACCTGGAAATACATTTTTTTTACAATACCTGAAAAAAATTTGATTCAGTATCCGTCCCATGGAAAAATTTCATTATGGATTTTTAACAGTTTAAAGTGCAGATGCCGCACCAAAATTTTTTCATTGATGGTAAACATCCTTGTATATTAGGGTGGTCCAAAAATGCTTGGGAAAACAAATTTTTCTTTTTTTTAATGCTCTCACGTCCTAAGATTGTTTTATATCGAAAAAAATACTCCTTTTTTTTAATTAGGGGTGGCTCAAAGCGCCCAAAGTTTTCCATCTATTTTAAATGGGGGAAAAACATTTTTTCGTAAAAATAGTACAGAATCCATGAAAATGAATATTTTTTAATCAGATAACTCTGTTTCTCTTCAGGAGAGTTTAAAGAAGAAGACCCATTTGTTTATTTCATAATTTTTTAATATTAACTATTTCTTATGCCCTCTCTCCCTCCCAAAAACGCTTGTTTTTATATTTTTGCATTTTTGGGGGATTTTGGGGGACCCATAAAACAAGTTTATATTAAAAAATTGTTAATTGTTTTATCAGTTATTATCTCAAATTTAGATTATTGTACAATCTTCAACTTTTTAAACAATTTCACAATTATTTTCTTTTGCTAATTTTTGTATTATTTTCTCCAATTTCTAATTATTTTCATTCTTTTTGCATAATTTTGAAAAATTTTAATCATTTATCTGAAATTTTAATTATTTTCATCATATTTCAATTATTTTTATCATTTTTCAATTATTTCCCTAAATTCTTAATTATTTTCTTCAATTTTTAATTATTCTCATTTTTTTTAATTTCTTAAATTTTTAAGTATTTCTCTAAAATTTCAATTTTTGTTTTATTTGTTTATTTTTATTTATTTCATAATATAAACCGCAGTCAAATTATTATTTTTCAATTATTTGTTTCAAACTCGGTTTCAAATTTCATTAAATATTTTAATTATATTTTAATTATTTTCTTCAAATTTCAAATTTTAAAATCATTTTTCAATTATTTTCCACAATTTTCAATTATTCTTATTTTTTGGAATTATTTTTTAAAATTTTTAATTATTCTTTTCAAATTTCCCATTATTTTCTTCAATTTTAAATCATTTTCGATTTATTGTTTTCATAATTTCCAAATTTTAAACTAGTTATCTGATATTTCAATCATTTAATTCAATTTTCAATTATTTGTATTATTTGTTTATTATTTATTCCAATTTTCAATTACTTATGTTCTTTTTCAAAATATCCAAAAAGTTTTTAATTATTTATCTGAAATTTTCATTTTTCTATTCAATTTTCAATTATATCTATGATTTTTTTCTAGGTGTTTTTTGTACCTATATTCTGTATTTTTTGCAATTATTTCTCTTAAATTAAAAATAGTTCTTTTCAATTTTAAGTGATGCTTATCTTTTTTCATTTATTTTCTCTAATTTTTAATTATTTTCTTTTTTTTTTGCAATAAACTTCTAAAAGCTTTAAGTATTTTTTCTGAAATTTTCTTCAATTTTCCTTTATTTAAAATATATTAGATAATTTTTTCAATTTTCTCAAATTTCAATTATTTTCTCCAATTTTAAATTATTTATATTATTTTTCATTATTTTCTTAAATTTTCAATCATTTTCATCATTTCTGAATTAATTTTCTAAAATTTTAATTATTTATCTCAATTTCAATAATTTTATTTCAATTTTCAATTATTTTCTCCAATTTTTCATTATTATAAATGTTTTCAATTTTTTTCTAAGATTTTCTCAAATTTAAATTATTTTCTTTAATTTTAAAACATTTCTATGATTTTTTAATGAAGTTTTGCCGTAAATCGTATAATCAAACTTGGTGTACTGCTAGATAAAGTTTCTAAAATTTTGTAGTTAAAATTTTTGAGATCTGTATGTTCTTGAGAAAAAAGTTATGATCGATTTATTTTTTGACTGTTTAACATTAATTCTTATGAGAATTCATTACTCTGTCACATATATATTTTCGTACTAAAAATTATTAATTGACGAGATAGTGATCAAAGTTTGTATAGTTAAACACAGATATGTAATGAGCTGATATTGTATTTAAAAAAGGACAATAGGTCCCTGTGAGAGTTGCAATAAATTAATTTGTAAAAATATTTCACGTTTTACACGATACAGTTTAGACGTTCTGACATTTTAAAATATTGATTTTGATCGCACATGAAAAATAGTCATATTTAAAAAGTAAATAAAGTTAATAAATACAATTGTTTAATTATATACATTATATATTAGTAAAATTAAATTTAAACCTAACCTCAAATTAATGGTCTCTGTTTTGACTAGTATCGTCATAGGATAGGACCTCCTTAAATTACTTTCGACAATTTATTTTAATCGTTTTCATGATTTTTTTTATTAATTTGCAAAATTTGCTATTATTTTTTTAAATATTATATCTAAAATTGTTGATAGAGTATTTTAATGTGACGTCACGAGTCAAGAAGGTTAGGTCATTTTGTCAAGAAGGTTAGGCTCGGACCCAAATTTACATTACGTTATAATGGGATTTTTGCTAAAAAGTGATTTTTATGACAATTCAATAAAAAACTTTTAAAATTGTTAAAGGCAAAAGATAAAACATATTTTTTTATCTGCTTTCTTTTTAAATGCAAAAAAAATAGTGAAAAATTCAAAATGGGTTAGAAAGTTCTGTCAGTGTGATTGTTTTTTTGGCTTCTAAATACAAATTTAATTATTTGACAAGGAATATGAATACATTATAAAAATGTAAAAAAACATATTCTATCTTCTAATAGCAACAACTCGAGCAACAATTTATGCAATTTTTAAATAAATTAGTCTAAAATACCCTTTATTGCTCAATGTAAATTTGGGTCTGCGCCTAACCTTCTTGATTTGTGACGTCACATTAAAATACTCTATAAAATAAGGTGTGGAATTAATAAGGTGCACGCGTTGTTTAATCTAGTTAGGTATAAGAAATTATAATTTTTATAATTTATATAAAACACTGTTGATAATTGTTATATTTAATAATAATTTTTACACCCTACTTATAGTTAATTTTTAATGATACTTATTTTGTTATTTATCCATTTTTATTTAAATAAATTGTTTGTGTTTCAAAATAGTGGAGCTTATTCGAACATTAAAAATTCTCTTAAATTCTCCGGAAGGAGAATATTCTCGAGAATGTAACCGGATTTTAAATTACCAAGAATTTTGCAACTCTTAAGCAGGTCCTGTCTCGTATAAATATCATGCTCAACCCTTTTAACAAAATTGCGACACACTACTGATATATTATGAAACATATATTTAAAAGGACTCGAGAGCATTGAAATTTGGTTATGATTCTGCTAAGGACTAATTTTGTACACCCTCGTTTTGTTTTCTATAGTAAAGTGCAATTAGAAATTAGCAGTTGACGCAGTAGTATAGTTGCCGATTATATCGACATCGACAGTCACATGTTTCAACACGAAAGATATAACGATTTAAAGTGGGGCATGTGCTCGCGAAAGGGCGAGAACGGGGCCCTGGCTGGTAGTTGACAATGAGGGAGAGTTCCCTTTATGAGCAGGGAAACAGCTGTTAGTCGATCAAAAAGAGAAAATAAGTCGCAAGGTAGTCAGGAGAGAGAAGGATAAAAAAGGCTACCACCTGGCATACCTGGCTTAAGTTTACCTGAAACCGGCCAAGTACCTACCTACCTGAGCATTCTTTTGTCAGAGAGCTCAACACGCACCTATTTACACACGAGACGAATAAACTGCCCAAGCACAAAGCTACTTGTCGTGTGCGAGAAACTCTTTTGGGAATTATTTCATTATTCTCGAAAAAATCTTGATTCGTCCTATCATTGTAGAAGTGTCCTATAAATATCCCTCGTTTTATCTCCAGGGACGTTTCAAATTCAATGTACACGGCTGAGGATTTCAGTTCACGTGTAGAATCGATTCTGCCTACGCTTCATTCAAATGGAATTACACTTTCTTCTATTTTACAATCTTGCTCAACTACTGGAAAAAATTGTTTTCTGTTTATTAGATTAGATTTATGGATCAATGGACAATTTTTGGTGGATATTGGATGAATTCATATTTTTATTTGGATATTAGTGCGATAAAAAATATTGTGTCATATAAATATTGCTATTTATAGGGGAGACCGGGGCTACTTGGCGCACTTTTGACTCTTTTGTAATTACCTCTTATAATTTTGCAGCTATAAAAACTGTAATGCACAAAAACCTTGCTTGATATCTCAGCTTTGATTTAAAAAAAAAGAAAGTTCCAAAATATTTCATGGTTCCTTTTTAAGAACAGTTTATTTGGAGTAATTCAAAGTGCGCTATTTAGCCCCTGCCCGAGGTTGGTTGGCACAGGAGTGAAAATATATAATTTAAAGTATGTTATATTGTGAATTAAGCCTTGTTAAGAAATTTTATAATTTAAAATAAATATTCAGAGCTCCAAAGTTGACTTTTGATTTTTTTCTAATTACATTTCTTAAAGCGATATAACAAAAACATGAAGACGTTTAAAATTCACTTTTGAATACCAAAATCAGTTTTTTTGACCTACTATCCTCAATAATTAATTAATTGTTCTTGGTCATTTAAAACTATCAATTTTTACAAATTCAAATAATGAAAATTACGAAATTTGATATACACGATATATCGGATATACAAAAGAATATATCTGACGAAAATAATAATTGACAGTTGAAAACAAAATTCGAAAAATGTCTAGATTAATAGGCAACTGAAAAAAATAATTGAAAAAGATTGTCTTTCCTAAAATCTAAAAAATTTCTCTTCTCAAATACAAAAATGGAAGGGATAAATACTTGCACAAATTTAAACAATAAATATTAAATTTATACAAAATAGTTGAAGAGTTATAGAAATAACTGTTGCAAATAATTGCAAATTGAACAACTGGATTGAAAATCGTAAAAAATAATTGAAATTGAAGAAAATAATTAAAAGTTGAAGAATTAAATGGAAATAAAAAAAAATAATTGACAATTGAAAACAAAATTAAAAAAATGGCTAAATTAATACACAATCGAACAAAAAAATTTAAAAATCAAAGGATAATTATAAAATTTGAAGATAATAATTAAAAATTGAAAAAATTGCAGGAAATAATTGAAAATTGCGGAAAATAATTAATAATTGAAGGAATTAGTTGAAATATGACGAGTATAATTGAAAAATTGAAGAAAATGTGTGAAAAATGACGAAAATAATTGTCAATTGAAAACAAAATTGTAAAAAATGACTAGATTATTAGGCAACTGAAAAAAATAATTGTAAAAATTAAACACAAAATATTAAATTAAAAGAAAATAACTGCAAATTGAAAAATTAAGAAAATTATAGGAATAATTGTTGGAAATAAATGCACATCTAACAACTAGATTAAAAATCGAAAAAAATAATTAAAATTGAAAAAATAATTGAAAATTGAAGAATAAATTTTTAAATTTACGGAATATACTTAAAAATTAAAAAAAATAAGTAATTGAAAAAAGCCGAGAATTATTAATGAATATAGAAGAAATGAAAACTGAAAAATGGAATTAAAAAATTAAAGAAAATATTTGAACAATTGTATTTAAAATTAAAGAAACTTAATAATAATAAAAAAGAATAATAGAAGAAAGGCAATAATTTTTTAATATTAAAGAAAATAATTGAAAATTGAAAAGTGGAATTTAAATATGGAGAAAATAACTTAGAATTGAAGAGAATAGTTCTAGAATTGAATAATTGAATTAAAATGTTAAAACAATTTTTATAAGTGGAAAAAATTAATTGAAAAAATACGAGAATTATTAAATATTGAGGAATTAATTGAGAATCAATAAAAATAATTGAAAAGTAACGAAAATATTTGAGAATTGAAGAAAATAATTAAAAATTGAAGAAATAAACTGGAAATTAAAGAATTAAATGAAAATTTCAAGAAAATAATTGATAATTAAAAGAAAAATTACGATATCACAAAAATAATTAAATATTGACGAAAATAATTACCTATTAAAAAAAAATTAACAATTGAAAACAAAAATTTAAAAATGGTAAGAATAATCGTCATTTAAAGAAATTTTTAAATTGATGAAAATAAAATTCATAACATTAAAGAATAATAAATTGTCAATTGAAAACTGATAAAAATAATTGAAAAAATTGTAGAAAATAAATTAAAATTAAAGAAATCAATTTGGAAATGTAAGAATTGTTTTGAAATTTCAAGAAAATATTTAATAATTGAGAAAATGGGAGAGTTATTGAATTTTGAATAAAATAATTAAAAAACGAAAAATGCAATTGAAAAATGAAGAAAATAATTAAAAATTAAAGAATTAAATAGAAATTTCAACAAAATAGTTGATAATTGAAAGAAAAATTACAAAAAAAAAATTCTTCATAGAAAATACTTCAAACATGACTAAGTTTTAACTAATAGCTCGCAAAAAAATATTACATAGGCCAATTAATGCATTTTTGAACTGTTTACAAAACGAGCAAAAATTATTATTCTTCATAATATTTATATACAAAGCAAAAAAAAAACATAAAAACTTAATTTTTGAAACCTTGATAACTCGGAACAGAATTACAGTAGAAGTTTAGCAAATAGCTTATTCGATGGGTTTTTTAATCACCTACATAATAAGGTAAATATATGAAAGCTTGTAATAAAGCATAAAAATAAAATAATTAAAAAACAAGATTTTTAAAAATCTAATAACTTTGAATGAAATTGCACTAGAGGGTTCGCTAATAGCTCAATCGATGAGTTTTCAAAAAATAAAACGAATAAAATACTTACATTTTAACCTTTTTAAAAGAAAATATACACTTAAAAAAAAACATTTTTTCAACAATTTTAAATATGAAAAAAATAGTTAGAATTTTTTCAGTTATATGGGTACCTGCATTTTAATATTGCGAAATAGGGTGGATGTACCTATTACTGTAAATGCACCAATTACTGCAATTCTCTTGACAAACATTATTATACACTTTTTAAGAGTTTAAAATTAATTTAAATTAATTGAAAAAATTATTGAAAACCTTACTCAACACAATTGCCAATTAAGTTATACATTTAAATCATTAATTATTTGATTATTCAAGTTTAGATTACAACCTATCGCTGTAATTGGAACATGCACGTGTTTCTATTACTGCGAACAACCTAACCTTCAAATACACATTATTCTCGTCGCAGTAATTGGTGCAGACTCGTAGTAATACCAGCACTGAGTATTATTTATAAATTTGTTATTTTTAAGAATACATCATTTCTTTGAATGTTTTAATTAGTGGTTTCTACTTCAATAAATAACAAGTGTGTTTTTAAAATCAGTTAAATATTTATCTTTCATTTATATTTATCTTCTTTTCCAATATTTTATCGGACTTCGATTTCACATCGCAGTAATTGGTACTTTTACCCTATCATAATTTAATAATTACGTTCTGACTTTTTAATATTGACTTGAAATATCATAAATTAATATAATCATAGAGAAAATCTGGAGGACATGCAAAAGTAATATTTTTGTAGAATCACCCATTTCATGTTTTTAAATGATATAGGAAAAATTAGAATTTAGCTTAATAAAAACTTGGATTGACGAGAATATTGATGTTTAGCTAAATTAGATTTTCAATAATTTTAAGTTTAAATCAATTTAATATGAGTTTTTTCAGTAGAGGTGCGAACAATGTTATTTTTCACAAGAAAAGTAATTAAAAATTGCAATTTGATGAAAATTAAAAAAAACTTGTCGTTTAGAAACTTTGTCTAATTTGAAGTTAGATCATCCCGAATTTCTAAACGTCAATTTTTTTTTTAATTTTCGTTAAATTGCAATTTTTAATTTCTTATTTTGTAAAAAGTAAAATTGTCCACACTTCCACTGAAAAATATTACATGAAAATATGAGATTTCTATTTCAAAATATTTGGACTACTAAAATATGTGAAACCCAGTTTCAGTTTTCGGCAAATTTAAAAACCTGTAAAACAGCCAGATTTCATTGATATTTTTTGAGTTTTAAAAACTAACTTTTCATAGAAATAATATTGTGAAAAATAAACATTTTTCAAATTACAAACGTAAATACATTTTTTCAGTACTTTTGATGAAAAACCCTTACTTTTCCCTAATTTATCCTGCCAGCTGTGGCAACCCTGAAATAAAATATAATAAACACAATGAATTTTGAATTAATTTAAGTTCGACTGATTCTAATTAAAATGCATTTAAATTTATATTGATAAAGCTCAAATCAAATAATGCTTCGACTAATTTTAATATAGATTAATTAAATTTTTTCAAATTTAATTTTTAAAAGATTTGCCAAACTTTTCTAACAATATGATGAAAAAATCATTTTTCAGTAAGCAACAAAACTGCAAATATATTTTACAGAAAACTTCACCTATCAAAGCCAATCCTGACTTCATTAGAATTTGTTGCTAAAAAAATATTTCTTTAGAAAACAGAAGTATTTTCGTAGCACTAAATTCTAAAGAGAAAGTCATGGTCACCTTTAAAAAATAACGTTTCCTGGGGAATTTATTCGCAGTTTTGTCCTCATTGAACGTTTTACACGATAGAAAAATTTGGAAGACCTCAATGTATTCTACAGTGTGCATTAATGGTTAGGAGGCGTAAAAATCGAGATTAAAGATGAGAATCAGTTCAAATGCAAAATACTTTCATTTTTGTATGATTACAATGTGTGTAACCAAAGAAAGAATAAAATAGACTGTTTTTCTTCTTCGCAAGGTTCACGGTTACTTTCCGCACCCTCGTTTCCGGTCGGGAGTCAAACTACAGTCCATGACCATTACACTTAGCCATTCGTCGACTTCACAGGAATCCCATGCTTTCGTATTCGAGAACCATCGCAAAATAACCTTGGAAACCTTCCTATATAGCACTTTGGATTACAATGCAATGGACAGCTGAGAAAAATATGTATATACTGAAAAGAATTATTGTTGCTCCGTGACAAAGAGTCAATTCAATTCACACCATTATGTCCTCTTTGCGGAAAATGTGCCTGTGATAATTAACTGTATCATTAAATTAACATTAGACTAATATCCTTATCCATAAATATTTCTCGCCGTGAAAATTAAATGTACACTCTAGTATTTTCTTTCAAGCAAAATGAAATATTATAACTAGGTATATAATTTAGAAAACTGTAACTGAAATAAAGAAAACGAAACAAAATAATTAATTTTATAATCAGTGGAAATTAATATAGTATTTTTAAACTAGAACGGTTTTCGATTTTATATAAAAACATTTATTACAAAGTTATCCAATAACTTACAATATATTATACAATACACTTAAGATTAAAGAGCGCAAAGTGACGTAATTAAAAAATATCTAAAATTATATCGATGTACCTCGTAAAGCTTCTTGTAGTTTTCGTCTCGCAACCGCTACACGATCTTCTTGCCTTTTGATATCGTCATCTGCTATCGAGACAGCCTAAAAAATTAAAAACAAAGAAGGTTAGACATTACAAAAATATAAAAATGTCGAGTGATTTTTATTATCATCTCTAAAATATTAGAATTGAAGAAAGAAAACAGTCGAATTGTTATTTCCTTTACCTCTAAACTAATATTAATACCTCTATATTGTCTTTAGTTTTTTATTATTACTATTATTACATAAAAAAACAACTACATGCTTTCAAGCTTTTCTAAACTAAAACACCAAATCTTTCAAAAATTAATTCAAAAGGTCAATTAAAGAAACAAACCAAAAACAAACCTTCAACTAGCTTTCTAATTTGATTTTTGATAAATGATATAAATTCTATTGGCTTTCTAAAAAGAAAAATTTGCAATTTTCAGCTTATTAAAAACAAATAAAAAAAACCACTCTAGTAACACAGTCAATTTTAAAAAATAAAAAAGCAATAATTACAAAAATGGAATTGCAAAATAACTAATAACTTGAATATATTAAAATGTTATTTATTAAAATTTGTACTAAATAAAATTTCAATGGAATATAAATTTAAATGGTCTCAAGTTTATAATCGAGTGAGAAATCAATCAAAACTTTTTATTGATTAAATTTTTTATTTACCAATAAAAAATAGGATCAATTGAAATTTCAATGCATTCAAATTTGGATCGATGGAAATTTTAATTCAATTAAGATTTTTAATCAATTAGAATTTGAATTACTTAAAAGTCAAATCGATTTGAATTTCAACAGATAAGGAATTGAAGTTTGGATAGATTTTAATTTGGTTTACATTAAATTTGAATCGATTAATGTTTATATATACATTAAAAACTAAATTAATTGATATTTGGATCGATTTAAATTTGTGATTAAAAGAAATTTAAATAAATTAAAAGTGATAAATGATAAATTAAAGTTTTAATCATTTAAGATTTGGAACGATTTAGGTGAATCGGAGTGAATAAAATTTGAATAGATTAAAATTTGGATTGATATAATCTTGGATGAATTGAGTTTGACATTAAATAAAATTGTAATTGAGAGAAAACGAAATCAACTGAAATTTGAATAAATTAAATTTAGAATTGTTTGAAATTTCCATTCATATGAAAATTTATCAATAAGAATTAAAATAGATTGAAATTTAAATAGATTGGAGTTTAAATTTACTGGATTTGAGGTTAATTAAAATTAAATTAAAATCACTTAAAAATTGGTATCGATTGAAATCTGAATTAATTGAAAGTTGGACCGAATAAAATGTAAATAGATTGAAAATGGGATAAATTGAAGTTTTCATGGAATTAAAATTCAATTAGTCCAAATTTAAATTTAGAATTTTTAGAAATTGGAATTTATTAGAATTTGGATAATATTTAAATTTTGATAAATTAAAGTTTGGATTTCATAATTTAAAGTTTTTTACAATCATTTATAAACGTTAATTGATTATAATTTTACTGAGTTTGCGTTTTAAAAAATTAGTAACTATTTATTATTAAATAAATTACGAAAAAATAAGAAAATTTCATAATATAAATTATCTAAAATCTAGTAGAAATAAAATAAGAAAATGAAAAAATGAAAAAAGATAACTTAAAAGCCAGTAAAAAATTGATTGATTAATTAATTTATGGATGATTCTACTGAGAGTGCAACTTTTTTATTTACGTTTTAAAACTATTTTTTTTTTAGATTTTTCAAAATTCCTTTTGTAGTATTATTCAGACTAATTTTAAAAAGTTAATTTATTAATTCGCAAAATTAATTTCGAAGAATTAAGAGTTTAAATTACATTTACTGAACGAGCGACAGTTAACCAAAACACAATATTTAAGATATTATTTCTTAAAATATTTAAATCTTATTTTTTTAAAAACTGAAATGCATATTAAATACATTTTAATTTTTAGTAGAAACATTATTAATATTTAAGTTCATACCATGTTTTCACTTTATTTCGAAATTTAAAAAAAAAGTTAAACTTTTCAAAACATTGAAAATAAACATTGAAAACAAAAGAAATTTTAATGGCTTCAAGAAAAATGCTTCAGATATGAAAAAATGATAATTTTCTTATTTTTATAGGAATTAGGTCATATGCAAAAAATAGTTTTCAGTTATTTATGAAAACATTTTACTACAATTTTAATAATACGATGTTAATATTTAATAAATTTCAGTTATTCACTAAAAAAATGAGGCTTTGGAAATTTATTTGGATTTTTACTCGCGCTAAATTTTCTAACTTTTATTATTTATAGAATCAACGTTTCTTCTTCAAATTATAAATTACATTAGAGAAAATTAAACATTAAGTTCTCAATTTTCGTTTAACAGAAATATGCAAGCTACAAATTTTAAACATTTAAATAAAAATAAGAAAAACATTCAAGATTCTGAAACTAATTTTTAAAAATTAAAAAAATACAAGAAAACTTTCCAAAACTTAATATAGTGATAAAAGACGTGTTGGAAACAACAATAATGCTTCAGAGATGAAAGTATTTGTGTTTTTATTAATTTGGTTTCGCTAAATAGTTCAACTTTTTTTTAAAATACTAAAACGCTAAATTCTAACTATGAATATTGATAATAATTATTTCTGAATAGTTTTTATAAAATTAATTGGGACATCCAAAAAGTCACTTTCAGTAGAATCACTCTTATAAAAATAAAGAAGTTAATGGAATTATGTAAAAAATAAGAAAATTAGAAATTAAGAAAGGTAAAGAAAGCAGGGTGTCTACTAATTTCGTCCTACAAAATTCCCGGTCATTTCCCGGTTTTTGTTCCTATTTTTCCCGGTTTTTTCTCTTGTTAACTTAAAATTTATTTTAAGTATAAATAGACCTACAAAAAGCTACAAAAATTGAAGATAACAGTTGATAATTGAAGCAAATAATCGAAATTCAAAGAAAATAATTGAGAATTGAAGAATTAAATATTAAGCTTTACAAAAAATAATAATTAAGAATTAAAAGAAACAATTAATAATGAAAAGAAATAATTAATAATGGAAAGAAATAATTGAACGTTGACAAAGATATTTGACAATTAGAAACAAAATTTTGAAAAAAAGTAAATATTAATTTGCAATTGAACAATAATTGACAAAATTGAACAATGGTTATTAAATTCAAAGAATATAATTGAAAATTGGTCAACTAGATAGAAAATAAAAAAAAATAATTTAAAATTTAAGTTATTAATTCAAAATTAAAGAAATAAATTGGAAAGTAAATAATCAAATTGAAACAAAAAAAATACAGAATTATTGAATATTAAAAAAAAACAATTGAAAATTGAGAAATAAAATTGAATTTCGAATACAATAATTGAGAATTAAAGAAAATTGCTGAACAATTGGACTGAAAAAAGAAGAAAATAATTTATAATTAAAAAAAAATGGAAAATGACAGAAATTATTTAATATTGAAGAAAACATTAAAAATTGAAGAATAGAATTGTTATTTAAAGAAATTAATTGAGAATTGAAAATCATAATTAAATTGAAAATAGAAGAAAATTATTGAAAATTGAAGGAGGTTTTGAAACATGAAATAATTAACTGATAATTGAAAAAAAAATTAATTAAAAAAGTCGAGATTACTGAACATTGAAACAAACAATTGAAAATTGAACAAAATAATTAAAAATTAAAGAAAATAATTGAAAATTGAAGAAAATAATTAAAAATTGAAGAAAGTACTTAAAAATTAAATACAATATTTGGAAACAGCAGAAAAATTTCGAAATTGACGTAAATAATTGCGAATTGATGAAAATAATTTAAAAATTCTCAATTTAAATAAAAACTGAAAGAAAAAAATAATTTAAAAAAGCTGAGGATTGTTAAATATTGAAGAAAATTAAGAAGAAATTGAGAATTGAAAGAAATTGAGAAACTGAAAGAAATATGAAAAAAATAATTGGGAATTGAAGAAAATAATTGAAATTTAAAAAAAAATTGAATTTGAAGAAAATAATTGAGAATTTAAAAAAAATCATTGTAAAAAGCCTAGAGTTATTGAATATTAAAAAAAAATTAAAAATTAAAGAAAATAATTGAAGAATGGGATTGAAAGTAGAAGAAAATAAGTGATAATTAAAGAAAAAAGAAATTGAACAATCCAGGAATTATAGAATTTGAAAAAAACAATACAAAATGAGGAATGTAATTGTAATTTGAAGAAATTAATTAAAAATTGTAGAATACAATTTGAAATGGAAGAAAATGTGATTTTATGAAAATTGTTGTATAATAATTGATGAATTGAATTCAAGTTTCAAAAACGTTATTGATAATTGAAAAATGGAAGAGTTATAGAGATGTGAAATAAATAAATGATAATTGAAAAAAATAGTTAAAAAAAGTCGAGAATAATTGAATATTAAATTAAATAATGAAAATTAAAGGAAATAGTTGAGATCTGAAGAAAATAATTTAAAATTGAAGAAAATAATTGAAAATTTAATCAAATAGTTGGCAATTCAAAAAAAAAATTCTTAATTGAAGAAAATAATTAAAAATTGATTAAAACAATTGAAAATCGTAGAAAATATTTCAGAATTAAATAAATAATTTAGAAATTGATGAAAATAATTCCAAATGGAAGAAAATAATTGAAAATTGAAAAGAGTTTATTATCCCAGAAAAAAAATTCCCGGTTTGACGGAAAATTCCCGGTTAATTCCCGGTTTTTCCCGGTCAATTTAAATTCCTGGTTATTTCCCGGTTAGTAGAAACCAAAAATAAATTAAAAACAAAACTAAAAAAAAACTTTGAGACTAACAAAATTTTGATTAACCGTTCTTTACTGGTGAATAAATAATGTAAAAAACATTTGTAATCAAATTTTAGCAAACCATATATTGTTTATCCTGCCTTATTTGAAATAAATTTGGTCCTTTATAGTTATGAAAATAAAATTCTCATATTGATGTTAGCTATTTTTTTCATTCAAAGAAATTATAAGCAATGAATAAACAAAAGTCTCAGTTTTTTAGTATTCATAGTCAAAATATAGAAAGTCAATAGGAGAAAATTGTATAAAGAAAAATATTATCTGTGCGAAAATATTATTTGTCGTGTTCCACAATATTTCGTACAGTTGGGTTCGAAAGCTAGTTGTAGGTAAATAAAGCGTTAATATCATTCTCAAGGGTTCAAATTAAAGAAATTGTTCGAAACCGGATTTTAAATGAAATGTGACTTAAAGTAGGAGATTGAATTTGTAAAATAAAAATTACAATCTACTAACTTGAAACCTGAATTGCTACCTGAACGAGCGGCTGTTCGGGGTTGAGAAAAACGCCTGGATTTTTTTCTAACGAAGTTTTGGAACCTGTTTGTCCCGTGACGGGTTGTGAAGAAACATGTAACGCTGTTGCGACGCTTTGTAATAAAGTTTCTTCTGTAATATAAGGACCAACAGGTCTTAAGGATCTCGGTAAATCCATCACATCGAATTCATAACCATCTGGATCACAGGCTCTCAGTCCTTCAAGTCTCTTCTCCCAAAATAGCTGAAAAAGTATCAAAACTATAATCTCCCAATTTCACCAACAAAACAAATTCAATTTCATTTTAATACAATGTTTAATAATTATTATTTATCTATTATTAATATCTAATTAGTATTAATGTTTGACATTACAGGATGTCTAGCGAATTATCAATTTTTCCTCCATGAAAATTTTAGTTAAAAATTATGGAAAGAACAAATAATTAATTTTTAATTAATTTATTTATAATTTTTAAACATGTTCTCCCTGTTTTTCGAACACAAAAAAATCATTAATACATGTTATAAGAAAGTCGTAAAAAAATTTTTGAGGTGGCAATACTTTTTTGTTTTTGAGTAATTTTTTTTTTTAGTTTTCTAATCTGCACTCCCGAGACGCATTAGTGGGCAATGTGCAAAAATTGTTTATGTGCTACCTAAGAATTTTTCAAAAGTGATAGGTCCTTTTCTTAACCCTTATTATGAAAAGGGTTACGCCCATGACGGCTATGGTTAGTATATTCTCCAAACTTTTAACTAATTAGCTCCAATCATTACAAAATCTTCTATAACCTAATGATTATTTAATGTGTTCATATCTCATTATAAAGAAATTATACGAATCGCGTCGCATCTTACGATGCTCATATCTCCAACGGCAGACTAAATAATCTTTTCCATAAAAAAAATTAATTTTTTGTTCTTTCCATAATTTTTAACTAAAACTTTATAATTTTCTGCGTAAAACACATTCAATTTTTTTTTGCTAATTCTATTAAGAAAAAAGTTATGAATAAAAGAAAAAACATTACTTAAATTTGTTATTGTAAATATCTCCAAAAATATTAAATATTTTTAATTCAAAATTGGTATACTCATTTTTTTCTTCTCATATGAAATGTCTCAGCAGTTTAAATTTTGTTGTTACTTATTTTTCATTTATCGATAACTTGATTATTAAACCAATTTTAATAAATCCAACGCGAATTATTAGAAAATATTTTATATTTTATGTTAGTTGTAGACCAAAAATTCAATTTTATAATTTGGAACAAAAAGTGAAAGAAACTATTTATTTGTATTTTTGATCTTTTCGTTCGTTAAAACGTCCACCATAAAAAATTGAAATTTCGTCATATTTCTACTAATTCTCAAATCTTTTTTTAAATTTCCTTTTTTATTTCATGGTATACTGAATCGCTAGACATTCTGTCACTAAATTCTTCTACTTAAATGTCAGATGAATAAAATTTGGATACTTTCATTGTTTGTTTTATTTTTAATATAAACAATGTTAAGTTTTTCTGATCAATCCTCAAAAATGCATCCATTTCTCTATGATTTGACAATATTGTCATAAATTTATTAAAATGTAGAAGTAAAGATTTTCTAGAAAAACTCGTGCAATTAATAAATTTGGAAAGTAAAGAATATATACGAAAGCTGGAACTAAAAAGAAAGTACACAATTAAAAAAATGAGGTAGTGCAACAAATGATAATAATAAATTAAAATGATGACAATGATGAGTGTGGTAAATTAAATTACCTGCTTAGGTTTATCTTGAGAGCCATTTTTGCTGTCAGTTTTTTCGGCTCCTTCCTAAAGGAACGATTGGATATTGTATCATGTGCAACAACAAGATTATCAATTGCATACAATTTAAAATAAATAAATTATGAAATAAAGAGTCGATTGATTAATATCAACAAAAATCAGGGGAGAGCTTGCAGAGATAATATCAATTTTCACAGGCCATTCAAAACTGTGCATTTTGAATTTGTCTTGGAATCAAATTTTGCAAAATTTACTGTGCAATAATAAAAAGAAAGTATTAAAAAGACTTGAAATATAAAAGACTGTGCGTAAGTTTAAAATGTGTCACAATTTGAGAAATTTAATAAAGTGTTGTAAGTATAGAAATAAATAAATATTTAACAGTTTTACGTGATTAATAAAGTTACAACAAACCTGTTTAGGCTTCTCTTGATTCCCATGTTTGATATCTTTAACTTTTCCTTCTTGAGTTTTGTAAATTGTCACGGGCTGCTTAAAAATAGAAGCTGTTTGTCTTATTGGTGGCACTAAAGAAGCATCGTTTCTTACCCCCCTACTGCAAAAAGGGTGATTATTATTAGCATAAACGAAAAACGCGTATTTAAAAAAATCACATACTTCGCCAGTTTTTAATTAATTTTTTTAAATTCTTGTCAATACTTGGTCTACATTATTTTTACTACAATTACCTATGATATAAATATAAATTTTCATATTTTTTATGTCACAAATATAAACATGAAAATTTTAACCTAAAAGGTTAAGCAACTTCCGAGTTAAATATAAATCTAATGATCGATGATGAAATAAAAATATATTCAACTCGATTTGTATACGTGTATTTTCTCAATTATGCACCTGTCTTCTTTTTGTAAATAATTTTCCGGTAATTAAGAGAATAACTAATAAAAAGAGTTTGTAAAGTCACAGAATAATAAAATACTATTAATGTTACTAATTTATGAATTATTTTTAACATACTAGGGAAATTTTAGAGGACATTTTATTCCGCTGGAACATTAATTAATTAAAATTAATTGACTAATAAAATTGTACCTGTAGTAGAAAACGTCAACCTTATTCCCTGTCGATGTCAACTGATTTTGATTTTTTCGTGGCTGTTCCTCTCTTGTTGACCAATTCGTTGGTAAAACCGAGGAATACTTTTTTTTCTCTATTGTAACATTCATTTTGAACTAAATTTTTGTATATAAAATTGTAAACAACTAAAGAACACGAATAACAAACAATGCTTGTCTTCCCATGTCAAGCGTCTTCTGCCATATTAGAAATTTGTTCAGTAAAAATAACAAGAGGGCAGAACTGTCTCTGAAGAATTAGATACCAGCGCCAGTAAAACAAAAATGTAGCAAAATGTCAATTCCTTTCTTATCGACTGTTAAATTTTAGAAGTTAATGGTTTAAATTTATGTATTTCAATCATTTTCAATCATTATAATTTTGGTTAATTTTAATAGTAATTTTATTCAAATCTACATCTTTGATTCAGTAAAAATTCAATTAAGATTAGTTAATTAATTTGCAGGCCTCCGAATTTTTTATGTAAACACAATGAATAACATTTCTTTTATTAGAATTTTCATATTACCAGTAATTCTAATTGAATAAAACTATTCAGGAGTCTAAAAATTATGTTTAAAAAGTATATTCGGTCAAAGGAAATTATGTTAATAGAAAATTTAGATGTATTAATCAATTTATAAAATTTTACAATTAAAAAAAATTGCAAGAAATAATTCAAATTAATTGCAGAGTTTGCAAATTAATTAAAAAAAAGATGAAATCAATTAAAAATTGGGGAAAGTTATTTAAAAAATCATATAGAAATGTTTTAAAAATAAAGAAAATAATTTAAATTTGAAAAAATTACCTGAAAATCTTAAAAATAAATTGAAAAAAATTGAATAATGAAAAATTAGGGAAAATAATTGAAAATTGAAAAAAAAAATTAAAAATTAGAGAAAATATATGAAACAAGATAAACATAACTAAAAATTGAAGAGAATAATTTTTAATTAAACAGAAGTAATTAAACATTTTTTGGAAATTATGGAAATGAACTAAAGTAATTGAAAATTGAAGAAAATAATATTAAAAATCACATAAATAATTAAAAATTGTATAAAATAATTGAAATCTCAGATAAATAGTTTGTATTTTGAAAATTATAAAAGAAATGAAAAAAATTGAAAATTGAAGGATATAAATTTTGGAAAATAATTGAAAAATGATTTTACAATTTGAAACTTGAAGAAAATAATTGAAATATGATATAAACAATGATAAGTTGTAAAAAATAAATCATATTTGAGTCATATAATTGAAAAAATTACAGATTTTTTTTTTAATAAAACAAAATAATTGAAATTTGAAAAAAATACATGAAGATCTTAGAAATCAATTGAAAAAAATGAGAATAACTAAAAATTGTAGAAAAGAAATGAAGAAAACTAAAAATAAATGAAATTTACGACATTTAATAGAACAAATTGGAAATTATGAAAACAAATGAAAATACCTAATTAAAAATTGAACAAAATATAATTGAAATTTTAGAAAAATACTTAAAAATTTTAGAAAATAATTTGATAAAATTAGAATAATAATTAACATTTGATAAAAATAATTTAAGATTGAGAAAAATAATTTAAATATGAAAGATTGAAAACAGTAAATAAAATTTGAGAGAAATAATTTAAAAATTCATAGAATACCTATATGTTCAAAAAAAAGAAAATAATTACAAAATTACTTAAAGAATTTAAATTAAAGAGAATAATTAAAAAAATTGCAGAAATAATCGAAAATTGATGAAAATTATGAAATTAAATGAAAAATAATGAAAATATTAAAAGATGGAGAAAATAGTTGCAAAATAATAAAAAGAAATGAAAATTGAACAAAATAATTGAAAATTAAGATATATATTTGAAATTTCAGTAAATTAATTCAGAAATTATGAAAATGATTAAAAATTGAAAATAATAATTGCAGAATGACAAAAATAATAGTAAATCAAAATCTTAATTTAAATTTGCGATGAATAATATAAAATTAAGGAAAACATAATTAAATTGATTTAATGTCAAGGCAAAAATAATTAAAGTTGAAAAAGTGATTGAAAAAACTAAGCAAAATAATTGAAATTTGAGGAAGGTCATTTTAAGATTTAGGGAAACAATTTAAAAGCAATTAAAATAATTAAGAATTGTAGAAAATTGTTGAGGAATGATAAAAATAGTACAAAATTGTATTTTAAGTAAAAATCATAATAGAAAAGAATTATTAAAAATTGAAGAAATTTTTAAATCATTTCAAATTTAGTATTTTTGAAAACGTGGATTAATTGAACTTTTAATCAATGCAAGTTCACATTCACTGAAATTTGAAGAAATTAAAATTACTATAAAGAAATAAATATTTAATTTAATTTTACTTTTTACCACAGGGCCCTTGTTCTGCCAGTGACGCCACTGGTATTAATTAAAATTACAATAATATTTCAATAAATATTTCATAAAAAACTACTACTCAAAATTAAAACTATATATATTTTAAATGAAAATATAATTTCTAAGAGATTTCAAGGTTTTAAAGTGTTAAAAAATCCCAAGGAAAATTCAAGATTTTTAAGGTGGCTCCTCATCCTGAGTATATCAACTAAAAATAAAAAAGTTTATGTAATTTTCTTGAAAGTAACACTTCCATTTACGTTTTAAAACAATCGATTTTTTGTTCCCTTTGTAGAATTACAATTAAAATATTTATATACCTATCTAAAAAATTAGTATGCATTAGGTTTGCAACTTTAATTTTTAAGAATATGGAATTTAAACAATTTTTATTAACAAAAGTAACAGAACAACAATTTTTTTTTAATATTGGATTTCTTTTCTAGAAAATTAGTATATTTAATAAATTTGAATTGACAAAAAAATTTAATTATACACAAATTTTTACTTTCACAGAAATCTCCAAAATCGGTAAAACATTTTAAAAAATTAAACTTTAAGAAAAAGATTGACTTAATTTTAAAAACTGATTATTCTCGAACATTTATTAAAGTAAACATCAATCTGTAATTTTTACTTTTCAAAGTAATGTATTGAAATATTCCAATGCAGTTTATATTTTACATTGCCAATATTTTTAAATGTTCACTTAATACTTAGGCTTAAAAATAATTGCAGTTTTTATTCGAGCTAAAAATCCAACTTTAATTATTGACTAAAAACAACTTTCCTTTTATTTATAAATAATATAAAAGAAAAATAAACATTAAATTAAACTTTTATATTTAACACTTTTTAAGAGCATTTTCAAAAATTTAACATCATTAAAATGTAATTTCATAAAGCGAAGGGATTTTAGCCAGAATAATTTCATCTCCAAAGCATTTTTGCTACATTTTTGTATATTTCTCTTTCTTTTCACACACATATAAAAAGTTTTTTTTTACAATCTTGAGTAAAGTCTGAATTATAATATAAAAATTTCCTCAAAATTAATAGTGAATAGATTTTGTAAAAATAATCGAAACATTAAAATGGCCACTTTTAAGAGAATCAATCGCACAAGGGGTAGGAAGATATAAATAAATAACAAACACTTTTTATGAATTGTAAATCCATATATGTATACATATAAATATGTATGTCTATATCCAAATATACACATACATACTATATATACTATATACATATTTATTTATTTATAGATGATGTAATTGCCAAAAGAAACAATTTTTGTGTAGCTAGGAACAACATGAACTGCGCTTGGAAATGATAGTTTTTAAATTTTAAACGTAACATTTTCGACTCATGCGAAACAAGGGTGTGTAAAAGGCGAGCTCGGAGATACAGTCCAATGATGCAGGCAATATTGAAAAATCAAAACAATGATCCAATTACATAATTTTGTTTTGTTTTACTGTAAAAGAATATTGATTTGTACAACAGTTTGTTCGTTAGTGATAACTAACTATTGAAGATTTCTTGAGGTATCGTTGTTTCTATTGGTCTATTATCGAAGCTGTAGTAATCCAATGTCGATTCTTGTTTTCTTTTTTTTTTACTTCTCTCTATTATTCTCACCGTGACTGCGAATTGGCTATTGGTTTAATCAGCAGTCCGTTTAACCAAAAGAAAAAAAAACTCCCCTTATAACTGACTTTTTTTATCTCTAATTTCTCCAATTTCGTAAATTAAAAAAAAAAGAATCGAATTTTCGATAACCACAGCAACGACATTGTATGTGTGTGTATCCTGTAACAAAATATAAATATCCTTGTCTGTATCTGTTCTCTCATAGCTGGCTTTTAATAATAACACGTTATCTAATACCCTATGAAAGAGGCCTCCAGCTTATACTGAGAATTACGAGTGGAATTCTATCAAGCGCCTTATTTAGCACAGCGGACTAAATCACTAGTCGATACAAATTCGGGGTCGACAAACTCGATCTTATCCAGCAGGTAAGCGCAAGATTATACCGATCGTCACAAAAATATTCTTGTTTAAATATCTCGCAAGAGCTTGCCTCTGTAAGTGCACCGTTACGCTTTACAATAATTTTAATCGAGCACTATACCACAAACGACGTCAGTCAGTGAAATAGGTACTTGCTTTTTTTTTTTTTTTCATCTATCGTCGATCGTTCTTCATTTTTTGTGAACGCATCACCCACTTGCGTACAGTATAAGAAATCACGTAAAATCGCATTAAAATGACTCGCTGCTCTTTCTCCGCATTTACATTTACATTTAATCGTCCTACGATTACAAATAATTTAGCATTGAACACTCTCGTTCATTCTGAATTATATATTTTTTATCTTCAAGTTGAAGATTGTTTTTGTTACATGTGCACGTGAAAATTTATATCTCTCTGTCACGCGGAGTTAAATCGCATCGCAGTCATACTTATTAAGAGGATAATAAAATTCTATGTTACAAGAAAATTCATACATATTCTCTCTCTCGCTTTCTCTCATCACTTTTTGCTCCCTACTTAACTTTAGGTTCTATACAAACTTACACGCCTACTTACATTTCTGTTCATTTATTTATTTATTTATATATATATATTTATATATATTTATATTATATATATATAGAAATTTGCAATATAACTTGAATCGTTAAACTCTGCTCTCTATCATTCTCTCTCTCTTTCTTTCGCTCTCTCTTTCTCTCTCTCTCTCTCTCTCTCTCTCTCTCTTGAAAATTCAGTTCGTAATTCGGGTTGATCCTGGTTACGGCAGCACGCGACTCACTGCCAGATCGAAACGAACTAAAGCCTGCAGAAAAACGAGGAAGTCTCGAAAAAACTCGAGTTTGAGTTTCAGCACAACTTCAATTCAAATAACAGATACTGTGGAATCTCATTTTCGTCACAGAATTAAATTCTCGGCTCTCCTTCACGTTCGAAGATTCAATTTTCTTGTGATGCGCCACATTATAATTCCATAAATATCTTAACAAGCTTAGATTTCAAAAATAATCATATTAACAAGTCGCTTGAGATTAGTATATCACTTCGTAGACAGTCGCTTTCTTGTCACCAGATCCGGTCACAATATATTTGTCATCTGTTGAGATGTCACAGCTCAGCACTGATGAGGATTCCTTTGACTGAAAAAAAAAAAATTATTTTTATTATACCAATTCATTTGTAACTTATTTATAAAAAAAAAAAAAAATTAAACAATTTTTTATTTCTTTTGCGAATTGTAATAGAAGAATGTTATTAACTATTGCTTGAGATTGGCAAATTTCTTTTCAGGATGTCTAGCGAGTGATCATATTCCAATTCCCGGATTGTACCAAATTATATTATTTACATATATTAAGAAACAGTTTTAAAAATAAACAAACGAGCAATCTTAATATGTGTATGACATTTTTATTTTCTAAAAAATATACAAAATTAGTTTGAAAGTGAACCGCACAACAAAAAAAACAAGAGAAATTGTTTTAAAAAATGTCCAAAAGTTTTGAAAAAGTAAAATGAGAATATTTGATAAGAAATAATGAAAATGGAGAAATTTTTCAATCTAAATCAAACAAATTTAGAAATAATTAAGAAAATTACAAAAAAAAATATTTAAAGCCTTCTACATGGAAATAAATAATTTTTCTAATTTAACAAAACATTTTTGTACTCTTGGATAAAGCCATGTACAAAGCTCAGTTATGAGTGATATGTAAAACAGATTTGTAGAAGGTTTTAAACTTTCAGCACAAGTGACAGAATTTTTTACAATAACTGCAAATAACTTTATGTTTTGTGCCCAAATTTCAGGATATTTTACAAAACTGTTCTGCATATCACACAAAAAATAAGAATATTAAAGGAAAAGTAAAAAGTTTAAAGGTATAAGAAAAAATGGGAGCGTTTAGTAAAAATCGAAAAAAAAACAATTTGAAAAATGGAGAAAATTTCTTTTAAAATCTAACAAATTATTAAAGAAATGATAAGACTACAAAAAGTATTAAAAGTCTTATTACGAATACAAAAAGAAGAAAATCTGGGATAATCTATACTTAAAAATGAGAAAATTAAAAGGTTTATTAAGAAAACGTAAAGAGATAATTTAAAACCTACAAAAGAAATTAATAAGTACTTTAAAAATCAAAAAAGGTTAAAAAACCTTTCTAAAGAAATTAAAAGATTTCCTATATATATATATATTTCTTTTTATTATGGAAATAAAAAAGAAAATCAAAGAATAAACATAAAAACTTTACTAAGGGAAAAAATCTTTTAAGATTTCGTTTTTGGAAAAAATTATGTGAATTATGTGAATATGTAACAAAACAACATCAAATTATAAATTGTAAGGTAGAAATTAAACAATAATTTTAAAAATGTGTACAAATTTCTATGAAATAGAAAAATAAAACTTTATTAAATGCTCAAAAAATGATTTAAAAAGTTGAAGAAAAATACGAAAAGAACAATAAATTTGAAAAAAAAGTAAAGAAAAATAAAGAAGTTTAGGACATTATTTAAAAAAAGAAGCCAATAGAAAATATATGGTAACAACTTTCAAAACACCAAAAAAATATATAATATTAGACAAATTTTTAAAACGATCCGAATAAAAAATAGGAAAATCATGTTTCAATTTAAGAAAACATAATAAAAGAAAAAACAAATAAAGGATAGATAATTTAAACGATGCAAGAATTAAAAAAACTGATAAAAAGCACCGGAGAAAAATTATAAAAGACGTTTGAAAAACAAGTATTCTTTAAAGAATTGGAAATATTTTACAAATCAATTGATAAAATCACGAAACTAAATAATAAAACGAAGAGAATTTTGCGGAATGTAACAAACAAAATTGTAAGAAGTAAATTGAAATTTGGGTAAAAAAAAGAAAATTAGAGAAAACCTTATAGCAAAAAGAAAAAAAAACAATCAAAAGCAAAAGAATAAAATCTTATAAAAATAATAAAAATTAGGAACTTACGAAAAAATACAACATAGGTATTAAATAAACTTTTGAACACATGTAAGAAATTGTTAAAAAAAAAAAGTTTTGAGAACGTGAAATACCTATTTTAGAAATTTCTAGTAAAGAGAAAAATTCAGATTGTAATTAGAAAATTCAAGTAAAAGATCAAACCTGATGTGATAAATATTATGAAAGAACGAAAACATCAATTATAAAATTAATACTTTTTTTTAAAAATCTAAAATTTTCTACTGAAGAGTTCAATAATTTACAAAAAGTAAGTTATTATATGCAAAATAATAATTTTTTGATAACTGAAATTTGGATGAATTGCAATTTAAAAGTTTTAATAGATTAAAAATTTAATTAATTGAAGTTTGGAATTTATTTATATTCAATAGCTTGGAATTATTAAAATTTAACAATATCTTTAACTTTCTTCTACTCTAAATTTTTAAATCGTATTTTGATCGGAATTTAAAAAATTTTAACCAATTCAAGATTCAAATATAAATTTTCGAGATTTATCTATGAATTCCAGAATTTTCTTACAAATTCCCGAGTTTTTTGTTTATGATGTACTAAATTTCCGACAACTTCCCGGATCGCTAGACATCCTGTTTTTACAATAATTTAGTATCTACACGGATAGAAAATAAGTCACGATTTTAATAAAATGTTTTACAATCTAAGAAAAAACTAAAATTTTTATATAAGAAATTCAAAGCTTTAGAAAAGAGATCGAAAAGACGTTGAAGCATTACTACGTAATTTTAAACTTTAATATAGTTTGCAGCAAATATAATTTTTTTAAAATTTTAAAATGTTATATCTGAAATTTTTTCTTTTCGGCACTTTTTTCAAATTGTAAAAAATTGTACTAAAATTTGTAACTCATTTGGGTTGCTTGCATTTCCTCTAAATATCTCAATTGACCGAACTTGAAATTGTCCGAAATTTAATTGTTCGAATTTGTAATTCTCCGAACTTGCATTTGTTAAAAACTTTAAACTTCCCGAATTCGCATTTGTCATAACTTTAAAATCACAGAACTAGCATTTGCCAAAACATTTAAGTCGACGAAATTGCATTTGTTAAAATTTTAAATTCCTCGAACTCGTATTTGTCCGAACTTCTAAATCACCGAACTTACATTTACCAAAACATTTAAAAACCCGAATTTGCATTTATCCGAACTTTGAAATCACCTGATTTGCATTTTTCCGAACTTGCATTTGTCCGAACTTTGAAATCACCGGACTCGCATTTATCAGAATAATCCGGGGAAAAAAGTTATTGAATAAAACCTCTAGTGAATCAGAGTTTTTAAAAAAGTAGATTAACGTTTGAGATTCTGAACAGTTTTGAATCGGATTTATTTTTAATTTCCTATTAATACAACATTTATTGAATCGGTTTGGAAATTTTGAAAAATATGACAAAAATTTTGTCATATTTTGCACAATTTCCTTCTGAGAAAGCAGATTTACTTAAGCTGATGACCGATTCAGAAAAACTGAATAGGTTTTTATTTCCGTGGTATTCAACTACCCAAATTTGCAATTGTCAGATCTTCCAAATCCCTTAACTTGTATTTGTCAAAAAATTCTAAACGAGCCTTCTAATTGGCTGGTAAATTTTCCGGAAATATTACCAGCCAATCAGAAGTCTCTTTTAGAAATTCTACATTCCGAAGGTCAGACAAATGCAATTTGGGGAGTTAAATATTCTGCTGAAATTAGTGATTTTAAAGCTATGACAAATGCAATTTCGGAGAATTACAAAATCGGACAGTTAAATTTCGGTCAATTGGGTTTTGGAAGAAATGCATGCGACCCTTTTTAATTTTCTTCTATTTTTGAATTATTAAGTTTAATTCGTTTTTTACAAGCTGTAAACTAGCGTTTGTGAAATAAGAAAGAAAAAGATACATACTTGGAATATCGAAGCCCCATAAGGCGTACGCCAGGCGTTAAGTAGATTATCTTTTCCAGTGGACACGAACCACTTGCCACAGGAAGCAAAGCGTAGTGATAGAACGCAAGACTCGTGCAAATGAAGCTGATATTTGTCAGGTTTCGTGGCGTGGAGTACTTCAACATTAGAGTTCTCCATTCCCACTGCGAGCCACTCTCCCGTGGGACAATAGCCGAGAGAGAATATTTGCGACGTGAAGTCATGTTGTTGCAATTGTCTTCCCTCTCTGAGATCCCAAGACCTCACGGTATTATCTAATCCACCAGTCCAGAGTTTCGAGCCATCTGCTGAAATATCAATGCAAGATGCTCCGTCCGTGTGCCCTTGGAATTGTCTGACCAGAGTTTGATTCTGAAGATCCCAAACGGCGATATTGCCATCGCTGCAACAACTGAAGCAGACCTTCGAGTCGGGGGATATCGCCAGGGCGTAACAAGCCGGAGCCGAGGACGTTAATTCGGCCTTGATTCTAGGCGTTGGACTCGCCAAATCCCAGATACTCAGATTGCTTGCCTCACCACCAACTATAAGAGTTCTACCGTCCGGCAACAGTTTCACCGATCTGATATAATTGTCCCGCTGCAAGCAGTCCAACTGGGAAACTGGTTTTGCACTACTGCTGCCTCCTTGACTGATGTCCCAGACTTTGACGCAACCCTTGCCACCAGTGTAAACGTATTTTGTCGGATTCGAGATCGTTACTGCACAAACAACCTCTCCGTGGGTCAAGGTGTTGATCTGACGCGCGTGTCGTGGAATGCCGGCTCCGATTAACGCATCAGGTGGAAAAGGCACGGGCTGCATCTGTCCTTCACTCGAGACGTGGAAACTGTACGCACTGCAAAGAAAAAATATTTGTCAATTTAGGTTTGGAGTCGAATCTAAGCAGAAGAAATAAATAAAGTGGACTTTATAATAAAAATTAAGTTAATATGTGGTTATCACTGGACGTTTAAAAAAAACAGACTAGACGAATAAAATGAACTTTATTAATTTAGCTAAATAAGTACAACTTTATTGGCCTAAGCCCGAGGAATTGAATAATACTTTATTAGCCTAGGCAAATAAACTTTACTTTAGTATCCTAAATAAATAAGATGCGCTTTATTAGCTGAAGCAACTGAACAATACTTTAGTAATTTAGGTAAATAAACTATACTTTAATAGTCTAGGCAAATAAACTATACTTTAATAGCCCAGACAAATAAACTAGCCTAACACAAAAATCTAGGAAACGAAGTCTAGAAAAATAAACTACAGATTATTAGTCTAGGGAAATAAATAACACTTTATTAGACTAGGAAAATAATTAATAATTTATTAACCTAGACCAATACATTTTTTTTAGTAACTTCGGCAAATAATCAGATTTATGTACTCTCATAGACAAATAAAATGTTTTTTATTAAGCAAGGTATAAAAATGTCCTTTATAAGCCAAGGCTAAAAAATATATTAATATCTTTTCGAAGCTTTGTTACTTTAATTATTCTCAATAATCTAAGTATAAATTTTTATTCAAACATTTACAAATTTTAACAATTTATCTTTTTTATCAATTTTATCTAATTTTATTTTATTTATCAAATAAATATTATTATTTGAGGAGCATTTTTTCAAAACTTGATAAATCCATTCGAAATAGTTTTTTCAGAAAAGCGACAAACGTTGTATTTTTATAACCAGAAGTGGTAAAAAAGAGTTGAAAATTATTTTGCATCGAAGCGATCGACTATATAAATAATCAGTATACCAAAAAATTTATATTATTTATTATTTCTGTTATTTAAAAAACAAAAATGGATTTATTCAGTTTTGTTTCAGCATATCTGATTTTCAAATATGGAAATAAATTAATAGAACAAATATAATACACGTTTAAATGGTTCTGAACTACTAAAATCTATCAGATAATCTTCTATTTTTGTTAGATATAATTTTGTACATTTATATAAATATAATAATTATATTTGCACTTTGAAAAAATTAGATTTTAGGATTTATCAACTTTTGTTCAAGTATGGTCAAATTGTCACAGATTTAAAAGGGATTTTTGCAGTCTTGATAACAAATTGAGAAATTTTGTGAAATTCTGAACCAAAGATTCAGATATTGCTAAAATACATATTGCAACAATATTGCAACATACTGCAAAAAAAATGAAATTTTTAATTCTAAAAAATGAAAAATCAACTTTAATTCTCTTAATTTCGATCAAAATATATATCTCATACAAATTAATTGATTCGTTTTTCATTGTAGAAACATTTTCATAATAATTATTATTAAAGTAGGTACTGTAATACTATATTTTAGTAACTGTAAGTAATTGGAGAAGTTACAGAAAAAGAAGGAAAAATGATAAAAATGAAAATATCATTAAAAATTAAAAATCTCTATTATTTATACCATGTTAAATATAATCTTTATATAAACCAATTGATACGTTTATTAATCTACAATATTTTTCCAAAGAAAATGTGGTACAAAATAGAAATTTAAAAAGTTATAGAAAAAAAAAGAACAATGAAAAACTTTGTAGGTCAAAACCGTATTTTTTATTAAAAAATGATCTCAAACAAATCCGGACATTTGTTTAAGAATAAAAGTTTATTCAGTCGGTTGATTCTATTTTTGGTAAATTGAAAATCGCAACAATTATCTGTGTGGAAGCAAAAATTAATAATTTAATAAAAAGAGAGGAATTAACAATTATTTTAAAAATTTATTACTATTATTATTTCTTATCAATTTGTAAATAAATTTGCAATTACCCAATGTTTAAGATTTTTTAAACTAACTTTGCTTATTAAAATAATAATTTTAAATTTCTAAGTTTATTAATTATTTATTTATTATTATTAATATAATAATATTTGATCCTTTAAATGTTATTGGAAAGAGAAATTTTGTTCGCTTATTCAAAAATTTTAACGAGTTTACAGATAATTTACGACATAATCTTAAAGATATGATTAAAAAATGAAAAATTGTTTTAACTGTTATTATAAGAATAAACTATTTAAAAACCTAAAAATAAAATCTTATTAAAATTCAATACTTTTTTGAAATTTGAAAATGTACTTATGAATATTAATTCAATAACATTTATAAACAAATTTTTTTTAATTCGAATTTTGACTCATGCAGCTCTTTAATTAGATATAAATTTTAGTTTATTCATGGTATTTGTTCGAATGTAAATTTATACGTTGAACTTACTAATGACTGTGCAAAGTTTAATTAGCAAATCGTAATTTTGATCAATTAATTATTTAGAACATTGTATATAAGCTTAAAGGATCAATCTGTTAAAATGAAATGAGTCAATAGTAATTTTATATTTACTAATACGGATATCTAATTAATATTTCATTTTAATTAGTGTATTATAGAAAATGTAATTAGTTACAATTTTTAAAAAAATATATTTAATGGATTTCATTTTTTTAAATAATTGAAATATGGTTACAAAAATATACTAATAAAATATATTTGAGTAAAAAAATGTTTGTAATAAAATGTCAAAATTTTCAATAAATAAGCATAATAAACACATTACTTTTGTAATACTACAAATTTTGATAATTTTATTTTCGTTAGAGTTTAAATTTTATATCATATGAACCTATAGATTATTGTTTTGAAACTTAGAAAAAAAACTTTATTTACAGAAGTAAATAAACTACAATTTATTAATCTAGGTAAATAATCTGTACTTTATTGACCCAGGTGAATAAACAACACTTTATTAACATAGATATATAAAGTATACTTTATGAACCGAAATAAATTTAAGGACGAATTGGACACCGACACTTACTTAAAAAGAGATTATTATTAATATTATCTCTTCATTCACATAAAACTATTATTAAAATTAATTTCAGCATATTTTGAAAGATCCAGTTGTACATTTTTCAGAAAAAATTAAGTTTTGCTAAAATTTGTTGTCATATAATAATTATTCAACATTATATGTTTTTTCTTTAAATCTAGCTGATGTCTGTAATTTTCATTTAATTTTGACTAATAATACACTGTAAAAAATTTCGGAATTTTCTCCGATGAATTAGTAGGAAATTATTCCGAAACTGGTAGGTAACACATGTTTCCGAATATTTTGTAGGAAAAATTTCCGAAAAGAGGAGGAAAAATACTTTATCCACAGAAAACCGGAAATTATTCCACAAACTTCGGAAAAATTTCCAATCAAAACGGATTTTTAGCCTATAGTAGTAGGAAATATTTCGGGATAGAGTCGGAAAAATACTTTTTTCCTATACAACCGGAAATTATTCTACAAACTTTGGAAAAATTTCCAAGCAAAACGGATTTTTAACCTACAGTAGTAGGAAATATTTCCGAATGGAATGGGAAAAATACATTTTCCACAAAAAACCGGAATTTATTCCTTATACTTCGGGAAAATTTCCAATAAAATGGGATTTTTATCCTATGGTAGTAGGAAATATTTCCGAATGGAGTCGGAATAATACTTTTCTCACATAAAACCGGAAATTATTCCACAAACTTCGGAAAAATTTCTAAACAAAACGGATTTTTAACCTATAGTAAAAGGAAATATTTCCGAATGCAGTCGGAAAAATACATTTTCCACAAAAAACCGGAAATTATTCCTCAAACTTCGGAAAAATTTCCAAACAAAACGGGTTTTTAACCTATAGTAAAAGGAAATATTTCCTAATGCAGTCGGAAAAATACATTTTCCACAAAAAACCGGAAATTATTCCTCAAACCTCGGAAAAATTTCCAAACAAAACGGATTTTTAACCTATAGTAAAAGGAAATATTTCCGAATGCAGTCGGAAAAATACATTTTCCAAAAAAAACCGGAAATTATTTCTCAAACTTCAGAAAAATTTCCAAACTAAACGGATTTTTAACTTGTGCATATTATATTGCTCAATCTAAGAAAATTTTATTTTGTACTCCTACTAAAAGAAACTCCTAGGTTTATTTTTTTAAAAATAAAAATCACTTAATTAGTTTCTCATAATTATTTTATTTATTATAATTATGAAAAATTTATTTATGTGAAGAACAAATGTTATTTTGTACTCCTACTAAAAGGAACTCCTAGTTTCATTTTTTAAAAAATACAAATGACTTAATTAGTTTCTTCTAATTATTTTATTTATTATAATTATGAAAAATTTATTTATGTGAAGAACAAAAATTTTACTAAAAGATTGTTGATACAGAACTAATAGATCTAACATGTTTTTGTTATAAAAATTTTGTTTTACATATTTATTACTATTATATTTTAATATTTAATTCTTCTGTTTAATTTATAAAAAAAAATTGTTTTGGGCAATGTTTGCATTTTAAAAATATTACTTTTATTAATATAAATAAATGAAATTGTTTAAAACGTTAATCAATTTATTTGTATTCATTTTATTGAAGTTAATCAATTTGTTTGTATTCATTTTATTGATAATCTGTATCCGAGCCTGCATTCTTTTATCATTTTTAAATATCGATTAATTATTGTTCTCAATTATTTTTCCTAATACATATAATTTAATTTTAAACTATTTTGTTTGAACCAGTTAATATTGTTAAGAATGTTTACTTATTTAATTTATTGGTAATTTAGTAACGATAAATAATTTTTTTACCAAATAAATTTAATCTTATGTTAATGTCAATCAGAAAAAAAGTAAACATTGTTAGTAATGATTGTAATAAAATTTTAAATTTTAATATTAGAAATGTTTTCTATCTTTGAATGTTTCTTAATAATATAAACAGATATACAGATTATACAAAAAATGAAAATTTCTCCGAATATAAATTATCTTATTTCAAATAAATATTTTTAAATTTTATTTGGATAAGATTCTTAAAAATCTTCTCCAAAAAAATGTCTTAATCTTTAAAATAATGGATACACAAAAAATTTGTCGAAAGGAATTTATTGCCATTCTCCTTTTGGTGAAAATATGTGTGAGTGTCACATGCCAGTAATGCTAACTAAACCATAGGACCAAAATTTATGAGAGTCTATTGTTGACGGGCGATGCCATTGCGGGGGTTCATCTGCACGTGGCGACCAAACGAAACTTGAGATCACCAAGTTCTTTGAAAAGAGAATTTCATAGCCAAGATGGCTCAATGGTTAGGTGCTCGTATCGTAATATGCGTATTTGCGTTTAGCGTTAGGGTTAGTGCGTTCGAATCTCAGTGTCGCTAGGATTTTTCAAAAATTTCGTATGTATGCGTTTAGTTGCGTTTAAGGTATAAATAAAATGTTAATTAATAATCAAATGTAATTTCAGCACAACACAACAATTGAATTAAATAAGTATGTAAAAACAAACCCAAATCCCATACTGTAAAATATAAATTTCCTTAATGTTTTAAATCTGTTGATTTGATTTTTATTATTGAATAATCAATGGGATTTTTTGTATCAGGATAAACATATTTCTTTATTACAACTGTACATGTAATGTTTCATATATGAGTTGGGTCAGGCCATATAATAGTCAACCACCCACTTTGGTTAGAAACGAATTTTCGTTTGTTTATTAAACCCAACCCTTTTTTTCCGTGTACAAAATTTGAATAATTTCCGGTAATTTTTGAAAAAATTCCAACTTAATGTCAGGACAAATATCCGACGTATTCGGAAAAATGTCCAACTTCATATGCGGAAAAATTTCCGATAATTTCGGAAAAAATTCCTCTTCATCAGTAGGAAAAGTTTCCGAAAAAGTTGGAAATAAAACCAATTTTTTTTTCGGAAAAATTTCCACCGTCTGGGGTTCCGTGCTGTCCGAATTTTTTCGGAAAAATTTCCGAAAAATTTTTTACAGTGTAGTTTATTTTTCTCGTTGAAACATTCTCTACGATTTTATTTGTTGGGTTTTTAAAAATATTATTTTGTTTAAAAGTTATTAAACAAATAAAATTTGTTATTTACGTATTTTTAAAACAGAATATTATTTTAGAAAATTTAACAAATAAAATTATAGAGAATGTTTCAACGAGAAAAATGAGCTACTATTAGTCAAAATTAAATGAAAATAACAGATATTAACTAGATTTAAAGAAAAAACATAGAATGTTAAATAATTATTATTTGACTACAAATTTTAACTCAACTTAATTATTTCTAAAAAATGTACAACAGGATCTTTCAAAATTTGGTGAAATTAATTTGAATACTAAATTTATTTGAGGGGAAAAACGACTTTGTAGTTTGAGGTTATGTAAAAAATTAAGAGAAGAAGATAATTAACATAACCTTAAAACATAAAATATATTTTTTCAGGTAGCGTACAATTTCGACACTTAGCCATTTTTTTCTGAAACAAAAAATGAAATTAAAAATATGTCCATGTACGCATAATTTAAATTTTATGCAGATTCTAAAACTAATTTGACATTTTAGAAATATGTATTATTTGGGCATCAGTTTCTGAACAAAATATTGAACATTATAAACAAAAAAAAGTACAAAATTTTCAATATTTTTTTCAGAAACTGAAGCCCAAATAATACATATTTCTAAAATGTCAAATTAGTTTCAGAATCTGCATAAAATTTAAATTATGCGTATATGGTCATATTTTTAATTACATTTTTTGTTTCTGAAAAAATTGGCTACGTGTCGAAATTATACGCTGCCTGGAAAAGTATTTTTAAGGTTATGTTAATTCTCTCCTAGCAACATCCTCATTTTTTGAAATAGTAAAACTGTAATTCTATTACAAAAAAGATGGTCATAATTGGACAATTAGATTTTTAAGATTCAGAAACAAATTTAAAGTTCATTTCTCTAAAACGTTACTGAATCTAAGCAATCTTTAATGTTTTCCTAATTATTGTTTTAAATTAAATTTGCCTTATTTGTCTACAAAAAACATTTCAGACTAAATTTGAAAGATTATTTTATTGTTATCCAAAAATAACAATAGAGGTAATTTTTATACGTGCCCTAAAAAACATGTAGGTATATAAAATGTCTTTTAAATATTTTGAGAAGGGAATGGATTAAGGCTTTGAATGCATCTGATATGACAATGTGAAACTGGAAGAAATGGTTTGTTGGATTGAAGTGTGTACTTACGGTTTACCACCAGGCACACCAAGTGGACCAAGGGGTGCTCTCATCCCTCCATGAGGATCATAGAGTTGCTGAAGCGGTGGCCTTGCCGGGAACCCGTTGAGAGCTCCCGTCGGATAACCCAGCATATCTACATGCGGTCCTGTGGGTGGATGATGTTGTGGTGGATAATGCGAGGGATAAGGACCTACTGGCGATGCCGGTATCATTGGTTTACTCGAACTCGACGGCTTCATACCACCCGAGCCAGAACTACTTCCACCTAAAAACATATCTATCGTTAGATAGATCAATCAATTTCAAATTATAAACAAGTCATTCAATTAAAATTCAATAAAACTAGTTTTAACAACATAAATATAATAAAATAAGTCAATAAATTAAGTATAAAATAAAAAATATATATATTTTAAAATCTTGTCTGAAACAAAATTGTATTTTTCTTATTTTAAGCGTGTTCAACCAATTGACATAACCTTAAACTAAAAACTGGTTTTTAACATAAAATAACAGTTAAAATTGATTTCAACCAATTTTGAAAGATACAGTTGTACATTTTTAAAAAAAATTAGGTTGATACAAAATTTGTTATGAAATAATAATTATTTAACATTTTGTGTGTGTTTTCTTAAAAGTTTGTAAAAGGAATTTTCATACAATTTTGACAAATAATAGCTCATTTTAATCTTTAAAATATTCTTTATAAATGTGTTCGTTGGATTTTCTTAAATTTTTTGTTTTGTTTAAGGTGACTTATGCTTTCAGTCATTTTTGTTGTTTATTACTGTTAAGCTATTAAATTGAAGTTTTTAAAAATGTTATTTCTTGATAAATACAGTAAAATGATTAAAAATTAGTTTAAGAACTGTTACACGAGGTTTATTTTTTATTTACCACATTTTTCCGAGACTTTTGAGAAAGTGTCCATCTTGGAGCCACTTTTTTTTAGATCGGAAATTTTAACAATTAGAAAAAATGCTTTAAAAATGTTTATGTTCAAAATAAAATTCAATCTCTGTGGACATAAGCTACCTAATATATTGTACTTGCACCCAGTATAAAACATTTTAATATATCTTATTCAGTTTCGATACTAGAGCATTAAATCGAAACTATATCCATCTTGGGACCCTCTCCCCTATGTAATAGATAAGTTTTATTTGTTTAATAATTTTTTAACAAAAACCAACGAACACATTTATCGAGAATGTTTTAATGATTAAAATGAGCTCTTATTTGTCAAAATGGTATGGAAATTACAATAATTGTTCACAAACTTTAAAAAAATGTAAAATACATATTATTGCATAATAAATTTTGTGTCAACCCAATTTTTTAAAAAATGAACAACTGTATCGTTTAAAATTAGGTGAAATCAATTTTAATGATATTTTAATTTTATGTGAAAAACCATTTTCTAGTTTGAGGTTATGTCAATGGGTTGAAAATCCTTAATGACTGGATTTGTGGAAATAATACAAAAATAAATTTTCTTTTTTGTAAAATTAATTTTACCTGCGGAAGTTGGTGTGACAGGTTTCGAAATGGGTGTCGAGGGTTTTTCTCGTTCTTCCATTTTTTTGGCAGAAGGTGTACTGGCGTTGCTGCTGGTACCACTTCTAGGTGAAGGGGGAGGGACTTCTTTTTTAACTTGGTTGTTCATGGGAACATTCGATGAGCCATGTTTGTCTAGACCATTTTCCCTCGGAGACGACGTTCCATTTGCAGCAGGACTATTTGGTCCTTCACTCGCATCGTCAACAACCAAATCTTGATCACTCTTTTCGCCGTCACTTTGCTAAAAATAATAACTCAAATTAATAAAACTAAAACACATAAATACTTAGGTTTTCGCACAAATTATCAAAGTGGTTCAACCGGGAAAATGTAGGCCTAAAAAAAAAATTTAATTGACATTTAAAAAAATATATATTATTTTTAATAGTATCCTTTAGAAGAAGAAATATCACTTTTCCCGAAAGAATTCAAAACCTACAAAAATTATTTATTTACACCTTATCCACATGATTAGAATTTTATTTCATATCGCTAAATTACAATTTTTGAAAAAATGATTCGATTTAAACTAATAATGGCTTTTTTTCTTCAGAAAATATTTCTCTGCAAATTCACCTCACGGATTTTGAAACAAGTTCACATTCTGAAAATATGATTGTTTATAAAATTATTTTTACTTCTCCTAAACAATGAACAATATTTGTAATATTAAGTGAATATTGAATGAAATAAAATTTTAAAATTTAAGTTAAAAGGAGAAAAAAAATGAGAAAATGAAATAAATGTAAAACAAAAGATAAAAATGGAAAAAATAAGAAAATATGACAAAATGTCAGGAAAAAATATTAGATAAATTTGTTGAAAAGACAAGAAATTGTAAGACAAACATGAAACAGTTTCGATAAAAAAAGCTAATTTAAAAAAAAAGTTAAATAATGATAATCTTGAGAAATGAGTTTAAAAGGCCAAAAAAATTATGAAAGAACAAAAAACCATTTAAAAAAAAATAAAATAAAAAAATTCATTTTTATTCCGTTCACATGTGAATAATTACATGATTTGAATAAAAAATATAGAAAGTTGAAAATATCTAAAATAAAAAAAGCGAAAAATCGACAATAAAATGAGAAAATTTGCAAGAGGAAAATTAAAATGCAAAATAATTGAATTGTATTGTAAATTGAAAGTTTGAGAAAATTAAACGTTTGTTTAATTGGCTTTTTTTAAAATTATAATGAATAAAATTGTATTTTTTTGTGTGTACTTTGATGCATAGATTAACTAAAAAATATACTAGAAAAGAAAGGTTTCTGAAAGAAAAATTGTCGTTATAAAAAACTATTAAAATACTTACATGGCCTGTGTCCTTGTCCTGCTCTTTCTTCATCTTCTTTATCGAAATATGGTCATGATGTTGTGAATCGGGTGTACTTCTTGGTCTGCTGTATTTTTCTCGGTCTACTGGGGATATCGAGTTTCTCTGAAACAAGAATTTGCCAATTCAAGTTATCGTCTTACTTTCACTTTTATTTTAAAATTGCATTTATATAAAAAATCTAATACAAAAATCCATTTGGTTTGAGTTAACAATTTGAATGCTAACATAATAATTTTATTATGAAATTTTATCTTTGAAATTTTTTTTTATCATAAAAATATTCATATTGACTCGATTTAAAGATTCGTTAAAAATGTTTTTCAAATACAAGATCCACTGAAATGGACTGCCAAATAATCCTTTTCAATTAACAAAATTGTGAATAAAAAATCTAATAAACTCGTTAAAAAATTACAATTTTATACATTGTGAAAGATAAATAACAGTCATTCATTTCAATCAATTAAAATTGAATATCATCATCATCATCATCATCAACATAAAATTCGGGAGATCCAACAACTGTTCTGAAACCACTGAACAGGGGTTAAAAAATTGTTTCGTGTTAAAAGAAAGTTAAATATTATTTTTGAAGTATTTTCAAAATTTCGGAAAATTATTAAAAAATAATATTTAGCTATTTTTTAAATCAACAAAATTGAAGTTCTCCCACTTGTACCACTTTATTATTTCTAATAAATCGACATTAACTAATTTATTTTGTCTTTTAAGAGCAAGAAACGTCAACATTGAAATCAGCCTTAAGGTTGTTGCAAGGAGAAAATTAACATAACCTTAAAAATATTTTTCCCGGTAGCGTACGATTCCGACACTTAGCCAATCTTTTCAGAAACAAAAAATTGGCTAAGTTTCGTAATTGTACGCTGCCTGGAAAAGTATTTTTAAGGTTATGTTAATTTTATTTATGAAACTTTCCTAATTGAAATGTTTCATGAAAGTTTCAATGCTTCATGAAACATTTCAAAGTTTCAATATGGCGCAAATACATGGGCAAACTAACCTTACCTTACTTGACAAATAAATTTGAAGGCGCGAAATTTAAATTCTATCCCCTCCACTCAAAGTTTCATGAAACTTTGAAACTTTCGTCCATGAAATATTGAAAGTTTCAATGAAAGTTTCAATGTTTCAACGAAACGATTCACAGCTTACAACACTATTTGAAACATCCTCAACAATTCACAAATGTTCAGAAGAAACACGGGAAATTTAAATATGATTCATAACCTATTTTTCAGTTATTAGAAAAGTATATTTTGAATAACCTACAAGTTCTTTAAACGTTTCGAAGTACTGAATGTTAGTCAATATTTTTTATGTATTATTATTTTATTTATTTTTATCAAAAGATTTGGAGAATAACTGAATTAAGAAACTTTGAGTAATAACTGAATAATATCGTATAAGTGACATCTCTGGAGCGGAATTATAAAGTGGGGACTTGACAGAGAAATAGACAATTATTAGCTACGACAATCGTGTCTCCCGTTTACGCGAAATCACTTGCTCATCCGGTTGTCATGAATGTGGTAGCGCTTCCCTAAACATTCATGTGAAACAGTGTGCATTTCTGCCATCTGTCAGAATGATATATCTGGCTCGATTTGGCACGTTGCCGTTACGTTCCCGTTACGTGGGCGTTAACATGGACAGAGCTGAGCATTAAGTGATTTGTTATCAGCTCTGCTTCTAATCGGGCGTAATTGCCCGCATGCATTAAATGTAAACATAGTCTGCTAGGCATAATTCATTCTAACCAAGAGAAATATTTTCCATTAGTGTTCTTCCTACCTACCTTTCCACCGCAAACAATTTAATATTTCTATTCCAATAGAGTTAAACAAATTAAACACTCTACTCTAGCTCTCATTAATCACCAACTGTTTTACACTATTTAAAACAGTAGCAATATTTCAAGTGTATTCAAAAATGTTTTATCAACAAATGTGATAAAAATCACTTTGTAAAGCCTCTCGCACATGACACGACGCCGTCCTGTTTTGCGTGAGATAGAAAAGGACGCAATGATATCTCTGTCCTTTTCTATCTCACGCAAAACTACTGGCTGCTTGCTGGTTACCATGGCAACGTATGAGAGTGAGCAAGAGAAACAAATTCTCTGTCTCGCTCACTCTCATACGTTGCCATGGTAACCTACAGCAGCCAGGAGTTGTGACCGTACCTAAGGGTCAAATCACATGTATGCGTCAAACGTTGCGTCGAAATGAGAGTAAGGGAGACAAATATATATTTACGTCTTTCTCTTTCCCATAACGACGCAACGTATTTCATCCTTAACCAATTTAATGCCTAACCTTCCTGACAAAATGACCGACTGAAATGACCATAGATGGTACTGACGTAACAAGTTCAAAAGTTTAGGTTATTTTGTCCGAAAGTTTATATAAGTTCGGAATTTGAATCGTGTAAAAAGTAAATAATTAATTTTATTTAAAAAAGAAATAATATTAAAAATCGAGAATTTTTAAAATAACTTTTATTTCATCTGGACGTTTTTGAAGAACAAGATAAAGCTTCATGAGCATATTTCATAAAATTATGCAAAAATTTCAGACACTATAATCCATCAATTTCAAGGAGTTTGCTCCCCTCTTGAAAATGAAAAATGATTCGATTTGAATTTTGCGAAACATTGAAGCGTATTTTTTGCCAGCAGGAGTATTTCCCAAGTGTAATTTACTAATCCTGCAAAACTTGTTTTCCGCATCTCTCGATTCGTTGTGTCTTGTCTCGTCACCGAACCAGAACGGATTTACCCTTGGGGAGAAATCGCGCGTCAGGGGCGCAACTTTTCGCTTTCGAGAGTTTTTCTCCTGATTAAATGAAATGACTTTTCCACGTTTTCTAGACAGGCTCCTCGATTGTGAAATTACTCAAATTACATTTAAAAGTTGAATTTGTTTTGATAAAATTGAAAAGCAGTAGTTCGTTTTAAATTTACAGTATTTATTGCTGCCAAAAAAAAGCAGAATTTCAACTTCCTCGGAAATAAAAACTTATTGATGAATTTCTTTGTGAATCGAAAATTTGAAGGATGCGGATTGAAGAGTAGACGTTCTAAATTAGTTGATGACATAGACTAAGGCATGAACTAAAGAACACTGTAAGATGGAAAATCATATGAACTAACATTAAAGATGTGTTCACAAAATTCAACAAAGTTGCTATAAAGCTCAGTTCACAACATAAAACATTCGAGTTTAAAAACTATAAAGAAATATAAATATTCAAAATCTTTTTTAAAATATTATTGTTTTCATTTCAGTTTGTAATTTAACAACACGACTTTTAAATTTTTAATGAAAATTAATTCCAGAACTCTTCCTTTAAACTTATTTAAAAGTAATTTTTAAAAAAGAAATTATTGCCGCCAAAATTAATCAACAGTCGGTAAACGATTTTATACTTTCTACTGTTACTGACTATTACTTAAACAGAGGGTCTGAATTGTCTGAAGTGAATTGACAGGTTATAATGAACATTTGTTCCTTTAATATAAAAGACACTCATCAATTTATCTCAGAGACAATTGTTCACAAATATCGTCCTGTAAGTTGTTTTCATACTTCAATTGTTTTAATATAAATAAATCTCAGAGAGTTCCAGTTCGTAAAATGCAACAAAAGAAGGAAATTTGAAAGTTTTATTTCTCCTTTCCAGATATCCAATTCTACTTTTTTTGCTCCTCGATTATTAATCTCCCTCAAAAATAAAAGAGTAAAGTGATAAAATAATATAAATTCAGCGAATAGACAGACAAGATCTGTCACTATTTTAATTGAAAATATCAGCAACAGATATTTTATTTGAGCGAGCGTATAAAAATTGAGAAATGGCATATAAAGTAAACAGCTTTGAATTTAATAAATCTGCAAGGGTGAAAGTTAACTGTATCCAGAATTGGAGAGCGGTAAAGTTCCGGTTTCTGATTTCGATATATCGATTCCTCTTATTCGTTGAAAGTGCTCGATATCCGTCGAGAAGTCGGTAGTTCGCAGTCTTCCGTTACCCCCTCGATGCGCCAATAAAATTTCATCCCCTGCCTCACTCCCTTACTCGATAGCGGCTGTTGAGCTCCAAGTCGAAGTAAATCTCCTTTTCTCAATTACCTCTCTGCCCTCTCGACGCCTCTCTTTTGCCCCATTACCTCAACTCCCTCGTTTCTTCGTTCTTTTACTTCCTGAATGCACGAGAGGATGTGGAAGAAAGTAAGACATACATCAATGACGTTCTCAAGTTCCATCGCGTTAAACTACTGAAATTACTGAGACCGGAAAATGCTGCTGCAGATGCAACTGACAGAGAAGAAAATAGGAGGACGAGGAACGACTTATCAGATAACAGAACAATATAGCTTACGGTTTTACTTCGGAAAATATGTTTGCCAAAGAAAGAGAAAATGGAAAAAGTCCTTCAGAATGTCTTTAGGGGATGGTATTCTTGTGAAATGCATTTAACTTAATAAATTAGTAAAAGTTCCTCGTGACCTACAAGCTTTGTCGTTTCAATTTTTATGAGACGCTTTTAAAAATCATTAATCATTCACCAACTTTACATTACGTGTCTTGCATAAATTAGAACAGGAAAACAAAAAAGGAATAATGATTTTTCAAAACGTTTATATGATTTGTTTCCCGTTGTTGGAAAGAGGTTGTAAACGTCACGGGGAATTTTATTGGGAAAGGAATTTGACAATTTTAATGAATATCGAATGTTGTCGACTTGGTTCGTTAAAGGACTGAATGTAACATGAAGTAAATACTGGTACTATTGAGTTCCAAGTCCAGTGAAGAGGCATAGAGGTAGAGCCTCGTTATCCGGTAATGGTGAGCCACCATTTATCCACGGGACCAGTTTATACGCAAGATTTCTTGGAAAGGAAAGCGAGAACCTCGACGCTTCCTCTTTGGTAGAAGATTTAAAAAAAGCAAAGCTGGGGAGGTCTCTGGAGTCAAAGAGAACCGAGACCTCTCAGCGGGCAGGAGATTCTTAAAACGTGCCGATGTCTCGTTCTCAATGATAAAAAGATTGAACATTCACTGGCAAAGGATGCCTTTGATTTGTGAGTTTAAATAAACAGAGGAAAAGCTTTGAACCATCTTACGCCATTCGTCCAGAAAGTAAGATTCGTCTGATAAGATGAAAATATTTTTTTCATTAAATCAGCTTGCTTCGTTGGTACATCTATTTCATTTGTTGAGTACATAAATTTAATCTGTTCAGAACATAAATTTAATTTGTTGCATATGCTTTATTTACTCTTCCTTTAAAGGATTTGAGGACTTACTCCCTTTTATCAACCACCCTCTTACATTTTACTATTCTCTCTTTTCCATTCAACACTATCACTCACTATCCTCTCTTTTTTCACTTCTCCCTTTATTCCTCTTTCGTTATTCGCCCCCACACTTTCCTCAGTTCATTAACATACCCATGAACTCCATATTTATACCCAATCATACTTTTATAACCTCTCCTGTCTCTTCTCTCACTTTCCATCTTATTTTATCCACCTAGACACAATCTTCACCCATCCTTATTTCACCTCCTTTCCTTCTTTCTGCCCAGATTTTCTCTTCCAAAAACCATCTCTGTCTCTCTCTCTCTCCATATGCTATATTCATCTATCCCCTTCCTACTACCTCTCAACCTTCCCCTTAATTTCATTGTTTCATATTTGTCCTCCTCATCTTCCGAGTCTACTATCCATAATTTTGCTAGTTCCTGATCTATTCCTCTAATTCCCTTAACTTTGTAATTTTTACTTTCGTCCCAATTCCTGATAGCGATCTTTCTACTTCCTCTTTGCCTTCCCCATTCTTCAAACCCCATATTTTCCAACTTTCCCATATTTCCAACCTCTAACAACGATGTTCCTCTTTCTCCTTTCCTTCTCAAGTAGCTCCATCTGACTCGCTAACTCTTTTATTTTTCTTTCCAAAGTATCGTTTCTTACTTCTCCATTCTTCTCTCTACTTCCTTTCTTTTTCCCTCTATCTATAGCCTCCAATCGACTTTTCTCATCCTTTCCAACTTCCTCACTCCAATCCGATATTTCCTTCTCTAACCTGTTAATTCTCTTAAACATATTTTCTTTTTCAATTTTCTTCCCACTTTTTAACTCCCTTTTAATTCCTCCTATCTCGTCTTTTATTGCCTCAGTCTGCCTATCTCTTTATTCTTCTATGTCCCTAACAATTTCTATTTTGTACATTCTTTATCGAAACTTTTAACCAACGTCTTCACTAACTCGAGTAAATACCCTGTATAATTAGATACTGAAAAAACGCAGTATATATAATACGATTGTCAAAACAGACAGATTATATTATCTATAATTTGATTGGAATAAAAGGGATTGAAAGAGAGAGAGAAAATAAAATGGTTAAAATTCATTTCTGAGAAGAAACACCTTCCACCTCTTTCTGTTACTTCTATCCTGATCGTTAAATCCCGAGAGTACTTGGAAGCTGGCAGCGGTGAATTAATTGCTTCATAAAATCTGGCATCGCTCTCGGAATCTCTCAACCCTCGGAGTAAAGTCGTCCACATTTCTCACTTAGTCACAACATTGAAAAGACCCTTCTTTCATAAAATAGTAGTTTTTGCAGAAGCTGCACTCAACGATAAAGTTAATATCGATGTTTCATGAGAAGGTTTTACGGAGGTATTGAAAGGTAGCTCGGGAATGAGAATCACTGGATGCAATCTTGTACCAGCTGGGGTTTGCGGGGTCTTGGGAGAGAGACGCGCCTCAGCTCGTAACCTCCTTGAGGGTGGTGTTGGTAGAGTGAGGAATAGGGAAACAGGCTTCCGAGATGGCACTCGGGGTGGTAAGAGAGACCGAGAAAACTCTCTCCGTCTTTATCTATAAGTAAGTAAGAGTAAGAGAGGAAAAGAGAGTGGTGAAGGAGTCGAGCGAGAGTGAGAGAGAGAGAGATACCTGCTCTGTGGAATAGTGTAAAGAGAGAGACTAAGAGGGAATTTCAAGGGGTGGGAATGGAAGTAAGAGGGAAGATGAAGAGAGGTTGACGGGTGGAATATAGCCGAAGGAAGGATAGACGAAGCGAGGTGGTTTGAAGGAGTCGCTCACTCACTTACCACCCTCATGGCCTGCCGGCATGGCTTCGACCACCAACCTCAATACCAACCCTTCCCACACCATCGCTCCTTCCTTCCTTCTGCTTGCTTGCCAAGTTGCCTGCCCGTACACCAAGTCAGCCCTAACACTACAGAGTCTATACATCTTCGGAATACCGTACCTACCCCATATTGATCGTGGCACAAACCCTCTTTGCTCGAGGGTTGCCGCCAGCACTAGGTACCACTACACTAGTAGGTATATACTTAGGTATTCTTACACGTCTCTTGTATACCTACCTACCTTTACTTGGCGTATCAGTTTGCGCTCACGCACACCACAGCACCGCATCGCTTCAATCCACTTCCACACACCAGACATTTTCTGAGCAATGCATGTGTGCACAAGCGACAAAGTTGTATCCTCTCTAAAGCTGAGCTCTCATCCTTTTTCAGACGTCACTTTTTATAAAAGAAGTTGCGAGTTTGTACCAGTGAAAAGGAGACGCTCAACACGATAAAAGCCACTGCACATAACAAGTGCCCACCACGATTCAATTACTTGAATCATTCGCTTGGATCGCGTGACAGGAATGCTGCTTCTAATAACCTGCATTTGCGCTTGCTTTATTGGTACTCACGAACGCAGGGAATTCGGTGAAGCGATCAATGAGAGGATTGATTTGCTAGGTTTGTTGGTTATGCCCCCCCTTACTGAGACTGGGAGTGATTGCTGCTCAGATGAGCTCTTCATTATACGACTCACGAAACTTCAATACATGAAGAATAAGGTTCAGCCGTCTACAATTTTTTTTCCTTGGAATAGCAATTTGCTCATACCAGAGTTTCACTCTAATAGTACACGGTATATTTATCTCTGTTCCTGTTTATTTACAAGATTAGAGGCTTTAATCCATGTCATTACTGACCGACATTGCTGCAAGATTGGAGGTTAAAATTGCTATCGCTGGCTGATCATATTACACGCTAAAAGGTGAGTTAGTTGTTGAAGCTAAAAAAAGGGGGGCTGAAAGTTTTTATTCATCATAGCTAAATATTCTCTTAGGGCCGGTTTCACCAGTATAGATTAAAACACTGATTAACTAATCAAGGTTATTTTTTAATCAAGCTTTTAATCATAATTAAAGTTCAATGTGTATGACAAGAAGATTGGAACTTCCGATTAGTTAATCATATACTCTGTTCGAAATAATTCAGATTTCTCTTCATCCGTCAGCTTTGATTGGTCGTCTCTGAACGGACGATTAAGTTAAGCACGCTTTCTTTCAAAATAGTAAATCCAATATGGCGGACTGAATTCTCAAAAAATATCCCCACAAATCATCTAAATTCCCAGTTTGGTAAAAATTGAGTCACACTTCTATTTGCACTTTCTTTTTAAATTGCTAATTCTCAATTGTTTCCTAGGACAGAAAAATTAGAAAAAAGTTTCTCTATAATTTTTTGTACTCTATATTAAATAAGCTTCATTTTGGTCCAAGGATCACTCATTTTGGTCAGTTCTATCAAAAGTTATTAGGTTACTTCGAAAGTTATTATAGACAATAGGACACGCCTAGGAAACACCAATCACAGCGTTCTGTCATTTTAAGTACCCGCCCACAATTCCCCCACTCCTCAAAAGTAGTCTTATGTCTAAGGACCGCCTTTTCTGTGGACATCGAAGAACGGTGACACTAGCAAATTATTACATAGATGTTATAGGAAAGGAATAAATGTACTTTTTTCAAATATTCCGCTCCGAAACGGGTCAAAAGACAGTAAAATTTTTATTCTATTTTTACGTTGAATAAAACATGAACAAATTAACCGCAACTTTATCAAAAATGGTGACAAATTTTTTTCCCAAAATGTACCTGTTTTCCATCGTTTTTACCACTGTAATTACGTCACTCTGAATTTACATGGAGATGCCGGGAAAACGAAAATTTTTACTCGGTATACATTACTCTGCACTCTGGTCACTCATCCATGCATAGAATATTTAATGACTGCGACACAGAGTGGTCCAAAAAAAGCGTCGCTAAAATACGACGACGCTCGCGTTTATTTGAATCTCGGTGCTCAGCGGAACGTTGTCACAGGGTGATTTAAATTGAACGCAACGGCATATTTAAATTACTCAGAAATATGTTCCCATAAAATACGAGTGTCACGTGCTATTAGAATAAATTGTTTAAATTATTTTCTTAATTGAGAGTGACCAGCGAATATTTTGAAATGAAAAAGTTATTTGAAAATTCTCCGTGAAATCCGATCATAGAAATCATATATACATAAAGGATGAATGAAAAATGACAGTATTTAGAGACTTGCTTGTACCATTGAAATGTCAGTAATTTTCGTAAGAATTGTAACCAAGTGTAAATTTAATGGCGTATTTTTTGCAATTTTATTTAAAGCAAAATCTAGTATCTCGTGGATTTTTTCCTATCTTCTTTTATCTCTTTTTAGTCTCTCTTCCTACTACATCCGACTCGTCCTCTTCCATCCGGTCTCTGCGGTAGAATTTGCATTTTTAAATTAACTCGTCTCTGTTTGCAGCTATCTCGGCGAGCAGCGTCGAGGGTTTTACAATTTTATGCAACAACGCGCCACGCCGCGAGCACACCCGACGCTCCTGGGGTTATCGATATTATTATGATTATTGCTGTTATTATTATTATCGGCCTCGTCGACCTCCAGCGGCGCTCACCGTATTATTATCATTATGGTTATTACCCACGTTGCAAAAGTACCTTTGTGCGATTTCAAATTTAGTCTCTGAATTTCGTGATTACTGCTTGTGTGACTCAAGGCTTTTTTTACCTTTCGGCGCTAAAATAATCTTATGTTCTCGTCATGTTAACTAAAGTTCAATTATGAATATCAAACAGAATTAAAAGTTTTTTTTTGAGAATGAAATGTTAAAGTGAACAATGTTATAAAAAGAAATTATTTTACATGGACTTCATAGCAAGGAAACGAGAAGACAATTTAAAAAGTTAGTCAAAGTAATTTTGAGGTTATGTCAAATCATATTACATATTTAATAATTTAATAGATTTAACTTTTACTAGATATTGTAATCACTTTTCACTAACTCAGATTTAGAGAGTAGGAGAACATTTTAATGTAGGTTTCTTAGTAATTCTCTTTTCTATTTTTTACCTGTAAAATAATGTTCTTTATAGATTTCTGTTTTTTTTACTATATATAATTATAATCCCCTAGAGTGTATTGTACTTTTATAAATTTTATTTAACTGAAACTAAACAAACCTGGGTCAGATAGATTTACCTAAAATTGCAAAATTCTCGATAATTTAAAATCCGGTTACATTCTCGAGAATATAACCGAGAATATTCTCCTTCCGGAGAATTAATGAGAATTTTCTATTTAAGGAATGAGCCCCACTATTTTAAAGCACAAACAATTTATTATAAAAAAAATGAAAATATAACAAAATAATTATCATTACAAATTAACTATAAGTCAATGAAGCGTAAAAATTATTATTAAATATAACAACTATGAACAATTTTAAAATGAAAGAAAGTAATTTAAATTTCAGAAAAAAATTAAAAATCTAGAAAATAAATTAAAAAAATAAGGGTAATGAAAAATTAGAGAAAATAATTGAAAATTGAAAAAAATTATTTAAAATGAGATAAATAATTAAAAATTTAGAAAATTAATTCAGAAAATGATGAAAATGATTAAAAATTAAAGAAAATTATGAAGAAATAATATAAACAATTTAAAAAATGAAGAAAATAATTGAAATTTAACAAAAATAATTGAAAAAATTGTATAATATATTTTAAATAAAAGAAATTGAAAGAAAATTTCAGAAAAATACTTGAAACTTTTAAAAGTAAATTGCAAAAAAAAAAATAATTAAAAGTAGAGAAAATAAATAAAAACAGATAAACATAACTTAAAATTGAGAAAAACATTTTTTAATTTAAGAGAAATAATTGCAAAACATACAGAATAATTCTTGGTACATAAAATACGAGAAAATCGTAGATATAATTGAAAATTGAATAGAAAAATGAAAATTTCATATAAATAATTAAAAACTTTTTGGAAATTATGAAAAAGAACGTAAGTAATTGAAAATAATGAACAAGTAATATAAATAATTGAAAATTGAATTAAAGAAAACAATGGGAAATTTGAGAAAAATATTTAAAAATTTGAGGAAATAATTTTAAAAAAATAAGAATTATTAAAACTTGTGGAAAATAATTGAAAAATGATTTTACAATTTCAAACTTGAAGACAATAATTAGAATATGATGAAAAAAATGATGAGTTGAAAAAAATTTTGTTATTTTTCATCCAATTATCAACTATTTTTTTAAAATTTAAATTTAAATCTTTAATCTTTAATTTAATTATTTAATCTTCCAATATTTTTTTAATTTTCAATTATTTTCTTCAATTTTCAATTGGATTCTACGTTTTTCAATTACTTTATTCAAAATTCAATAATTCTCGCATTTTCTGAATTATCAAATTTTTTCTTGAAATTTCAATATAATTCTTCAACTTCCAAATAATTTCTTTAATTTTCATTTATTTTTTTAAATTGTTTCTATTATTTTCATCAGTTTTCAATTGACAATTTATTTTTCTCCTTGAATTTTATGAATATTCGTTAATTACAATTTTTTTTGTACGTATGACGTTTATACTCACAATTTGTCGAATTTTGTTTTTAATTGTTAATTAATTAATTATTTTCGTCATATTGTAATACTTCTTTTGATTATCAATTATTTTATTGAAATTTACATTTAATTTTTTTATTTCCAATTTATTTCTTTAATTTTTAATTTTTTTCTTCAATTCTCAACAATTTTCTTTAAATTTAAATTATTTTGATCAATTTTCAATTAATTCCTTAATATTAATTAATACCAGCATTTTCTCAATTATTTTATTTAAATACAATTCTTGAATTTTCAATTGATTTCTTTAATTTTCATTCATTTTCAACAATTTTTTCCCATAATTTTCATCAGTTTTTAATTGGCAATTTATTATTCTTCAATTTTATGAATATTTGTTAATTACAAATTTTTTTGTACAAATGACGTTTATTCTCACCATTTGTCGAATTTTGTTTTTAATTGTTAATTAATTAATTAATTATTTTCGTCATATTGTAATACTTCTTTTGATTATCAATTATTTTATTGAAATTTACATTTAATTTTTTAATTTCCAATTTATTTCTTTAATTTTTAATTTTTTTCTTCAATTCTCAACAATTTTCTTTAAATTTAAATTATTTTGATCGATTTTCAATTAATTCCTTAATATTAATTAATTCCAGCATTTTCTCAATTATTTTATTTAAATACAATTATTGAATTTTCAATTGATTTCTTTAATTTTCATTCATTTTCAATAATTTTCATCAGTTTTTAATTGGCAATTTATTATTCTTCAATTTTATGAATATTTGTTAATTACAAATTTTTTTGTACAAATGACGATTATTCTCACCATTTGTCCAGTTTTTTTTTAATTGTTAATTAATTAATTATTTTCTTCATATTGTAATACTTCTTTTGATTATCAATTATTTCTTAAAATATACATTAAATTCTTTAATTTCCAATTCATTGGAAAATCCAAGTTTTGAACGCGGGATATATTATTGAATAAATAAATAAATTTTTAAGTATTTTCTTCAATTTTCAAATATTTTCTTTAATCTTTAATTTTTTTTTAGCGTTTTTCAATTAATTTCTCAATATTCAACAATTCTCTTATTTTTTCAATTAATTTTTTCACTGGTAAAAATTGTTTTAAAATTTTAATTCAATTATTTAATTCTAGAACTACTATTCTCTTTAATTCTCAGTTATTTTCTTCAAATTTAAATTTCACTTTTAAGTTTTGAATTATTTTCTTTAATATTAAAAAATTATTGCTTTTATTTTATTATTTTTTTCGATTATCATTAAGTTTCTTTAATTTCTAATACAATTGTTCAATTATTTTCTTTAATTTTTGATTCTATTTTTCAATTTTTATTTCCAGTCTTCAGTTTTCAATTGTTTTCTTCTATATAATTATTAATTCTCGGCTTTTTTAAATTTGTTTTTCAATTTTAAGTATATTCCATAAATTTCAATTCAATTCTTAAGTTTCCAAATATTTTTTTTCAATTTTAATTATTTTTTTCGATTTTCAATGCAGTTGTTAAATGTGCAATTATTTCCAACAATTATTTCTATAATTTTCGTAATTTTTCAGAAATGTTTTTAATTTTTCAACTATTTCCTTCAATTTTTTCAATTTTTAATTATTATCTTAAAATTTTATAATTATTTTTTGATTTTTTAAATTATTTTGTTCGGTTGTGTATTAATCTAGTTATTTTTTAATTTTGTTTTCAATTGTCAATTATTTTGGCCATTTTGTAATTTATCTTTCAATTATCTTTTATTTTTTCAAATTTTTATTTAACATTGATTGAGAAAATTTGACTTAATTTGATAAATAAATAAAAAACTTAAATTCTTATAAATTCTCGATTAGAATTTTGGTCGGTTATATTCTCGTTCTCATTACCGTTCTCCAGGTAATATTACTTCTTCGCAACTCTAGATTTACCTAATGATGTTTTAGATAAATCTACAAAGTTTCGTAAAAAAATATTTACAATTTTAAGAGAAAATTTACGTACAAATTGTGCTTATGCCAGTGACGTCATTCTCCATCACATGCACTGAGTTTTTGATTAAATGATTTAATAAGTAATTTGACCATTGATCTGTATGACCGAAATGTTCTTTTTTACTATGAAAACTGAAAAAGACACATTTAAAAACAAATGCGGAAAGTCAATAAAGAAGTATCTGAGACATTTTATTAGATAAAGGAATATTTTGTCATAGAATTCGAATCTACGTAACAGAATGTGAATCACTTGAGTTTTTGTCTCTGCTTGGAAATGCGCTATAAAAGACGACTAAAGGAAAACATCAAAAGAAAATAATATCTATTTCAATTTGATAGGACGTATCTGAAGTAAGGGTGTTCTTCCGGAGCCAAAAGAACGAGAGAGAGAGAGAGAGAGAAAGTCTGTTCTTTCCGGAACTAGCATCGTAAATCAGACGTTCGATTGGAGTTGAACGATTCTTTCCCCTTTTCTCTTTGTCGTCTTCTTGGCATCGGTAGGGGCCATTATATTAGCTCCTTTTATTTTTTGCGTTGTGTAATGACCTTAAAGCGGTGAGGCGGGCAGGTTTACGTAGCCATTCGTTAAACCGCAAGTTCGCGTTAGTAACCGCGCGAGAATGCGCCTCCGAGGCATTGTTGTCAGGTTTTTTTGAAGGGTCTGAGAGAAGAGCAAGATAAAAGAGGAAGGCGAGTCTGCGAGCACGTGAGATAAAGCAACGATCGAGATCACGGCGGGCTTTTCAATTACCGTGCCTCCCTTTTTTTCCTCCATACCTTTTCCCCCCACCCCTCTGTCGCCTCTTTCAGGACAATGGAACGTGTACCCCACCTCCTGCTCCTTTTACCACTGTCGTTTTTTTCCCCGCCATCCTTTTCATTCATTTCAATTCATTCGAATAACGTAAAAGGTACCTAGGCTGGTACATGCACGTGACAGCTAATGCGGTACTTGAGTAAGGGTATGTTTAACTATAATTTATTATCATATCGTTTTCACTCGTCAACTTACATCCGCGCATTAACTTTCCCTTTGGAATAGTCAAGTAATGACTTTACTACATGTACCTACTTCATGAATAAGGTTTTCGAGCTCGATAACTGTCTATAAATTCTACACCATATTAGGCCTGTGTTCTCAAGCTCTACACTGAAAAAAAAGAATAATAAAAGTTACATATTTTCGATTAAAGATTACTATTTTTGAGCAGTAGTTTTGAAACTGTTCAAAAATTAAATACTTTTTACTTAATTCAGTAAATGAATTATACTTTGATTGAAATAAAATTTACTCCATGGAATGGAAAATTTAAATGAAAATTATAAGTATTAATATGAATCTGAGGAACTATTGTATCATCCAGAATAAGAATTGCTTTTCAACGGAGTGGCGTTTACATCGCCACTAACGATATTTGCTCAGAAAATTGTAATTTTGCCCCTCTACTGCTCGCGTCACTCACCGATGTAGGCTGTATATACGTGTGAGACGGGAAACGGGAGAATGAAATAATACAGAAAATAATATTTTCTTGTTTTTAATTCTTTATAAAATAAATCAATGCAAATAAAAATAAATGTTTCTACATTATTAACTTTATAAATACACTTCAATTTATTAATTTACAAGTTTCATTCTTCTAATATACAAGTACTTAGAATTAACGAGTGAACATTTCGGAAAAATCTTAGAATTATACGGGATCGAACTACCTAACTTAAATATAAATACGCAATGTCGCAACCCTAAAAACGCACGCTTTCGCATTAAGCCTCTCGGCTATCGACGCAACTGACGTCATATATTTTTTAACTTATATGAATTACCGCAATAAAATAAATCATAAACCCCATATATTTTACTACATTATTGAAATTAAATGTAAATATTATTCAAAATAGTAGTAAATAGAATAATATTAGATAGAATAATATTAAATAAAAAAATTGTAAATATGTAAAAATAAATGAAATACTTATATAATCTAAAAAATTTTATAATAAAATATTATTAAATTTTTTTATACAATATATTATTAATAAATAATACTTATTAAATAGTTTAAAGCAAACTAATTTATAAAATAAAATAGCAAACATAAAAGTAAAAATTAATTTTAAAAATGTTTTAATATTAATATTGAATAATTTATCTGAATATCAAAATAAATTTAATTAATTATTATAACAAATGCAGTTTTTTGAAGAAAATAATACAAAATAATATGATTAAACATAAATGAAAAATGAAAAATTATTTTTGTATAACACCTGAGTTACAAGAAAAAAATTTTTGAACTAGAAAATTAATTACTTAATATTTACCAAACAAATTCAAGTTTTATAAAAAAATTTGCAATGGTAATAGAATACATATTATTTAAAATATTTTTGTATCATTAATGAGTAACAATATGCTAATTAATTTAAAGTATGAAACAATTAAATTCTCTAATTTAATACACATTTTGATATAAATTTGCTTATTATCATTTTTTTTAGAACAAAATATGTCAAAATAAAAGTATAAGATCCATATTAACAAGAGATTTGTTTAAAAAATATTAAAAATGTTTATGTAACAAGGAATTGAAGCATTTATTAAATGTACATATATTTCGATTGTACATGACTCGCGTATCGGTGAGAGGCGTGTAGTAGTTTTAGTAGTAGTGGCACGGATTACTATTTCCTGAGCAAAAGTTGCTAGCAAATATTAAAAATTGATCCTATATATCACGCAGTTATACTTTTTAAAAATGCTTGAGCAATATTTAAAAAGGACGAATTTAATAATTAATACTCGAAGTTGATAAAATTTATTAAGACAATATAAAGATTAAAAATATTAACATAATTTTTAAAAACGACTAGAGTAATAATTACAATTAGTAAATTTTACTACGTAAAAAGTAATTTTTCTTTATATGAAGTACATTTTACTCTAAATAGTAATTTTTAGTACAAATAGTAATTTTTACTAAATAATTACATTATTTACTATAAATCGAGATCCTCTTTTCTCAGTGTAGACTCACAATAATTACACTTTTCTTAAACTTATTTCTTAGTCTGTTTATTTCACTTTGTCTCGAGATGAAACTTGTTACCGAGTTTTTTTTTCATTAATAACAGAGCTTTCATTAACCCTCTGCTAGAGTTGCGAAGAAGTAATATTACCTGGAGAACGGTAATGAGAACGAGAATATAACCGGGAATATAACCGACCAAAATTCTAATCGAGAATTTATGAGAATTTAAGTTTTTTATTTATTTATCAAATTAGGTCAAATTTTCTCAATCAATGTACGCAAATAAAATCTCTAGTGTCATTCTTATTAGTAATGATTGGAATTTTAATGACCAATTTTTGTTGGTCATTTAAAACTATAAATTTTTGCAAATTCAAATAATGAAAATTACGAAATTGAAGAATATATCTGAAAAATGACGAAAATAATTGACTGCTGAAAACAAAATTCGAAATAGTTAAAAAATTATAGGAATAACAGTTACAAATAATTGCAAATTAAACAACTGGATTGAGAATCAACAAAAAAAATTTGAATTAAAGAAAATAATAAAAAACTGAAAATTGTAGGATTATTGTCAATTGAAAATAAAATTCAAAACGTGACTAGATTAATAGAAAACTGAAAAAAATAATTGTAAAAATTAAACAAGTAATATTAAGTTTAAAAAAACTAATTGCAAATTGAAAAATTAAGAAAATTATAGAAATAATTGTTGAAAATAATTGCACATTTAACAACTGGATTTAAAATAAAAAAAATAATTAAAAATTGAAGAAAGCAATTAAAGATTAAAGAATGGAATTCAAATTTAAAGAATATACTTCAAAATTTAAAAAAAAAAATTATAACCTACCAAGAATTAATGAATATGTAAGAAAACAATTAAAAACTGAAGAATAGAAATAAAAACTGAAAAAAATTAATGATAATCGAAAAGAATAATAGAAAAAAGGCGATAATTTTTTAATATTAAAGAGAATAGCTCTAGAATTGAATAATTGAATTAAAAATTTAAAACAATTTTTAATGAGTGTAAAAAATAATTTAAATAATAAGAGAATTATTGAATATTGAGGAATTAATTGAAAATCGATAAAAAAATTGAAGATTAAGGAAAATATTTGAAAATTGAAGGAAATAATTAAAAATTGAAAAAATAAATTGGAAATTAAACAATTAAATGGACATTTCAGGAAAATAATTGATAATCAAAAGAAAAATTACAATATGACGAAAATAATTATATATTAAAAAAATTAATATATTAAAACAAATAATTAATATTTGAAAAAAAAGTTCGACAAATAGTGAGAATAATCGTCATTCGTACAAAAAAATTTTGTAATTAATGAATATTTATAAAATTGAAGGAGAATAATAAATTACGAATTGAAAACTGATGAAAATTATGGAAAAAAATTGTAGAAAATAAATGAAAATTAAAGAAATCAATTGGAAATTCAAGATTTGTATTGAAATAAAATAATTGATAATTTAGAAAATGCGGGAATTAATTAATATTAAGGAATTAATTGAAAATCGATCAAAATAATTAAAATTTAAAGAAAATTTTTGGGAATTGAAGAAAATAATTAAAAATTGAAGAAATAAATTGGAAATTCAAAAATGAAATGTAAATTTCAAGAAAATAATTGATAATTAAAAGAAAAATTACAATATGACGAAAGTAATGAAATATTGACGAAAATAGTTTACTATTAAAAAAATAATTAACAATTGAAAAAAAATTCAAAAAACGGTGAGAATAATCGGCATTCGAAAAAAAAAATTTTAATTGATGAATAATCGTAAAATTGAAGGAGAAAAATAAATTGTCAATTGAAAACAAATAAAAATAATGGAAACAATTGTAAAAAATAAATGAAAGTTAAAGAAATCATTTGGAAGTTGAAGAATTGTATTGAAATTTTAAGAAAATATTTAATAATTGAGAAAAATTTGAGAATTATTGAATTTTGACTAAAATAATTGAAAACCGTAGAATACAATTGAAAATTGAAGAAAATAATTGAAAATTAAAAAAATAAATGGAAGATTAAAGAATTAAATTGACGATTAAAGATTTAAATTGAAATTTAAAACAAATAGTTGATAATTGAAAGAAAAATAACCAATTTTTTTCAATTTATCATTGTTTTCAATTTCAATTATTGTTTTTAACTTTTAAATTTTAAAATCATTTTTCAAGTATTTTCCACAAGTTTTAACTATTCTTATTTTTTAAAATTATTTTCTAAAAATTTTAAATATTTTTCTCAAATTACCCATTATTTTCTTTAAAATTTGTAATCATTTTCAATTATATATATTATTTGTTTATTATTTTCAATTACTTACGTTTTTTTCCATAATTTTCAAAAAGTTTCTTAATTATTTATCTGAAATTTTTATTTTTCTATTCAATTTTCAATTATATCCACGATTTTCATGTATTTTATGTACCTATATTCTGTACGTTATGCAATTATTTCTCTTATATTAAAAATTGCTTTTCTCAATTTTAAATTATGTTTATCTTTTTTCATTTATTTTCTCTAGTTTTTATTTTTTTTTGCAATTACTTCTCTGAAATTAAAAAGTGGTCTTTTCAATTTTATATTATGTTTACATTTTTTTATTTATTTTCTCTATACCTTATAATATATTTTTGTTTATTTTTAAACGAACTTCTAAAAGTTTCAAGTACTTTTTTTGAAATTTTCTTTAAATTTCCTTTATTTAAAATATATTGCGCAATTTTTTCAATTATTTTTTTAAATATTAATTATTTTCTTCAATTTTAAATTATTTATATTATTTCTTCATAATTTTCGTAAATTTTTAATTATTTATCTCAATTTGAATCATTTTTTTCAATTTTCAATTATTTTCTCAAATTTTTCATTACCTACATTAATTTTTTTCATTTTATTTCTAAGATTTTGAAGTATTTTTCTTAAATTTAAATTACTTTTTTTCATTTTAAAATAGTTCATAATTGTTACATTTTATAATAATTTCTACATTTCATTGACTTACAGTTACTTTGTAATGATAATTATTTTGTTATTTATCCATTTTTTTTTAAAAAATTGATTGTGTTTCAAAATAGTGGGGCTCATTCAAACATAGAAAATTCTCATAAATTCTCCAGAAGAAGAATATTCTCGGTTATATTCTCGAGAATGTAACCGGATTTTAAATTATTGAGAATTTTTCAACTCTACTTTCTACTCAAATGACCGTTTAGCAGAGATCGTAAACTGACTCGTCATTTTTGTTTTAGAGGTAGAATACGTAATATACGTAGAAAACCTAAGTAAAACCCGTTTCAAAGATGGGGTCTGGAAAAACAAACAACAATGTAAAATCATAACCTTTTTGAATGTTTATTACCATTTACTACTGCAGGAGTTTATATTTAACATTATAAAATAAGTATGAGCTAGCAGAATATAAGAAAAGGTAAACATGAAGCTGGAAATGAGATGTGAAAAAATACAAAATCGAAAACATTGTTCTTGATGGATGTACAAAAACAGTAGCAAAATGTTTAATATGATAAACAGTTCTAAAAACTACTGCTCGTATAAACGACTTGTCATTTACAGGTTAGTAATATTTTCATTATTTTTTTAAAGTATGTTTCACTTTTGTAATTCGTAAGTTAGCTCAATTATATGATTGTCAATCGATAATATTAACGTACCACAAGATTATTGAATTAAATTTATAATTATTATTTAATAACTATAAAGTACGAATTATAGAAGGTTAACTCGAGTTTAGTTGTTAGTAGCTGCTTACTGAACTTGGCTACAGAAGATGTCACGTGACCGCAGGGCGCCAACCTAACATGACGCGCGAAAATTCAATTATGTAATTTAGAACTTATAGAATATATATTGTTTAATATTTAGAACTTATTGAATATTCATAGGTAGGATGAATTAATCAATTAATTAATCAATATTATTGAATATTGTTACGAAATACCGGGGGATTCTTTTAGATTTTAAGGCATTTTAGGAACAAACTTTCTTGATAATCTTTTTTTAATAAAAAATTTTCGCAAAAGAATTACATTTCGTATTTTTATATTGATTATTTATAGGTTATGTTAGTAAGGGAATTATAGTTCACTTTTTAAGACAAGGGACAGATGATATCTCTAAAAGATGTTTTGAGGTTATGTTGTCCTTTAACACGAGTCCCTAATCAATCTTAATCTAAAATTTATATAACTAATACCACATTTTTTATGTATCGTCTAAAAAAAATCCTCTCTTTAAGCAGAAGACACTTTCCCTGACTGACTTTCTCTAATTTAAAAATCCATTCCACTCGTGTGTTTTTGTACGTACTTAGCTTGATAAATGAAACTCCTGACTTATGTAAAAGATAAATCAACGCCTCATTTAAAGTCCTAGTTCAGTGACTGGAATAGTTAGTTAATTTTAATTAAATACCTGTTACTTCTGTGTAAAATTTTAATTGACGTTAAAGGTCATTTTTCTTCTGAATCGCCGAGTTGGTGTAAAAAAATTTAAAGATTACCCTAGAAATATCAAGTGAGTGAGATAAAAAAGAATTGAATTTAATAACGAATATTTCCGTTTTTATGACTGCAAAAGGGTACGATTTAGAGGGGAAGAGAAAAGATTCGCGAAGAAAACCCGTGGCGATGCGGCACTGTGAAGAAACGATTATTATGAAATACGGAGGCGTAATTATGGGGCTGCCGGCCGTCCAGCATTTATGACCAAGCTCATTAAATTACGAACTAATTACCGGCGGCAAATTATTAAAAAGTTCAGTCGGTCGTAAAGCGAGCGCGTCGTAAAAGTACGTAATCTTCCCCTGTGCGAAGATATTGAATCTACCTGTTTCCATATTTCCGCTTGACAATTCTGTAAATTTTTTGTCAATGTTTTCTTAAAATTTAACCCTTTCCCTTCAGTCACTTGTTACTATGTTACATTCAGACTTAACTTTTTTTTAGAGACATTAAGCAGTTGAACTTTTTTTACAATTTTTTTTACTGGTGATATTTATTTATTTATTTGAACTGGTGACCCAAAATCTTTAGAAATTGACGTCTAAATAATGGACCAAACAAGCAAACTGTGTTTTTTTGAAAGAAAAAGTTTTCTTTGACACATGATCTCAATAAATGTTTATTAATTAGAATTATTAATAATTGAAAAGGTACTAATTATTATTGGCATATTTTCTTTCTTCTTGTTAATAGCATTTTTTCTTAAATTAAGAAATTTTTAATTTTCTTCTTTTATTTGCTTTCAATTTATACACTTGAACTGAAGGTTATTAAAAAAGTATAAATGAATTTCCAACCGGCCTGTGTATTATAGTATAATGACTATTTTTATTTATAAAAAGGAAACTCGTTCAAGGTTAAGTTTCTGGTCGAAACAAAAAACTTAAAATTTTTTGCAGAAATAATAAATGCTGGACCGATATAATGCTTCAACAGCAATTTGTTCGTCCCTTAACAACCAATTGAAATTGATAGTAATAAGTTGTTCAGTGGCAGGAATATACGGAGACACACATTGCGTCATTTTTGACGCATAATTTTTTGTAATAAATTTGGCACAAAAGAGCAAGATTGATGAAGATCGTATTTATTTTACTAGGATCTCACTTGGAACTGTAAAACTATTTCTCTTTATATCGGAACGCGACGACAATATGTGGCATGAAATTCGGTTGTAAACAAACACATGATTAACAAATAGAGTAGAAGTCGTCTCTTGCATCGCATAGCTATACAATCTAGCGCCGCCTGGTGGCACTAAGAAGAATAACATTCAAAAATAGAATTTCTATTGCAATAAACTAATCTGTATACGAATGTGATATAAAGTGATTTTTAGTAAAGAATATTGATATTATATTGATTTGGAAAAGGGAATACTTTATGACACGAAAGATTTTAGAAAAATGCTCATCAATCGATAGTACAACAGTTTTTTGAAAATATTTTACAATTTTGTTTTAGAAACTGTCCCCCTTTTCCAAATCAATATAATACCAATATCTTTTCTTAAATATACACTTTAAATCACATTCTTATGCAAATTAGTTTATTGCAATGAAAGTTCAATCTTTGAACGTCATTCCATTTAGTGCCACCAGGCGGCGTCAGCGCCACCTCAAACCCAGCTGTTGCAGCAGACAGCTGCGCAAAAGTTTAGTTGAGTCTCTTTTAGTTTTCGGTCTGAATGCACAATGATTTATTATTTTCATTTTAGTTTCTTTATCGTAAATTGGAGATTAGTAAAGTTTAAAGTCGTATCTATATATATTTCCAAATAAAAAAATTGTTGCATGATTCAGAAAGGGGAAAAATATGTTTTCTCTGAATTTATTTCTCTTTGTACACGTTTTCCCAACTGAGTGAATATTACAATAGAATGGTAAACATCAACTGACGCAGGCGTCGGATTTCTGCGATGCGGAAAAAGGTTCGAATCCCGGCATTGAGATTTTTCCGTCCCTCAAATTTATCGCGCGCTTGTGGTTAGTATTGAATGAGCAGTTATTGTAAATGTGTAGATTAAATATGTCGGAAAAAGACGGGTAGTAACGATGAGACGATTTAGGAAGATTAAAAGGGGATGTCTGGAGTGTTTAAAAAATATTGTGTACCTCCGGTAGGTTTTGAATTTAAGGGTGACTCTAACGAGGGGTGAAGTCGAGGCATTGGAGCATGTCAAGAAAGCCGATGAGGGGATCCCCCGCCAAGAGCGTTTCAATTAGTAATTAAAACGTGCCGTGGCGGGTTGCGTACTCTATATATTCCAGCATCCATACAACCCTTTAGTGCCATCCCCTTAACCCTCGACCAGGTCCTTCCGACGGCGTCGCCATCTTGTAAATTAATTAATGTGTCCCTAACGAGATCAGAGGTGTCGGTAAGGCAGGAGAGAGATCGGAGTACCCTTGTAGAGCGAGCGATACGAAGAGGATTGGAGAGGAGTGGCGCGGTGAGAAGCGAAGGGTTCGTGCCAAGGGAGGATGAGGGTTAGATAGTAGCCGGAGTTTGGGGGATGAAGAGGCATGAGGTGAATTAGTCTGTTCTAGCTCAGTGGGGGTTGGAGGAGCCAGCTTGTAGGAGCTATAAGCGGGTTGCCGGGCATTTAAAGGGGTGAGACAAGGAGGTGGGGATAGCTCGCGTCAAGCTTTGCGATCTCTCGACCCTTTCAACCCTTTCACCGACGCGTCACCCACTATATACCGCTTACATAATGCAGCCACTCTAATTAAAATAAATTACACTCTCTCGTCGAGCAGACGATTTTTTTTCCTCTCGTTCTCTAACCTATCCTTCTGTAACCCGCCCCAAATCACGACTCCATCCGCCACTTTTTACGGGGTACTTTCAACCGCAGCCAGCTCCACTCTTTCTCGACCACACCCCTTCTTTTCTGCTCCCTCTCCGGCACTCTGCACTCGTACCCCTAACACCCGCCAACCAAGCCATCGCTCGCGGTTTTTTTGCACCCGTTTATTTGCACTTTATTCGAGATTTAATTTACCGACCGACGACGACAGACCCGTTGCTTCACTCTTCTCTGCCTCTGCTCGGCTCTTCTCGATTCAGTGATGGGATTAAAAGAGATAAAAAGGAAACGGGTGAAAAGAAGAGAGGATAAATCTAGTGTGCAGAATACATACAGACAGCCAATGCCAAATGGAACACTGCAGGAAAATGGCTCACATTCAATGGGCTGCGGTCTTTATACCAAGAAAGATAATCGATAGTTGTCTTTGTGTACACGAACATTTTCCAAACATCCAGTGTCACGAAGAAAGGGAACACTGTCTTCCGACTAAGATTGACCAACCCAACTGACAACACAAGATTAATGGGGGATATACTTTTTCAAGCGAATCTCACTACAGACAGTCTGTTACTTTTTGCAATGTGTGTACATGACACAAAGTTAATTTAGGAGAAACAATACTTTACTCCTAAGTGCCACATTGTTAAACATACTTTAAATTATTTTCTTTCTGCTTTTTGTCTATAGGAAACAGTATCTGCTCAGCGATTATAAACGTTTTCTAATGGCTTTAACATGACTCATTATTTAAACACTTGTGATGTGACGAAACGGTAATGGGGATCAATAAATTAAGATTAGACCCTATCAATCAACTGGGGGATTGAGAAGGAATTACGTGTCTAATCAGAGGACTACGAACATCTTCGAGGGGAGAGCAAACCCAACCAGAAAACCGGTTGTGTTATTTGACGACGTATGATTCCAGAGAAGACCCGTTGTTGCCGACTCAAACAGATCTGATATTTAAAGAACAGAAATATTTGTATCCGGTTTTTATCCGACATTTTAAGCAAGGAGAGATAATTTTTCCCATACGATTACAGAAAAATTCACCTTCATCAAAAATTACTCCCAAGCAAAGAAGTTAAAGCTGTCTTTTATAAGTGCAAAAGAAATGCAAAATCATCATTGTACAATTTCATCCTTCTACTTCTTCTGTATATAAGGCTTCAGCTATTTTGTTGAAAAATTCATGCTCTATTATCAAATTAATACATCATTATTTCAATTGAAGTTTTACGACTGAATTATCTGGAGGTTGGAAAGAAATCTTAAATGCCATTGATATTCCTGTTTTTAAATAAGTACTTATTACTTGTTTTCTTTAAAACTTAGCTTTTTTAGCTATTTTGTTGAAAAATTCATGCTCTATTATCAAATTAATACATCATTATTTCAATTGGAGTTTTACGATTGAATTATCTGGAGGTTAGACAGAAATCTTAAAAGCAGAGGATATTCTTATTTATAAATAAGTACTAATTACTGGTTTTCATTAAATTAATGAAACTTATCCTTGTTTAAAAACTCATGGTCTATTATCAAATTAATACATCATTATTTTAATTGGAATTTTACGATTGAATTATTTGAAAGTTAGAAAGAAATCTTAAAAATAATAACGCTTCTAAATATAATTTACATTATTTATGGAAACTACACACCCATGATTACAATTAAATTAATGTAAAGTGTATAATGCACAATTTTCTTCAAGTTTATGAATCTCAACCCTCGGTTTAACACACTTAAATAATAGATCTCAAATCATTGAAAAGCAGGAAAATCCTCAATAAGTAATCGTTTTTCAAATGAATATATTAAATCTAGTTTTCATTAACCATAATCACGGAATTTTGAGAATCATTGAAACCTACAAGAGACTGGATCAATTATTGGCAGTTTCCACTTATATTAAACTGAAATAGAATGGTTCAAATATCTCTGATAGTTAATCAAATGGCTATATATAACTAGAAATGCACAGATATAGATCCTGAACTTGAATGATTCTACAACCAAGAAATTGATCAAATAATAACCCCTCTTGCGAATTTTTTGCTAGTTTATCGTAATTTTTTTTCTGGTAGATAACCTAACGGTAATTGATAAAAAAATATAATTTAATTCTGCGTAAGTGCAACTTTAAAATTGCAAGAATTTTTCCGGGGTTTTAACGAACTGAAAAGTAATCGTTTAAAGAGCCAGAGAGTAATAACCTTCTTGAAAGAGGTCTTTTCCCGCAAACGAAGCGTGTGGCGCCGAGGTAAAATTTTAAATCCGATTTCCTTCCGTTTTATTTTCCCTCGTCATTTGTTCTTTTTCCAAGCATTTTTCCCTCCCAGGAGTCTCGCTTCTTTTCATTTTATGAATTCGTTATGAGTCGATGCCACCTCTTGGGGGTCGAAATGAACATGCAGATGCGACTCTAGATTCTCCAATGTCGATTTAATAAGGGGAGAAATATTTCTCACTTGGGAGGATCTTCTTGTGCAAATCTCCCTTGATACTGGAGGATTTTCAATCCCCCTATATCCACTAGGAAATTTCGGGACAAATCTTTCCCTTTGACGACATCGAATCACGTCGAGGGAATAATGCGGATTGGCCAAAAGAGCTGATAAATCCCGACAGCAAAAAGCACCGCACGACCGGAAATTCATTTACTTTAGTGTCACGTTAATTAAAAATGTTCAGAAAGCGAGAAAAATTGGAAACACTTTTTAAAGATACAGTATCAACCAGGGTAAAAAAGTTTCTTTATATTAAGCTGACTGAAATAACCAGGCTTTTAGCTTTTTTAAATTAAATGATAAAAATAAATTATTTAAAAATTATCAGAGCAGTTTATAGATTACCTTTAAGAGAAAAAATAGATTTAAAGTGGTTTATAAAATATAAAACACTAGGAATGATAATGACTAAAGTACTGAAAATTGACAGACAAGTAAAAGTACTAAGTTTTATATCGAAATAGGATCAGAAAGGTCAGAGTGTGGTTATTTAAAAATTTGTTAATTTTTAGGAAAGGATAAAAGGTACATAATGAAATAAAATGACGTTCTTGGACAAGAATATTAATTACAAATTTCCTCTTATTCTTCAAAAATAATTTATCCGATTTCCATCATCGGGGACAAAAATAAAAAGAAATGATTTTAAAATTAGCTTTTAAAATCTACGTCTTATTGGAAGTTTCCAATGCTTAATTTAATTTCCATGAAGAATATGCAGGGGAATTTAAGTATTTAAAACAATTGTAATGGTTATTCTGATAATTGTTGGGGTTTCCAACGGGTTTAGAATAATAATCTAAAGCTAATTTTAATTATCTAAATTAAAATATTGGAAATTTGATGAAGTATTCTATGTTGATTTACAAGTTAACTCTTAAAATATATTTTAATAGCTTTCTTTAGGTAATTACTGCAGGTAATTCAGTTAAATCAATTTCTTTTTAAAATTATTATAATCCTAGGATCCTAGGATGAAATTAAAAATAATTACTTTTGTCACACAAAGTGTCGTTTCTTTATAAAAAATATTGGACATAATAAGAAATATGTTTAAAATTATACCACGAAATAACCGTTAAATAATTATTGGCATTCCCAAGAATTAAATTAAAATTATGAACCAAAGGTGAATTTAAGTTCGTTAAAAATAATCATTAAAATAATATATTTTTATCTTTTATCTTATATTAAAGTTTAATACGTTTAGCATCTTTTTAAATTTCGTATTTATTTTGTGGAATTGATATACGCAGATGGAAATAACAGAACAAAATGTAAGCAATTTAAATATATTTTTATGTCTTAAATCCAACTTTAATCCTTTTTTTTAAACGCGTTTTCTCGAAATTTCATTTTTCAAATTGGCGTGACATGTAGCACTGTTAAATATTGACCGATTGTGAAAAAAATTTATTAAATTTATTATTAAGCGAACTAACATAAGGTTATGTTGCCTACTCGTATTTATATTTGACAATTACATTAGATATATTTTATTTATACTTTCTTTATGTATAGATATTCTATATTCCATATAATAAATATGATCATTTATTCAATCAAAATTAATGAAAATGATCTTACAGCATTAAAAGTTGGTTATTACTGATACAATATAAATGAGATGCGTTTCGTGTTTACGTCATCATTTTCTTCGATCGAACTCTGATCTTTTCGGGCAGGTTTAGATATTTCAAAATTAACAAAATATTATATTCGTCTTTATTTTGTATCAAAAATTTATCAAAAATTTGTTATATAAATTATACCCAATTTATTGCTTAAAATTGGAAAAAAATTGATACAAACTCTCTATTTAAGTTCAAATAGCAACTGGTAGATGGCGTCTTGGCCGGTAATGTCGTTTACTGCTACAATTAAAAAGTGTCGATATGTTCATAACGCAAAACACTTGAGAATTTAAATATTTTGAAAGTTTATCGATTGGGAATGATGCAACAAAGCTAAAGAATTTCTATGCAAATAAGAGTATAAATTTTGATGAAATCTAAGTAGGCCAAGGCTGTGGTATATAATAATAAAAGGGCTTTGAGATTTGGAGACTGTAATTGAAGCAAGTATGTGATGTTACACTTGAGCTGAATAATCCTGGAACTCGAGTAGCACAAATGGCACCTCGTGTGCATATGACGATATTGATATAGATCCACAGGATGTACCTGATCGAGTGGGTACTTGGAGGATAGGTTTGGCCATTAAGGCAATAGGAATAGGAATAGGGGATAGAGAGATACATGACGTAGACGTAACGTTATACAGTTTCGTGTTCGTGCAAGCTCTCTCCATTAGCATTCATATTTCAATTTCATAACCCTCAGGGCTGCATTTAGGGGCAAAGTGGCCTCTTCAGACGGGAAAACCACGTCCAAAGATTATTATCTAGCCTAGTACGGACACGTGAAAACCTATTACCACCTATCTTCTCATTGTAATGAACGCTTGATTATCAGTTCTCCATAATTGCGTGTATTAAATCGTCGATAATTATAAACTTAACAGACATTTGCCGTCTGATCGCGCCAATTTCAACTATTCAAAAATTCATCTAATTGATACTTTCCACGAAGAAAACTTATTAAAACTATTATTAAACTACCGTTAGTAATTTTCATCGTTAAATTACAGCCTTCTGTTATTAGAGTATTTATTTCCCTATTTATCACTCAATTTCTCTTTTCAATAAACAACATTATGTAAATTTTACTATTTTTTAGACATTTGCAAGATTAGCTGAATTAGAGAATCCTGTGGCATTGATTTTATAATATGTTTTATGCAGATGAAATATATCCCGGAGGATTGATTCTTTTAGAAAATATTGATTGAAAATTATATAAAAAATGACAATGTAAATTTCTTGATTTACTCTTGATGTTCAAAATGTTGATAAATTAACTATAAAATTATTCTTTTCACTATTTACAAGAATTTTTAACTTTAAAAAAAAGTCACGGTGATTCAGAATCAGAAATTATTTTAACCCATACATGCACACATTTTTTAAAAGTAGATAAATAATTTTTTTCGATTAAAATAGGTATTCTACAATCAGAAGAAGATAAAGATATGAAAATTAGGGAATCGAAAAAATTTGCTATTTTCAAATTTTTGTTTGGAAACTAAAAAACATATTTTATTTACAAACCATAGTTTGGAATCGGAAATTTACTGAGAAAGCTTCAAATTGGGTCTATAAATGTAAAATAGTGACTCTATTTCAATAATCTACGAAAAACTCAAAAAAATATAATTTTCTGAGAATTTTCCAACAACCAAATTGTTTCATTGAGCCGTTTTTTAGAAAAACGATATTATAGGTTATGAAAAATAAAAAAATTTGATTTTTAACCAATTTCAACTATTATTTTCATGTCGAAGCTAATTTTTCTTTTTTTTTAACAAAATACATAATATTTACTGTTAGGGAATGAGAAAGAAACTCCAGATTATTTTTCACTTTTAGTCTAATAAGTTGATAATGTTCATTATTTTTTCTGTTAAAAACACATTTTTTAATTTTAGGAAAATTTACGAAAAATCTCGTCAATTTTTTTATGAACCTGGATTCTGTCAATTTTAAAACAAATACGGAATTATCTTTCATATTTTGGTGAATAATTGGACTTATTTTTCAAAATATTCAAAATCGTTTCAGTTTGATGAAAAGTGTCTATTTTCAAAGAACTTAAACAATTGTTTCTTTTTCACTGATTTTGTTGCAGGCACTTTAACTTTTTCACTAGTTTGTTAAATTGTTTGTTATTTTGAGAAATTTATTTAAAATTTTATCAAACAATTTGTTAAATGACAAAATGTTTCATTTTGAGGTTAGAAATAATTACAGGTGTCAGAGCAGAAGTCTCTCAAAGAAGCGGGAAGTTATAAATATTTTTAAAAACTAAATTTGGGTATTTTAGATGTTTATAAATTTTTTAATTTTTGTAAATGATAAATTAAAAGTTAGAAATTTTATATTTTAAAAAAATATTTGATTTGTCATTTCTCAGATATTTAAAAAAAATGAAATTTATTAAAATACATTTTTTAAATTCTTGGAGAAACTAAACTTGTGAAGCCTTTCTTGACAAATGTTTTGAAATAAAAATAGTTTCTTTTCTAAAAATAGATACAATTTTTAATGTGAGTAAATAATTTTCCAGGTTTGCAATGTTATCTTTTTATTTTAAATTTTATTTATAACTTTCTTTTCCATATACAAACTTGAAATAACACATTTTTAACAGATTTAATATTTATTAGTTTGTTTTCCATAATCAGAAAAATCAAAAAATTAAAATTAGCTGGACCATAAATTAAAGAAATTGTTGATATTAATTTATAAATATTACTAATTTGTAAGTATTATATATTTCTTAAAATACAGATAAAACAATTATACGATCTGTAAATGTTTCAAAAAGTAATCAACACTCTTTTCAATGATTGCAAGTGAAAAATTAGAGACTTTTAGAAATTAGACCGTTTTTAAAAAAAAAAAAAAATTCTTACTTTTAAAAAAGTTATTAACATTAGATTATTTAACTAATTATATATATTTTAAGTATATTTTTAAGAAACAAAACCAAATCCGATTTTTTTTTTAAAAGAAAAAATTTTTCGCGTTCTCGCTGACATTAAAAAGTTGGAGATATGTTTTAAAATTGCGCATAATAATAAATAGAAATATTTTAAAAAGTTAAATGAGGTTAGAAATAATTGAACAGATAGTACAGAAAAAATTTAGTTCAAATGCATTATTTTGCATTTTAAAGCATCAGAACAACATTTTAATGCTAACATTTTTAAACGGAAATGTTGCAAATTTTATTTTAAAAAACTGAAATTACTACATTCTAGACTTACATTAAAAAATATAGTTTAATAATATTTTCTCGATTAATTTTAAGAGCTAATCAAAATTTAATAATCGACTGATTTCTTTATAAAAAGCTTTCTATAGAACTCTGTAATAACTTCATAAAATATAAAAATTTGTTTAAAGATTGATTTACGTAATCAATTATTATTAAATACATTTAACTTAGTCTAAAAATCATCTTTAAACCGGATACAGATATCACAAACACAAAATCACTTAAGTATTTTAAATTTTCCCGCGTCACGATAGTGCTGCCATCTCGGAACATTACAACGATTTAAACACTATCGAAAAGTCAATCATTTACTACCGTGACAAAACAATAAAAATTTCTTTTCTATCTATCATTTTCAATCGCTTTTTTTCTAGAATAATTTTCAAATACAAACTTAGAAATGATAAAATCTAAATTGCGTGTGATAGAATTAAATCGAAGAAACCAGGAGTAAATTACTGCTCACAAGTCGAAGCAATCGCGATAAAAATAAAAGTTTTCAATCTCACTCCCTTTTTCTTTTAGCCACGCATCGAAAAGAGCGTTAAACGGCCAGGGATCGCGTAAAGTTTCACCTCATAAAAAAGATTAGATACGTACCCTCATCCTCGGTATGTAGGTGTACCTGCATTGGATGGAAGTTGAGTGGAAGGGGTGGAGGTGAATATAAAAGCCCTCGCTTCGTGAAAGCTGAACGTGAGCGTAAAAAGCTCGTCGTCAAAAGCATCAGCGTACATAAAGCAACGGCGGCGCCCGACCGCTTCGCGTTTATTAAAAGCTCCCTGAAAAACGTTAACGCGCTTACAGCGGCTCTCTAGAGCTTCACGATACTCTCAACGAATCGCCGGAATCGATCCTCGCTATATGGACGTGATCTTTTTCAAAAAAAAAAAAAAAAAAAAATATTGCTCCATAGCTTTAGCTTTTACAAAAATTCGTGCATTTGAAACGAATAGGGGAGCTTTTTCTTTTGACTTGTAGAGCGCTGTATGTGTACCAATGCAGAGGTGAAGGAAAATAAAGGCTCGATGGTCGACGTGGGAATTCAATTCTAATATTTTTTTGCCGGGAAGCTTCATTCGTTTTACAATCTGGAACACATCAAAACTAGGAAAAAAAAAAATAAAATAATCGCTATTTTTCCATTTTCAAGGTAGAGAAAAAAAAACCTTTCAGAGATTTTTAAACAAACCAATTTCCGAGATAAATAAATCGTCAGAAATAAAAGGATTAAAAGTACACTTTCTGATGCTGAAAACAGCCAATTTTCATTGTTAAATTCGGTAGGAATTTTTTTTAGAGAAAAATTGGACATTTTTAGAGAGAACATGATAAAAGTCGTGGAAACTGAATTAAAAAATAATAGAATCGGGCAAATTTAAACTTTCAGTTCAACTCGCAGTGTTTTTAGATAGTTTTTTTTTTAGTTTTGTAATTATTTTTAAACTTTAATACTAATTTAAAGTCAGATATTTAATTGTAGAACGGATTAATTTAACGGAGCAGAGTTTGTTTAAAAATAAAAAAAACTTTCAATATCGCTTTTCAGTATCGCACAAATTTTATTTTTAACAAGTGAGAAATTCAATATGACGACTTTTTTGTAAAAAAATGCAGAAAAATGGACAATTTCAAAAAAATGGACATATGTTATTTAAATAAATAAATAAAATTAATACAAACTGGCGCAAACTGTTTAAACTAAAAAAAAAAAATGTGCAGTGAAATTAAAAATGGCGGATCGTGAGAGAAGCATTAGAAAATTTTATATAGATCATCTTAGATCAAATGTACATAACCTCAAACTAGAAAGTCGTTTTTCACTTCAAATAAAAACGTTATTTAAATTAATTTTACTAAATTTAAAAAGATCCAGTTGTACATTTTTAAGAAAAAATTAGGTTGAGCTTAAATTTGTTGTCAGATAATGATCATTTAACTTACTTAAATATTAAATTATTATTATTAAATTTTTTTTTTTAATGAACTGCAATTTTTATCCAATTCTGACAAATAGTAGCTCATTTTTCTCGTTTAAACATTCTCTACAATTTTATCTGTTAGATTTTGTTAAATAATATTCTGTTTAAGAAAAACGTAAATAACCAATTTTATTTGTTTTTTACTTTTAAACAAAATATAATTTAATAAAACCCAACAAATAAAATTGTAGAGAATGCTTGAACGAGAAAAATGAGGCATTTTTTGTTAGAATTGGATAAAAATTGTAGTTTTTCATTATATTTAAAGAAAAAAACATAAAATGTTAAATCATTATTATTTCACAACAAAATTTAGATAAACCTAATTTTTTCTGTAAAATGAACAACTGGATATTTCAAAATTTGGTGAAATTAATTTTAATAATAGATTTATTTGATGGGAACATTTTTTTTTTGATTTGAGGTTATGTCAATGAAGAGAACTGTCTTAAATAAATGAAAATATACTCATTAAATAAAGGCTTTTAAAATTTTAATTGCGAATAGTTTAACGATTTTAAAAAAATTAAATGGCGGATCTAATATGTCGGACAAGAGAAAATTTACAAAAAATAATCGAACAGAAAGTATTTCTTGTTTAATGTATTTATGGAAAACACATTTTTTAAATTACTTTTTTTTTTACAAAGGTTACTTTACATTTTTGGGCTAATTATCGGTTTCAATAAGTTTTAAAAATTCAAAATGAAGGATCCAATATGTCTGACAGAAATGGAAATTTTTTTTGAAAATTAATGAAACTCGGTTTAACGATTCTTAGAATCTTTAATTAAGAAGCCGTTAAGAATTCTTCAAGCTTGTAATATTTAATTATTAAATATTTAAAAATTTATAATGACGTACCCCATATGATTGGTTAATAATATTCTTAATTGATTATTAAATTTATAAATTAAAATTTATTGTCAAAAATTTCAGATATATAGTTTTTAATATTTCCTAAATTAAATTTTTCCTTATAATTTTTAGTTTTTATAAGCGTTATTAATTTGACTTTCTATAATAAAAGGAACGATGACCTTATAATAATACAATAAAAAAATTTACATTTTTCATAAAAGTTGCCTAAGTTTTAAAATGTTACTTACTATTTTTTTTTATAAATTTCTATCTGATATTCTTCTTTTAATTCATTGTCACAATAAAAAAAATTGGGTTAATGAATAAATTAAAAAGATAAAAACTTTCTAGAATTCTTAATATTATTATTAAACTAAGTAACTAGTGTTAATATTTAATAAATTCTTTAATAATCTCATTAGAAAAATAATTAAAATAACGAATAACAAGTTTTAACTATTATTTAATTAATTTTTATTCATTCCCCAATAAATTTCTTACGAAATCCCTTATTTGTTACAAAAGGAATCTTTTTCCGGTTATTGGTGTTTTTGTTACAAAATAAATAAATTAAATTTTAACATAATATAAAAATACATTTATTGAGATAGAGATACAGGTTTCATATTACGTGATCTTAATGATGCAAATGCTTATTTTCTACTAATCTAACCTACATAATATCTGACAAATATGCACAATCTGCGGCAATTTTTAAATGTATCTTGTTTCTAGTTATAGAAGATTTACAAACGATTTATGAAATTTATCGAAATTAGAAGCTAGCTTTACAAATCAATATGATTCAAATATTCTAATCATACTCATAGTTCCAGTGGAACCTAATTGTTATACAGTTAAAAACATTTAAAAAATAATCCGGAGATAGAAATCATTTCGACGAGTATAATTTTTTTGTAAGTTTGACGAGCGATGTGAGAATTAGACTTACGTGGAGGTTCGTTGAAGATTGACTAGACTGGTCCTAGACGCGCTCCTTTTATTCAGTCTCTCGGACGCTCAGTGCGCCACTAGAGTGGGGGTAGCGCTCTGACTGGCTCGACGAAGAAACCAATGAGAGCGCGCTTCCCACTCGACTGGAGCCACGAGTCTCCACCAAACTCAATAAAAGCCGCGTATCGACAACCACTAATCTATTCTTCATCGTCCTTGCTCTAAATACACTGATATTGCTTTCGATCCGGACTGTTTTTAGATCATAAGAGTTTTTGAAACAAGTACATGAACTTTTCTTCGTTAATTCTATACCTTTTAAGGATTAATTATCCCTCTTCCACTAAAGAAACATCAAATCCGTTTTTTTTCCTCATTTCAACAAAAATAATATTCACCGACAATTAAAACAAGTGCCTTCAAACTTGTCAAGATAAGGAGACGAGAGTTTTACATTTTCGCAAACAAGAGATAAAATATTACGAAAGCAAAGCTCTTTCTGCAAAAAGAGTTGGAGTTTTTTTTTCTGGCTTTAAATTTTTAATGAAATACTCTGGTACACCCGCAGAGATTAAGCGACCCCGTCGAAGGTCGAACTTAAATAAAAGAGTCTTTATTCGAATAATGAAAGATTGAAATAGACCAAAAGTGCTGAAAATCAAGTATCGCCAAATGCGAGGCACTTGGATGAATGAGTCCTCGAGTGGAAATATATGGCGTTGATTCAACGTTGGGAGTCACCCGGTGAAGGATAAGGGGAGTCCAAGCATTGAATATTCCCTCGTCGAAAAGTACACGCTGTACAATGTATACGTGAGAGCTCTCCAGCAGTACTTATAAGCCGACATCATTATCCCGTGAACTCCGGATTCTATCTCTATATATTCTCCGCTAATCCTCGCGTTATCTCCCCTTTAATCTCGCGAGACCTCGCTCGTTTTGCCCTCCCGTCTCTGTGGATATAGAGCCACCCTGAAATCTACACAAAACCGCTCAACGCCTCAGGGAGGGACATTCGTCACTTTGCCAAGAGGGGCGAAAGGGGAGGCTAAGGGTATAGTACGCCGAAATTGAATATTAGCCCACAAGATTCTCAACAGGCCCTCAGGCAATTCCGACCCTCGACAGAAGGTCGACCTATAAAATTTACTTCAGACTGAAACGTCCAACTTGTACGAAATATGAAAAGAGAAAATTTCCCAACTTCTCGACTCCTGTTTATGAAAGCAGTTACTTGGACGTGAAAACCAAATGGATTTTTGGGTGTATCAAGTTAGTTGAACTTTGTGAAATAAGCAGGGCTGTTTTTGGCATATTACAATTTTTATGCTGTGGCGCCAAGTCAGTAATAATGATTGGCATTATTATTATTACTTAATAGTGGAGAATTTCTCGGAGTCGGACTATTTTTAATACTCACATGCCTCTCCTCAGCTGGATTCAGACCTGGAACAAAAAAGACGGGGAATTAGACTGGAATTGATTTAATTGGATCTTGTGTAAATTTAATCTAAGTGTGTATGTGTGGGAAAGAAAAAAAACACTCTAATTTGACTTATCTCTGGAAAAAAATACGAGTTTTCTGGAAATACCTTGGAAAGGAGTCAGAGCTCTCGAGGATTTCTGAAAGTGGGTGGAGTTGAAGGAGACATGGAATGAGGAGACGGAAAGGGAAGAGTAAACCGAGGACACCATTATGGGGTGAAGGGATCTTCAACAGAGGCTTTGTCCTCACGGAGCAGAGTTCATAGTTTGCCCTCACTCGATTGCCCCAACCACCAACCCCTCGTACCAGGTACACTTTGTCTCGTAAGAAATATCTTAACGATATCTTCGTCTCAATAACACATACTATGTTTCAGATGGGTATACAAAATACATATATTCTTCCTCTGGATTTCCACATCTATTTCAACATAATAGAAAGGACGACAAACTTCTTTTATGCGAAAAACAAATAGGAAAAAGATTTTCAGTCAGCAATATTGAAATAAAGACTTTACAATATTCTCCATAAAAAAAGGATATATCTATTCATACTTTCTTTGCTTTCATTGAGAAGAGGTCACTTGAGTTAAGGGAAAGACGCAGAGAATTTCAGGGTTTTTTTTTTTCATTACTTTAAACATTTAAAGGTTATTATACCTCTTTGTGGTTTATTTTGGTATCAAATACCTTAAAAACAAATAAAATAATTAAGTAGAAACTTTTGTTATCAACAATTATAAATATTTTAAATAAAACTATTCAAATGATCCCGGAATTTTCCATATTTTTTCACTGTTTTCCAATTTCAAATAAATAAAACAAGTTTAATAATAATTTGTTCAAACAAGAGGAAAGTTTATCAATAAAAAAGAAATCTCTTTTTATCTATGACGAAAAAAAATATATTTCTTTAGAAATTTTAATTAAGACAATTTTATTTTCATTTTTATCACTTATTGCCTATTCCCTAAATTTTAAAATACTTTATTAATTGAAATTTAAAAAAAAGAAATGTAAATTGGAAAAAAGAAATGATCAACAAAGTAAATAATTTAAATCTAAGGAAATAGTTGAAAATATATTAAAAGTTCAAATATCGTTAAAATTAAAGAAGTAAAATTAAACATTAAAAAAAATAACTAAAAATAAACAAAAGAAAATTTAGCAGAAAATTATTACAACAGTTATAGTAAAGAAAAATTAAAAAGGATTTTATACAGTGGCGTAACTATTAAGGGGCAAAGTGGGGCAGTGCCCCGGGGTCCTTGAGCTCAGGGGGGTCCTCAGTCAAGCATAATAAACCTTTTTTCCAGGACAAAATTTATAAAATTTCAGAATAAAAAAAAAATTGCTAAAAATAATTGAAATTAAACAAAATAATTGCAAATTTTTCAAATTAATTGAAACAAAATGAAATCAATTAAAAATTCAGGAGAGTAATTTAAAAAATTATAGAAATATTTTAAAAATAAAGAAAATAATTTAAATTTGAGAAAATTACTTGAAAATCTTTAAACTAAATTCAAAGAAATAAAATAATGAAAAATTAGGGAAAATAATTCAAAATATGAAAATTGAAAAAATTGATTAAAATTTAAGAAAATAATTGAAAAAATTACATAATATATTTAAAAAAAAGAAATTATAAAAGAAATAAAAAAATTAAAAATTGAAGGATATAAATTTTGAAAAATAATTAGAAAATGATTTTACAATTTAAAACTTGAAGGAAATAATTGAAATATATTGAAAATAATTTAAGATTGAGAAAAATAATTGAAATATGCTGAAAATAATTTAAGATTGAGAAAAATAATTGAAATATGATGAAAATTTCTTTTTATTCTTATATTATATTTTTTTTTTTTATATGTATATTATTTATAAGTACTTTGTACGAAAGGGCTTTTCTATATGTTCAAAAGAAGAAAATAATTACAAAATTACTTAAAAGCTTTAATTGAAGTGAATAATTAAAAAATTGCAAAAATAATCAAAAATTGATGAAAAGAATTATTGAAATTTCAAGTAAATAATTGAAATTTTTTAATATTAAGCCAAAAAATGAAGATAATTAAAAATCGGAGAAAATAATATAAAATAACAAAATTTGATTTTAAGCGAAAGAAAATAAATGAAAAATCGTTTAAAAAATTGAAAATTGAAGACAATAATCTAATTTTGAGATAATATCTGAAAATTTAGGAAATTAATTGAATTTTTAGAAAAATACTTAACAATCCTAGAAAATAGTTTTAGAAAATGAGAATTATAATTAACAATCGAGGAAAGTAATTAAAAAATGATAAAATTAAATTCAAAATTGAAAAAAAATTAATTTAAATATGCTGAAAATAATTTAAGATTGAGAAAAATAATTGAAATATGATGAAAATAATGTAAATATTAGATTGAAGAGAGTAAATAAAATTTGAGAGAAATAATGGAAAAAATCGTAAAATATATGTTTAAAAAAAAGAAACTAATTGGGATATTAGTTAACATTTTTTAATTAAAGAGAAAAATTAAAAAATTGCAAAAGTAATCGAAAATGAATGAAAATTATTGAAATTTCAGATAAATAATGGAAATTTTTGAAAATTATGGGCAAATAATGAAAATAATTGATAAATCGTTTAAAACATGAAAAATTAATGACAATAATCTAAATTTGAGATAATAACTGAATTGAAAATAAATAATTGAAAATAATAATAACTGAATAGGAAATTAATTCAAAAATAATGAAAGTATTAAAAGATGAAGAAAATAATTGCAGAAGAATAAAAAGAAATGAAAAAAATTAATGACAATAATCTAAATTTGAGATAATAACTGAATAGGAAATTAATTCAAAAATAATGAAAGTATTAAAAGATGAAGAAAATAATTGCAGAAGAATAAAAAGAAATGAAAATTGAACAAAATAATTGAAAATTGATAAGTATACTTAATAGTTTGGAAAATTAATTCAGAAATTATTATTAATATAATTAAAAATTGAAAATAATAATTGCAAAATGACGCTAAAAATAATAAATTAAAAAAATTAATTTAAATTTGCGATGAATAATTAAAATTTATGAATAAATAATCAAATTGATTTTATGACAAGGCAAAAATAATTAAAATTGAAAAAGTAATTGAGAAAACTAAACAAAATAATTGAAATTTGAGAAAAGTAAATTTAAGAATTAGGGAAACAATTTACAAACAATTAGAATAATAAGGAATTGTAGAAAATAGTTAAAAAATGATAAAAATAGTACAAAGTTGTATTCTAAGTATTTAAAATCATATTAGAAAAAATTTATTAAAAATTAAGAAATGTTTAAATCACTTTAAATTTAGTATTTTTTAAACGTGGATTAATTGAACTTTTAGTCAATGCAAGTTCACATTAAGTGAATTTTAAAAAAATTAAAATTGCTAAAAATTAAAAATTTGAGAACATTTGAAAAAGGCGAAATATGATTAAAAATTTTAAATGAAAAAAAAAAACATCTAGTGTCAAATTTCAGGTGTGGACAGAATGAATAAATGATTAAAAATTGTAAATTATTGTTTATAATTGAGGCTCCATTTTCCTTTTTGACCCAGGGCCCTTGCGCTTCCAGTTACGCCACTAATGTTATATTGAAAATAGGTGGAAAAAAATAAATAATAATCATTGAGAATGTTCAAGAATGCAACTGACATTTCAGAAAGAAAAATAAAATTCAATAAACTAATTTAAACCAAATATTACTAAAAAATATAATTTAAATTTAAACAAAACAAGAAAATGAATAACTAAACTAGTGAAAAGATTTTAAAAATAATTATACAAAGATGGAATTAATTGATAAATAAAAAATATAATCGTAATTTGAAGAAAATATTTTAAAATTAAAGGAAATAACTTTTCTTTCTAAAAATTGAAGAATAATTTTGAAATACAAATAAATATTTAAGAATCAAAGAAAATCATTGAAAATTTTTTAAATTATTATTTAGACTTTAGGAAAACATTTAAAATTTAATAAAATAATTAAAGCAGTCTTTAGAGGGGGGGGGGGTGTCAGAAAAAATACTTTGCTGCGTTACGAAGGGAGAGAGGGGGGGGGGCTCCAAGAGATTTTTTACGTAACTTTCCCTTTATTTTATTTATTAAGATTATATATATATATAGCTTTAGCATTAGTACACTGAGAAACATTAGAAATTAATTTTTACTATTCTGAGTTTTAATAAGGGACACTTACGCAAAACGTGAATTTATTCATCGTAGATTGTAAATTTTTAAAGCATGAAAAAAAATTTTTATTATAAAAATGTAAATATTCCTATCTTTGAATGAAAACTTTACTATCTTTGCTGGGAAAATTTTTCATTTTACATGATTACTCCGGAATAAAAGTTTTTATCGTAAAAATTAATATCTAAAATATAAAATACTAAGCTAAATTTAAAATAAGTCTACGAATGTTGAATGTTTAAAGTTTAATTTAAAATTATCAATTATAGGAAACATATAGAGGAAAGCATTTTTAATCCTTAACTGCTAGACTGGGTCTGACAGACCCGGTAGACCTTTTCCGCTCTTTTCTACAGCGGACTGTAGATTGAAAATAGTGAAAAAAGTGTCTCTAAAAAATCGGGTCTGTCAGACCCGGTCTAGCAGTTAAGGATTAATAAAGACAAACTTTACTTTTAACAAAAACCCCCCTTTTTTTAAAACCCTATCTATTCTTTTTACAATGAAAAAATTACGTAGTGCCTTTCGAGTAGAGGTGGGAGGGTCATCAAAAAATTAAATTTAATTAAAATTAAAAAAATCCTTTTCCTTTTAATTGTTTTTTTTACAAATCCATAAATTTTGCCTACACTATATTATTAATAAAATTGTATCGGCAGACATTTAATAAATGTACAAATTAAGTGGAATGTAAACAGTTAATCACTTTTACGAGGGAAAAGAGAAAAAAAAACTGTTACAAGATAAAGATAAATTGGATAAAAAATAGATCTACCCAGTAGACACATCGTAGATATTCTGATCGTAACATGAGTGTTTTATATGCAGAGATATCGGGTTCTTGACTATCCCTGTGGATGTACGCACGTCCACGTTTATATATCTAGATGTACCCATCGTATAACTGGAGTTATGGGTTGGAGTTATGGAGCGTGGTTTCCCCTGGAAGGGTCGTAGAAAGAATTTTTCTCATATTTCCCGATTATTACAGACTGCGAGGTCTTGTATACGAGAGGCAGAAAAGCTGGCAAAAAGAACTGAAGGAAGCTTCAAAGCATCACCCCCCATCCCTTAACCCGCTAATGTTCGTCATCCCCCTTTAACCATAGAAGTTACCCCGAGCATTTCGACCCCAGGCTCGTAAACGGACACGGGAGAGCGCGCATAATTTTCTACTAAAACGCAAAGAGCTCGTTTCGTTCCAAGAAGAACGACTTTCGAGGGTGAGCACTGCTATCTACTATCCGCTATCCTATACTGGGATATCAACTATCTATTCGAGGGATTGAAATAAAGCTCGGTTCACAACTCGACGAGCATTCAGTCGATACTTCCTTAATCCAACTCACCCAAGTCCATTAATCAATTACCGCAAGATGGGCTCCACATAGAAAAAGGAAGTAGCACTGGATAAGATAAAATTTCATGATAAATTGTTCATTGCCAATTTCGATTATTTTTCCTGAAGCAGGAATCCTTTAAACCTATAGTTTCCATGATAATATGCATTTTTCGATCTTTAAATCGAAAAGTTATCGAGGAAATTTTGAGATTGTAAAAACTTCTCGTGACAAACTTTTTCCTTTATTATTAAGCTAGCTTTTCACAAAGTTTAGAATAATTCTGATAAAAAATAATTAAGTAAATTAAAAAAACAGAGTTTTAAGGAAATAATCATTCAAGTAAGTTATCCACTTTTGGAGGAAATCAGTTTAAAAAATGAAAGGAATTGGAAGCAGCAATTAGATAATTGGAAAAACAAATTTAAACGTCATTGAGTAATCTGGTGGTATTTAAAGGTTGAAAAAGAGGAATTTCCTTTTAAATTCGAGAATATTTTAATCTGTCTTCAATAATAAGATAGAGGAAGATGAGTCGAATCAGAATCCTGAATTGAATTGACCTCCTGTTTGAATTCCGTGGTCTGAAGCAGACGCTGACGTTTTCATTATCTAGCTTGTCGATAACACCGTGAAATGAGAAATAACAGAGAGACTGCCTCGAGTTATATGCGTAGAATAACGTAATTAGGAAACAGGACTGGTAGACTTCTTAGTGAAGGGCGCTCGTCTACCATTGGCGTCTACCCCATCAAGTTTTTTTTATCACTATTTTCACCTTCTATACGTTTCTAATTACATTACAAAATACATTTATTTGTCCACAATAAACTGTTTTAAGCACCTTAGTGTATCGCACTATTTTCGCCTAAAAAATATTAGACATGTTTAAAAAAGTTAATTGTGTTTAAAATCACGAACACGATATTTCAAAAAATCACTTGATTAAAAAAATATAAAAAATAGTCTCGAGAATAGAAAAAAGCAATGCAGTTTTATCTTCATTATGTAATAAAATGTTGACATCAATCATAAACTCTTTCAGAAGGAGAGGTGATGATAGAGTAAAAGTAGCATCGCATCCATAATATTTCAGCATTTCTTTGACATCTTGGAGACGCACATAATAATGATTTATGACGTGTTACGGTAAAATGTTAAAGAATGAAGGTACATAGCTCTTCTGTTGGAAAAGAAAATACCGGCGCCCATGGCAAAAGCAGAACAGAAGGTGGTAGAAAAGGAAGAGGAAGTGGATGTGGGAGGGTTTGAGAAGGAGGTATAGGGTGTGAGAATGAAAAGAGGATTGTAGGGTGTGGAGTTGGGAGCACTCTCGTGCTGAGAGAGGAGATTCCGAGTGCTCTTGTGAGAAAGAGAGCCAGGAATTCATGAGAGCTCTAGGAAAAGAGAGATAGACTACGTCAAACTGCCGTGACTTTGTCAGCGTTCCGCTCAGTACAAGTGCGAACGTTCTTACTCGTATCGTAGCAAGAAAACGAGGATGTAACTAGAGAGACCAACGAAATCGAGGTCGTACATGGCAAACCCGACAAGTACGCTTACAAGAGAAGTGTTTCAATTCGTGCACTTACAGTAGCGTATCGAGTCAGGCTACAAACAATGCACTCAAATTTTTCTTTTTAGTTCAGAAATGTGAGAAATAAAGTTAATTACACGAGTAAAATTATCGAAAGACGTTCGTGGATTTTAATTATGAATGATAGAAGTTGTGGTAGGTTCGATCACTTACCGTTCGCTATTAATAAATTTACTTGGTAGTTTTCTACTTAGCGCTCGATAAAGGTACGTTTTTTCACTTAACAATCGCTAACGGTAAGTTTATTCACTTACTGTACGCTAACGGTAGATTTATTCACCTACCGTTCATTGACGATAAGTTCCTTCACTTAAAGTACACTAACGGTAAGTTCCTTTACTTACAGTACACTAGTGGAAGTTTTATAAACTTACTGTTCACTTACTGTTCAACTTACTGTTTACTGATGAACGGTACCGTCTTCACTTAATGTATACTAACGGTAAGTTCATTCACTTAATGTTAGCTGGCGGTAGGTTTATAAATCTATTGTTAGCTGACGGTAAGTTTATACACTTACCGTTCACTGACGGTAAGTTTATCCACTTATTCAACGCTAACGGTAAGTAAATAACGTTTAAGTACAAAACAGAAAGTGTGCGACATCATATAGTATCTGGAAGTAACCTTTACATGAACTAACGGTAAGTGAGAAACCTTCCGTACGCTAACGGTAAGTAGGAAACCTTATTGTACGTTAATAGTAAGTTAAAACCCTTTTCGTAAAGAAATAGTAAGTGAGTAATCTTATGGTATTCTAACGGTAAGTGAGAATCCACACCGTACAGCAGGCGTGTTCAGTCTCGGCAAGTGCACACTGACACGGGAAGGCCAACTCTGACACCAAATTTTTTTTCGCGTTTTCCTTCAGTTTATGGAGGAGCCATTGTTGAAGCTATTAGACCCTCACCGTAGGTAGTCCGCAATAAACTCAACTCTTCCCATTTTCCGAAACTTCATAATATGTCTATTTCTATATTATTTAGTTAATATTTATATTTTATTTTGTATGTAAGGTTCATGTTATCATATCTTTTATTTAAATATATTAATTAATACGAATTACATATCCTAATGAAATCAGATTGAGTAAATTAAGTATAATAATAATTTTTATCTGGCTTACAACTCAGTTGGAGGTAAAGGAGTAAAGGGCCCAAACCCGTCAAGATTTATTGCAGGGAAGTTGACCTACTCCCAACACTGACAGTGTCAGTTTTGTCAGATTTTGTAAGCACACTGAACACCCCTGCCGTACAGAAACGGCAACTGAGTAACTTAACCTTTTCCTAAATGTAAGTTACCTTACCGTACAGTAGTAAGTAACTTTACCTCACAGTAGCTGTAAATATCTTTACCATCAGTAACTGTCCCACAAGTAACTTTACCATTTATTAAAAGTGAAATAGTAAAATTATCATTAATATACGGTAAGTGATTGTCGTACACGTAGTTTACTGCTCACTGGTGGTAAGTAAGGAACTTTATCGAACACTGAGGGTAAGTGAAGAACCGTTTCGTGCCTTAACAGTAAGTGAGAAACCATCCGTACACTAGCGGTAAATGAGGAACCTTATTGCACATTAACGATAAGTGAAATAGCTTATTATATACCAAATGTAAGTGACCTTACCGTACAGTAGCGGTAGTCAACTTAAGCGTACACAAGCTAACCACCGTGGACTTTCAGTAAGTAACTTTAAGTCACTTACTGTACTTTAACGGTAAGTAAGATGTTACACCAAACATTAACGGCAACTGAGTAACCTTACCGTACCCTAAATGTAAGTTATCTTACCGTACAGTAACAGTAAGTAACTTTACTGTTTAGTAACAGTAAGTGTTCTATAAATAACTTTACCATTTATTAAAAGTAAAATAGTAAAATTACAGTTAACATACGGTAAGTGATTATCATAAACGTACTTTATCGTTCACTAACGGTAAGTAGGAACTTTATTGAACACTTAGGGTAAGTGAAGAGGCTTTTCGTACCCTAACAGTAAGTGAGAGCTTACCATACACTAAATGTAAGTGACTTTACCGTACAGTAGCAGTGGGCAACTTAATCATGCACAATGTGACTACCGTAGATCAACTGTAAGTAATTTTACCTTATATTAATAATAACTTAGTAAAATTGCGATAGAGAACGGTAAGTGAATAACCTTATTATACTCCAACGGTGAGTAATAAGTCATTGTAGATTAACGGTAAGTGAAAAACCTTGTTCTAGATTAACGGTAAGTGAGTTACTTTACCGTGAGTAATACACCTATCCTGTAACTATCATTCATTAAAATACAGCTACGGTAAATGAACTCACTTACCGTACATTTACCGTCAATAGTATTTTTTTTTAAATATCATTCATAAAAACTAGACAAGTTTGCGGAATTTCTCATACTGTGATTAACTCTCTACTCACGTTATGTGAATAACTTCATTTAGAGTTTAGACTATCATGCACAAGATATGTACCTTACAAAAACAATAATTAAGAAGTGATAAAAAGAAACTGAGAAGTTGTAATTAATTTGAGAACTGTTTACACATTTTATAAACATGATTGACGTTTTATTCTTTCTAAGTAGAATTATCAGCGCAGTGCAAACAGCAAGTGTAAAAATAAAATATAAAAACTAACAATGAGAAGTGTTGACTTACAAATAATAATTCATTGGAATCACAACATGACTCGATTTAGTCACAAGAGTATTACGATAAGTTTCTTTGTCAAAGATAAATAATTTGATCAACTTGCAGTCGAAACCGGTAATGTCCGATTAGGAAGAAAGATAGAGAGAAAGAAAGTGGTGCGTGATGGATAATTACGTGATAAGGGTGATAAGACAGCTGTACAACAGGGTCCATACCCCTCGTTCTTTCTGCGAGAGCAATTTAAACAAGATAAGATAAGGATTCTGTTCGTATCACGAAAGCGGAAGTGCCGATTACACGCTCAGATATCAGAGTGCCAGCAGTTTACCATCAAGACGCTAAGCAAACGTTTTGCGAAAGAGAATCAGTCTTCGAAGCATTACTGTATATCTTGATGAGAGCAGAATTCCTTGGTACGTGCAGTTGATACAGAAAACGAACGAAACCTGAAGCAACGTTTCTTTTTCTCTTTCTCCACTTGGAACGAAAAATTCAGACAGCACAGCGTCAGCGAAGATTGGCTCGTGTGAAGAACCGGTGTTATTCTATGAACGAGATATCGTCTGCAGATAAACGATCAGAACATTTATATGACTTTTAAATCTCGGTGAAAATAAAAAATAGAAAAAAAAACAAAAGCAAATACGAGCATTTTCAGAATCAGCCTCAAGCGTAAATCCGTTCTCTGTTAATCGAATTTCCCTTCTTTTGGCGCAAGTTAATTGTTTTCTGTGCCTCTTTAGGAATGAAATTGAGAAAGTTAATTTACCTCCATTAGGTTTGATGTCATCGTTTTGCCCTCGATGTAGATCTGGTTTTGGCATTATTGATAATGGATGGGCGGAATTTCCACCGGGATTAGCTCCTCCGGGAATGCCAAGGCCAAGAAGTGCCGCCGAGGCAGAAGTTGGAACTGGTATTCCAGGTCCAGGTCCCATGCCAGGAAGACCTGCCAGACCCGGATGTGGACCAATTGCAGCTGCTGGCGGCATCTGCGATGCAAATATTCTTGGTACTTCTGGCCTTTGTTGCTGTAACAAAAAATATGTTTTTTTATGAAAAAAAAACTTTTAAATTTCAAAAAAAGTACCTCACAATATATTTTTTCCTGTACTTTTGTCCTTTTTATACATATATGTACTCTACAATTATTATCATGATTTTATTATTTTTGGTGATTTTTCTTGTTTGTACAAAAATATTGTGAGTCAAGGTACTTTCAAAAATATGTTGTAATCACCCATTTTCATCAACAGGGATAAAAGGGAGTTAGCTGCTCCGGCTAAACAAATTAAGCTGAAAATATTTAGTCAACTCCTGGGAACTCTTGGGAAATTCCTAAGCATTCCTAAGAATTTCTAGGAAACTGCTGGGAATCCCCGGAAAAATCTGGGAATTCTTGGAAAACTCCTGGGAATCCCTTGAGAAATCTGACAACTCTTCGGAAAATTCTGGGAATTCCTTGAGAATTCAAGAAATTTTTGGAAAATTCCTGATAGATTCCTTGAGAAATCTGGAAATTGTAAAGAATTTCTAGGAAATTCCTGGAAATCCCTTGAGAATCCAGGAAACTCTTAGAAAATTCCTTAGAATCCCTTGAGAAATCTCAGAATTCTTGAGAAATTCCAGGGAATCCCTTGAGAAATCTGGGAACTTTTGAAAAATTTCTGAGAAATCCATTGAGAATTCTGGGAATTTCTAAAAATTTCTAGGAAATTTCTGGGAATCCCTTCAAAAATCTGGGTTCTCTTGGAAAATTCCTGTGAATCCCTTAAGAAATCTACGAAATTCTGAAAAATTCCTGAGAAATCCCTTGAGAATTCTGGGAATTCCTAAGAATTTCTAGGATATTTCTGAAAATCCCTTGAGAAATCTAGGAATTCCTAAGAATTTCTAGGAAATTCTTGTAAATCCCTTGAGAATCCAGGAAGCTCTTGAGAAATTACTGGAAATCCCTTGAGAAATCTGGGTATTTTGGTTGGAAAATTCCTGGGCATTCCTAGGAATTTCTAGGAAATTCCGGGAAATACCCTGAGAATGCTGCAAACACTTGGGAAATTCCTGGGCATTCCTAAAAATTTCTAGGCAATTCCTGGGAATCCCTTGAGAATTCTAGGAACTCTTGGAAGATTCCTGGTCATTCCTAACAATTTCTAGGAAATTTCTCAGAATTCCTTGAGAATTCTGGTAAATCTTGAGAAATTCCTGGAAAACTCTTGAGAAGTCTGGGAACTCTTGGGAAATTCCTAGGAAATCCCTCAGAATTCCTAGGAATTCTTTGAGAATCCTGGGAATTCTGGGAAACTGTTGGAAAATTTCTGGGAATTCCTAAGAATTTCTAGGAAATTACTGGAAATCCCTTGAGAATCCAGGGAACTCTTATGGAAAGTCCTGGGAATCTCTGGAGAAATCTGGGAATTTTTGGGAAATTCCTGGGAATTCCTGGAGAGTTCTGGGGATTGCTAAGAATTTCTAGGAAATTCCTAGAAATCTCTTGAGAAATCAGGGAATTCTTGGAAAATTCCTGTTAATCCCTTGAGAATTCTGGGAATTGCTAAGATTTTCTAGGAATTTCCTGGAAATCCCTTAAGAATTCTGGGAACTGTTCTAAAATCCTAGGCAATACTTTGGTATTCCTGGGATTTTATGGGAATCCCTTGGAAATTCCTGGAAACTCTTGGGAAATTTCTGCGGAATCCCAGGGCGTTTCTGGGAATGCCTTGAAAATCCTGGGAACTCTTGAGCACTCCGGGGAATACATGAAACATCCTGGGCATTCCGGGGAATTCCTAGGAAACTTCCAGTAATCATTTGGAAATTCTTGGGAACTCTTAAGAAATATGTGGAAAATCTCAAGTCATTCCTGGGAGTTCTTTAAAAATCCTGGGAACTATTGGGAAATTCTTGTTCATTCCTAAGAATTTCTAGGAAACAGGATTCTTGAGAATCCTGGGATCTCTTGGGAAATTCCTGGGAATTTCTGGAAAATTCCTTGATAATTCGTAGGAGATCCCTGTTTATTCTTTGGAATTCCTGGGAAATACTCGGAAATCTATTTGAAAATTCCTGGGAACTTTTGGGAGGTTCATAGGAAAACCCTGGGAATCCCTTGGAAAATCGTGGGAACTCTTCGTAAATCCTGGGAAATCGCTTGGAAATTCGTGAAAAATTTCTAGACATTTCTAGTAATTTCTGGGAAATTCCTGGGAATTCTTAGGAAATTCGTGTCCCAGACATTTTAGTAGCTGGAATATCCTGAGAACGGTTTAATATATTTCAATAAAATTTGGTAGGCATATTATACTAATTAATATCGTGCTTTTGGCACACAGCTTTTTAAAAATACCCATTCAAAGTTCATTATTCAAGCTTCGAAAGTATCAATTAACCATATAAGGATAATTTTTAACTGAAAATTTATAGAATTATTTATCATTATTTCTTTTTAAATTATTTTATTTTAACTTCTAAAACTGTCACTCTATTTCTTTTTGTAAAAGTATTCTTGAAAGTAAACTCCATAAGTAAAAAAATAAAAATGTGGACAACATGAAACATATTCTTTTCATTTAGTTTGTATAATGTTTTGAAAAGACAGAAAGAAGAATAGGAAAACAAATGTAAATGTCTGGAATGATTTTCGCACAAAGAGGTGTATTTTACAACTAATAAGAAAACGTGGAAACAAACAGTAGCATAAAAAATACGTATCAAAGTAGCACAATAACAGAGAGCCAGAAAGCATGGCAGTAATCCAGACAAGTCTGGCGACTGTTGTCGTATGCATGAGCGCAAAGGATTCGTTAGAAGAGTCTGTTTGTGGAACGTGCCTCGGGAAGCCGCGGATAAATAAATAAATTCGCATGTTGCTCTGAAAAGTAGATTTCCCGGTACGGCTAACTCGAATGCTGCTGACTGCTGCCGTGCGTGGGTGGTCGAATAAATAATTTTGTTTGCTGGGGAAAAAGGGAATGCGCCGGGAATAAATATCGCGCGTATATGCGTCCAACATAAAAAAGCCGGTAACTGCCAATGCGAAATAATGCTAAAAGCGTAAAAACCAATTTCGGCAAATTGATAAAAGCGCGAAATTGCTCATCCTTGAAAGTTATTCTTTTTCAGTTTTTCTTCGACATTTAACGAGCGACAAAATATAGAGAGAGTTTAATTGACAAAGTACTGAATGAGAAATTAGTTTTTACCGTTTGCAGACTGGTAGTAATAAAATTAATCTATCACAAAGGCAATAAATATTGAAATTCAATCAGAGCGACTGTTACATTGTATTTGTCAAACGCTGGGAATCTGAGTCAGTTAAAATTTCACCCAACTCGAATTTTGTGCAATCATCTCTTGGTGTTTAACTTGTTCAAAATTCAACCGCAGTGATAAGCACAAGGATCATTGATCCAAGTAGTAACCACACTAGATATTGCTTAACCTCATTGAGCACGGTATAAAGCGGTTTAACACGTGTCAAATAGGACAAATAAGAATTAAAAGATGAAATTTTCCTTCTTGGCCAATGGTGATGTTTTTGAGAAGGGAAAGTGGTACTTTTCGTGAAATGAAATTAAGTAAAATCGTGAGACGAATATATGTGACGCTCTACGGTGAAAGGGATCTTAGCTAATAACACAAAAACTAATAGACATAAACAAGTTTTGATTTCTGTATGTTAAAGAGCAACTCAAAATCTATCGAAATACATCAAAACCTCAAAATGCATTTTGTGCAGCTAAGGTTCCTTTCACCGTGGAGCGACACATACATATCAGTCGGTAACGAAAAGGGAAATTTAAAGTCATAGAGCGATAGCATCATTCTCGGGAGAATTCACAGCAGCAAGTTCTCGCATTAGCGCGTGACGTACTCTAATTACGCGCAGGAACGACTTTCGACAACAAAGATGAAGACTGTTACGGAATCGCGAAGTCGATAATTATTACGGAACATAAGGCTTTCGAGTTCCCGGGCGGAAGTAAAGAGGAGGTAATAAACTCGGCGAGAACGCGCGCCTCTAAACTAAAACTGAGCATTTTGGCGTAATGGTATAACCGATGTTAGGGGCTGAAGTTGTACCTAAGGGAAATTGTGCAGGCAGTGAGGCAGTCCGCTGCCAGACAAATCGTAAACTGGCTCAACTGTGTTTTAACGGTTCGGGAAGCGTGTCGGTTGAGGCGAGATCGTACGTGTACTCTCGTTAGGCAGGCCAAAGCCAACTTGCGTGGGTGTTAGAGAGAGCATGTATATATAGGTATGTAGTAGGGAAAAGAGACCAAATGAGAGAAAGAGAGAGAGATACTCTGAACAAGATATAGATAGAGGAAAAGGGAAAGAGAAGTGAGCGGAGGCGAATATTCCGGGGAGTAGTTTGCCGAGATAATTAAATGGCTTAACGATATAATAACCCCGCGTCGAGCGGCTGACTGTACATCCAACACTTACACGCTTGTTTCCTGATCGTGCAATACACGCAAATCATCCCACATACAACACAAAAACACTAACCCTGCTTCTACATATATACATAATGCATACATATATCCCTTAAAATCAAGGGTGCACAATTTATCATCCTGTTTTCTATCGCTATTTGTTGCCGGATTTATACACACCTTTTTGTAGCAAGGGGTGCATAATTTATATCTTTTATAGTATAGAGAGCTAAAAGTTAGGTCAGTAAAAAATCGTGAATGTAACTTGATACATCAATCTCACTTTCAGATGTTGAATAGTAGAATTACTTTATTTAACGCCTGCACTAAAATTGAACTATTGGACTCTAGACACCAATAGAGGAATGTACTTCATTCCTCACTGCTGGTTGGGAGGTTTACGCATTAACGACTGACATTTTCAAAAATTGTATTCCTTCTACGGAATACTACTGGATGTATGATAATTTTTAACCCTTTCGTGCCTCTTGTACGTATATGTACCACTTACAAAATTTGATATAACTCTTATACATTTAAACAAATTACCAATTAATATATCTTGTTTTGATCACCAACGTTACTATTATATGTAAAAAAAATAGTAAGTAACATAGAACGATTATAATTAATATAAAACATAGGTAGAATATTGATAAAAAAAAGTGAAATTATATTTTTCAAAATGTGCTCAAATTCGCTTAAAACTTGTAACTCGGGAATTTTCAGGATTGCTGATTACGAATCTGAAGTCAGATTTTCAAAAATCAAAATGGCGGATATTTTCTTCAAAATTGCTTAAAATTGCCATATTGGACTCGGCATTATTAATTTTGAACATTTGACATCGTATTCGTAATCAATGACCCCAAAAACCACCGAGTAATTTTTTTTGAGTTGCTGATTATGAATCTGAATTCAACTTTAAAAAATTTATAATGGTGGATCCAATATGAAGACCGCGATTTTTAAACCTTAAACAAAAAGGACTTTCGACAAAAAATTCATAATAACAGACTCTAAATACTATCCTTAATCCTTAATCGATTAAAGCAAATTTATGGTTTAAGATCCACGGTCTCTGTACCGGATCCGCTATTATAAATTTTAAAAACTTAACTTCGACCCAAAAAAAAACCCCGAGTAACAAGTTTTAATAGAAATAAATCAATTTTCAAAAATTCAACCGCCATATTGGATCCGCCATTTTCAATTTTTATAATTTGCCTTTAGATTCGTAATCAGCGATCAAGAAAACCCCCGAGTAACAAATTTCAAACAAATTTGAGCAATTTTGAATATTGAAAACCGACATCATATAAGTAATCAGCGGTCCCAAAAAACTCCAAGTAGTTTTGCATTTTACGAGAAAACTGTTTGCTTGAGGTAAAAAATACCTTTATCCAAAGTTGTAGAGTGGAAAATTTCCTATCAAAATATGTTCTTTGGTTTTTTAAATTTTACTTTCCTTTTTCGCAAGAGATCGCTTCAATATGAGCGTATATTTACGAACGATATATTTGTCAATATCTATATTGTAAGTCGGTTTAAAAATTTAACAAAATTGGAAATCCGTAGAAGCGGAATTTGAAATGCTACAATTTCGAATTTACATAATAACTGAGATTGTGACTTAGAAAAGGGTTGAGTGTAGATTCTAGAGGGTCCATCGTGAAGCGATCCGCAAATTCACATCCGGAAATAGATAGTCGCTTGTAAGCTTGAAACACCTGCGACTTCTTGCCAGCTTCCTTCTCAGCAGTTTCAGTTCGGCTACTGTTTGCTGACTCAAACGTCATTGCAAAGAACCAAGATCCGATTCAAGTAGAAAGCTTTCAGATTTTGGATATTGGTCGCTCGACAGGGCCATTCTCTTGGAATAAATTAAATCAGTTCTTTTCTTCTGGGGTTCATTCAAGATTTTCAATACCTTATTTTTACCTCAAATACCTCTAATATATTTATTCCAAGCGAATATGGTGATTTTTTTGTTTAAGCAGTGAAAGTGATGAACAGTTAGAAGAAAAAACAAATTAATGATAATGATAAGAACATACAAATAAGATAACAATATTCATCTGCTTGAAATAATAAATTTGTTTGTAATAAATATAATCTGCGGATTGATTAAAAATGAAATAACTCACGAATTACTTTGTAAACTCGATTGTGATAATCGTTTTTTCAGATAATTGTATAAATTGTTGACCTCAAATTCTTGATAACAGTATCTCAGTGTGCCAACAATAATATTACAGAATCTTTCAAGGCTTTATATCAGCAAAGATTGGACTTTTAGAGGAAATTATTTTTAAATTTTAATGCAATATTTTTTGCAAGATTTTGTTTTTATTAGATGTTTATAGTCAAAGGGAGAATAATAATTTAAAAACTTTTATTAATATATCCATATAACTATTTTTTAAACTCATTACAAATTCTGTAAAATTTATAAATGAAGTACCTAATACTTATCAGTAGAATTTATTTTCGAATTTATAAATTCTATTTAAATAAGTTAAATATTTTAAAAAATCAAAAGAGGTAATAATTTTTCGAGAAGTCTTTCTGCTTACAATTTTGATGCTAAACTTAAATCTTATGATAAACTAACTTATTATTTAATAATGATTTATTATTTATTACTTGATTTTACTTTTTAAATTTGAACATAAAATTGGTAATATACCCTGCAGAAACTGAGATTTTTATTTTTTGATATTTTCGTCAATGTTAACTATAAATTATATTATATAATTATTATGTAAATTATGCTTTACATAGTAAAGCAAAGTATAGCTCATTCGGGGAATTTTGGAGTCGCAATTTACGAATTTTAAGTCAAAATTTAAAAATTCAAAATGGCGGATCCAATATGGCGGAAACTTTTTAAAAAATAATAAATTTGGTATAAAACTTGTTATACTCGGAGGTTTTTGGGGTTAGTTTAAAAAAAAAGAGATGGAAGAATCCTGAAATTTTTATTTTTGTCTGCTACAATAACTTCAAAAATTGAATTTAAAATGTTCAACATGCGACTCGAAATATTGAACATAAAAAGAAAGTAAAAAATAATATCGAATTTCTAGAAATTCCAATAGAGATTCTAACTAAAATAAATCACAAACGCAGATTAAATCCAACTCTCTTAATTTCCAAAATAAACTACCTCTTTCAGTTTTTTTCAAATTTTTTACAGTCCATATTTCCAAATTTTTGAATTTTGCAAATATTAATTTTTTTATGATCAGAACTCAACCAACACAATATTATTCCTTAATAAAAGCTGGTTCAGTTCTGTTCAGCTCGAAATTAATAATTGCAAAATTCAAAAATTTGGGAATCTGAACTTGGAAAAATTGAATAAAACTGAAAGGGGTAGATTTCTTTTTGAAAATTAAGGGTGTTGAGGAAAAGTTTTGTTAGGGAATAATATTGTCTGATTGAGTTCTGTCCAGCACAAAATTTCATCTTTCATAATTTAAATTAATTTCAATTTTTAGCCTTAAAAAATTACAAAAATTCTGTAAGGGTAGTTTTTTGTTTGAAAATAAGGGTGTATGCGAAAAATGTATTGGAAGAAAAATATTGTGTTAGGCGTTTTCTATACTGCAGAAAAAACTTAATTTTGGCCAATATTTTTTAAAAAAAGTTTATTTTTTGAGAATGATTTTAATAATATAAAAATTTATTTCACGGCACATTATTCAGTCAATTTATGGTACTCAGCACAATATTATTTTTTGCATTTTGCAAAGTTGACGATTCTGGAGCAAACATTATTTTTGCTAATTTCTTAATTCAGGCAGAATATTTACTTCATTTCATCATCAACTCTAACAAAGATTTAACATTATAAAATGTACCAAGATGTAGAAATTTTTCCGTAAAATGACATTCTTACAGAAACAGTTTTAAGAATCAATTGGAACTGAAGACTTTTATCTATATATTACAGATAGTTGAGATTTGATTTGACAGAAACCTTGTCAATAATGCCTGTACATTTGTAGAATCGTGGCACAAAGAGATGACAACAGGAGATGTCTCTGCCGCAGCAGGAAATTGCAGTTCCATTGCCTGTAAAAACCGTATCGTCGTTTCATAACTTCCTTTCTATAGCGGGTAAAAGAATCCTTCTTTCCGCCAAGAGCAATTCTGATTGAGATGAAAGTGACTCGGCTGGAAATCTCATGCTGAAATAAATTGCACTTATTTGCCGGATAAGATAGGAATAGACATGTCCTCAAGGAATCTAGAAGTCTTAGGAGGGAGAGACGGTCCTCTTTAAAGGGTAGTAAACTCTCGAGCAGTGATCCAAGAGGGTAAAGAACAGAAATGGAAAAAAGTAGGAGAAGAAGAAGAAAAGAGAGAGATAAGAGGGCAAAGAAAAAAAAAAGAGGGTCGCAAGATTCTATTCCATTCTTGGGTTTGGCTCTCTCGTTCCTCGCTTTGAATCTCGTTTTTCTAAGCAATGGTTTCCTGTTGTCAAACGGAGCGTCGTGTCGCGTTAAGGCTGAGAATAAGCAGCAGAAGCAGCATGCGGGGGAATGGGGACTGGAAAGGACCAGGAATGAAGAAGATGAGAATGGTTATAGGACCGGGTTAAGAGGGTTGGAATCCTGGGGATTCTGCTAAGGATTTGCTGCACGTAGCGACAACGCTGTGGATCCGAAGGAGTTGAGTCTCTCTCTCTCTCTCTTTCTCTCTCCGCAAGTCTTGAAGGAACTCACCCTCCCGAAGAAGCAGGAATCCTGATTAGTCGGTGCTCGTGCGCCATAACACTATAACCTATCTGGCCAAGAACCCGAGGAAGATTCCGGTATAAGATTCGGAAGGGTGAGGGTGAGAGTTTCAGTCAGACTGCGGGGGAGAAAGATGGAAGAACGGAACTTGAGCGGAGGTGGAGGCCGAGAGAAGCCGGCGGCTTAATAGGGAGGAAATTGAGTGCTCGAGCAATATTGAAGAGGATTCGGGATTCGCGAGGATCGAGGGAGGAACGTATCCATCCGTCCGCTTTCAGATTCCTCTGGCATGCATCGACTTCCTTCACATCGGTCGACTCGGCACGATCAGCGGTTCTCATTCGTCTCTGCGGTTTCGATAATACACGTGGGAAATTCACGTACGGTAAATACGGTTAAGGCGGCTCCTAGATTCCGCTCAAGTGCTACGTGAATTCACTCTCTACAAGATTCAACATTAATCAACAGATCTTTCAACTTGCAAAGGAAACAAGTTTCTTTCTCTCTTCTACGCCAACTTTTCAAAGTTCCAATCAGACGATTCTTTTAACTTCCATTCGCACGAGTCTAGTCTCATCATAGTTTTTAGATAACGGGTGTGAGGATGTAAATCGGCAACATTTATATTTTATTTTGCCTAACCCTAGAGAACTGTATTTTATTTAATTTTTGGAGTAATTTATTGAGAGTAGACGTGCTTGGATTGTTAAATAAGCGCCTGGATGTCGAGTATTGATTTTTGCTCGTCGATCGGTATTTCTCATCTTTCTTCAGATCAGCGTTTTCTTATTATCGTTCTTCGTGGAATTCATACTTCGCAATTTGCGCAGGTCAACTTCACGAATAATTGTAATGAAGTAGAAAAGGAATGATTTCGGCAACAAGGATCTACCGGTCGATTAGGATTCGCCATTTACTTGACAATTATTCATTCGCTTTTGATCCCAGATTTATATTAGTCGAATTCTGTTAATTAAAGAATTTGTGTTTGAATAATGTGTGGTTGAAATTAGAGAATTGTTAAGATCCTTGTTACGGGTGACGAACAGAGTCTGATATAAATTTACTGTGACATAAAAATTTAGAGAAGTTAATAACACTGCAAAAATAATACCTATTAAGAATACTCTTAATAGTATCCTTCTCTTAAAGAATTTAAAAAAATGAGGCAAAAAATACAAAAATAGTATCCTCTTAATAGTATTCTCCTCTTAAAGAACTTTAGAAAAAATGGGGCAAAAAATAATAGTATCCTCCTCTTAAAGAATTTTAGAAAAAATGGGAGGAAAAATAGAAAAGTAGTACTCTTTTAATAGTATCCTGTTAATATTATCCTCCTATTGAGGAATTTTAGAAAAAATGGGGGAAAAATAATAGAATCCTCTTAATAGTATCCTCCTCTTAAGGAATTTTAGAAAAAATGGGAGCAAAAATAGAAAAGTAGTACTCTTTTAATAGTATCATGTTAATATTATCCTCCTATTGAGGAATTTTAGAAAAAATGGGGGAAAAATAATAGAATCCTCTTAATAGTATCCTCCTCTTAAGGAATTTTAGAAAAAATGGGAGCAAAAATAGAAAAGTAGTACTCTTTTAATAGTATCATGTTAATATTATCCTCCTATTGAGGAATTTTAGAAAAAATGGGGGAAAAATAATAGAATCCTCTTAATAGTATCCTCCTCTTAAAAAATTTAAAAAAAAATTACCGAAAAATACAAAAATAGTATTCTCTTAATAGTATCCTCCTCTTAATTACTTAAAAAAAAAAGTACAAAAATAGTATCCTCTTAATAGTATTCTCCTCTTAAGGGATTTAAAAATATAGGGGGAAAATACAACTCTTAACAGTATCCGCTTAATAGTATCCTCCTTTTAGGAATTTTAGAAAAAATGGGGAAAAAAAAATAATAGTATCCTCTTAATAGTATACTCCTCTTAAAAAATGGAGGAAAAAAATAGTATCCTCTTAATAATATCTCCCCCTTAAGTAATTTTAGAAAAAAATGGGGAAAAAATACAAAAATAGTATTCTCTTAATAATATCCTCTTCTTAAGAAATTAAAAAAAAAATGGGAGACAAATACACAAATAGTATTCTCTTAATAGTAACCTCCTCTTAAGGAACTTTAGAAAAAATGGGGGAAAAATAATAGTATCCTCTTAATAGTATCCTCCTGTTAAAGAACTTTAGAAAAAATGGGGGAAAAATAATAGTATCCTCTTAATGGTATTCTCCTCTTAAGGGATTTAAAAAAATGGGGGGGGGGGGGGAAATAATAATATTCTCTTAATAGGATCCTCCTCTTAAAAAATGTTAGAAAAAATGGAGGAAAAAAATAGTATCCTCTTAATAATATCTTCCCCTTAAGTAATTTAAGGAAAATGGGGAAAAAATACAAAAATAGTATTTTCTTAATAGTATCCTCCTCTTAAGAAATTTAAAAAAAAATGGGAGAAAAATACAAAAATAGTATTGTCTTAATAGTATCCTCCTCTTAAGGAATTTTAGAAAAATTGGGGGAAAAATAATAGTATCCTCGTAATAGTATCCTCCTCTTAAGGAATTTTAAAAAAAATATGGGAGAAAAAATAGAAAAGTAGTATTCGTTTAATAGTATCCTCTTAATATTATCCTCCTCTTAAGGAATATTAGAAAAAATGGGGAAAAATAATAGAATCCTCTTAATAGTATCCTCCTCTTAATTAGTTTTTAAAAAAATAAGAGAAAAAATACAAAAATAGTATCCTCTTAACAATTTCCTCCTCTTAAGGAATTTTTGAAAAAATTGGGGAAAAATACAAAAATAGTATCCTTTTACAGAATTATAAAAAAAAATGGGTCAAAAAAAATAGTATCCTCTTAATAATATCCTCTTGTTAATGAATTTTAGAAATAATGTGGGAAAAATACAAAAAAATTGTCCTCTTGATAGTACCTATACTCCTCTTAAGGATTTTAAAAGAAAATGGTCGAAAAAATAATAGAATCCTTTTAATAGTATCCTCTTATTAAGGAATTTAAAAAAAGGGGGGAAAATACAAAAATAGTATCCTCTTAATAGTACCTATCCACCTCTTAAGGAATTTTAGAAAAAATGGGGGAAAATACAAAAATAGTATCCTCTTAATAGTACCCTCTTAATAGTATTGTCCTGTTAATGGATTAAAAAAAATGGGGGGAAAATACAAAAATAGTATTCTCTTAATAGTATCCTCCTCTTAAGGAGTTTTAGAAAAAAACGGGGGAAAAATTATAGTATCCTATTCTTAATAAATTTTAGAAAAAATGAGGGAAAAAATACAAAAATGGTATCCTTTTAATAGTATCCTCCTCTTAATAAATTTTAGAAAAAATGGGAGGGAAATACAAAAATTGTATCCTTTTAATAGTATCCTCCTCTTAAGGAATTTTAGAAAAAATGGGGGGGGGGAGAAAAATACAAAAAATAGTATATTCTGAACAGTATCCTCCTCTTAAGTATTTTTTTAAAAAAATGGAAAAAATAAGAAATAAATATTTTTAAAAAATGCAAAATTTTAAGAGAAAAATAAAGACAAGGAAATTTTTGAAATACCATAGACAAGATAAAAATATTTTGAAAGCTTATATTTTTGTAATCATTTCTTACTGAAAATTAATGTTTCTTTGGATTTTACTATTATAAATTTTACTATAAATTTAAAAAAATAAACTTTCTATATCCTTGTCATTGACAAAAATTTACTTTCAGAAAGAAGAAGAAATCTAACAACAATTTGTGATTGAAAAAAAGTGTTTGATCAATGTTATTATTAACTGACATCTTGGTATATAAATTTATGTAGTGATTACTTACTCCGATAATGGCATTAAGTTCTGACACAGTCACTTGTTTTGCTCTTTCTACAGCAGTGGCCACTTGCTGTTGATGTTCTTGTGAAAGGAAAGGTAATATTTGCGCAATAATAGCGTTCAGTCTCTTCGCAATTTCGGTCTGTAAAAAAAAAAGAAAACAGTAATTAAGTATTGTCATTATTAATTAGTATAATTACCATTTCAATCATCATTATCATTATCACTGCTACTATCAATTAAATAACTTGAGGAACTAACAAAATTAATTTTCGTCAAGAAAACATTTCCTCAACACCTAAATCTTAATTACAAATGTTGAAGAAGTTGCAACGAAAAATGCAAGTTTCTATCTCGAGAGAGTTTTTGGTAGAAGTAAATTACAGTTGAGCCTGCGAGCATTTGTCTTGGCTCCGCGACCTTTTGTACTTGACAATCGTTTCTTGCGTTTCCTAATTAATTGTCTTCTTGCAATCTTTCCGCGAAAAAAGACTAATCACTCTGTGTAATTTTCAATTTGTTTTTTTTTTTCATGTCATTATAAGTGTGTTTTAGAATTGAGCGTGAAATAGGTCGAGGATATCAACAAGTCAGCACTTGCGTTTGTTTATGGCAAACGAGATTTGAGGAAGTCGTTAGTTATTCAAAGCTAGCTTCTCGATCCCTCAACAAGTAAAGTTAGCTCAACAGTAACCATCGTCAACGTATTGGTGCGCACGCGTCAACTCAGTAATTAATTTGAACTGAGGTAGTACGAGACTTGCGATATACCAAGTACTTGGGGCGTAATCCCCTATTTCAACCAACAGTTTAATGCGCGTGGAGAGACCGATACTGGTCTTTCAACACACATAAACTAATTGCATACATTTACCACTCATCAAGTTCTGTGTAATCAGTGACTTCCGCGATTTCCAGACCAATCTATTCAGCATTGTAAATTACCACAAACAACCAATTACAAGCTCATTTCATTCAAGAGACAAAGTATCTTTCAAATATAATGCGAATATTCTATTTTAGTTAGAGAAAGAGAGAAATAGTATTTGTATAAGCAAGTTTAAACATTGATTTGGTGAACTATATTATCGTGCTCTTTACATCTTAAAAGCGTCTTTCTATTTTTACGGGAAATTTAACGACCCGTCCGATTCTCTTGAAACGACGCTCCAGTAATTTCCTTCGATGTTAATTTACTCTCTGAGAGAATAGTAGAGCCCTGTTAGCCACCGAAGAACGAGATGAGTGCAGGTGCAGCATTGGATCGTATCGAGGGTGTTTACGACGCTCGTGAAGCGCCCCTGGCAGAAGAGACTGACGGGAATTAAATTAGATTCTCGCGGGGATGCCAGTGGCGCAGAATCTTTAGTCTACCAATGCCAACTAACAGGGGTTGAGGTAATTCGTTATTATTATCCTCCATTTTTCAACAGCTGTACTTTATTTCAAACCTCAGATTTATTTCAATTTAGAAATCTTTATTTATAGAATGCATTTTAAATATGGCAAGTGTAGGGGAGACCGGGGGCTAGTTGGGTCAGAGGTAGAGTGGGTCATTGCAGTTTACTCAAAGACTATTAGTCGAATTAATTCCTCTCTACATAAAAATTGTGTTACATAGTGAGATGCAAGTTTGTGACAAGTTTCATTATTATATCATCATTTATGTGGAGTAAATATAAGAAAAACTAATTTTGATACTCCAAAGTAAATTTTTACCCACTTGATTTTTTTGTTATATCTTCCTAAGTAAAAGTTTTAGAAAAAGTTTAATTATCGAATGATAATTTGATAATATTTAAAATGATCCGCAAATTTTGAAAACGATTGGCAAATTTTTAAAAAAACTCTGGGAAGGTAGATAAATTCTAAAAACTTCAATTTCAATCTTGTATTCTTTAATAATAATATGAAAAATTGAATTTAAAATGATCGGAATTTAATATAAAAAAATTGTGATAGAAAGAAAGTCGAAAACCAGATTAAACTTGATTAATTCCAAACCATCATTATTTATATAAATCTTAAATGTCAATTAACTCAAACTTTAATTTTTTTAAACTTATAAGTTTTAATTAATCAAAATCGCAATTGTTACACGTAATAAAATATTAATTAACAGCAACATTAATGAGAAACTTTACATTGTTGTTCGTCATTTAAAACTATACATTTTTGGAAATGCATATAATGAAAATTACGAGAGTAATTGACAATTTAAAACAAAATTCGAAAATGGCTAGATAAATACACAATTGATAAAAATAATCTAAAAAATTAAACAATATACATTCAACTTAGACAAAAATATTTAAAAATTAAGAAAACTATAGGAATAATTGCTGAAAACAATGGCAAATCCAACAACTGGATTGAAAATCAAAACAAATAATTGAAATTGAAGAAAATAATAATGGAAAACTTTAGAAAATAATAAAAAAAAATTAAAGAAAAAAATTAAAAATTTGGAAAAAAGAGCCAGTATCATTTTGACACATGACTTAATTTTAGATTGTTATATTGTACAGAATGGAAATGTTATTTTGTACAACTGCTAAATGATATTTTGTACAATTTTGAATAATGAATTTGTTATTTTGTACAATTTTTTAAAAAAGCTAAAATATTGTACTCCCAATGTTTTATTGCTTTTTTAAAAAATTGTACAAAATAACAAATTCATTTTTCAAAACTGTACAAAATAACACTTAACAGTTGTACAAAATAACATTTCCATTCTGTACAATATAACAATCCAAAATTAAGTCATGTGTCAAAATGATACTGGCTCGGAAAAAATAATAAAAAGTTGAAGAAATAAATTCACAATTTAAGAATTAAACTCATACTTAAAAAAAAATGATAATATAATGAAAAAAAATTATAAAACGTGAAAATAATTGTCAATTGAACACAAAATTCGTAAAATGGCTAGATTAATATACAACAAAAAAAAAATAAAATTGAAAAACTTAAAGAATAATTATAAAATTTTAAGAGACTAATTAAAAATTCAAAAAATTGTAGGAAATAATTTTATATTGTGAAAATTACTTAATAATTAAAAGAAATAATTGAAAATTGAAGAAAATATCTACAAAATTAATAGATTAATAGACAAGTGAAAAAAATTGATTAAATATAGTAAAAACTTTAAATTTAAAGAAAATAATTTCAAATTGAAAAATTAAGAAAATCATAGAAATAATTGCGCATTGAACAAATGGATTGAAAGTCGAAAAAATAATTAAAATTGAATAAAATAATTGAAAATTTAAATTTAAAGAATATAATCAAAAATTGAAAAAAGTATTTGAAAAAAGCAGAAAGTTATTGAATATAGAAAAAAAAACAATTAAAAACTAAAAAATGGAAATTAAATTTTAAAAAAAACTTAAAAATTGAAGACAATAATTTGAAATTTACAAATCTTATTGATAATGGAGAAAAATAATTGTCAAAAGGCGAGAATTGTTAAATATTAAAGAAAATAATTGACAATTGAAAAAAATAATTGAAAACGGTGAAGAATAATTATAAAAAGTTAAAGAGAATAAATCAAAATTTTAAAGATTGTAGGAAATAACTAAAAATTAAAGAAAATAATCAATGAATGAAAAAATAATAATTAAAAATTAAAAAGAATAATAGCAAAATTGAAGAACATTTCTGAAAAACCACGAAAATAATTGACAATTGAAAAAAAAATTGAAAAATGGCTTGATTAATACACAACTGGAAAAAGTAATTTAAAAAATCAAACTATAAATACTTACCTAATTTAAACTAAATAATTGAAAATTGAAAAATTAAGAAAATTGTAAAAATAATTGTTGGAAATAATTGCTAATTGAACAACTGGATTGAAAAAAATTCAATTACAAAAAAAAAAATGATTGAAATTGAAGAAAAACTTTAAAGTTGAAGAATGGAAATGAAATTTTTAAAACATAATTGAGAACTGAAGAGAATAATTGAACAATTGTACTTAAAATTCAAGAAGCATTTTGATATTCGAAAAAATAATTGGAAATTGAAAAATGTAATTGAAATTTGAAGGAAATTATAAAAAATTAAAGAAAAAAATTGTAATTTGAAAAAATGGTTTATATTTGAAAAAGTCAACTTTTTTGGAATATTGAATAAATTTAATTGAAAATTGTAGAATGGAATTGACTTTAGAAAATAATTGATCATTTAAAGAGATATTACAAAATGACGAGAATAATTAAATATTAAAGAAAATAAATGAGAAATACGCAAAATAATGGACAATTGAAAAAGAAATTTGAAAACTGTCGAGAATAATCTACAACAGTAGAAAATAATTTTAAAAATTAAAGAATAATTATAAAATTTAAGGAGAATAATTGTAAATCGAAAACTGTTGAAAATTATAGACAAAATTGTAGTCTTATTTACTTATTTATACCACTTTCTGGAAATATTTAATTTTTCTTTCTTGTAATTTTTTCATTTTCAAGAAATTTTCTGAGTATAGGTTATGTTTTATATTGCTTTTCTGTATTTTTAGAAAATCTGTTAGATAACTTAATTTCTTTTTAACAAATTTTCTTTTTTCACGCGTAAAAATTTTTTAACCAGAAAGATATATTTTGTTGAAAATGAGTATAAATTGAACAATTGATAAGAAAAATGTATTTTAATCATTAGCCTAGTTTTTTACTCAATTAATCTAAGTGACAAATAACATTTTTAATTTACAATCAGTTCTTACTGTATAATTTTAATTAATGACTTTCTAATGTTTAGAAATGACGAAATATTTATAATCTACATGTATTAAATACGAACTCAACTTCTTGAACTAATCAAGGTAGTTAAAAAGTAGTCAAATCTATTAAGTAAATGTTTCAATATAAATCCGGTTCATAATGATTGTGTTCATGTATATCTATTTAGTTAATTATTATTTAACCACAACTGATAAATATTCTATAATTAATAGTTGAAAAGCAATATTAAACCAGATACTAAGAAAAATGCACTCTTTGATCAAGAATTAAAATAACTTTAACATCATTTTATTTTCAAGAATTACATTATTCTTATAACCTGATTTTTAATTTTGAAAGCAGAGGAATGATTTAATTTAAGATAAGATTAAGTACTGGAATTCAATTAAGTGTTCTATAATGAACTATAAATATTTTAGGTGCGATTCGTCGTGGAATAATTTATTCTTGACCCAAAACACAATTTTACATTTGACAGAAAACGTATTTTCATGAATAGTTAAATAGAATTAATAATTGTCAGGATTATAATTAGTAAAATTTTGTACTTTATATGTATTACAGTTAATCACCTTCTTCTCCGTTATTTTTTAAAAAACAGATAATGCTATAAATGAGTTATCAAAAACTTATATGAAAATTAATAATTAACGACTTTCAATTATCAATCTTCACAAAATAACCACATTTTCGTTTTTAATTAAATATTAATATTTTAATATTTGATATAATAGGAGATTTATTACAATCCGAGGATTTATATCGTAAAAATAATTGAAATAAAAGAAATCTGTCATTTCCATGTTTGAGTAAGTGAAAAATGAGCGTCGTGTATAATTTTAAATTATTAATCATTCACTAATTAAAAAAGTTAATTTAAAATTCAAAAGTGAAATAAAATGAATGTCACAATGTTGGAATTTTTATTCATACATTCTTGCAACGAATCTGTTTATATTAATAAATTAAATCAGATAAAAGTAAATGACGGATAATAATTTATTTATTTATTTATTTAAAAACATACACGGGTAACAAAACCCATTAAGGTAATATGCAATAAATTATCAAAATTATTAACAAAAGTAGATATATTATTAGTTAATATAATAGATATAATAATAATAATAATAATATAAATCTTCTAGACTTGTTCATATTACAAAATTATACAGATATTAATAAAACAAAGTGCAAAATGCTTTTTTATCTTTTAAACAGATGCTTCATTTTTGAATTAATTAACTTTTTTTAACCCATTAATTAATGGCTCAGGTTAAACAAAAATGCTTTACATACGAAAAAGAAGGACGTCATGTCGCGTATTTTTTTATTTTCTTTATAACGGAAAAACTAAGCTTCTAATTAAAAAATTAAAAAGACTTTTTGATTTGCTTTTTTTATGCTCTAAATGTGACTCTTTAATAAGCTTGTGCACATGATGATTACATAAGTTAAAATTGTGATACTTAAAATTTTCATTCTTTAGAATACCAGCAGCATTTCCTTTTTGACGAATTTTATTTTTTGTAATTTTTTAATTTACCTAAATAATGCCGAATTTTTACTTAAACTGAATTTTATGCCACCGGATTCATATTCAAGAAAATTTCTATATAACCGACTTTTTATTTAAAAAGATTCAAATTAACTCGAATTTTCATTTAACAGTATTTTACTAAGTGGAAACTCGATTTTGTTTAAATAAAAAAAGGATGAAAATAAATTCTACACAATGAAAATTCAGTTGATTAAGAATTTGGCGACCTGAAAACTCTGTTGACTACAAATTCGGATCTATTTATATTCGATTAAAAAGAAATTTGAAAAATTAAAATTTTTCAAAAAGGATTGTCGATTATACATAATGAAATTCTATAAAATAAAAATGTTAAATAATAAATTTTAGAAATTAATTGTATGTTCCAATAAGTTGATTCTCAAAATATTATTTCTTTTTTAAAATCGAATAAATACTATCTAAAACTGTACTTAAAGAAAATTTGTTTGATTCAAACTATGATAAATCGGATGTTGTAGGTAAAATTCGTCTGTAAACTTTCTCTTAAAATACTGAATATTATGATACCAAACTTTGTAGAATTACTTAAAATGATTTGTCTACCCAAAATTTGTTTAAATTTTGCTTTAAAATTAGATTTTTAAAATTTTCAAAAATTAGCGAATTTCTTAGAAAACTATTTTTAAGGTCAAATTTACACAACTTTGGGTCAGACAGATCATCATAATGAAATTTTAGGTAATTTTACAAAGTTTGGTGTCAAAATTTTTAAAAGTTATTTTAAGAGAAAGTTTACTGACGAATTTTACCTACAACAGTGACATCATTCTCCTTCACATGTCGTTAACAATTAATAATGAACTTTGAATACTACTTTATGATTCTTATAAACATGAGTTAAGACTTGAATGAACCGTGCAATTTTATGCGTTTATCGCAAGACTGTATTCACTGCAAAAACACGGTGTCTTAAATTGGCCAAAAATATCTTAAATTAAGATACTTTTGGTGTCTAAGACACGAAAAATGTCTTATTTTAAGACATTTTTGAACAATTTAAGACACCTGTTTTTGCATTGTTCGTATAACGAAAAACTGCAAACCAAAAATGGTACTCTGGTAGTTCTAGTACATTTCCCATTCTACATTATTTTTACTTGAACATAATTTCTTTAACTAAATATTTATAATATCGTTGAATTTTCAACATTTTTATTATATTATAATATGATTTTTTTTATTTAAAGTCCCATCAACCTATAATTGGAAGGTTATTAGCGTCTACATTTGGTTATATATAGGTACAGAGATGTACGTAAGGTTTTTAATTATTATAATACTTACAACAATATATTAAAATTGAAAAGGATAAAAAAGAACACGTGAATTGAAAATAACCGAGAAGACGAAAATAGGCGATGGTTGAAATTTAGAGAAGATAAATAGAGCTTGACGGAGAAGGAAGTGGCAAAGGTAATTGGTAGCACAAGTCCAAATGAAACGATACATACATATGCTCACAAATGCGAGGTGTGGAGGTGTGGAGCTGAAATGTAAATAAACGCATACAGGTCGTGGCATCGCATAAGTCGTTGCTGTAATCGTGGTTCTCTTGCCTATCGCGTTCCCTTTCACTGCCGATTAAACGAGCTAGATGCTAATTGAAATATTGCGGCCACTGAAATTCTTGGCAAGTTTCCCTCTCGAGTCAGGAGCGCACGACGAACACTACACACGAAAAAGAGGCGAAAGGTGGAGAAGAAAAGGGCGAAAAAGAGAGACTCGGAAGGAAGATAGAAGTGGGGAGAAAGAGCTAGATTAAAGTGGAAGAGAGAGAGAGAGAGGGTGAGAAAGAGAGTGGGTTGTTGTTTTAATTACCCGTCGCCCTCCGAGTGGCAGTCATTAAGCCACTAATTATAACGTACGCGAAAATGAGTTGAGCCATCCGCATAAGAGGAAAGAGGACGGAAGTAGAGTCAGAAGCGAGGAGAGTGAGATGACAAGAGAAAAGTGAGATGGGAGCTAGGAAATTGTAGTAGTAAAAGCTGGCTCGAGGGTGGAAAAGAGTGGAGCAGGAGTTTGGGGGGAGCCGCTGCAGACGTAATTGCGTTGCCGAGAAGTTTTCCTCGGGTGAGAGGTAACCAAGAAAATAATGAATGGGGTAGGTGCGGCATGGCATAGCATGGCATGGCATGGCACAGCCTCCGCGAACTAAGGGTGGCCTTTCAGGGCCGTAAAGCGACGCGTCATTTCTCGCTTGTTCAAACTTTTCAAGAAAATAAACGCCGACTGTGAAACGCTTCCACGTACTACATGCATTACGACACTCTCATTATAAACTTTCAAGAACAAAAATATTTTATCTACTCCCCACATTTATGTTCCCACAACATCTTAACACCCTGCCTCTGTTTGCTCACTCATTTCTCACCTTTCAGCTTCATTTTCATACTCTGAATGCTAAATTTTGATCCTCTTACAAAGCACTGAATAAATGAAAAAACTTGTGTTGTTGTGCGCACAACTCTGGGAAGAGGAATCGACTCTTTATGCAGTCATTTTACAAAGAAGCATTATCATCAGAATACAATTATTTATCTGTAAATACTCAGAAAAAAATGAATTAGCTACCGCAGCTAAAAAATTTAGCTGATACTTATTTAGTCACCACAGCTAAATACTAGCTAAGACAGCTAAAAGTTAGCTGTGGTTCCTAATATTTGTAGATATCATAGCTAAAAAGGTTTAGCTGTCTTAGCTAATATTTAGCTGTGGTGACTAAATAACTGATTGCTAAATTTGGTTAGCAGCAGCGGCTAACTTATTTTTTTCCGTGTATGCTTTTGAAGAAGCAAGTTTCGGGAATTCGGAAATCAGGGTTGCTACGCTTTCAAAATTTTTAAATCCCATGACTTTTCCAGCTTTTTCAGACCATTTTTCTTAAAATTCCATGACCAAATATAAAATTGTTTAAATAAATTGTTTAGATTTCTGCAGGAGAAAAATATAAAATAATTGAATAAAATTAATAATAAAACGTAAATATTGTTATTACTTAACAAAATTAATCTGTGCATAATTTGAACCAATTAGGCGCGGGAGAAACTTTTCATGCTTGTAGATAATTTACAACTATATATTTCTGCAAATGCAAATAATGAAAACTACGAGAATAATTACAAAATTGAAGAAAATATCTGAAAAATGACAAAAGTAATTGACAATTAAAAACAAAATTTGGAAAATGGCAAGATAATTGCATAATTGAAAAAAATAATTTAAAAAATTAAACAATAAACATTGAATTCAAACAGAAAATTTTAAAAATTAAAAAATTACAATCGAAAATCGAAAAAAATCATTGAGATTGAAGAAAATAATAAAAAAAAAGAAGAAATAAATTGAAAATTAAATTGAAATTTGAAAGAAAGCAATAATTAAACAAAATTACAAAATGACGAAAATAATTGACAATTAAAACAGAATTTTAAAAACGGTTAGATAATTACACAATTAAAAAAAATAATTAAAAAAATTAAATACTAAATATTAAACAAAAAAATTGAAAAATTAAGAAAATTATACTCTCTAAATCTGAATTAGTTAAAAATAACTAATAATTAGTAAAATCGTGGCTGAGTTTTTATTTCAGCAATTAGTTAAAAATAACTAAATATTAGTTGAAAAATGACTAATGACAATTCCAGGTTTTTCAGGACTGTAGCAACCCTGCAAATCTAATAGAACATCTTACAGACTACTTAAAGGCGTTTTTTTTCCAAAATCCCAAAAACGTTCCTAAGAAGACATTTTTGGGATGTTAAAAATGTTTGATGATATTTCACAAAAGTTCACAGCACTTTTAAAGTTAACGAAGAATAGTTTATTCTTATTACAAAATTTAGAATACGTCACATTTGTTCACCTGTTATAAACACAAATTGGAGAACCCCAAAACAGTAATGATCTGTAGGTATGGTTAGGATCTTTCTATCTCCATTTGCAGACAGAATAAAAAAGACCATTCTGTCAGACTTTTCTACAAAATAACCCAGTATTAAGATCATCGAGAAAGGATATTAGACAGAGATTTGGTTCATGAAAGTGTCGTAGTTTCAGGCACGTCGTCTGTTGAAAGACTGAAAGGCTATAACTGAGATGATGGTCTTCTTGTCGTATAAGACAAATCTAATAAAACAGTATGAGTGCATTTCTGTTGGTTGTATTTGAAAGGAATGGGTAAAAGTAGAAGAACTGCTATGAAAATGCAAAGCGACGAAGTGTGACGATAAAATTCCTCGGTTGTAAAACGTTGACGTGAATCGAATGCTTTTGCCGTCGTCGTCTTCACTGCAGTTGTACGCCCACACCACAAGACTCCCTTCGATACTTCGATAATCCGATACACCGAGGTATACCTCGAAATACGATTCATTCTCCACCCCTAACACTCCAGCGTTCACCCACCCAATCGCTCGTCTCGAGTGTGGAAAAGTCAGGGCCGTAAAGTGCGGGCGCCACGAAATTGAGACTGCCCCACCTTTTTCAACTCCTACTCTCGTCTTTCATTTTCAACGATCTACGTCGTCGCCACCGGATCTATACCACCTTTTTTTTACACTCTTCAATGCAGATATCAAATTTAATATCTTCACTCGAGGGAAACTCGAGCTGTTTCAACTAATGGTAAATATCGTATAGTACTAAATCTGCATTATATTTAATACAGAAATACTTTATTGGCTTACATTCTTTAATCATCTTCAACTTCAATATGATTAAATAAAAGAAAATAAATGGATTAATGTTAATCTTCGATCTTTCAATGTACGTACTTTGAAACCATTTAAGCATTAGAGGGTTGGGACTAGGTAGATTTTATTATCAGACCTCCTGTCTTGAAGAATCGGTAGACCTGGCATTTATTGCACTCTTTCAACTTCGACCATTTCTGTTAAAAATTAACCGGGGTTTCAAAATACCAGGTTGCCAATTTTTGTAAACTGCACATTGGTGTCAAACCTCTCTTAATGTTTGTCTGTCATACGTCTTTTGCGGCTGTGAAAGCAGATACGACCGAGCGTTCGCACCGAATAGACGCTCGAGTCAACAACCATAATTTTTACCTCCTTTCTTATCATATTTATTTGTTGAATAAATTGTTTTAAGTTCTAATTTACAATTAATACCAGGGATGCGTACGAAAGTATTGTTATGGTTCTGTTCCGGGCGCCAGGCACATAACGAAAGTAGGTAGGGATAATGTTTACGTGCCGCGGCACGTAACAAAAGTCGATGAGCAATCGATTCTGTATACAAACACGAAACGAAAACTCAAGAGACTTTTGTTTCGGGCTGCGGCACGTAACGAAAATCCAAGAGACTTTCGTTGCGGGCCATGTAACGGAACGAAAGTCGACTTTCGTTCCGGGCCTAGACACGAAACGAAACGAAAATACTTTCGTTCTAGGCCAAGTAATGAAACGAAAGACACAGAAGGAAACTTTGTATCTCCTCGAGATAGCGCATTATATTTTTGATTTAAACTTAATGGAATAGAAAATATTATTTATTAAAGTACAATTTAATCAATTGTTTTCTTTAACATCTAACTCATTAAATACGAAAATAAAACTGACTATGCTAGAATCGTAATAACTATTTGATTTATATTCATTTTTTAAAAATAAGTTGCACGTACATTTTTGTTTATAATTTTTAATTATTTAAACACATTATTAAAAAACTGTCTTAAAAAATGAGAGTACGCGCGCGTGAACGTTGGATTTGTAAATTGACAATGCAAAAATATTTATTACTTTATTATAAGAAATTGATTTATTTTCGTGGATCATTGAACCACCACTTTATCTCCAAATACGAATATAAGTAATAAATGTAAACAGACATGTTTTTAGTGAAGTGATAAGTAATCAAATGTGTAGAGTATTGTGTATGTGAGGTTACTGAAAGATTTTTCTTAATTAAACCTTGCTTTCTCTATAATCACCTATTTTGCTCTCTTTATACGAAAATAACTATTTAAAAGAAGCTGTATTTTTTTTATAAAGTTGTTATAATTAATACTTTATGAATGAAATTAAAAACTATTGATTTAAAAAGTGTATGAAATGAAAAAAATTATGAAAATTTAGTATCAACTACATTTTTTTGACAGTTGTATTTTATTCATACAAACGTTATAAACAGTTAATTATTATTTGTCTATAACTATTTTTTTTAAACCAGGGTTACCACAGTCCAGGAAACTGAAATGGGTCAGGGTAAAGTCAGGGATTTTTGTCAAAAGTACTGGAAAAATGCAAATAGACTCTAAAGAAAAATAATATTTTTCTGAAATTACAAGTATAAAAATTTACTCAACAAATTTTTAAAAATCATATTTTAAAAATTACTAAAAATAATTAATGTTTGCAATTTAAAAAATAACTATCTTTTACACTCAGAAAAAAAATATATGAACTCACAGACTACTAAGTTTTTTATTTGAATAAAATAAATTTTTATTTGAATCGAATAAATTTGTATTTGTGTTAAATAAAATTTTTTATTTGAAACAAATAGAAAGTTAGTTGGCTGTGAGACAAATATATTTTTATTCGGCACAAATAACTTATCTGTGTGTCAAATATATCACTTCTCTGGGTGTAGAATTTTATATTAAATATATGAAATACTATAACTAAGAAAACCGGAAAATATCCGGGATTTAAAATTAATCGGGAAAAACCAGAAACCAGCCGGGAATTTTACACCCAGAGAAGAGATATATTTGACACAAAGATAAGTTATTTGTGACAAATGAAAATATTTTTCTCTTACAGCCAACTAACTTTTTATTTGTGTCAGATAAAAAAATTATTTGAATCAAATAAAAATTTATTTGATACAAATAAAAATGTATTCGATTCAAATAAATATTTATTTGATTGAAATAAAAAATTTAGTAGGTTGTGAGTTAATAAATTTTTTTCTGATTGTACATCAAACCAGGAATTTTGTTATTATGCTTAAAACAAAGTTTATTAATATGCCATATGTGATCAGCTTGATGTTAATCATTTAATAACCCCGACTCTTTTACTGAAAAAGAGCTAGGCTTTGCAACTCTTTATGAAGCAGTGATTCTAAAAAATATTTGTTTGTATTTACGGAGATAATTAAGAATATTTTTTAATCTTACAAATGGCCGCTTCTCAAAGTTTAAATAACGATAATGGATGTCATTTTAAAGAACTTTTTGTTTGATTTTATACCAAAATAAAACTATCTTCAATATTTTTATGTTGTAATTTCTAATACTAATTTAGTTTTTAAATAGTTTTTGCGATTGCACTATTTATTTTTATATTGAAAAATTATCTCATACTAAAAATTAAAGATTAGTAAACATTTCACTGTATTTTAATTTACTAGAATATGTCAATCAGTTATATTTTACTAATGTTTATTTTGACTTATTTAATTTTTGAAAAATCGAAAAATTAAAACAAATAATATGTGGTATTTTACATATAATAGTTTCTTTAAAAAATTAATTCTTTGTACAAAAAATGATTTTAAAGTAAACTAGACACATATAAATGACACAATGTCAGCCAACCGAAGATTTGTTTAAAAACAAATAATTAAAAAAATACTTAGAAAATACGTAAAAAATGTTTGATAATTGTTTAAAAAAAATTTAATTAATTAACTTTATTCCATAAAAATATTCAATATAAAGTAAGATATACAACAAGTTATTAAAACCTATGTAACTACTTCTTTGATGTCCAGCGTAAAAATATAAAAACTTATATATTAAAAATAAAAGATTCTTCATATATAACGAACTTTTGAATTTTTAATTCATTTTATCTTAAGCCATTTTTTATTATTATTGTAAAAAGATAAAAACTTTTAACTTTAAAATTAAAGATTCTGGATTTAAAGATGATTTTCAAGAGTAAACTTGTCAATAGAAAGACTGAGAGATTCTCATAGTTTTTATAATATACAGGTACTCTAAATTTGAATTAGCAGAAGCTATTTTTAAAAAGAAATAGATTAAAAGTTTTTGTAAGTATCAAGTATACTGATTGGTTATATCTGAAAGATATACAAAAATTTTGAATTTATACACTCAGAGAAAAAATATATTAACTTCCAGCCATCTAACTTTTTTATTTAAATCAAATAAATTTTTTTATTTCAAACAAATAAAAAGTTAGTTGGCTGTGAGACAAAGATATTTTTTTTTTTTGACACAAATAACTTATCTTTGTATCAAATATACCACTTTTCTGTGTGTAGTTATTTCAAAATCGTAACTAAATGTAAAACGCCAACCTTAAGAAGTTAATAGATAGATTTCACTTTGCTATACATATTCTAAAAAAATTACACTTTTTTGATGTGTCGGATGAAGATTTACTATAACTTTAAAAATCATCTTCAAATCTAGAATCGTTACTTTTGAAGGTTCAATTTTTTATATTTCTACAATGAAAATAGAAAGCGACTTAAGATTATAAGAGAGTAAAGTTGAAATAATTGCATATTTTTAAGAATAAAGGTCCATTTCTCAAAAATAAAAATACTTCCTAGACAAAAATTATAAAATGTAACAAATTTGTTATATTTTGTACAGAAACATCAATAACTTGTTTCACAACTTATTTTCTATAAATGATTACTTTTATTTTTAAAATTGATGCGATTTTGATTTATAATAGCCCATTTTCTTCAGAATTCGATTATCTATAAATTAACGGAAGTGGATTTTTAAAAAACTGCACCGTTTTTCAAAGATGATAATTTGTTTAACAAATGAAGTGCAATTTTTTTAAAACAAATAATCATACATCAAAAACGGTGCAGTTTTTTTAAAAATTACCTTAAGTTAATTTATAGATAATCGAATTCTGAAGAAAATGAGCTATTATAAATCAAAATCGCATCAATTTAAAAAATTTGTAAAGAAGCGATGTAAGAGAATTAAGTTTGATTGCATAAAAATGTGTATAAACAATTTTTAACATTACAAATTTTTTTCCCTAAAAAATGACATTTCCCCTTCCCAAAAAGGAAGGGAAGCTTGTCTTATACACGTGAAGATTTAGACTGTACAAAGTTCCCTTCTGTGTCTTTCGTTTCATTACTTGGCCAAGAACGAAAGTATTTTCGTTTCCTTTTGTGTCTAGGCCCGGAACGAAAGTCGACTTTCGTTCCGTTACATGACCCGGAACAAAAGTCGACTTTCATTACGTGCCGCAGCCCGAAACAAAAATCTCTTGAGTTTTCGTTTCGTGTTTGTATACAGAACCGATTGCTCATCGACTTTTGTTACGTGCCGCGGCACGTAAACATTATCCCTACCTACTTTCGTTATGTGCCTGGCGCCCGAAACAGAATGAAAATCATTTGACGTTCCGTTCTGTTTTCGTACGCATCCCTGATTAATACCTATGTTTTATTCAAAATAAAAATTTCCTTATATACTTTTCAAAACATTCCAATACAAATGTTTCTAACTAATTACTTATCAAGCAGATAAAAAGAAATAGAAGACAATGTTATTAGAGACAAAGAATTCTAATCAAAACAGCTCTTATAAATATTAGAATTCGATGGTGTTATATGGTTAATTTTCTGTGAGCGCAAACTAACGCCGGCGGGACATTCACGAATGACGATAGAGTTTTATGTATATTGAGTTTTCGATGGAAAGTCCATCGCACATAACCAACCCGCACAAGCGCATACGTCTACCGTTTCCATCCTTTCTGCTAGGCAATATCTGTTGCAACGATAATTGAAAACTACTGACTCGTTTGCAATACCGTGTCAGAACTTAATTTAGCTACCTCGGTGAAAATCGATATGGCAGAAACTCGCTTGATGAACGCCAATAAAAGATATAAACAATGAAATTCAAAAGGATATATACATATAATTTCAACGAATTGGATTTAATTTCCTAAAAACAAGGCAGCTATAAATGTAAAATAATTAAATTGTATTAAATTATTTATGATTGTATTGACAGCTATATTGTTTTCCAATAATTACTAAATCTTGACACAGATATTTAATATATTCCATTTGTGTGATTCAATTTAACTTTTTAATTCTATTTAGAAAAGTGTAATGTACAAACCTGTTTTAATATCAGGGGCACAAACATTGCAGTAGCAATGGACTTAAATTGGGCGACGTTTCAACAATACAAAGTAGGTATTTAATAAGGGGCATATATAATAGAGGCGTTGCTTCAGTAATGTACATAAACTGTCCGGATAAAAAGTGGTCTGTGGTTTAATAAAGGGCTTAAAAATAGACGGTTCTTTAGAAAGGGACATAAACTGGGCGACACCTTAACAATAGAAAGTGGATGGTGCTTTTATAAAAGGGATGAACTAGTAGGTGGTGCGTTTATATGCACTGCATATTTTATGCCCATTTCTAAAGCACCGTTTACTTTCTACCTAGTTATGAAGCTTTAGATATCTTGTTTTTTTTAAATACTACTATTATAGTACTTATTTATAAATATAGAAATTTAAATATGATTTTTAAATAAAATTTGAAAAAGAATATTTGTAACCTATTGAAGGAATAAATAACAATATTAAAATCGGAGAAAATTTACTAAAAAATATTAATGTCTCGTGTTCAGAGATCCAATCATAGAAATTTGAAAATCGACGAATCTTATTTACCTACGTTTATAATATTTTCATTAAGTACAATTTTATTTATTTATTATTTGGATGTTTATTCTGCATGCCACTTGCATGTGAACTTTTGTTTGAATCCCTTTGTTAAAAAAACATGCGCGGCAAAATTCTTGCGTCAAAAGCATTTGCAAATGACAAAGAAAATGCTGCAATTTAAATTACAAACACGTTTATAAAACTACATTGAGAGCAGTAACGTACAATAGAAATTATATGAAATGATATTATTCGGTATTCTGAAATCAACAAGCAGCATTAACAAAGTGAACAGTAGTAATCAGTATTGAGTTTCATGGGACAGGAATATCCATTTTGAGCTTATACCCTGCAAACTATAATCCGCACGTTGATATTCAAATCACGCTATTGTTTCTCTCATCAGTTGCGCTTCGTGTTATTCAAATTGCAACACTATCAACTTGATCTTCAAACAATTCAGTAGCATTCTCTATCTTAATGAAAATCCTGCAATTCAAGTATTTGAATATTCCAACTTGTATTTTTGAATTCTAAGTGTCCAACTTAGCGAGCGCTTCTCATCTATGTGGATAATTTGAGGACAGATTTTGATTTCGACAGGACAAACTGCATTTTTAAATTTTTACTTCTTATGTATATTTTAGGTTGCGCCCAGAACGTTTGTTACTTCTAAAATTTTCCAAATGTTAATTTTTTTCTAAATTTTTATTTCTCTACAACATTTGCGATTTTATTTGCTTTCTTCTTATCTGCTATGATTTTTTGCTACGACCGAATCCGTAAATAAAAATCAACTCAGAGAGCCTAAGATACCAATATCTCCTAATTACACTCCGATTTTTGTAATCAGCACATCAAAATACGTAGGTATGCCAAGTTTAAAAAAATCAGGGATACTCATTCGGAGCTTACCCCTAATTTTTTTGCAACTTGGTATACCTAAGTATTTTGTGATCTGATTACGAAAATCGTAGTGACAATTGGCGATAAGATCATTTTCATGATAAAAACTATGAGAATCCATAAAAAATGAATTTTTTGCAATTATCTCAATAAATATTGAAAATTTCGTGAATTCTTCTGAATAAAAGTTGTATGCCTTCTAAAAATACACATTTTATATCGTGTTCATTTTCTTGATATCTTTAATAGTTTTCAAGAAAATCGATAGTAAAATTTATCGTGTAGTGCGTAGACTGCCGAGCGGCAAGGAGAAGATAGGAGCGACCATCTGTGCCGACCAGTTTTATTTTAGGCCCTCTTTTCGATTTTATAAAACTTGGTACAACTACGTATTTTGATGTTCTAATTACTAAAATCGTAAAGAAAATTGTCGACTTAATCATTTACATGATGAAGACCAGAAAAAAGCCATAAAAATAGTTTTTTTTTGCTATTATATCAAAAAATATTAAAATTTTTTGAAATTGTTCTGTATCAAACTTGTAGGTCTTCTAAAAATACATATATTTTGTTATACACAATTTTTTGATATTTTTAATAGTTTTCGAGAAAATCGATAGTAAAGTTTATCGTGTATTGCGTAGTCTGCCGAGCGGCAAGGAGAAGATAGGAGCGACTATTTCGGCCGACCAGTTTTATTTAAGGTACCCTTTCCGATTTTAATGAAACTTGATATACTTAGGTATTTTGACGCGCTAATGACGAATATGATGGTCAAAATTGGCGCAAATATAATTATCATAGTGGAAACTATTAAAATCTCAAAAAATTCAATTTCTTGCTGTTATCTCAAAAAATGTTAAAAATTTCGAAAATTGTTTTCTACAAAAGTTGTAGGTCTTATAATACATATTTTATGAACTAATATTGAGACCATTTTTCTGCTCATTTTACAAATGGGTAAGAAGGGAATGTCTGTAATTTATCTGAATACTGATGACAGATCCTTTGCTTTTAACTCCGCGTTCTTGCGCACTTTAACATCTACTCATCTTAATGCGCACCTCTGATTTAAAACTGGAAATTAGTCTCACATCTACTATTTAAAACTATTTATTTTATAAAAGATAACTTTTTATTGCTCTTTTGATCTCTGTTTCGTTAACCTGTCAGCTGACGATTTTTACAAGATGTCAACGAAATGAATTAAATATTCCAACTTGTAATTTTGAATTCAAAGTATCCAAGTTAACAAGAGCTTTTCATCAAGTTGGATAATTTGCGAACAGAGTCTGATGTTGACAGGGCAAAAATGATGTGCATTGATCTGCATTAAACTAGTAAATGAAAAGCAAAGTTTGGAGACTATCAGTTTGGTAATCGGGGTGCCCTGAAGGTAGGTGACGCGTGTGTATAGTGTTGGAGAATGCCAGGGAATGGTAGGAGGGAGTAGGTCTGTTAATGTTTAGCGCAATCAGCGATAATGGCGGTCTATGGCGCGTTTAATCAAGGCAGTAGCCCGTAGTGGCTTGCGGTTGACTACGGACGCGTGGTGTAAAGGAAAGGGCTTGTGGATGGAGCATGGTGAGGCAGAGGATGGTTGCGGAAAGGGACGGGAGGAGGGCAGAGTTGTAGAGGGTAGATATATCAGGTGAGCTTAGTGGTCGGTGCTGGCCTCGCATCGCCCCGACCAAAGAGTGGCCACTGGCCCGAGCAGCAGCAGACCGCACACTCCTATATACACAAGTCGATACACACCTACGGCATACTCTTGACACGGCGCCTCTGTATTTGCATATGAGAGGATAGAGGATCGTGAACTGGACCAGACTCTGCTCTCCCGTTCTCTCTGCCGGTTAGTCTAGCCACTCGGTTGCGGTCAGACCACGGCCAAGCCGACCCCGCTTGTCTGAGTGTCGACGTTCCAATGATCCCCTCACCCTTCAGATGCCTTGCTTTATACACCCCAATCACGTGGAAAAGGGACCTTATCAATCTTCAAAGCCTCCGTTCCTCATCAGCAAATTGGCTAAACAATTTCCTCTCGGCTTTGATTTATATCTTTTGAAATCATCTCATCGTAACATCGTTACACTCAAATGAGGCGATGAATCAATCTTTTGATACAAAGAGCACTTGTCACTATCACCTCTTAAGGCACATAGTTGACATTTAACGCCGGCAAATTCAACTCACGATTTAGTGGCGACACTTATCATTTGTGATTTATGCTTAGCTTCAATTTATTTATTAAAAAAAAGTCCTTTCGTATTATTGAATATTTATACTGAAGCAATCTTTCTGAAATAGCAAGTTTAATTTTATTTTAACTGACCTGAGAACATCTGTTTAGGGAAAGGAATTAATGTTACCAGAATTTACCTGGTTTTTTTTTACCCTGCGAATATTAGTTTATTGCGGCTAACAGTACATTTTTCGTTAGCAGAATTATCTCTCTGGTAAATATGTGAGTGTCTAGGTGTGGGCAATGAGCAATCCCTTACCACTGATTTTTCAGTTGTTCACGAACCTTCAAAAAGTGACGCTCTTTTTGATTAATAAATTTATAGTTTGTCATCTTACGTTTTATTTTTAATTCTATTTTCATTTTCTCTCTTACAACATCAAGGTATTTTTTTAATAATACTACAAGAGACTAAATAATTGAATCTAAAATTTTATTCATTACCAGAGTGTTGCAAAGTAATTAACCATGTAACAGGTGGTAAGGAACTACATTAAATAACGTTCTTAAACTTTTAACTGATCCCGAATTCAGAAAAATTGTTTAAAGTGAGAATTACTCTCCACAACATCAACGTATTACGAAAAATGAGGGTTCAATGGAGGATTAATATTTGGGAATATTGGTCTTGTGACGTGAAGATGTCAAATTGTATATTGAAGGCTTAGGAATAGTTCATTACTAAATTGACCTTAACGAAGAGCTTTTAGAGGAACATGTGGCGCCATTTTAATGGTTTCCGCTGGTGGGATGCTCGACTTGTCAACGTTGTAGTTGGCTGGCTTCCTTGAGCATCTAATATCCTGAGTGCCCCTAATTCGCCTACCGTAACCCAGTGACGCGCTAATCGATCATCGAGCTTAGGGGTTTACGAGTTCCTGGCGCCTCACGAAATCGTGAGAGAGGGTTAATGTAGCAAAGTAGGGGGGCAATTAGGTATTCGAAGGTAATTAATCCTCTCGGAGAGTTCTTCCTCTCCAGACGAAACTGATCCTTATTAAGTCGTTAATTGCAGCGTGTAATGAGCTCCAGAAGAAAGCGAGTTGTCTCGCTAAGACTCTCTAATTTGTATTGCAACTCACAACGTAACGACATCACCACGATGCAAAACCGGTTACACTAAGCTGATTACATCCCATAACTTTCCGTCAAGGTATTCAAGATACTTTTAAAGCTTCCAATAATGTAGTTTCTGAAAGGTAGCAAGAGAATGAATTTCGGGAACTAGATCGGCTTATCTTCTCCGATTTCCAGAAGCAATCTTGTCCTTTTTTCTCCAACCGTTCGGTAAAATATTTTTCAAAAATTGGCAACTTCTCTCAGCCAAATTAAAGTTGGATCGGATTACCATTTAACGTTTCAAATTCCATCTCTGGCAGGATATAGTTTCGACACTTAGTCTCTGAGATTACTCGGCACTTGAAAGGCTTTCAAGACGCAGTCGTATATTTGTTTTTTTTTCTATGTGCTCGCGAATAATAAGCGATATGATATATACACACCACTTAGCCGTGACTTGGTCGTCTAGTGTGAGAGTATTATATTATCGGCAGATAAGGGGAAGAGAGCGACTGAAGAGAGACTTGGAAGAGAAGTTCAAGTGCTGACGCAGCACTCCGAAGTTCAAACATCCCGATCTTTTGCCGTCTGTCAGATCCTTCATGTTCTCGCTTGCCCCTCGCTTCTCTGCTCTTCTGTGAAGACGAGGACCACTTATCCTCCCCTACCAGCACCTTGTTCCTTCATGTCCCGAGCCCACTTCACTTTCGCTCCCTCGCTCGTGCACGTCCTCGTACTGGCAATTGTACAATGTACAACCATGCCGATGGCGTTGCCAGTAATGATGCTAGTACTTACAGAACTTGCTCTTGCTAAACAAAGAATACTAAAAAGCCCACTTTTACAATTCGGGTGGAGTCCCACTGGACCCGAATTTATTGCTACGTTCATCCTCGGATTCTGTCAAGTGATAGTAGAATATTTTATTTACACTTCGTCGTGGTTGTTGGAGAAGGCAATGAGACCTTCTTCCAAATTCTACTGTTGTAACTTAAATAGGGTATGGACGTGGACAATTAAATTAATACACACCGTCAATTTTTATAAATATTGATAACTTTAATGATTGATAAAATTCGAAAACAAATACAACGTCGATAAAGGCTATCGGCAGTTTTCGTACTAACTAAAGTCTTCAACATTCCTAAGGATTCGCCCACTCATCCCCTCCATTCACACCTTTAATTATAAGTGCATCTTTGCAATTAGGCTGCCTAGTTTCAGGAACTGCTACTGACATTAAGAAAAAAATTGCTACACTACTGTAGTAATTTTTTTCTTTATGTATAATCGAAGGTATAACTCAGAAGGTAAAGAGGAAAATTTTTGGATATTCATTATCCACATATAACAAATAAAATAAGTTTAGAAATAGAAAGTTGAAACTATCGAACATCATGGAAATATTTGAGAAGCTGAAAATTCACGACTCATAGCTAGTTGCAGATCATTTGGTTTGCGGAAGGTTCGACCCTATCATAAAATTTAGGTATAGTGCAAGGTAATGACCAAAAAACACGTACTAATCCTAGGTACCTGAGGTCAACTGGCTGTATTGTAAGGCATTCAAGGCGTTCTGTTCAAGGCGTCTATGTTTTCAAGTTTTATTTCATTTTACTGTAAAATATATGTAATACCCAGTACTTAGAGTTTTTTTTCAGTTAAGTTTATTCTAAGGTATGTTTCTTTTTAGTCTTCATTCTGTTCTGAGTGTTCTCAGCAACGGCGGCTTGGTGCTGCTTAAGACCGGTTGTCGAGTGTCAAATTTCTAAACAGAATTGCAATAGACTTAACACATGGCTCCAGTTTTTCAACAAAAAGAACCTCTGTGTCATCGAGGACCTATTTGGTGATTAAAATCAGTTCGTTCTTGACTTTCGACTGATTTATTCTGTCAAGCAATCTATATTTCATGTACAAAGAAACTATATGAAATTTAGACTCTTTTTACCCAATTGTAACAAAATTATTTATTCAAATATAAAATAAATTCTTTTAACAATATATAAAAATCAGTTGTGATGCATCACCATTCAGTCATTCAAAATTTATACAATATGATTTAGATATACAGATAATTATAATAAGAACCGTTTCTATCATGAGAATAATTAGAGACAATAAATAAAACAAAACAAATAGATTTTGTTAAAATCGAGAGTACTATCTTCATCGTAGATGAAGATTCGCCATCGATTTGAATTTACTTGATGCTCCTAGTGAAGAACTTTCTGCCAATTTGAATTTAATACCAAATTTCCCAAAATTCACAGAAGTAAGTCGACGATTCAGGATAATTTTCCAATTAAGATTGGTGTTCTTCATAACGGATCAAGCTTTAAAAAACTTCGATGAGGAACACATAGACAATTTGTCCCCAAGTGAAGATACAATTTTAGAATATAATTAAACGCCGCACTGCAATAATAATTAGGACACAAATTTATATCGCAGAATATTTCTCGTTTGATTCTCACACAATTTTTAAATAAATACCTTAATAATCTTCATTTAGTTATTTAAGTTCGGCGCACGTTCTGATTTTAAATTTAGACTTCATACAAGTGAATCTCATGATAGATAAAGCTCGATGAAACTATATTTCAGCTTATATGTAAACGCATGGGGTGGGGTTGATTTTAAAGACATTTCCCCCTCTTGATCGAACTAGCCATGAGGTGTGAATACTTGAGATATTTTAAATATGGAAATATACAAATTTCCTACATTACCCCCCTTTTACTTGTTTTTTTTTTTAACATAAATAATCAAGTAAATAAAACTAATACAAATTATCAAAAAGACAAATAATACATTCGCCTTACACTTCGTCACATAAATACATAGATATACATTTTTGGACAAATGTGTAACCAATCAAAAATCAGTCCATTCACTGATAAATCTATAATTTATTGAAATAACCTAATAATTAAATAGATTATCATATCCAAATTTCGCAAAGTGAATCCGAAACAGCCTGGAACTCTTCACTTAAAGAAATACTTTTACAAATATCAAATACAAAATAAAATGAAAAGAAATGTCATGTCTAATATTTTCGCGGACATCAATGAATCACCTTTAACAAAAAACTTTACACCAAACTACTTTAATCGATGCTACTAATTTCAAATCGAAATAATCAGCCGGCAGAACTGATAAATTTCTAAATTGTACAGATTATTTAGCGTATATTTTCTCGAACTATTCTGCAATGGCACCTGCCTGCACCGATTTCAAAATAAGTTGTCGAAATATAATTACAAGTCTAATAATTTTATTAATTTTCTCCGCCCATAATTTACAAATGACAACTAATCAATTATTCGTTAAATTCGAAATGACCTGCGCAGGTTTTCAAGTATTAAAGAAACTAATCAAATTACAAAAACAGATACGCTCTTAATATTCTTCCAAATACACAAAAAGAAGAAAACATAATATTAAAAATAGTCCAAGAATCGTCAAAATAAATTATTTCAATCTCCACTCTATTTATTGCACAAACGTCAACGGTCAACTAAATTAAATTTGAACATTAATTTTAATTCTTAAATAAAACTACAAATTCAAACAATCAAAAAGTACTCATCCACAATTTGATGATGAAGTAATCAATGATGATTATGGATTCGTTTAGAAGGAAATCTTGATCCTCGAAATAACAAAATCCATATTCGAGAATTCTTGTATTATACCATCACTTCTTAGCCCAAAGTCCATATATAAATAGAAAAGATTCTTCTCAATCCATTAGAGACCAAACGGGATACAATTATATAATTATATATAAAAAGAATTAAGTCACAATAAGAAATCCTACCTTTCCGTGTCCCCGGCCGGCACGTGAGAGTGTAGCCACTGGTCGAACCGTTGACGAGGCGCAAAGATTGAATGAATAATCATTGCAATTTTTCCCGATACAACGATTCAATCAGACCCACTTCTAAATGTGCCCTTTTCCGGAAGAACACGGAAAATTCCGAAGTTAATTCGGAAATCAATTAAAAGCTGAAGTGATAGCATCACACAGATTTATTTTATAGTCTCATGTATAAGAGAATATACCACTTCACAATGATGAAAAATTCCTTCCGGAAAACTAGGAATCATCTGGGTTGTGTTATGCGATATTCAAATAAAATTTTAAAAAATAAAAGACTCTTTGCGTCTGTGTAATAGACCTTTAAATCGAATTCGTGTGGAAAAAACCAGTATAATCTTTTGGATTAGTGAAACTCAGCTCGAGTAAATAAACTCCAGTAGCTTGCGGTTGTGGAGTAAAGTACTAAAACCGAGTGATTTGTGTGGCTAAGTGCTATTAATTGCTGGCTAAATGCGTGTCGCAAACCAGTCCCCTAGGTATAGCCAACATGTGCATTCCTAGTTCCGGACCCAGATAAAGCGTCGCTCCCAGTGACCGAGTATCTTCATTATAAGCGTCAACCTCGGAGCAGAGCTCAGGCTTTTGTTTGCCACCCCGGAAAATAGTGTTGGCTGTGCCGGGTGAAGGGGGCGGCGTAAAATGGCCGTTGTGCACAAAAGCTCTCGGTGAACTGTGGCTCGGGTCTCATTTATGCAATGTACGTGCGACGTAATTAACGAAGGCGTTCAGGCCGCTGTGTATAACAAGGCGGAAACGCAAGATTCCCTTGGCGCGAGACGGAGCTTTCCACAAAACACAAATTAGTGTCGGACCCTTCGAGATCTCGTGGCACCCTCGTTAAGGCGCTGACGCTCTTTGCAACGGCCTTTATGCGATGAAAGTGCTTCCCAAATACATATTTCACGTCTTCTATTCACAACCAGTATCTATTGTCTGCACGAAATTATTTTAATTCACTCTACTTAATATGCAAAATTGAATCAACAAAGAGAACTATTGTTATGCCCATATAACATGCATGATATTGTTCGAATCATATTCATACATGATATTGTATACAATACACAGTAATGCTTCTGGAACACTGTTTTATTGCAATATTTCATAAAAACCAACAACACCTATGTATCACGCCTATAAACAAGCTGGCTTGAAATTGATTTGCCGAATGGTCAATACAATCGTGTTACTGCAAAGTAACACTGAAGCCAATTTTGATATAGGATATTGAATCCTTGTGGCGTTGGCGGAAATTCGCCCGCAGCTTCGTTTCGTATTCTATAGTCAAGTAGTCTCTGTCTACGATCAAAGGTGCTGGTTTAGATTGGTCGTTGCTGTGCCGGAAGTTGATGGTTGCGGAAGGTCTATGTGCGGTTTAGGATTTCGCATCAAACTCAAGTGTCCTGTGCATGACTGCTTCGCTGATCATCTTGCCTAACTCAAATTTATGTGTTCATCCCGACTCTGTTACAGTTTACAAGTAAATCTCGACTTTATTCACGGGGATTATAATCCTCTCTATCGTTAGTATGAGAATATTTGAAATTTATAGCAGACATAAAAGATCGGCTTACTACTTTCTGCTTGACTGATTTATACTTTATCAAAAGGTACAGATTACTTCACAAGTTTAAATGATAATAATCCATGACGAGAAAATGGTTTCTTTGGAATTTAACTGCAGACATAAAAGTAAGTTTCATGAAGAATCTTCTCAGTAGAAACATAAATTTTTTGTCATCATGTACAGGCACGTAATTATAATCACATGATGATTGGCATTTGTTTTGTGAAGTCACGCAAAAGTACTAGAGCTAAATCATGCAATAAAAGCACTTTTCATTGATCTTTAACAATAGGAATAGAATTATCTAATTAGCCAAGGGGTTTTTTTTAAGATGCCATGTGCTATGGGGAAAAATGTTGAGATTTGTGGTAGAATTATTAAGAATTTTAAGGATTGAAAAAGTTTTCAGGTTAATTATTTTTAAATTAACAAATGTCAGGAGTTACTATAAAATTGATAAACGTTTATTTCAAATTTGATTACAATGTTGAAAGTTATAAGGAAGATTTCTCTCTCTACCGGATGGAACTCGAATCGTTGGTAGGAGTTCTCCCTCCCCTTTGGGTGAGTCAGCGTGGGCCTGGGTGGCGTCCAGTTCCGTTTTGTCTTTTATAGAATCCACATAAGGTGCATTTCTCGGCGGATTGTTGACGAGTTCTTCATTTTGTGTTCATAACGGATGTATAAATGTGACGTATTCGATAATTGTAATAAGAATAAACTATATTATTTGAAAATAAAAGTGCTGTGAGTTTTTTTGTGAGAATACTGTGATTCTATTGGACTCTAATGGCGAGGATGGTAAGTACCAAGAACTCTACAAAGTCAGTGTAATAGAAAGAGGAATAACGCCCGGCAAGTGGAGTGATCGCCTCGAGTTTTTATAGCTTGGTTCTCGCGTTCAAGGATCGAGAATATTGTCAGGAAGAAGAGTCAGGGGTAATTCCCTGGTGCGATGAAAATCGCCCTTAACGACCGACCTTTCGCGGGGAACGGATGCAAACGACATTCTTTTACCGCTCCTCGCTATGGAAACGGGTTTTTCTTGGAGTGACGCGAAACGTGGAGCAACCTCTTAACGACTCCCAGAGCTTGGAGGGTTGACTGTCTCCCTCTCGTTGATAGCTGGCATAACGCTAACACCCTGGCATCGATAAAAGTGCCAAGCGACGAGCATAAAAGCACCATGAGGACAAGGTAAAGGCAAAAGAGGAGAATTGCCAAGCTAAAGTGTGTGCTGGCTTGAAAGTGTAAGTGAAACATATTAACAGGAGTGACACAACCAAGACGAGGGTTTATTTCCAAGGTAAAAGAGTCACCCACCACTCCAAGTGGCTGAAACGAACGAGGCAGCACGCACCGTAAAGACGACTCATAAAAGTCGTAAAAGTGATAAAAGTAAGTCCAACGAGTGTCACACTGACGTAACCATAGGTAGGTTGTAGGGTTTGTAGTACTTAACCTAAAAGCCCAACTTACGAGTATACCTGCGTGAAGGTATTACATTTTGTACTTAAGTAAAGTAACAGATAGATATACTGCTTTGTTCAAGATCCTAAAATGCGGGACTTAACGACTCCGCAGCTGTCTTCAACAATGTTCATGGCGAAAATGCTGAAAATTTAAACGATCACTTTCTCAATGCTTTATTATCCTCCAACGTTAAAAGATGAAACGCACGTAAAACAACACCGGCTGTCGTTTACGCGCCTTCTTAAATCCTTTTTTCCAATACTTTCACATGCATGTGCGTGTAATCCATTATTTGTTGCTGAAACTGTTCTTCTCGTTAAACTAGAAAGTTTTGTCGCTCATGAGCGGAAAAGAGTTGCTCAACATAAAACCATTCTCAGGTATCCCACAACAAAGTTAAACTGCCGCTGGTCTCGTTCAAAGCAAAATCCGTCATAAACTTAAGGAGCTAACTTAATGAGTTTTACCGAAATTGAGGTTTCAGTTTCCAAGAGTCTTAAAATCTCGTTTAATAATCTCGAGGTTTCGGTTTTTATAACCTTTTAAATAATCGAACAGTAAATTTTAATCACGAGGAGAAACATTTTTGATATAAAACTGATACGATTAGAGTTTATCAGTTTTCGTTTCAGCAAATATTTGTCAATATTTTATCTTTTCCTTCTGCTATTTCAGCAGATATATGCATTATTATTCATCCATAAGAAAAGAGGGGCCGCAAAAGGTATTACCGATAAGAGGTTGTAAAGGAATGTAAACGTGAGGAGATAAGAGGGTGATTGGGCAAAGCGAGGAACGGGAAATACAGGATGGAAAAAGTTGGCGAGAGGTAAAGAGGGAGGAAAATAGAAGAGACAGGGATGCTGATGCATTCTACCGGGTTGCTGGGTATATTGAGAGGTCGGTAGCGGCACGGATAGCTCGATTTTTCCGATAGCGAATTTTGCTCTTCGTTTTCCCTTCGATTCCCATTCTCCACGTTTGCCCCGCGTTCTGTTCCGTTAGTTTTACTCTCTTTCTCTTTTCATCCTCTATCTATTCACCCCCAACCATCTCCATCCTCTTGACGCACCAACGACCAAACCAGTGGCGCGACGCTGCAGACAGAATAAAAATTGGCAAAAAAAGTGAAGAAAAAAATGCACACGTCGAGCCAACGGCAGATATTCATGAAGTATATCCAACGAAATTATTTTTGTCACGCTGCTGCTCACAAATTAGAAATACCTCCGAGACAAAGGAGCAGCTTTTTGATTAACGTCAATAATTTATTGCTGTATATTCGCGTTTGGGGATCAACTACTAACAACTTGATAGTAACATTAATTTTTGAAAATAATTTATTAGATAAGACTGTTTTGAATTGGTTTCATGAAAGAATAGGTGAGGGGATGCAGAAAAAAATTGGTTTGGTTTAATCTACGGATTACACAAATTTCGGATTCCTCATCCTGGATGCTATATATTCCGGTTACTTTATCCAGATTTCACGTCCAGGAAGTAAGATTCAGGACTTCATATTTAGGAATTTATCTTCCGGCCATAAAACCTCGGATTCCAAATTCTAGATTCTTATTCACGAATAGCAGATTTCCCCTTCCACCTCTCGGATTCTAAATTCACATCCCGGATCCTATATTCAATTGTGATCCATATTCCAACAGTCGGATGCTAAATTCCGTATTCCAAATAAAAAATTTCACACCGGATTTCAAATTCTGGATACCTATTGCCGGACAGCAGATACTTGATTTCATATTTCGGATTCCACGATCTCGAATTTCAAATTGCGAATGCAAGATATTCCGAATTTCTTGATTCACAAATTTCTGATTAAACATACCGAAATTAAAATTTCGGGTTCCAATCTTCAAATTCCATATCCTGAACTCCAAATTCTGAATTTCAGGTTCAAAATTTTAAATCCCGGATATAAAACTCCAGATACTAAATTTAGTATTCCAAATATTAAATTCAACATTTCAGAATTCACATCTTGAATTTAAAATCCCGGATGTAAGATTCCTGAGTTAAAATACCAGATACCTATTTCCGAAATCCAGTTCCAGATCCCTTATTTACAAATTTCGGATTAAATCATGTCAGCTTACGGAATCCACAATCAGGATTTTACATTTAAGATTATAGATCCTGGTGTTATTTCAAAAAGTCTACATTATATTTTAAATCTATCAGTTCACATTTCGGATTCTAAATTCCACCTCCTGGACTTCCTATTTCAAATTTCATATCCCGGATAAAATTTTGGGTTTGAAATCCAAAATGCTAAATACCATATTCTAAATTTAAAATTCAATATTCCGGAATTCAGTTCTGCATTTCAATTCCCGGATATAAGATTCCTGATTTTAAATCAGGATATCCGATATTTTGAATTCAACATCCCTGATGCTAAATTCCTTATTCCAAATCTAAAATTCCAAGTTCCGGAATTCATATAATGGATTTAAAATCCAGGATGTAAGATTACTAATTTAAAATCCGGATTTCTAATTTCGAATTCCGACTATTTGATTCCGTATTCCACATCCCGAATTTGTAATCTCGGATGTTAAATTCCGTATTCGAAGTTTGAAATTCCACATTTTAAGTCCCGGATATAAGATTCCTGATTTTAAATTCCAAGTGAGTAATTCCGGATTTCAATTCCCGGCTAGCAGATTCTGTATTTCACATCCCATATTTCGGATTCGACATCCTGAATGATGAATTCCTTATTACAAATCTAAAATTCTACGTTCCAGAATTCACTTAATGGATTTAAAATACCGGATGTAAGATACCTAATTTAAAAATCCGGATTCCTAATTTCGAATTCTGAATTCCAACTATCAGGTTCCGTAATCCACATCCCGAATTGAAATCCCGGATGCTAAATTCCGTGTTCCAAATCTAAAATTCCACGTTCCGGAATCCATATAAACGATTCAAAATACCGGATGTAAGATACCTAATTTAAAATTCTGGATTTCTAATTCCGAATTCCGCCTATTAGGTTTCGTAATCCACGCCCCAAAATGAAATCCTGGATGCTAAATTCCGTGTTCGAAGTTTAAAATTTCACATTCCTGAATTCAGTTCTACATTTCAAGTCCCGGATATAAGATTCCTGATTTTAAATTCCTAGTGTCTGATTTTAAATTTCAATTCCCGGCAAGCAGATCCTGTATTCCAAATGCCATATTTTGGATTCGACATCCCGGATGCTAAATTCTGTATTCTATTTTTAAAATCCCACGTTCATGGGAATTCAGTTTTTTTATTTTTTTTAGTTATTATACACTTGTTTTAACGACCTTACAGGCCCAATGGGTGTCTACTGAACGGCTTGAAATTAGGAATACTCGCATTTGCCTGGACCACCCGGTATATTGGGTTTGCTTGTGAGTGGAGAGGGAAAACTGTAGAAAACCCTCTCCTGAGTACAACCGGTTTATCGCCAGTCGAGTTCTAGTGATCTGCAAAGGTCGATTATAATGGATTTAAATTCCCGGATGTAAGATTCTTGACTTAAAATACCGGATATCTAATTTTAACTTCCAATTCCTAGATAAAAGATTTCCAATTCCATATCCCTCATTCACAAATTTCGGATTAAACATCCCGGATTTAAAATTCTAGATTCCAAACTTCAAATTCCACATTCTTAATTTTACATTAAAAATTTTAAACCCCGAATGTGAAATTCCGAATTCCACATCACAGATTCGAAATCCTGGATGCTAGGTTTTTAGATTCTACATTCCGGAATTCACATTTTGGATTTAAAATGCCGGATGTAAGATTTCTAATTCAAAAATCCAAATTCCGATTCCCGACTAGCAGATTCCGTATTCCACATCCCGAATTCGAAATTGCAAATGCTAAATTCCCGTATTCAAAATCTAAATCTTTTTTTTTAATACAACATTTCGTTTATTATGAGCGGATTATATGAAGGTTACATTTATATATTATAATTATACAGTAAAGGTAAAAGTCAAAGACAAAAAAGCAGTGAAAAAACAATGAACAAAATGGATCCCCTGGAGAAACATTTGAAACAAGTAACTCGTTTGAATTTGCTTAAATGTTAGCATTGGGTTCGTTTGCATTTCAATGCCCTTGATATTGGCCATCGGATCTTTGCAATTGGCGTGGATCAAATCCCAGTGTGTATTTTTTCGCGAATTGCGAGTTCGCGAGGATGGTAAACAGATCTGTAAAATAAACGTGAAAAGTCGTCGGGACCAGAAGCACGAAATCGCCATTATCGATCCTCGCTACTCGTTGGATTCGAGCGCTTTTTTGAAGGTAGGTTCGTTAAACCAGCAAATGAATAATGAGCGAGCCGTCGAGTGGTGAGAATACGAGCAAGCGAGAAAGAGGAACTTGGAGTCTGGATTGGTTGCCGGTGGAAGAGGAACACGAGAGGGAGTGTGGGTTTGGTAGTTTCGGGGATGAGGTCGAGGGGTGAATCGCGCGCAAAACAACGAAATCGAATCATTCGCGGTGGCTGGCGATATTTTTCATGCGTGAATTTTCCAGCTCCCTACCCCGACACGTACCTGCATCTCTCTATATGCACCAGTCTACACGTACACACCCAGATAAATTCACCCCCATCTACTACTGAAATGCGTACACCACGATCGTCCAACATTTTGCATCGTATTCCCTCTGTCGTTTCTGTTTTTTCCCAGTTCTTCCTTTTTTTTTTTTTTGCTTTTTTTGTTTTTGTATACATCCCTTACTTTTTCGGATTGACATGGCGTTCACGTTAATTACTTCCACAGTTGCGATTCCCTCTATTCGATATAAATTTTTAACGGCAAATCTCAATTTCGTCGGACAAACACTTGTACATTATATATGTGACGCTCCACGAGAGAAGGGACCTTAGCATATCCAAGTGTAAATCTGGAATCGACTTCTGCCGCGGACTATTTTGTAAAGAATCGAAAAATATTTGACATAGAAATTTTCTTTTCGGCATACATGTTGTTTTAGGGGTTAAAATGGGGGTTGAATCCCTCTCTTTCTTGAAAAGTATTAATGCAAGGATGCACAAAGGAAATTTTTCTGCGGGTTAGCAGCTGCAGGTAAAACTTCTTATCTAAAATTTGTGACTAAATATTTTCAACTAAATTTTTTTTAATCACAGCAGTTAACCGACTTTTTCCATGCGGGAAATGTTACGTAATTGATGATTTTAACTTTGCTAATTTAAGTATAAATTAAGAAGCGACAACATCACGTAAAAAATTCAAAATAAAATCAGTTCTCCCCTCTGCACAACAAACCAACGCTTTTTAATAATTCACATTTAAATGTAGAAGGCTGATTCACATTTGTATGTAGAAACTGTGTTCATGAGAAGGATCTAGATAGCACCGACACCGATGCCTTAAGTTTTCTGTTCCTTTTTTTTCCCCTTTTTTTTTTGCTACCTCGTCTCGTCGACTCCTCTTTTCACGCGACGTGACGGGAATAACGCCCGCCTTTATTGAATATTTAGCAGAGCGGATCTCTCCTCCTTTTTCCGGTCGGATGCACCGTTCAAATCGTAAATCGCGCATTTCGCGTCAGCAGAAGGAAAGAGCTGGTCCAGCACAACTATACATAAATTAGTCGATAGGATCCGCAGCAATAGAGAAATTGGAATGCATACGCATTAATCCACAATGGTGTACTCGAGCAAAAAGTATAATGCTTGCGACCGTACGATGAATTACTGTGCCTCTTTCTCTTTTTTACTGTCTCTCTCGTTTTCTGCACATTTTCCTCGCGAACTATTCTTTTTTTTTTTGCAGCATTGCGAATATAAATCCCCGGGAGATTTACAGTGATCCCTCGCATTTCAGTGCAGAGACCGGTATAATCGAAGGGCTCTGCCACTGGGCATATTGCACGGTGTATATTTGGTTCTGGTGTACGTATGAAGGACAAAGAGACAGAAAATGAAGGGAGATTTAGTAAAAAGGGAAGGACACGAGAGCGGGTGACGATTCGTTCGTTTGCTCGCTCGGAATATTGTTATTAATGCTCGCTCTGTTTATTGACGCTGGTAACGAGCGTTTACCAAGCTCTAGGGGGTGGGGTGTTGTTGGCACTCGCGAGCCCCGAGTGCAATACGTGCGAGTACATAAAGTGGAAAATGAAAGCCCACGCAAACATAAATACGCGTATCACGCTCGGTCGGACAATCGATTCTCATTTCCCGTTCGACACCTACATTCGTGAACTGATTCGCAATTAGTCACTCGTTTGTGTGCAATATTCGCCACTGGTGCGCGCGTTATTGAGTTTCGCATTTAGGATATTTAATTTCATATAAGCACTGCACTGTCAGGCATTCGTTTCACCCGCAACTAGCAAATTTCCCGACAGAAACTCATCGTCGTGCTTCTCTATTATATGTGACGCTCCACGGTGAAAGGGGCCTTAACGCCTTTTTTCTTAAGTTTCATTTTCCCGTGTCAGGTCACGGTAAAAGCAACCTTAACAAGAAATGCTACCCAAGTGTAAATTTGAGATCGACTTTTGCCGCGGACTATTTTGTAGAGAATCGAAAAATATTTGACATGTAAATTTTCTTTTCAGCAGACATGTTGTTTTAAATATTGAAAATGGGGGTTGATTGCGATTTTTTAATCATGTGTAAGGCTTATAGACAAACTGTAGTATTCATATTAATACATAAATGATTAAAATCAAAAATTTGTTCTTTAACTTATTTCGTAATCGGAAAGCCTTGGAAGTAAATGACACTCCTGTTGTAAGTGGCCCCATACACTACAAAAACTGCTGTCTTCTAAGTGTCTTAAAATGAGACATTTTTTGGGTCTTAGGTACAAAATAGACATCAAAATGTCAAAATCTCTAAAAATTCTACAATTTGTAGAGGGGCTAGGATTTAATGAACCCATAGTAGATGATCCCTTTATAAGAAACCAGCCAGCTATAGGCCTGTTACGCTTTTAGCTGTTACGATGTTCGTCCGTTACGGTAAATAGAGACAAAGATTGTAGGTAACTTAAGATCTTATATAAGAAATCAGCCAGCTATAGGCCTGTTACGTTGTTCGTCCGTTACGGTATACAGAGACAAATATTATAGGTAGCTTAAGATAGAAAGATAACAAAGGTACGTATACTGGGAGAAATATTATTAAAATCTTTTTTGAACGTGTCATCCTTAGAAATGCAGAAAGTGTTGACGCATCTAGCGCGCTTTGGAAGTTCTAGTATAATTAGAAAATTGATTTGTATAATTTCGAAATACAAAAAGAAGTAAATTTTAGTGGAAAGTAAGTTGTGAATTGAAAATTGAATGGAAGATATTCCGGAGTTGAAATAAAGCAGCCCTGTAATGGCGCCAACTGAACGAGTCTGTTTATTGAGTAAACAGTGCGAAGGGAATCGGAGAGCTTTTCCTTCCTCCTCGACTTTTATTCCTATCACTCGAAGAAAGTTATATGTATACATCTGCTAGTCAGCTAGTCGAATAACGAGTCCCACAGCATGGCTAAAAATTATAAAAGCAATTTGGATAGATGGCCGCTCTTGTCTGGCAAACCTCCTTTGCCTGCATCTGAGGCCCAAAGATTGCCAGGTTCCACTCGCAGCTCCATACATATTTATCGTTAGGCTCGAGAGCTATTTGAATTTCTCGCCAAGCCAAGCAAAGCCAAGCCACGTGGACGCTAATCGGTATTCCCGACGCGGAGGGTAGACACTCCCTGGCTCTTTTATTTACTTCTTCTTTTTCCTTCGCGCTCCCTTTTTAGTCACTCTGGGCAGAGACGGTCGAAAGGACTTAATGGAATAATTCAGGGGACAAAAAAGAGGAGTGTCGCGTGGAAAGAGAAGAAGAAAGCTCGAGGAAGAGCACAAAATGCTGCTACAATATGGTAACTAGGGTGAAAAGTGTGACGGTAAATTTATTTTGCAAAGAAAGCATTTTCTCTTGTTTGGATAATGAATTACCAAATTGACTTTGACAGTTCTTTTCGAAATTCGAGAAAAATTACACGACAAAAGAGTGTTTTATACTTGCCAACTACACTAGATATCATTCAACACTTTTTTTTTCCTATTTATTAAAAGGTAATTTTCTTCTTTTTAATTTGACAATGTTTTAAGGTAGTTCTCTCGAAAAAATTTGTTCTTTCAAAACTGTGTTTCTCTCAAAACTGTGTTTTTCTCAAAACTGTGTTTTTTGCAAAACTGTGTTTCTCTCAAAACTGTGTTTTTTGCAAAACTGTGTTTCTCTCAAAACTGCGTTTTTGATGTCGGTGACCACTCTTACAGCTGAAAAATGACCGCATTTTTTTTTACAAAATCTAAAGTTCAACTTTCACAGGAATTTTTTTTTTTAAATCCTTCGATTTAAGACAAGATAATCTTTCAGTAAATGTAAATCCGTTTCAATTTTTGATTTCAGACTAACCAGATTTCCACAGTGTTGGTCACCGCAAACCATGTTTTTCCGAAGGACGTCACTTCGACGGCACATAACTTTGGAACTACTAAATATTTCTAGCTTTTTGTTTTTTTAAATTCAAGTTTAAATGATGTAATTTTAGACAATAAATCGATATTTTAAAAAAATTAAATGGTTTACGAGGAAAAAATGTCTATTTTTTAGCGCTACAACTGCGAGCGCGGTCTTAATTTAAACCTTCTCAAACGTGATTCTAATCGCTAATTATTATATCTATTATTTCGACTACTTTTCACAATTAAAACTGTCCCCTTTTCGTTACACATAATCAATTTGCTAATAATGACGAGATGAAGAACGAACCCAACTCTGTAGAAGAGTAATTACTCGATCGATCGGCAAGCAAGAGAAACGACGCGATGTATCATCGGCTTAATTAATTATAAGTCAATCGCTCATTCTGTTTTTGCTCTTATTTATTTGCGCCAGAGCAACACGACTTTTTCCCGAGCAAAAGTATATAACCGCAGAGATATATAAACACTCGGCAAATATATATATAAAAAAGTAGCGTTATTAATTCAGATCGCGCGCGCGTTGGTTTTAAATTAAGCCGCAGATTACCAATTCAAATTATTGGTCGAGACGAATGGTTATAAATCAGAGGCGAAGTGAATGAAATTTCCTTCGCACTTTAATTTCACCGGTTTGTGCGCATTAAAGAGAAGAATGTACGTTGATCGTCTCGCTCCGACGAGCGAAGGGAATGCATCCGCTGAGCGGTTTATCGCAGCCGTTTAATTAAATAGAATTCAAATCTGAATAGCCAACGACTACGACGACTGCCACGACTCTTTATAAGCTGTAAAAAGAAGTGCAACCGAATGCGAGATTATAAAACACTCACGTGTGCGTGTGTGTGTGTGTGCCAAAGTATTTGTGAAAGGAGTACGTATTACCATCAACATCACCCGAAAAGTAACTTTTAAATTAAAATCCCGCACCACGCTATTTGCATGTTATTACCTTGTTTACATATTTATTTAATAGAGTTCTCTACCCGAGGGTGAAATCGTTCCCTGATCCAAAAGCAAAACGTCCCTTTAATAACGAATTAAGTGTGATTTACAAATTATAAAGCTTCCCCTCCGTATACAAATTAGTCATAGCTCGCACAGAGGGAAAATTATTTTACCGCAACATGGTATTACGCTTTTTATTAATATTTTTCTAGGTTATAATTTTCATAATGCCAAAGAAGCAAAATATACATGAATTTTTAATAACCTTGTAGTTGGTCATTATTACTACTTGAATGTTCAATAACATAGTGTTGGGAATTCAATAACACGTCGTTGAAGACTCAATATTATGTTATTGAAAATGTCTTTAAGATTTATAGATTATGTGTCATTCGAACCATTTCAATAACAACAAATTTTTAATATTGGTGCAGTTGTGAAAAGCACCCAAGTCTAATTTTAATGAAACTTGGTATACTTACGTATTTTGGACGTATGATTAAATAAGGTACTAATATTAATTATTTAGAATATTTATTTCATAGAATTTTATTAGGGAGAATCTTCTTTTAGACGAAATTTCACTCGAATATGTTTTCAATCGAACATAAATTAATCCGAATTTTGACCTAAAAGAATTTTTAGGTCACCGAATTCATATTTAACAGAATATGAATATTATCGTTTTCGTAATCAGCGCATCAAAATACGTAAGTATACAAAATTTCATTAAAATCGAACCCAGGTGCTTTTCTGAACTATATCCTCTAAATTTTTATTTTCCTATATAAAATGTAAAAATTTACTTACGTGTTTGTGCATTTCTACATTAAGACCGTACGCCATCTCGTAATACTGTAATAAAAAATGAAGAGAGACATTAATCACACGAAGATAATTAGGTATACAGAAAAAAAATGTGTGTAATTTTAGGTTTCAATTATTATATTTCATGCTTTAAATAATGAGACAGGGAGAATGCTATTTTCCAAGTTAGCTAAGTGAAACTTGAAGAATTCCCAGTACCATAAACAACTCTGTGTAATTAAAGATTATTGGCGCAGTGAGTAATGGTTAAATCAAACACACTGCACAACAAACATTATTTTATTAGATAACCGAAAAGAGAAGCTGGTGGCAATTGTTGGAGTGAATGTACCATGAATCATAGAGTAAAATGTGTTACACACTTTTCAACCTGAAAGGAGCGTTTGTTGTTGTGAGTTTGTATAAATCAGATCACAAAATCACCATGAATCATGAATGGGTAAAAATAACCGCTTTTAACTTAACTGCTTGTGCATCACTGACTGTATTGCAGAAAGTTTAACTAAATCAGTTGCATCGATTTTATCGACACGAATGTTATCTTTAACAGAAGCAATTATCTCTAAAATAATCCGACAAGCGCTGTTGCACTGTGTGATAATTAAATTAGATCTATCTACCTTTTCCCACAATGAAAACATTAAATAGTCATTTATTTTATCATCTCTGCTAAATGTAGTTAATTGTACTATTTTTGTGGTTAAATTAACTATTTTTGATAGTTAATGTATCCAAAATGTTAATTGTGGTTGCTTTAAGTTTTTCTGTGATTATAAAAGATGAGCTTTTTCGAACATGTATTGAATATGCGTCATATTTATTTAGAAAAAATATATAAAATAGAACTACAGTCAAAGAGAACGGGGAAATTATTAAAAGATTTAAAAAGTTGGGAAAAGCATTACAAAATATAAAAATCTTGAAGAATAAGTTATGTTTGAAAAATAGTCAGAAATTATTAAGGAATAAGAAGAAAATGAGAATATTCCATAAATAATGAAGAAAATGGAGAAAATCTTTATTTCAAGTTAGACAAATTATGAATAAATCAGAAAATTACAAAAATATATATTTCTTTATAACACAAAAATAAGAAAATTGAGGATAAGTTACTAAACAATAGGAAAATGTTAGTAAAAATTTCTACTAAAAATTAGGTAGAAATTACAAATTGTTTATAAAAAATTAGTAATTCACATTAGTAACTCTTAAGAATGTGAATTAGTAATTTTTACTATCAATTTGTAATTTTTACTAACCATAACAATTTTTAACTAACCATAAAAATTTTTAACTATTTTATTTTGTGGACGACTTTTCATCATTTCATTAGTAATTTTTCACTAATCCAGACTTAGAGAGAAGAAAATTACAAAATAATGTAACAAATTAAAAAATCTTTTTCCAAAATTTAAATATTTAATGACAATTGTTCCCATTAAGAAAATAAATAAGAGAATTGATTAAAAATCGTTAAAATTTGTTTGAAAAAAAAATCTTTAAAAAAATTATGAAATTTATTTATTTACTTAACATCATTATACGCGCTCACATTAAAATACCAAATGAATTATGTTTTAAAAATTAAAAATTGTAGGTAAAAGATTAAACACTTTCTAAGAATTAGAAAAATAATGATAAAATGAATCAAATTAATTAAGTTTACAATTTGATTACAAAGAATTACGAAAGAACCAAAAAATTCAAGAAACAGACAAAAATTAAAAAAAAAAAAAAACAAAAGGGAAAAAGTTTGAAGAAATTAAAAAAACTATGAACAGTTAAGCAGACAATTAAAAGCTATTTTAAAAATGCAGAAAGTATTTTTAAAAAAATTAATAAACTTGAAATCATTACAAAATTTCAGAAATTACAAAATTTGGTAAAAATCTATTAAAAAATAAAAAGTAATCAAAATAAAATAAAAAAGGTAAAAAATAAAAATAAGTTTACGAAAGACGAATGAAATTTTATTAATATTATATTATTATTTTATTAATATTTGTATAATATTATACAAATTTTTGAAACAATTATAAATAGAGAAATGCAGAAAATCTAAATATGTTGTAAAAGAGTAATAAGTTAGCAAAAAAATAGACAAAATGTAGAAGCAAATTGATTAAAACTGAAAAAAATGAGCAAATCTAAAGTAAATCAGAAAATAGAAGAAAATATCCTGCTTTTTTATTTTGAAACAAATATTTATCTCCTACCCCCCTTAAATAAAACTGACAAAAAAGAGTAGAATTATGTTTTTAATTGTAAGAAAAAATTAATAAAATGACATAAAAAAAGATAAAATACAGTATTGGAACTTCGCAGGAATAAAAAAAAAAAGAACAAGGAAGTGAAAAAGTAAAAAAAAAGGTACGAAAAACAAGAAAATTTAAACGAATTAAAAGATTGATAAAAATTGTTTTTATTAAATATAAACATAAATAAGAAAATCAAGAGAATGTAAAGTAAACAAAAAAATACTTCTTATATTTTTTTAAAACCTTCCGAAAAGTCGAAAAAGTTTTTCAAGAATTTTAAAATAGCAATACGGAAGAGAAAAAATTATTTACAATCAAGAAGGAAAAACATAATTTAAAAACGATAAAAATGAAGTATTTATGAAAACAATACAATGTAATGAATATATTTTTTTAAAAAATAAGAACTTGCAAGAAAAACATTGAACAGTTTTGAAAAAGAAAAAGGATTATTTGCTAATATGCAAAATAACTAATTTTTAACGTATGCAATTTAAATTATTAAATAGAGATATTAAAACTTTATACTATTTTTGATTTTCTATCTACTTAAAATTTCATATCGTGTTTTGACTTTCTCTACACTGAAAAAACAAGAGTGAATACTATTTCCATTTTGGTTATATTAACCAACAAAAATGGTTAATTTAGCAATGGAAATGGTAAGTTTAACTACACTTATAGTTAATACAACCCAAAAACTCATTTTTCCAATTTTAAGGGGTCTAATAAATTTTTAGGCCATAAATAGAAGGTTCTTTAATAATTTTTTTTTCAGAAGTTTTAATATGTAATGAAGTAAAAGTTTTAACATGTTTACAAGTATATTAGTAACTATTAAAAACTAAAATTACGGCCCAAAAAATATTGTCATATCCCCTCTATAGAAGGCGAATTTATCACTGACTTAAAAAACGGTAAAAATTATAACTTAAGGACCCTTTGAGCAATTTTAAAAATTTATTTCATTTAGTTCTTTGAAAGTTTGTCCAGGTACTAAACCTCTAACATTTTTTAAACTTGTAAAAATAAAGGAAATAGCCAACCTTTTATTATAAAAAACTAAAAAAAAGTAATTTTTCTCTTAAATCAGTCACAAAAAACATTATAATTAATATTATTAGTAAGAGGTTCAGTTCCTAAAGAAACTGTTAAAGATCCAAATGAAAGAACAATTTTTAAAATTGGTAATGATGTCTATCATTTTTAAGCCCGTATTAAGTTACGCCATCTGTGGACGGAATATGACAACATTTTTTAAGACCATAATTTCATTTTTTAATAGGTATTAATATACCTTAGAATACATGAAAACATTTACTTCATTACACCTTAAAACTTCTATGAAAAAAAATATTAATAATATTTATGGCCTAAAAATTTACAACTGGAATTTTAGATATTTATCTATAACATTACAGCAATATTGCAAGACTGTGTCAGAGTTCGGACCGATCGAATATAAACATTGATTTTTATAAAAATGAATAATTAAATCCGTTATTTAGGACATTTGATAATAATTTATTCTTCACTTTAAAAATACACCAAGCTGAATGCAACATTAATAATGAATATTATAAAAAAAAATTAACTCATTTATACCGCAAACTGGTAAATGATTAAACAGACTTTTATAATTATAAAATAGAAGAGGACGTGATAAAAATATGTTATAAATTTATCCGTATGAAGTATTGCTCTCGTTGAGGATAAAAATAGCTGAAAATGAATTTCGTTAAAGTATCGCGTTTTAATTTAGTTCTGACCTGGATGATAAAAGTGTCGAGCTTGTCGGGACAACATTATCGGGTAAACGGATTAAACGGTGAAAATCTGAAGGAAGGAAAAAGGCATGAAAAAAGGGGAAAAAGCTTTCTTAAATAGACAATGAGGGTGAGTGAGAGAATGAGAAGAGAGAAGGGTGGAAAACGAGAGTCTGAGAAGACCGGTTTCTCGTAACATCGTTTCAACATCGCATGTACAAGCCAGACTATCGAGCCGCTAACTAATTCTCAACAGCTTCAGGGTTCTCAACTTTCTCATTTTTAACGAAAATACTTTTTTCATTTTATTTTCTCTTTCGTTCTTATCAAGAACAAATTTTCACAAATTGTCACCTAAATTTGATTATTTTAATCACTATCGTGTAGAAAATGTTTTTAGACAATTATGCATTTATTGTAATTTTTCACGTGACATTTTAACAATTTTCTCATGTATATTATACAATTTACAGAGATAATTCCACTATATTCAGAGTAGAATATATAATTTTAACTATTTAAAATAGAATATGAATGTCACATAGAATGTGACATAAAACGTATGAATGAGACATTCTAATCTAAAAGCATAAAATTAATGCGACTTATAAAGTTATTTCACATAAAAATAATATCGTGAGTGTCAAAAAAAATTTATGTAGGATAAGATCCAGCGATAAAAAGTTGTAAAAAATGGTTAATGCAATGCTGTGTTGGAAGTGTGCGAATTGAGAAGAGAGATGTGTGTTGGTGCTCGTTCAGTGTGTGTTATTTTAACGTCCTGAATACAGTCATTGCCCATAAAGCAACGAGCGTTGTGAACGACCTTTATTGCTTCACGATCGTAAAGCGTGCACCTCGATATGTCCCCCGTATGAGTAGGCTCGCTTAGAGGTTTTAATACTTGTGACGACCGCAAGAACTACCCTCAACTTTTCTCGTAAAAAGTGTCCACAAAAGTAAACAACAAAGTAATCTCTTCACGGAAAAAAATTGTCTGAAAACAATCTATAGCGAATTAACAATAATAAAATCAAAATATTGAGAATAGTATAATAATTATTTTATTTTTAAGGTAGTTCTCTCGAATCAGTGGTTCTCAACTTGATTTTTGGCACTTTTAAATTATTGTGTGATGCTCAGTAAATAGCGCCAACTTCAGAGTATAGAGTCTCTCTTTTTTCATTTAAGGATGATCAACCCATTGACATAACCGCAAATTATTAATTCAAACCGCTAATGTTTGAATTGTCATAACTTGAAAAATATTCAATAAAAACATTTTCTGATTTTTTAAATGAAAAAGGGACCTTTAATAAAGTTAAATCAATCATAATCCAAAAATCGATTTTTTGCTTCTTAGGTACCTTTCTTCGGAGCGCGTCACATATTATTAAAATTGATTTCGCCCAATTTTAAAAAACCCAGTTTAAGTTATGCTTTCTACTAATAATTAGTCATATATCACTATCATAATTAGCTTTATTTAACTAATTCAGATGTAGAGAGTGATATTTCAATTAGAAAAATATTTAACGAGGTTTATCCAAAAATCGAATTTCTACAGATTCCTATAAAATTTTAATGACATATTAAATGCATTATTTTACATGTACTATTACAGTTTTATTGAATTTTACCGTTCTGTTTTTAAGATATAAATTTATAAAGTTGGAACTTTAACATGGAAACAGAAACAAAGCGCGCACAATGACTATATTTTGAATAATTAAAAAAAAACGGATTTACAAATCTTTAATAAAAATTAATATATTTTAAACTATAATATAATACAACTTTTACAACAATATTAAATTCATTTACCGTACGGTTGTTAAGAAAATATTATTCAAGGTTAGTATTTCTTCTCTGTTTTGAAATAACAAGGAAGGAAAAATTTTAATAGCTTGAAGTTCTCAACTGAAAATTTTTTTTTCAACAAAATTCGTTGGTGTAATGATTTTAACTATAAAATACTATTTAGAAACAAAATTATAAGAAAAAATTAAATTAAAAAGATATCGAATATTATGGTTTGATAAAATGAGAATCGCTTGAGCGGATAAACGTCCTTAAAGAACAAAATTTTTGGAGAGAACTACCTTAAATGTGTTTTTTCTTTCTACTAAAAAAAACATTTTACAAAATATATAAAAAATCTCAATCTGTTACCGTAGAAATTTAAGACTCATCATTTATAGTTAGGGTGATCAATTTATCTTTTTTCTTGAGAGCTCGTCCAAGTATTACGTAAGCATATTTTGAAGCCCTTTTTCCCACTTCTTGTATTATGAGTAATAATGAGATTTGTGTCGACTAACCTAATGCACTCAATTCCAAAATTAAAATTGACTTTTAGACTTTCTACTTTCGGTTCCTGTGTTTCAAAATTTTCCGATTTTTTCTCATTTTCCCAGATAAAAATAATTTTTTGTCCTGATGACTTTTTGGACTGTTATTTTGTGACAAAGTAGTTAAATGAGCTTAAAAAAGTTTCAATAAATAAAATAAAATATTACTTTTACTCATTTTTACAGTTTATTTTAATCATTTTAACGAATTGCCATTTTACTGAATTTGTTTATGTTTTTAAAGAAATGAGAAAAACATTTGATAAAAAATTCTGGAAAATAATTGTAAAAACAGAATAATGTTTTCAAACCCGAACAGATTTTGAGAGAAAAGAAAATAAAAAAAAAACTATTTTACTTTCTGGACAAATGCAAATATAAGAAAATAGGGGAAAATTTACTAAAAATTGAGAGAATGTAAAAGTAAAATCAGAAAATATTGAATAATGAGTAAAAAGCGCCAAAACATACTTAGAAAATATTCAAAAATTGACAAAGTTAAGGAAAATAAAAAAAAATGATAATAACTTTTAAAGAATGAAAATTTTTAAATAGTCTTAAAAAATGAAAATTAAGAAACTATCAGAGAAAATATTCACCAGACTTGAAGTAAAAAATATAATTAAAATAATAATAATAATAATAATAATAGGTAATAATAATTTGTCAAAAAGTTTTGACCCCACCTAATTTTTTTCAAAAAATTTGTAACTGATCTGTCAAAATTTGCTAAAATTAATTTTACTAATACCTTTATTAGGCGTGAAAAACCTTACAATTTTTAAAAAATCCATGAAAATATTTTTTTATATTATGAAAATAAACGGAGAGAAATTATGTAGGTATTTAATTATTAATTGACATTTATTGTAAAAGAATAATAACCATTAATATCATAATAATAATAAATTTATAAGTGACTTAAACACCTTTTTAAAATAATTTTTTCATTTCTTAGCGATTAAAATGTTTATGCTTCAAAACTTCCACTTTATTTTTATTATAAGAAACCTATTAAATTACATTTCTTTAAATAAATGTTGTATTTTAGTTCTCAAAATACTTTTTTTTATTGCATGAGCAAATTATTATTAATCTTATTTAATTCCTAATTAAAAATTAGATAAAAGATATAAATTAAAATTAGAGTTAATTTTGATCAGAATCAATTTACTGCATTTAAAGAAACTAAGATTAATAAAAAATATAGTTTACTCTAAAATATTAAACTTGCATTTCGCTACACTAAAATTTTAGCGAATTAAAATGTGATTCTATCAATGCAAAAATTACTTAAAATGTTCTTGCGTAGAAGTTTAATTTGACTGATATTTACATCATTGGAAATTGAAATCTTTAAAATTTCAAAATAGTTATTTATTAATGAAGATCTAAATTAATAGTTAAGCTTCGACATATTTAAGTTTTAATTGATTGAAGTTTCAACTAAATTTAAATTTCAAATGATAAATAAAAGTTTGAATTTTTATAAAAGATTAAAATAATTGTAGTTTTTTATCTACTTTAAAAATATGAATAACTTGTAGTTCTTATACTAATTAAAGTTTAAAACAATTTAAAATCGTAAATATAAATAAAATCAAGTTCAAAAATTTTAATTTTCTAATGTAAAAAATTAAAATAATTAGGCATTAAAAAGAAATTAAATATAAATCTTAAGACTTTGAATATATATATATTTGAATTACTTAAAATTAAAATAAATTTGAGTGAACATTTCGTTGGAAGTATTTTAAAATTAAATTTTAAAATTAAAATTTGGATTGATAGAACTTTTGAAGAATAAAAATTTAAATTAAGCAATGTTTGCAATTATTGACATTTGTATTTATTAAATAAGAAATTATGAATAAGGAATTTTCCGCAATTAAATTTTGGAATAATTTAAGTTTATAAAAAAAATATATATAAGTTTGAATACATTTTATCCAAAAAAATATTCTAAATATTTTATTTATTTCTCTAATTTTTGAACTTGACTATGGTTTTACTTTGCATATAAAATTATATTTATCTAAAACATTAATTTATTATAATTAAATAACAAATTTCATTAATTTATAAATTTTATTTGCATTTTAAAAAGTTTATAGTTATAAATGACCAAAAACAATTAAATGTTTCTCGCGCGCCTGGGCCCGCTTTAATGTTGCTAGTTAAAATAAAAATTCGTCAAATCAACTAAAATATTTTACATGAAATTGTAAAAAATACAGACAATCTAATACCAAAACGAAAACAAATAATCTTTAAAAAATGAGAATAATTAACAAAATCTGGAAAATGTATTTAATTAAATACAAAATACAGTCAACTCTCGATAATTTGACTCTCGATAAATTGAAGCTCTCGGTAATTTGAAGTGATCTTCCGGTCCCTTCAGAAACTCTCGATAAATTGAAAAAATCCCATTGATTTTAGACCCTTGATAATTTGAAGTTTTTTTTAACATCAACTTCTCTTTGATCCCTCTATAAATTGAATTTAGTCAAACTGGACCCTCTATAATTTGAATTTTCTAGTAGATAGAAATTTATGTGACGTCATTTTGTCTCAGCTCACTCTATAAATTGAATTCAATGAAACCAAACTTTCTTTAATTTGAATTATTCTGTAAATTAAAATTTAAGAACGATATTATTTCTCTTGCAAATGAAAGACTTTGCAAATAGTGTAACTTGTAAATAATATGTTATCAAAACACTGAGTCATTCGTTTTCGTTTATTCCTATCAATGTAATTGCTAATTAACTGTTAAATTCAGTTTGCGATTTGCCTTGTTTAAGAAAGTTCAAAATGACTCCAAGATCCCATAAGTGTTTGCCAATTTCGGAAAAAAAATTTTTTTTTGATATCATAGAAAGTGGTGTAACAAAAAAAGAAGTAGCCAAACAATTCGGACTTTTAAATTCTTGGACTCAATGTTAATGAAGGACGCGCTTCGTACAGAAATTGATGACAATTTTTTTTCAGCTCTTAACACAATAGATAGGTCAATTGACCATGCACATTGGAGTGCACTCAAACAAAAGAAAATTACTGATTTCTTTTCAAAAAGTGAAAATTAAACATTAAATAATTAATCTCTTGATAATTTGAATTGTACCAGATTTTCACTTGATAAATAAAACTTTCGATAAATAAAACTCTCAATAATTTGAACTTTTTTTGATTCCCCTTGAGATTCAATTTATCGAGAGTCGACTGTACATGTTTTACGAAAATAAATTATTGTAAGAAAAAATTAAAACATAAAAGGAACAAAAGTAGAACAACTTTCTGAGAAATAGAAAAATTATAGTATAACCAGAAAATTTATTAAAGAATAAAGAATGATATACAAATCTTGTGAAAATTTTTATTTTTGTAATCATTACTTATTTAAAATTAATGTAATGCATAAGTTTTGTAAAAATGATACTCATTCGCAATTTCTTTGTATGAACAAATGGTTCGTGAACAAATAAACAATATACAATAATTATTTTTAAAAAAAGTCTAAACAAAAAAGAAATCTATCAATTTTGAAATTCTTGTAAGTATTAACTGTTCAGTTTACAAATAAATCACATTTTGTCAAAATTGCGGATGTTGTAGTTACCAATAGCTCTGTTAGTGACGACACTAGAAAAGGTAATGTGACGGGAAAGCAAAATTAACTCGCAATATATTTGACATATTGATGAATGCCACTCAATTTTCAAGTAGAACATGCGGACAATTAACGCCGAACATTCCGCGCGTCGTTGATAGACCACGTGGTAAAGGGGCGCGATCAAACAGACCGCCCATTAATTAAACGAAGATCAAATAAAGCCATTACGTAACTATTAAGTGATCTAACTAAATGTCGAGCTACCGTGGGTAAGAAAAAAAAATTAAGAGAGTAGAATAATAGTAAAAGGGAAAGAGTTAAATTAAGAGAGAGGAAAAGTTTCTCGTTTCTGGAGAAAAGGAGAATGACGGGAAATAAGGATGAGGAAGAAACGTTCAAAGTGTAAAATGCAGAAGGGATCCTGGACCGAGATTCTCGAGTCTTCTCATCTCGCCCATGTAATTGGACTTTAATTAATGAACTCCTCGCTACCACTGAAAGCTGAATACTAATTAACTCAAACCAGAGAGAACGTTATTCCAATATACTAACGCGACGCTCTATTGACTTGAATCGAGACTAGACAGATTCAACTCTTTTTCGTTACAAAGAGGATAATTGCATTTTTTTTAAAATTCTGTTTAAAAATCGAAATAAGGGAGCAAATTTCATAATAGAATGTAATAGAAAAATGGGATTTTTTTTCCGAAAAGTCAGAAATTCAAATTTTTTTGATACTTCGTATACTTAGGTAATTCATGCGATGATTAAGAAATAGAAAAAGAAAATTGTCGATTAGCTCAATTTCATGGTGATAACTATAAAAATTGCGGTTTTTGCATTTATATGTGTAAATATAAAAGATATAAAAAAATGCTTTAAACAAAAGTTGTAGATCTTAAATTTTTTATTTTAGTATATACAGGCGGGGAGACCCATTACAATTCAATATAATCATAAAAAAAACAAAATAATAAATATAAATATAAACATTACAATAAAAACGTAAACTAATTACGTAAACGTAATCTTATTGAAATACATCTTTTAGCTTTTGTACACTGTTTACCAAAAATCCATGGTTTTCGAAAAGAAATTTAAACAACTATAAAAATTAATGTTTTTTGCAATGAGCGATTCCACCGCTTTTTTACATTATTTCGGAGTAAGCGAACCGCATAAGATGAAACTTTGGAAATTCGCAGTAGACATCCAAAGTAACAAAATCCATGTATTATTAAATCAAAATATGCATTTGTCTATAAAATGTCAAAATTTTGTAAAAAGATGCAAATCCTTATATCTTCTGTTCTATTCAACGTATTGAGTTACTTTTTTTTTTAATGTTAGTAAAAAAAGAACAAAACTATTTTGATTTAACACTAATTACAATCTTTATAAATTAAACTATTTAAGGCTGTTTATCCAAAAATCGATTTTCTACAGATTCTTTTAAAATTTTAATGGCATATTAAATGCATTATTTTACATGTATGATGTATGGTTACAACTTTATTGAAATTTACCGTTCTGTTTTTAAAACATAAATTTTTAAAGTTGGGACTTTTACATGGAAACAGTAACAAAACACGCAAAATGACTATATTTTAATAAATTTAAAAAAAAACGGTTCTATAAATTTAAAAAAAAAAATTAATATATTTTATACTATAATATAATACAACTTTTACAACAATATTTAATTAATTTACCGTACGGTTGTTAAGATAATGTTATTCAAGGCTAGTAATTCTTCTCTTTTTTTGAAATAACAAGGAAAGAAAAATTTCAACAGCTTGAAGTTCTCAACGGAAATTTTTTTTTTAACAAAATTCGTTTGTGTAATGATTTTAACTATAAGATACTATTTAGAAACCAAATTATAAGAAGAAATGAAATTAAAAAGATATTTAATATCATGGTCCGATAGAATGAGAACCGCTTGAGCAGATAAACGTCCTTAAATAAATAAATGTTTCTATTTTCTGATCGGCTGAACCGATTTTGATGATTCAAAAATAAAAATAATCTACAGGAACTCCTGTTTATGATTTCGCAAAAACATTTGAATCGCCTTCATAAAGTCGGTAAATTTTGCTTCCTCTTAGAGTAATTATTGTTTTACCCTCAAATTATCGATTGCGATTTTTTGACATATTTCGACCTCAGGATGTCGAAAATGAAGTTTTTAAAAAATGATCTACAGTTTTTGTTTAAAGCATTTTTTCAGATCTTTTTTATTTACAGAGATAAATGCAAAAAACTATAATTTTTACAGTTTTTTTTAGGGGTTTTATTATGAAAATAAACTAGACGACAATTTTCACTATCATTTTTGTAATCAGCGAATGAAATTACGTAAGTATAATAAGTATCAAAAATATATGAGGTTCAGACTTTTTGGAAGTACGCCCAAAAAAGTATTACATTCCTCACAAGAAGCTTAGTTGTTTGAAAAAAAATACGACAGCGCAAATAAAAAAAAAGTAGCAAAAACTTGTGCATGTTCTTTGTAACCTGAAAGCTGTTTATCTTCCTTTCTCACATTAAACAATTCAGCTCATCACGATACGAATCTAGATCGATATCCTCCTCGTAATCAAAGCCAGAAGACTAATGGATCGACCCTCTTCGAAGTTTGCTCTTTGCAAGATAGTTATCATTGGATCACATCCACCGGATATATCTTACACATACAGAACTAACTTCAAAGGCTTAATCGCATTTCATGAATGTGATACTGTTAATGAAGCGACTTTAACCTTCGAAAATGCAATTCAGCTATTATTTCTTTTAGAAAAGAATTATTATATCTCACGTTTCATCTCCAAAGAAAGTTTTTCAAAGGGGATGATTCACGTTTATTACGTAAGCATTTTTTGCAATTAGAGATTACTTTAACTTATAAAGTTTTATATGACGTAAAAAAGGCTTTTGTTTTTAATCATTTTCACTGTTTTGATTTTGGTATAACGCATTTTATGTTAGGGTGATTAAAAAAAGGTGGATTTTCGAAAATTGTTTACGCATTGTTTCATGCATTTTGATAAAATGCAATATTTGCTGCATTTTTTATTTGTACATAAATTGTTTAAATAATTTATATTTCGTTTATAAAGTAAGTTTTCTGAAGAATGTTACTTATAATTAGCAATTCTAACAATTGATGCAAAACGTTGATAAGAAAATGGAAAATTGTTAATTACATTAATAAGCATATTTGTTTAAACAAGTTCTACTTTTTTTAAAAACAAATTTTCACTTAATATAGTTCTAGAATCATCAAGTTTCTTGCATTATCCTTTAATAAATTACAGTAGAATTTAATGTTACATAATCTACTTTTTAGATGATTTAATTGAAACAATTTTTATTTGTTTAAACAATATATAATTGTTTAGAACAACTTTTGACTTACTAGTCCTAGAATGAGCTAGTTTTTTGAAATATTATTTATTAAACTACACTAGAATTTAATTAAATAAAATCTACTACTTTGTTGTTCTCCTTGAAGCAATTTTTATTCGCTTAAACAATTTATAATTGTTCAAAAATAGCTTTTCACTTAATAGTCCTAGAATAATTAATTTTCTTTAAATAAATCAAATTTATTTAGCAATTATTTAAATTAATTTTCAAATTCTTAAATAAATTACACTGGACTTTAAATTTATATAATCTATTTTTTAGATGATTTCCTTGAAACAAATATCATTTTTTAAAGCAATTTATGATTGTTTAAAAACAATTTTTTAGTTATAAGTCCTAGAATGATTTAGTGTTTTAAAATACTTTAATAAAATGTATTAGAATTTAATTTTATAAAATCTACTGTTTTGTTGCTTTCTTTAAAACAATTTTTATTTGTTTAAACTATTTATAATCAGCTATAAACAACTTTTCAATAGAAAAGTTCTAGAATTACGTAGTTTCTTGCATTATTGTTTTATAAGATACATCGGAATTGACTTTTTTTATACTTTACTACTTTGTGGCTTCATTAGAAAATTTTTTATTTGTTTAAACAATTTGTTTAGTAACTACTTTTCACTGAATAGACCTAGAATCATCTGGTTTCTTGCAATATTATTTAATAAACTACAACTGAATTTATCTTTTTATAATTAATTACCTACACTCTAAAAACAAGTGTCTTATTTTGTCCTCACTTTTAAGACATTTTGAGGTGTCTTAATTTTAAACCATAGAGATAGTGTCTTAAAAATGCCTGTAAGACGCTTTCTAAACGTCTTATGTCTTAAAATTAGACACTTGTAAGACACCTGTTTTTACAGTGTAGTTGTTTTCCATAAAGCTACTTTCGTTTGTTTAAATAATTTCCTTTGTTTCAACCTTATTTTTTTGCAAACTATTGCTTTAAATTATTGCATTTCTTAGAAACATGGAGCCAAAGGATAGTAAAAAAATTAAAACTCTGAATTTAATTCAATAACAATTTGTTTAACCAATTTTATTTACTACTATTTGAACAATTCTTATTGGCTTATAAAATAACTTTGCATAAGTTTCGAAGTAATTTATTACAGAATAATATCAGAAATTATATGTTTTTAGACGTATTTAGTGAAAAGTTATTTTTAAACAATCAGAAATGGTTTCAACAATCAGAAATTGTTTAAACAAATGTAAATTGTTTCAAGGAAAACAACTAAGAAATAGATTACAAAAAAACTACTAAACTCTGTTACATTTTATAAAAGGTTAATGTAAAAAATTCTAGTGAAAACTTGTTTTTAAAAAATCATAAATTGTTTAAACAAATAAAAATAGCTTTAAGGAAAGCATCTTTTGATTGCAAAAAGTGAATTCCGTTGTAATATATTAAATAATAATATTGCAAAAAACTATATGATTCTAGGACTATTAAGTGAAAAGTTGTTTTTAAACAATTATTAATTGTTTAAGCAAATAATCAAAGATTTGCATCATATTGTTAGAAATGATAATTACTAGTAACATTTTTTAAACAATTTACTTTATAAATAAACTAAAAATTATGTAAACAATTAAAAGTCTGTTAAACAATTTATATATGAATAAAAAATTCTATAATGAAAGGCATTAAAAATAGTAGTTTTGGCCTAATAATCTTTTAAAGGTAAATTGTCATTTTTGACACCCTAGAAGAGCCCGTGCAGAAATTGCCCTAGTTTGCCCTACTTAAAGTAGGGCTCAGGCATGGGCCTCGTCAGTTTTCCTTGTTTAAAAAAACTGAAAAAATGTTATTAAATTTTTAATTAGGTAGCATATTAGAAACATTTATGTATATTTTAAAGAATTAATCGGTTTAATCGCAGTTGAATATAATGAAATGACTTTAAATTATAAATTATAATTTATTTCATATTACTAGATTTTGACATGGGCTTCTATTCAAAGCCCTAAGAAGGGAAAACCACTAATTACCCCGATAACGCCACAATTCAGGTATCATTGATGTTTTGCGTATTAGAATATCAATGAAACTATTTCAAACTTATAAAATTTTTTATTTTCGATTCTAAAAATAATTTGTATAGAATTTTATTGAAAAATAGTTTGTATATGAACTTCTATATTTAATTAGAAAGAATCATACATTTAAAAGAATATTACTTTTCCTAGCCTAATGACGTTATATTTACTTGTTTGCCAGTATAAAATATTAATAATTTGAAATAATTTTAATTTATGTTGAGAATTTTGATAATTACAATTTTACTATTTACTATGTATTTAAATTTAAAATAAATTATAATTTATTTCACATTACTAGATTTTGACATGGGCGTCTATTTAAAGCCCTAAGTAGGGAAAACCACTATTTACCCCGATAACGCCACAATTCATGTATTACTGAAGTTTTGCATATTAGACTATCAATTAAACTATTTCAAACTTATAAAATTTTTTATTTTCGATTCTAAAAGTAATTTGTATAGAATTTTATTGAAAAATAGTTTGTATATGAACTTCTATATTTAATTAGAAAGAATCATACATTTAAAAGAATATTACTTTCCCTAGCCTAATGACGTTATATTTACTTGTTTACCAGTATAAAATATTAATAATTTGAAATCATTTTATTTTATGTTGAGAATTTTGATAAGTACAATTTTTCTATTTAGTATGTACCTATTTAAATTTAAAAAATATATTTTTTATATTGTCAATTTTTTGAATTGATATTTTGTAAAATTTTATTTAAATTTATTTACTTATTTATAATTACGTAAACTATTTTAAAAAAAAATTTTTACAATTAGTATTAGCTCACTTATAAAAACAATTTATTAATAGAAAAATATAAATGATTTTTTTTTAAATTTAAAATAAATATACATAAATATATGTAGATATATGTATGTATATTTATATATCCATTAAAATAATATACATTTTTATTAGGTTAAAACATTCAAAAGTGATACATATATTTTATTACCACAACAAGTAATAGATCTAATGACTTATAGTTCAAGAAAACGTTTAAAATAAAATAATCCTAAGCCAGTGTGGCTGGGTGGGCTAAGGCGCCCGCCATTTGTGTCCTTAGGTCTAGGTTTCTGGAGTTCGATCCTCCTTGCGTGCGGTATTTTTAATTCTTAGTTATAAGTGTTTGTGTGTACAAAAAAAATTAATTAAAATAAAAATATAAGTTTAAAATAAGATATTTAAGAATAAATTAAAAGTGAATTATATAAATAATTGTAGTAATCCTTCCTTGATTTGTAAAAAAAAAATAGAAAAGAAATAAATGAAACTAAAAAAAAATACAAAAATATTTTTTTAAGAAATTAATTTAATGTAATTACATTATTATTTGTTTAATGCTTTGCTTTGCCGTTGTATATATCTACTCAGGTTTTTTATTTTAAAAACGGGTAAGGCTCTGACGAGTTTTCCATATGTAGGGCATTGATGTGCAAAAGCGTTACAGCCTTGTAAGGCGCTTACCAGTTTTCCCGACAAGGGCCTTACCAGAGATAAGGAAAACTGGCAAGCACCCCTTGAGGCCCACATCGACATTTCTGCACGGGTAGGGTTAATTTTAAAAAAATTAATAAACTTTTGTAGTTTCATGAAGTTTGATCACTTATAAAAGTTTCCTATAGTTCTGAGCCTTTTAGATTAAAATTTAGATTTTTTTCCACTAGAACTTCCAAAGCGCGCTACGCGTGTCATATTACTTTCTGCAATTTTAAGGATGACACGTTTAAAAAAGATTTTAATAACATTTTTCTTCTTTCTCCATATTACTGAAAGTTTTTTATATCCAATAATCAGTCTTTTAATATACTCGTTTAGTAATAGGCTGTTAAACAATTTAAAATAAATCTTGTATTGTATCTCAAGCTACCTGCTATCCCAGTATACCTACCTTTCTTATCTTTCTATTTTAAGCTACCTACAATCTTTGTCTCTCTATGCCGTAACGGACGAACAGCGTAACAGCTAAAAGCGTAACAGGCATATAACTGGCTGATTTCTTACATAGGATTTCCTAATAAAGTATGTTTTTCCCATTACGATAAGCGTAAACATATTTCGAAAATTCACATTTTTTGAATCATCCTAATAAATAGATAAACATATCAACATAGTTAGACAAAAAACACAATTTTTTACGAATTTAAAAAGAAGTTGCAATATTTCTTAAACAAGATATGTTAGTACATTATGGTTTGCGTAAGAAAAATACGAAAAATTGACAAACTTTTCTAAGCAAATGCATTTCCTTTGTCACGTTTTTGAACTTTGAAGATTTTCGATAAAGTCTTTTAAGCACTCTTTGCACTTTTGTATCTAGATTTGGAGAATGGCTCTTTGAATTTCTGAACAATGAAAAGATTACAAATTTCAGAATAGCTAGCGTAGATACGAGAACAAGTAGGAGGGGATTGGGGGTGGGGACATGGGTAAGAGTTGAAGGGTATGATCGAGCGGAAAATACGTGACGAGAATTTTCATCGAGGTCTCTCGAGAGCTGTTTCTTTTTCTTTGGTAGCTTCGACTGCTGTATTCCAGATAAAACGAGCGTGGGAGACCAAATGGACAGGCGTTTCCTTTTGGTCTCGCGAACGTTTCCGCGCAGTTTGACCCTGTTCAGAACATTTACTTTCCTCTCTTCCTCCTTCCTTCCACATTTCTTTTACCTTCTCTCTTTATCTCCCAGTTTAAGTTTTCCATTCCCATACACTTTTGTCTCATTCCACACAGTTTTCTCATTCCAACCTTACAGTTTTCTCATTCTCCTGATTCAAGCCACTCGAAGGGATTTGTTTTCAAGTTGAGACCACATATACGACCCATCCTCTGCTGTAGACGTGTGTCTCATCCGTTATTCGAGACGACCCTACAGAGCATTACCGTTTTACGATTCTTTCATGTAATTGTCTAGCTCGTCAAATTTACGACTGCACCGGCAGATCTTCGAAAAGTGCTGTCTTATGATTCTATTCTTATCAAAGTACTTTAGTTCCCAGGAATTGCATGGTAGCCTATATTCCGACATGGAGTCGAGTTTATTTCTTTGATGGCTTCCCATAAAAATAGCAATGGGTTAACACTGTTTTAGTCAAATTTACTGCTCAAAGATATTGCTCGAGTTTCGAAAAATTGTTGAGATTATTGCTGGGAATTGCTATCAAGAGTTTTGCTAGATTTCCTTTCCTAGAAAGATGGAGGTGTGCTGTTTCATTATTTTGTTCATGAGAAATAAAAATTAAACTGATCTTAGAGCTTAATTTAGATTTCACTTCCCGGATTACACATTTTGGAATAGATATTTCGGATGATATGGTTTAAATTTCAAATACCGGATTCCATGTTCCTGATTCCGAATTCAGGAATTCAAGTACCGAATTCCAATTTCCGGATTTTGAATTCTGTATTTTAAATTTCGGATTTTATATTCTATTATTTATATTCTCCTAAATTCGACAATACGGATTATTCCGTTATGTGGAATTAGGGATTCGGAACGTAAAATTCATCGAGAATTGAAATCCGAAATCTATAATTTTCCTAAATATTATTCATCTATGTGGAATTCGGGATGTAGAATATGGCACCTGAAATTCCGAATGCTGAAACCGGAATGGGAAATCCGTAATTTGGAATCAGGAAAATAAAATCTGGAATTTTATTCCAGTAAGTGGAGTTCGGAATTTAAAATCTGAAATATGGATTCCCGGTTACAGAATTCGGAACTTAAAATTAGGAACGTAAAATTTAAGAATTAAAATTCGAAATGGGAACTTCCGGAAATAGTATCCGGCATCTAGAATTCTGACTGTGGAATTCAAATTTTAAAATCCGAACTGTAAACTTCCGGAAATAGAACTTTCGGAATTTAAAATGTGGATTATGAGTTGCAGAATCCGACATTTATGTTTCAATAAAATACACCATAATTCAAATTCCCATTTTAAAACAAGATCCATTCAATTTCTAAAACATCTTTATGAAAATGAACTCCATGCATCGTATTCAAATACATAATATATACACCTATTTATCACCCTATCGTTTTTGAAATTCTAATCGGAAAATCAGTAAGCCATTGGCATTGCAAATTCATGCGGTTTAAGCTCACTTAGAGACCAATGAACAGAAAAACAGTCGATTCACTCAATTCGCTTTTTCAAATAAAATTGTTAACTGCATTGTCTCTAGGTTTGGGTTTTATTCACATTTCCGCGTTTTATTCCTAATTAAATTATTGTTCTCTTTGGCAAAAAAGCAAAACGTGGTATTTCAATGTTCACCAATCAGCTATTTTAAATTGTCAAAATGGAGAGATTGAAATGCTTGCATTGAATGCAAATTTTCAATTTGCTCGGTGCTGAGCACGAATACACGAGTCAATAGTAAATTGACTGTAGGAATTGAACTCGGATATATAGGGCAAGGTATGCATTCTGGGTACGATTGCACTCGCGTCACGTAACGTATGGTTATGTAGCGCTTAGGTATGTACGGTTTGTGTTTGTGGACATGCGCAAAAAATATATATAGAAGCAAGCGCCATGTATTCCTCCTGGGTGCATAGGGTATGTTTTTCTTGATTAAATCAGGGCCGCTCGACCATAGACTGTGTAGCAAATCGAGGACGAAATTTGCAAGTTTGACGCATGCAAAAACCACATGGGTATTAAGTACAGTCGTCTAAAAGACGGGTAAACATCAACTTTGCGATTCTTATTATTAATTATTTTAAAGCGCATGAATATTCCTTAAAATCCATTTAGCCTAAATTCCATACAGCTTAAAACCATATAGCCTAAAATGCATTAAGCCTAAAACCCATTTAACCTAAAATGCACTCAGCCTAAAACACATTTGACCTAAAATGCATTCAGCCTAAATTCCATTTAACCTAAAATGCATTTAGCCTAAATCTCATTTAACATAAATCCCATGTAACCTAAAATTCATTTAACCTAAAATTCATTTAACCTAAAATTCATTAAACCTAAATCCCATTTAACCTAAATTCATTCAGTCTAAATCTCGTTTAATCTAAATTTCAATTAACCTAAAATGCATTTAACCTAAACTGCATTTAGCCTAAATCTCATTTAACATAAATCCCATTTAACCTAAAATTTATTTAACCTAAAATTTATTTAACATAAAATTTATTAAGCCTAAATCCCATTTAACCTAAAATTCATTCAGTCTAAATCTCGTTGTATCTAAATTTCAATTAACCTAAATTCCATTTAACCTAAAATGCATTCAGCCTAAATCCCATTTAACCTAAAATTTACATTATAAATTAGGTTCAATGAAATTTAGGAAAAATGATTTTAGGCTATAGGCATTTTAGGTTAAATGGGATTTAGACTGAATGCATTTTAGGTTAAATGGGATTTAGGTTAAGTAAGATTTAGGCCAAATGCATTTTAGGTCAAATTGGATTTAGGCTGAATGCATTTTAGGTCAAATTGGATTTAGGCTGAATACATTTTAGGCTATATGGTTTTAGGCTGTTAGTTTACAGTAAGAATTAACTTTATTGGACTATAAAAGGGCAAAACGAAGGTCATTCACAGGTACTAAAAATATTCAAGATAAAAAGGCAAGAATGAGAGATGAGAAAACAAAAAATTCAATTACCGATGTTTCTACACCATTCGCTTTTTTGCATTCGCATTCATAAAACAAGATTTATGCAGGTGCACTTTTTCCGGATGGTTGCACGTCTTTGATCGGGAATCTTGACTGAAGGTGCATTCGCAAAGAGCATGCAATCGATCAGAGAAACAGATAAGGCGTCACGAGTGACATCCTCGAATATATGTGCAAGTCAAATGCGGCGAAAGTCTTGGAGTAACGTTTCAAATTCGAGACGTGTCACGTAACATGGTATGTTCCAATGTAACCAGTAAATGGGAGGTGATTGAGCAGGTGTTGCGCGCTACCAACATTTTAAAACGTGAAAATAAAGAACCAACCTCGAATATAAAAGAAACAGAAACTAAACCCAAGTAACCAAATAAAAAGAGCTTTGAATTACAAATGGCTGCAATTTCGAAATAAAGTCCAAGCTAATAAAAACGAAACAATGAGGAAATGTAGATTATACAGGGTGATTTAAAAAAGGGGAATTTTGGAAAATTCGCTATTTCGAAATTGCTTGATCGGTACCAATTCCAAAAAATTTTCCCATTATAGAAATATATTATATAGAAAAAAGAACTTTTTTAAAAAACAAAAAAAATTGAGTTAATAATAATAATTAAATTGTTTTTCTTTCAGTGCAGCCTAATGTAGAAATACATATGAAACATAATTATTGCAGAATGTGTAGTGGTTTTGAACTTTACACACCACTGATGCGACGACAGTCTGTCTAGTGATCTCGTAGTTGACACAATAAACTGGTTGAGATATATAGTTTAATGTGTGTAAATTCAAAAGCGCCTTAGCGCAGCAACTTTTGGCCCTTTTGAGAAACCAAAGTAAATTTCATGCAAGTACTAATGAAGATACATGTGAAACTAAATGTAATCAAGATCTATGGATTAAATTATATTAACGTTGGTTGCCTCTTTTATTTTTAATTTATAAGAGTCATAGAAGTGCATCATGCATTACATGCAATAATCTACAACAACCTGTTTATGTGTCATGTTCTTCGCTTTAATTATGCAACAAGAACTTTCATCCAAGTTGGCTATACTTGCTTTTAAGTAATTGCCTCTTCAATTTCACTCACTTAGAAAACTTATTTCATACTCAGTCGTTAATAATTCACACTAATGCCATATTGTAACTTCACACTATTTTTCCTTGCCTATATACCAAGTACTCCATATAGGTACTTTACTCACGGAAAGATATTTTCTTTCAAGTAACAAAGTTTAATGCAAGCTTGACGGAATAACATTAAATAATAATATCAAAATATTACTAAATCTTGAATATTGCTACTTTGATAAACTTGTATTGAAAATGAATTTTAAATTGTTCTGTGTAGTTTTCTTTAATTATTTATAGAAGTTTCAACCTAACCAAATTGATTACGCTCAGTGGTGCCAATTTTTGACATTTAAATTATCCTACAATGTCTAAAAAAAATTCAATTTTTATTATTTTAGAATTTTTATTTAAGCTAAAAAAATTTTTCGAAAATTCAACTTCTTCCATTGTCTTTTATCCTAAATTTTTTAGAGTTATTTTTTACAGTTCTCAACAAGATTACATAGGACTTTAAAAACTTGGTTTATTACAGAAATAAAAATTCTAAAATCGATAAAAATTTATTTTTTAAATTTTATTACTGTAGTATAATTTTATATCCAAAATGGAACAGGAAAAAAAACCTCTGGACAATGCGGTTTATGATGTGTTGAAATTTCACCGGTGCCTTCACTTAAAATCAACGTGATATAAAACACAATTTTTACTGGGTGTGCATGAAATATAATAATGTATAAAAGTCCATATTCAAAGAGGTCACTCCATTTTATCAGACGCTATATTTTATCACAAGTCGATACTTTTTTATATACATGTTAATTGAAACACATATGATAAAACAGTGATTTCTTTCCACACAGATATAGATATTTATTTTTAAAATTTTAAATTCACTCACCATAACGTAATGACGCTGTAAATCCGTCTTTTCTTGGACCAGTTTTTCGAGCTCCAATTTTAAACTGTTGAGAAAAAAAACACTCAATTATTAAAGTATATAGTCTAATTGAGTACAGAGAAAGGTTTGTTAAAATAAAAAATTTATAACAAATCTAGAGATCGTTATAAAAACGCATCGATTGATCTATTTTAAAACCTTATGCGATTTAAAATGAAGAAATTATGGACCTTTGAATAAATAAAAAAATTACTTAAAATTACTCTCTGAATCTGAATTAATAAAAAACTATTAATAAAATGATGAAAAGTCGGTCACAAAATGAATTAATAAAAATTTCTACTAAGAATAAGTGAAAAATTACTAATTGTTAGTAGAAAAATTATCAAAAAAAGTTTTCTTTTTACCAGGACAATATGCTAGTGCATGTTTACGTATTTTTCTCCGCAGAATTCAAATCTGAAGTCAAAATAACCAGATTAGCTAAAATATTTGAGATAATCTCAAAAAACTGCTCAAAAACCCGAAAAAATCACAAAAAATTTTTTTTTTACCAGGGCAATATGCTAGTTTATTTCTACGTATTTTGCTCCGTTAAATGCGAATCTGAAGTTAAAAGAACCAGATTAGCTAAAATTTTTGAGACATCTTAAAAAAACAACTCAAAACCCCGAAAAAACAAAAAACAAAAAAACATTTTTTTGACCGGGACAATATGCTAGTCTACTTTTACGTATTTTGTTCTGCTGGATTTGAATCTAAAGTCAAAATAACCTAAATTTTTTTTAGATAATCTCAAAAAACTGCTCAAAAACCCAAAAATTCACACAAATTTTTTTTTTTTAACAAGGGCAATATGCTAGTCTACTTTTACGTATTTTTTTCCGCTGGATTTGAATCTAAAGTCAAAATAACCAGATTAGCTAAATTTTTTAGATAATTAATTTAATAATTTTTTAGATAAAAATAATTTTTTTTTACATAAATCTTAAAAAACTGCTCAAAAACCCGAAAAAACAAAAAACAAAAAATTTTTTTACGGGACAATATGCTAGTGTATTTCTACGTATTTTGCTTCTCCGGATTCGAATCTAAAGTCAAAAGAACCAAATTAGCTAAAATTGTTAAGATAATCTCGAAAAAACTGATCAAAAACCCGAAAAAACACAGATAATATATTTTTTGAACCGGGACAATATGCTAGTGTATTTCTACGTGTTTTGCTCCGCTAAATCCGAATTTAAAGTCAAAATAACCAGATTAGCTAATTTTTTTTTAGATAAACTCAAAAAAACCCAAAAAATTACAAAAGTTTATTTTTGACCAGGACAATATGATAGTGTATTTCTACGTATTTTGCTCCGTTAAATGCGAATCTGATGTCAAAAGAACCAGATTAGCTAAATTTTTTTAGATAATCTCAAAAAACTGCTCAGAACCCTGAAAAAATCACAAATTTTTTTTTTTTAACAGGAACAAAATTCTAATGTATTTTCACGTATTTTACTCCGCTAGATCCAAATTTGAAGTTAAAATAACCAGATTGGCTACAATTTTTGAGTTTATTTAAAAAATCTCCTAAAAAATTCGAAAAAACCAAAATTTTATTTTTTTTAACCGGGACAATATCCTACTTTATTTCTACGCATTTTGCGTCGCTGAATTAGAATCCAAAGTCAAAATAACCAAATAGGCTAACATTTTTTAGTTAATCTCAAAAAAACTGATCAAAAGCCACAAAAAATTGCTAATTGAAATTATCTTAAAAAGTTGAACCAATCTAGAATATAATATAAATATTTACTAAACTTTCTACAATAACTAAAAATATCATTAAGAATGTCTATCTCACCAAAACTTGTCTGAATTTTGCCCTAAAATTAATTTTTAAAAATTTCCAAAAATCAGTCAATTTGTGTAAAAGTTAATTTTAAAGAGAAATTGAACTATTTTTTGGTCAGACAGACATTTTTAATGCTATTTTAAATAATTCTACAAAGTTTGGTGTCAAAATATTTATTAGTTTAGGGGAAAAATTACGGACAATTTTTGCCTATACCAGTGACGTCATACTCTATCACATGCCCTTAATAAATCATACATTAACATTAAAAGATTCAATATAATTATTTTATTTATTTATTCTCAGTAATTGATTTTTTTCAGCTTAAAGCACAAATACAAAGTGTCTGTAACACGTATATACAAATGAAAGACAGAGACAGATATAAAAATCAATATGATTAAATAATTGAAATCAGTGTTTTGACTGATGATTGCTTGTTGCGCGTAAACTGTATAATGTTATTACCTCTCTGTAACGAACTATATCTCACCGCGAACGACACCTAAAATCGAGAACACAACGAAAGTGTACATGGTAGAGCCATTAAAACGCACAATCAGTGCAGCCGTGGTAGACATTGATAATGACCGATAATGATTGCCACTATTCACCGGTGTATCCGCGCGCATGCCCTTGTATACATATATACGACAATGAATATTATTGCTCATGCCTGCCAACGCTCACAGATTCTATTATGTGCACATACACATTTACTGTATACACTTGAGCCCATATGTGCGGACACGTGATCGCGTGTGATCATTCTGACTCTATGATTTGCGTGTCACGCCCAACAGTCTATGTGTGTTTTAATTTAAAAAAAAAAACTTTCTTACAACTTCTCTTAATAATCCTAGAGCATGCCAGTTATTTACAATTTGTTTACGCGCATTTAAACACAAATCTTATAAAATGTCATTGAACATAGTCATTTAATAAAGGTATTGTCGGCGTAAAAGCGTCGGCGAAAAGCGGAAACTATGAGTTAGAAAGAGAAGACCAGATATCACCGTCTCTCTGATTTCAATGGTTTTCGCTTTCCGCTGACGCTTTCATGCCGACATAGGACAGCACCTAAAGTATGTCCAAGTGAAAGATTGTCTTTTCGCATAAAAAACAAAGGGGACAAAAATATTGCGACAAAAGAAACTTGCGATTATGGTGCTATATATAACCATCCCCATTTAGATACCTTAGCAATTTAAAATGAAGTATTGACACGTAATGTTCTTTTTTATAGTTAATGTTTGTTTTCCAACAGGATAAAGTTTATAATCCGTGTATTTATCGTTTTTGTTGTGTAATGGGGTTTTATACGACCAATCAATTATTGATGGATTTATATTCTAACATGAATTGCGAGTATTGAAATGTGTGACATTAAATATAGTAAAACTATAAGCAATAAGTATATATAGTGGACCTGTACTCATTGTCGGATGTTATACATTGATGAAAATAAATGTCTTGCAAGTGTCGCCGTCTGACAATTTCTCTTGTGAAATGTACGTTGTGCTCGCGATATAGTTTACATTATATGTTGAATGTACATGTAAATAAGTTTCGAGCTTCCGTGCAACTCACGATCCATTAAAACTTGACTTAACCTCCGTCCTTGCGTACACTTGTGTAGATATCAGCTAGTTAGAGAACGTATCTACCTAACGTATGCGCACATGTTTATGTATGTATGCACATTGTACACAGCCCGAGGCCGGCGACACGAAACAGTAATTTAAGTTTCCGTCGTTGTACAGCACGTGACTTCTCGAATTAACACATTAAGGACCTTCTCATAAATTAACACGCCGAGAACCCCATGTCCAGTTTTGCGTTCACTATACTATCACCTATGTACATTCGTCTTTTTCTTCAATTTTTATTTTTTCACTTTCTTCAAGAAACACAAAAAATCTTCTACATTCTGTATATCAATACGAGTTTGATTGATAAGATGAATATTTAAATTGTTAGTGTCAGAAATTATTATCAATCAGATTTGACTAAATTCAGATTTAGAGTATTTTTACACTTCAATGTCAACCTTTCTTTTTAAATATAATAATATATACAAGAGTAGCTTTTATTTCTTCCTTAATTTTGTTTGTTAAAAGCTTTCTTTTCGATGTAGGAAGTCAATAAATGAATACTTCTTCATTAATATTTTGGCTAATTTTGATTCTAATCTTCTGCAAAAGATTTTGATTTTCGTCGATAAAATTTAGTTAAATTGCTTTTCATTAAATAATTTAAAATCAAATTGCGGGCATTTGTTAACATTTAAAATCGGAATCTTTAAACTAATTTCTGGGAATCTCTGGAAAATCTCAGGGATTTCTTTGAAACACCCAGATAATTCCTAGAAAATCCCTGGGAATTTTTTGGAAATTCCTGGGAATTCTTAAAGATTCCTGGGAAATCCCTAAGCATTCCTAGGAAAATCATGCGAATTTTTGGCAGCATCTGCAAACCTTTTGGAATTCATGGCAATCTTTAGAAAATTATTGGGAAATTTGGGAGTTATTAGGGAATTATTGGGAGTTCCTGGAAAATCTTTGAGAAACACCTGGAAACTCATGTGAATCTTTAAAAAATTCCTAGAAAATCCTCAGGAATCTTTGGGAAACATCTAGGAATTCACAAGAGTCTCCGTGAAATTCCTGGGAATCTTTAGGAAAATCCTTGAATTTCCAGAAAAATTCTTGGAAGCCACTACGAAATTGCTGCGAAATTCCATGAAATCCTGATAAAATTTAAGGAATTTCTGAAAGATTCTTAACCGTCCTCTGGAATTCCCAGGATATTTCTCTGAATGCCTGGAAATTTCCTGGGAACCCTTACGTAATCGCTGCGTAATTCAAGGAAATTTCTGATAAATCAATGAAAAATTAATTTAAATTCCTGTTAATTTTATGGGAATGTCCGGGTAATTCTTAGGAAATCGCTGAAAAACTCCTTTGAATACCTGAAAATTTTTTGGGAATCTTTGGGAAATCGTTGGGGATTCTTTGAAAAACCCTAAAAGTTCGTGAGAATCTGTGGAAAATGCCTGAGAATTCCAGGAAAGTACTTAGGAATCCATATAGATTTCTGGGAAATCCACAGGAATTCCTTGGAATATACTAAAAATCTTTGGAAAGACCTAGGAAATTCATGCAATTTTTGTGAAATTCCTGGAAATTTATGAGAACATCTGACAAATTTCTGGAAAATAGCAGAGAAATTCTTTTGAATTTCTGGAAAATTCCTGGGAATTACAGGAGAGTTATTAGGAAATCCTAAAGGTTCCGGAGAAATGCCCAGTAATTCTTATGAAGATACTGGAAGTTCTGAAAATACCTTCAAATCTGTGCGAATCACTGTGAAATTCCTCGAAAATCGCTGACGAATTCCTTTGAATTTCTAAAAAATTCCTGGGTATCTCTGTGAAATCCCTGGGAATTACTGAAAGGTACTTAGGAATTTCTAAAGATTTCTAGGAATAAACTGGGTATCTCTTAAAAGACCTAGAAATTCATGGGGATCTACTTAAAATTCTAGGAAAATAGGTGAGATATTCCTTTGAATTTCTGGAAAATTCCTGGGAATTCCAGAAAAGTTCTTAGGAAATCCTAAAGATTATTAAATTAATTTCTATTAAAAAAATTTCTATTAAAATCCTAAAAAAAGGATTCCTAGAAATATTTTTGGAATCTCGAGAGAGACCAAAAAACCTGGAAAAATCTCTGTAAAATTCCTGGAAAATCGCTAAGAAAATACTTTGAATTTCTGGAAAATACCTGGGTTTCTCTGGGAAATCCCTGGGAATTACTGGAAAGTTTTGAGGAATTCCAAAAGATTTCTGATAAATCCTCAGTAATTACTAGGATACTTTGTAAAGACCTAAAAATTAATGAAATCTCTATGAAATTGCTAACAATTTATGAAAATCCCTGTGAAATTCCTGGAAGTTCATGATAATCTCATTGAAATTCCTTGAAAATCGCTGAGAAATTCCTTTGAATTTCTGGAAAATTCCTAGCAATTTCAGAAGAGTTATTAGAAAATTCTAAAGATTGCTGAGAAATGCCCAGGAATTCCTAGGAATATACTGGGAAGTTCTAGAAAGAACTAGAAATCTGTGGGAATCTCAGTGAAAATCCTGGAAAATCACTAATAAATTCCTTTGAATTTCTAAAAATATCCTGGGTTTCTTTGGGAAATCCCTGGGAATTACCGGAAAGTACTCAGGAATTCCTAAAGATTTCTAGAAAACCTCCAGGAATTCCTAGGAATATACTAGGTATCTCTGGAAAGACCTAGAAATTCATGGGAATCTCTTTGGAGTTCCTGGAAAATAGCTGAAAAATTCCTTTGAATTTCTGGAAAATTCCTGGGAATTCCAGGAAAGTTCTTAGGAAACCCTAAATATTTCTTAGAAATCCCCAGGGATTCCTAGGAATATTCTTGGAATCTCTAGAAATACCTAGAAATCTGTCTGAACCTCTGTGAAATTCCTGAAAAATCACTGAGGAATTCCTTTAAATTTTTGGAAAATTCCTGGGTTTCTTTAGGAAATACCTGGGAATTAATGTAAAGTTCCTAGGAATTCCTAAAGATTTTTAGAAAATACCCAGAAATTCCTAAAAATATACACTCGAAATCTCTAAAAAGGCCTAGAAATTCATGGAAATTTCTTTGAAATACCTGGAAAATAGCTGAGGAATTCATTCGGATTTCTGGAAAATTCCTGGGAATTCCAGAAATGTTTTTAGGAAATCCTAAAGATTTCTTAAAGATCACTTAGAAACCCCCAGGGATTCCAAGGAATATTCTTGGAATCTCTAGAAAGACCTAAAAATCTGTGGGAATCTCTGTAAAATTCCTGGAAAATCGCTAAGGTATTAATTTAATTTTCTGGAAAATTCCTAGGTTTCTTTGGGAAATCCCTGAAAATTACTGGAATTTTCTGAGGAATTCCTAAAAATTTCTAGTAAATCCCCAGGAATTTCTGGAAAGACCTAAAAAATTTATGAAATCTCTGGGAAATTTCTGGAAATTAATTAGAATCTCTGTGAAATTTCTGGAAAATCGCTGAGAAATTCCTTTGAATTTAGGATTTCCTAAAGATTTCTAGAAAACCTCCAGGAATTCCTAGGAATATACTAGGTATCTCTGGAAAGACCTAGAAATTCATGGGAATCTCTTTGGAGTTCCTGGAAAATAGCTGAAAAATTCCTTTGAATTTCTGGAAAATTCCTGGGAATTTCAGGAAAGTTCTTAGGAAACCCTAAATATTTCTTAGAAATCCCCAGGGATTCCTAGGAATATTCTTGGAATCTCTAGAAATACCTAGAAATCTGTCTGAACCTCTGTGAAATTCCTGAAAAATCACTGAGGAATTCCTTTAAATTTTTGGAAAATTCCTGGGTTTCTTTAGGAAATACCTGGGAATTAGTGTAAAGTTCCTAGGAATTCCTAAAGATTTTTAGAAAATACCCAGAAATTCCTAAAAATATACACTCGAAATCTCTAAAAAGGCCTAGAAATTCATGGAAATTTCTTTGAAATTCCTGGAAAATAGCTGAGGAATTCATTCGGATTTCTGGAAAATTCCTGGGAATTCCAGGAATGTTTTTAGGAAATCCTAAAGATTTCTTAAAGATCACTTAGAAACCCCCAGGGATTCCAAGGAATATTCTTGGAATCTCTAGAAAGACCTAAAAATCTGTGGGAATCTCTGTAAAATTCCTGGAAAATCGCTAAGGTATTAATTTAATTTTCTGGAAAATTTCTAGGTTTCTTTGGGAAATCCCTGAAAATTACTGGAATTTTCTGAGGAATTCCTAAAAATTTCTAGTAAATCCCCAGGAATTTCTGGAAAGACCTAAAAAATTTATGAAATCTCTGGGAAATTTCTGGAAATTAATTAGAATCTCTGTGAAATTTCTGGAAAATCGCTGAGAAATTCCTTTGAATTTAGGATTTCCTAAAGATTTCTAGGAAACCTCCAGGAATTCCTAGGAATATACTAGGTATCTCTGGAAAGACCTAGAAATTCATGGGAATCTCTTTGAAGTTCCTGGAAAATAGCTGAAAAATTCCTTTGAATTTCTGGAAAATTCCTGGGAATTCCAGGAAATTTCTTAGGAAATCCTTAGAGATTTCTGGAAAATCTGCAGGAGTTCTTAGGAATATCCGGGGAATCTCTGGAATACATCTAGAAATTCATTGGAATCTCTGAAATTCCTTTGGTTTGCTGGATAATTTCTGGGAATCTCTGGGGATTTCTTGAAAACCTTTAAAAAATTATTAGGAATTTCAGGGAAATGTCTGAAAATTTCTGGAAAGTTCTTCGGAATTTCTAAAAATTACTGAGAAATCCCTACACTGAAAAAACATTTCGGTTAAACTAACCGAAATTCCGGTTAAACTAACCGAAATTCCGGTTAAGCCGTATTTAACATGATTTTCCGGTTATTTTAACCAGAATTCTGGTTAATTTTCTAGTATTCTGGTTAGCTTTACCAGAATTTCCGGTTACAATAACCGGAAAATCATGTTAAATAGGGCTTAACCGGACTGTTTTTTCAGTGTAGAGATTCTTAGAAATATCCTGGAAATCTCTGGAAACACCTACTATCGGGTCAAAAAGTATAGAGCCCTCACTTTGAACATTAATATCTCAGGTAAAAAAAATCGTAGAGTAATGGGAATCTCTGGGAAATCTCTAGGGATAAATATTCCTGGGTATATTTTAGAAGTTGCTGTCAAATTACTGTGAAATTCCCAGGGCCTGATAATTGAATACTGTCGGATGGTCGGATAATCGATAAATTTTAGAAACTGAAACACATTGCTGATAATTAAGTTATGTCTACGACGGCTTGTATTATAAAACATAAGCTTGACAGTAAAAGGTTTCTGAGGCGATTAAGTCCACGTTATCACATACTGGCGTTGTCTAATATGAAAAGTGTTTCTACACCCTTTACTAGACTTAGTCTTTAGCGCGTGTCTATCTGCACAAAGCGAATTAAACAAACCCGAGAAACTTAATTATGATAAAGGATTCTCTTCAAAGTCTCCTTTATCAGAAAATGATTAACTGCGAAATATCAAGTGTGCACATTATTACGAAGCGTAATGTATTAAAGCCTCGGGCTGCATGAATAGTAAGGTATTATTCGAATCAGACAAATAATCCCCTGTAACTGACTAGTTAACTCTTTATCCAAACACCGATATTTACCTTCTACCTCGGAAGAAAATTTATTGTCTCGTTAAACTCCAAGATTGTGAAGAAAAGGTATTAACCTACTTAAGATAATTAAAATACAAAGGTCAAACACTTTATATCTATTCTCTCACTTGCAACATTTATGTAACGACTAAATAAATGATAACTTTTATTAATTTTGTTTTACTGTTTCCGTAATTTAAAAAAATGTTTATACACGAACAAAGTAGCGGTGTTTCAACTCACAAACAATTTATATATATAAATGCACTCTCTGCGTTTATAAACGAGCAAGAAAATAGAGTTTGCAATTGTGGAATTTTACCCGTCACTTATTACTTGGAGCAATAATGTTTTTACGAGAACAGTTTCGTTTCACGAAACGCGCACCTACTTTTATGAGAGTTGTACGGTCGAGGTATTAGGAGCTCTTAAGCAATGTCAGAGGAGCGTTAAAAGTACTAAGGGGCATTCAAGTGTAAATTGCACGAAATAATCGATTACAATAATAATGGACAATTATTAATGGCACTTGTATTCATTGAACCAAGAAACACCTCAGGCTAAATCAAATAAATTGTTTTCACTATTGAAATTCATAATACATAAAAAATTACTCACTTGTGATATTGCGCTTGGAGGAAATTGAATTCTTCTTTTATTCGATCACAGGACTCGGCCACTGAAAATTTAAAAGGTTGTCCAGGCTGTGGTGGACCCTGCAACACACAAAAGAGAAATGCCATTGGTAAATATAAAAAATGTAAACAGCAGAGCAAATATTGTCTTTATTTACAAAAGGGGACCGCTCTCTTTAATCCAGACAGTAAACTCCGCGATATTCGTTTTATTGGCTGGTATATAAATGAATCATTGCCTAGTTCTAAAAGAAATTATTGATTGTGCAAGACGCTTGAAAAAATAAAAAAACAGATGGCTCCGGAAATGGCAAATATTTATACACCGACTTTGGTGATGCACACATTTCCTGAAAGTGGCTATAAGCAAAAAGGTACGAAACGAGCGTTTGCACGCAACATGTGCAAAGGCGAAAACCATGAAACTGAAGTCATAAAATTCCCCTGTCAAGTAATAGGTCATTTCCTCCCTTTCGAAAATGCCTTGCGTGTCGACTAGGTTGACTGCAATTTTTTAATTTCGTACTTTGATTCACACTCATTGTTATTAATATTACATTCTAAGGCGGCTTCCATAAATAATGTCACAGGCCAAATATTTAATGTATGTAGCAAATACATAAACGTAAATATTGAAATGATAAAAAACGATGTTAACATTTTTGTGAGAACAGGAACTACATATTACAATAAAATGTTTTATTTCAGTAAAAAAAACCTAAAATAATGTACAATATAAAATTTGTCATGTTTATCGTTTTAGAGACTAAAGGTACCGTTCCACATCGGCGTAATAGCGTCGACGAAGAGCGTAATCAATGCGGCAGCAAGAGAAAAGTAGATATCACGTTCTCTCTCACTCACATGGTTTTCGCTTTCCGCCGACACTTTCACGCCAACATGAGACGGCATCTTTTGTTTTATTACGCTAATTTTTAAAAGTTCTTTTTTTTCACATTTTTGTTATAATTATTAATTTTAACGAACGATATTTTATTAAGTAGTATATACAACAAAATATAAAAGTTTGAATTCAAAAAACTTGAACATTTGAGTGTATAAATAGTGCTGTTAAACTTAATAGGTCAAACAAACAAGGTTTTTTTAAATTTGCTTATGATATTTAAATTTTGAAAAATGAAAATAATTAATTTTTTTAATATAACTTTTTATTTTAGGCTTCTTTCTCTTTCTAGTACATGCAATGACGCACGAATTAGCAGAAGACAGAAAAAAGGAAAAGGTCCATTAAATTTTTAAAATTAAGCTATTATAAAAAAAGTTTGTAATGTCACATTTTCAGAAACCCCTCCCCTTCCCCTAAAACTTTGACATTATTTATGGAAGCCGCCTAACAATAATACATTATTCATGGTGTTTCTTACACTCAATTATACTTACGCCTACAGATGTGTCAATAGTATTATAATTTTTATTCCTAGTATTCCGTTATTATACCATTTGCATATCAGGTGTTATATTTGATGTGTGTACAATGTTGAATTTATACTGTGTACATTAGAAATTATTTCAAATTTGTTTTTCTTATCAATTAGGCTCTTTGGCCCCAAATACACGCTGAATACCAGATGAGCAAATTTATGATTTTTTTGTATTTTCAAAATTTTAAGAGCGAGGAAAGTGTAATAAACAATTGTTATATTTACTAAAGTCAACGTTCTAAATTAAAGATAAAATGTTTTTTAATTGGGTAAATACTGTTCAAAGAGTATTAGACTGTCATTGATCTCTTTTGGAAATGATTCACAAACAATTTGAAATTCCAAATTTTCCATGACTTTAGCAAACATTTGCTAATTTAATGGTAAACACTGGGCTCGGATTCTATGACTTTTTTTGTGACTATTTTCAACTTTTTTTAGAAAATGCGATTTTTTCGACTTTTTTAGTGTAAATTACGAGTAATCGACTTTTTTTACCAAGTTTTCAAGGTTTTTTTTTAATTTTAAGCCTCGGACTGTTTTACATTTTACAGTATTTTATTTTTTCTTTTTTAGTAAGTGTGACTATTTTTATAAACCGATTATGTACGTGGTCTAATTTAAAAGATGACTTTTCAAAGAATTAAACAAATTCATCAGTTCGACGTTTTGCAAAAAGTAAGAAAAAAATTATACAATAAAATTTATTAAATAGTGAATTTCTAAAATCATATATAGAAAATTATCTTTTAAATATGACCAAAAACGTTAAAAAACATTACATGTTTTAAAAATTTATAAAACGACTGGGAAAAGACTGTTGAGAAGCTTTATCTTGAAATTGTTAAAATTATCTGACTTAGAAAGATTACAAACAATTAAATAAGAAATAATTTTAAAAAAGATAAAACAATTTTCTCAAAAAGTGCCTTTTAAAGTTTTTCATGATTTTCACTTTTGAAGAATTACTGGATTTTTTTTAATTTTATGGATTTAAATCTTGAGTATATTTACTTAAAAAATGTTAGTAATTATTTGACTACAATTTTTCAAGTATTAACCTTAGATAAGTTTTTTAGATAGCAACTTCAAAATCTTTTCTTCATTTAAATTTAAAAATTTTACTGCACTTCTGAATTAGACTAATTTTCCTAAATTAGACACAAATAACTTTTTTTAAAAAAAGAAAGATAATTTTTTTTTTAATTTAAAAATCTTAACAGTTTATTGGAGTTGAGGAGGTTCACAATTTTATTTCTTGGGTTTCGTTAAATAATATTTTGTCTAATACATAATTATTAAATAAATGAATTTTTTTTACCTATTGTTTAAACAAACGAATATTGACCAAATCTAAAAAATAAAATTGCAAAGAATATTTCAACGAGAAAAATGAGCTATTGTTTGTGAAAATTGGATGAAAATTACAGAGTTTAACTAGATTGAAAGAAAAAACATAAAATGTAAAATAATTATTATTTGACAACAAATTTTAGCTCAACTTAATTTTTTCTGAAAAATGTACAACTGGATCTTTCACAATTTAGTGAAATTGATTTCAAAAATATTTTTATTTGGATTGAAAGACGTCTTTCTAATTTGTGGTTATGCAAATGGAGAAAATCTCCTTATATACAGAAATATTCTAAAAAAAAATTTTAAACAATATTTTTATCGATTATTTCAAAAAGAAATTGATTTTTATTTAATATTTAACAGCATAAGTCTGAATTTATTTATCCGAAACATAAACGGAAAAGATCCTTTTATTACATAAAAAGTGAAAAAAACAAGAAAATACAAATAAAACAAAAAGAAACTAGAAATTATATCAAAAAATCATATAATTTTATTTATTTATTTTTATTTATTTTCAATTAGTTAAAAGTAACTAATTTGAAAGCAAAAACTCAGCTACTAATTCAAATAGTTATACTTCTACTAATCATTTAGTAAAAAATACTGACTATTAGTCAAATTAATTTTTAGGTTATGTTAAAATAACGAATATATTTGTATCGATCAAAAAGTCGATTTTTTTGTGGTCTACATTACCTCAAGAAGACAATTCCCAAATGGCAGATTAAAATTCGAAGAAATAAAAAAGTTATACACAATTATATTGTTCTCTGTTCGCCAGTGTTAAAACGCGTTTTTCTTAAAGCTCAATTCCCATAATACTCAATATAAAATATTAATAACGAAAACCATTATAACTTTTTTCTCAAGTACCTTGAGGTCTCAAAAATTTAGCCGCATCATTATAAAACCATTATCTGCCAGTGAACAAAATTTGATTAAAATACTAATGTTAATTCTTTTTACGAATTAAAGTCGAATTAAAGACTCCTTAAAGTCGATTCGAAGTCTGTAAACTTTGAAAAATATTATAAATCATCTCTAAACAATGTTGGCAATTAACAAAGTATTTCCATCAATTTTTTCGATAAATAATTACTCAACGCCTTTTAATTTATCACGAAAATAATAAGTTGAGTTTTTAGGTTATGTTTATGTTTGATTTCATCACGAGTCTCAAGATTCTCAGCCTCAATTGGCGCAGCTTGGAATGCTTTCAATAGGTACTATTAGAGGCGTCTAAATATAGCGTTTTATTGTTTCATTAAAGGTAAGTTTGTAAAACAGTGTTAATTTACCGGTCAGTGTTCTTGGCTCTATATGCGTGTATCGTCACACACCCACGCGGTCTATTTTCAAGTCTTGAAATTGGCAAGCGTTCGCCGCCAGTGTAAATAATCGTCGGATCTCGCGGCTTGGGAAGTTTATACTCTAGGCTCGTGTGATTTAGGACGTTGGCAATATTTAGTACGTTCGCCGCATAAATAACGGAAATCGTGCAACGAGACTCGAATTCCTATCTGCGATCGCGGGGTAAACGGGTAAAACCCTGATCGGGTCTGCCAACTGTATGCAACTGTATCTCGCCGAAACAAAGGAAGCACGTTTGATCGCGGTAGTCGTTCACTGACGAAAAAAAAAACAAACATAAAAAACACACTTCGATGATTTAAGATAAACTTTCAAGGAATTTGTGAAATGTCAAGTTTCTATATCTCCACAGCGATAAATGTTAACTTAAATAAATACCATATTTTTTAATAACTCTTGAAATATACAATTTTCTTAAATTAGAATCAAATTTTGACTAAATTGTTTAATTTCGCAGTGAATGGGTCCAGATTTGTTCTTCAAGCTTAATTTAAAGGAGAAGATTATTATAATTGTTTTTTTAAACAAAATTGTACTAACATTATTAAATACAAACTTTTGATGAAACGGAATAGTTTGAAGATAGATTTCCATCATTGGTTCGAAAGAAACTGAAATTCAAATGAGACAGAAAAAATTGTTTGATAATGTTCTCATGGAAAAATTCTAGATCAATACAGAGTGTGTAAACTTTTTAAAAACACTAATGTAAATTTACGTAACTAAATTAACACTTGTTTACTTAGTTACATTGTCATATGCTAATCGAAGCAAGAAAATTTATTCCCTTTTTTTATTTTCTATTTTTATGAAATTGTGAGTAGAGAAATAGTTTCAAATAAGTTCGTTTAAAACATTAGAAAAACAAAATTTACGTCAATTAAAAAAAATACTGTGTTCGTATTAGACATTTGACTACAATGTCACTGACATTAAAATTGTTTTTAAAATTATTTAAATTATTAATCTTCCGATTAATCAATTAATGGACTAATACCATACAGACTATTCTTTAGTCTGTATGGAGAAATTCGATTTACTCAGGCTAAAAAATCGATCAATTAATCTTTATTCGATTTTACGTTTTCGATTCCATAAACACGCTCTATAAACTTGATCAATATTTAAGAATTTGTTGACCGTTTGACAGGACTTTGTTGCTTGTTAATCAGCTGTTGGAAACTGCGCGCGCAGCTTTAGATGTATTCCACTCCCATTGCGAAGAACAAGTTACACGTTATGAGATTGAGCAGAAATAAACAAGTGCGAAAAGTAAGGTTAGGTTTCAAACTAGATTTTGAAATACAAATTTTTTTCTTTAAAGTGATTCAAGAACAAACAATTTGCATTTTAAAAACCAGTTAGAAACCTAACCTTACTTTTTTCACACTTTTTAAATTTTCCAATTTGGATGCCACACACGTAAGTTATTTTAATTTGTTTAAATAACTTTGTAAATTAACCAAACATGTTAAAAATGCTCATAAAACATTTTAACGGCCTCATTTTACTCAATTTATTGCCACAAAGAAAACTTAATTATCTTTAACGGTTCAAAAGATATGGTCATGTTAAAAAATGTAAACAAACATTGTATTTCTTAAACTGCTAATTGTTTTTACTTAAAACCTCGCGCTATTGGAATATTCTAACACTACAAACAAAAATACGTTTCATTTCAATCTGCAGACCTACTTCGAAATGTTTTAATAGACTAATTGCCTCACACTTACTTTAAAGGAAATTTAACTCAAAACCTACTTCCTTATTATCCTATTTAATATACAAAATGTCCATTTACCCTTTCTCCCATAAAGACGAAGATAATATTCAAAACGTCATTTCATTTTTAGAAGCTAGTCAGTTTTAAACCTTCTCTTAAAAGGCATAGTTGAGAGACTATTACCTTGGAAAAGTAAGAGCTGCAAAACTGTTTAAAGAGTAAAATTTCGAAGAAAATTCTTGTTGAGAATTGGTGTTTAATGTTAGAATCAGGGTTGTTAAAAGTGTATAGTTGAGCCAAAACGGTTATTCATTTAGTTTATGGTTGAAGTTGTGTTCCTTTTTCCAGTGGATGATCAGAAGGCTGACTGGCAGGAAGTTGGAAGCCGGGCACTTAAGAGGTTGAGCATGAAACTGTGGCAGTAGACATTACGATGTTCTTTAAAAGGAGAACTGTTGCCAAGAGCGAGAGCGAGAGAGAGAGAGAAAGAGAGAGAGAAGAATGAGTGAAAGAGAGCCAAGCCTCTGCCAAGATAGGCGGACTAGCCGACCGAACTGGAACGTCGCGTTGGTCTCGTCATCAGGGGCGTTCAAGCGAACCGTAAAAGTCACATTATGACCGGTAGCGATGTTACCTGCCTGCCTACTTGCCGGTAATAACGTTACGAGCGTATTATCGATCGTTTTGCACGTCGTGCTTGGCAAAGCAGACACGACAACGTTCTCGGGAGTCTCATAAAAGCCGGATAGGTAGGAACGTATGTACATATGTGGATACAGCGAGTACCTGTGTCGTCGCTTAGCGACGTAATGCTATAACGCCTGGTCTTGTTGAAAGTACATTGCCATCGCTTCTATGATATGTCTTGCTCACACCTAGACAAACTCAACTCCCCTATCGCGAGAATCGCTTCTCTGACTTCTCTCTCTCTCTCAACAGATTTATCGCAGTCTTCTGATTTTCTAACTGAATCACGAAGCCGGCAGCTTCCAAACAAAAGTAAACACTCGAGATGTTGAGGTAGGTTGGAAAATACATTGGATCAAGATTTATACACGAGCCTTTAGATTTACGAGAGGATGAAAAGCACTCACTTCGAAATAACAAATTCCCATTTATCTAATTATTATAAATGAAAGTCTCTCGTAAAGTCTTCATCCTCGCCGATTTACTGCTCGTGTGTAAAATAAATTTATTTTATAATTAGAAAAAACTTAGCAACCGCGCTTAACTTGGCGTCCATCGCACATTTAACAAATGTTTTCTCCAACACGACCTTTTGTTTCACCAGTTGACTGTTAATGTTTAACTTTCTTTTCCAGGGCTTGAAAAGTGCAATGGAAACCTAATAGGAAGTTGAAACTCAATTTCGATTGAATGGGTTGCAGACTCTCGACACGTCGTTACTGTTGATTCGTTTGTCGCGTTTCCTTCTTTAGAGTGTTGCCTTGGGCAAAATCGAACACATGTAAATGCATTGGTTAGCACTTGGCTGAACGTATTACACGAGCAGGAACAAGAGGACGAGAGAAAAAGAGAGAAAACTGAATCGGGCTAGAAGATATTACGAAGAGTAAGCAGATCAAAAACAACGTCGAGCAAGAGAGATGAGAGTGGAGGATTGGCAACCCTGCTGATCGGCAAAATCGCTGATCCCATTTGTTCGTGCAAAGCCGCTCACGGCAATCCAATTTATTTATTGGCTTTTGCTGTGGCGTATTCGTTCTCACACGTAGAATTGTTGCGCTTCACGAGCCTGTGTATACAATATTCCTATATTGAAAAGAGGATTTTCAACAGCGAATCAGAAACAGAGTGCAACGCCCCAAGATCCCAAAAACCGTTTTCATTTAATATCATCATGTATCTTTCCTTTTGTCCTGCAAAAAAGAGTACGATTATTTTCGGACTGGAATTTTAAAATTGTTGGTGACATAATTGAGGTAACGGTTTTAAGGCTTGTTAGGCCTTAAGGTTTTTGTAATTTGGTCTCTGAGCACTAAACATTCTGTTGAGTTGCTTACAGACTTGAGAAGATTATTCAAATTTTCGATTTGAAATTTTTTTATGTTACATTCTGACATAAAGGATTTTGTAATTTGGTCTCAGAGCACTTAGCATTCTGTTATATTTGTAACAGAATAAAGAAGATTATGTTACATTCTGACATAAAGGTTTTCGTAATTTGGTCTCTGAGCACTTATCATTCTTTTTATTGGTAACAGAATAAATAAGATTATGTTACATTCTGACATAATTGAGGAAACTCGCATTCTGTCATAAACATTTTTGTATTTTAGTCTCTGAGCACTTAACATTTTATTTCATAGGTAACATAATGAAGAAGATTGTTACATTCTGACAAAAATTATTGTAATTTGGTCTCTGAGTTGATTCGGTTATACTCATCATGAGCAGGTTCATGCAGGCTTACAGAGGTCACGATTCCCCCAAATGAGTTTATCTTATTTATAATATCATTAAAATACATCTCTTATTAAAACAGGTTTTTTTGATCATTTACTGTTAATTAACCACAACCTCTTTCTTTCATACATTCCTCTGACACTCTGCAAGTTATCATTTGCATCAATTTATTTTTTTTGCCTGAACTTAATTTAAACGCAATAAGAAAAGAAATACCGGTTCATAATAAAAAAAAATATGGTCCAGTTAATTAAAAAGTGACATCGAATTTCCAGTAAATGTCGCAATCCGAATATTCATCGGGGAAAGAAATATAATAGGGGGAACTAGTTAAAAGGAAGCGCGGTGAATTTTCGCGCGACCAATTTTCCATCAAAAAGTGATGCAGCATGAGCGAATCATTGTCTGACGAATAATAATGAGCGATCCGAGCCACCATTCCCCTTTTCCGTCAATCAGCGTCCTTTACCATGTTGCTGATTTAATTATCCGATAACCCGATACCGGTCCCTCGCATCATACTCCCTCTATGGTTACCCTTCCCTTTTTTTATCACGATAGCAATAATGCGGTCATCCCTGCATCCTGCGTATTCTGCGGATTGTGTGAATGCCACATATTCGAGGTAATATAACCGTGTGAGGGGAATGCTAAATGGCTCATTTGTAATCACTGCGTTCTATTGTTTGCACAAGGTAATTTATTTTCATAATTAATTTTTCTCTGCTTTTTCAGCTGGAAGCATCATGATCATTGGAAATTTTAATCCAGCAAATTGTAACACTTTACTATATTTATAATCCGAGAAATTTTCTCGAATAAAAAATTTATACCACTGCAAAATCAGTATCTATATCGTTGTCTCTGACTCATCTATTCATATTTATATCTATATCTAAAATATTCTAGAAAATTTCTCCTGCAGCACACAAGTAATTAATTGCAGTCTTAAATAAAATAAATAAAATTTATTCCGTCTTTATGAACGCATGAAACGTTTTATAACCCTATGAAAAAGTGCTATAACAGTGGATCGTAACTTTCTAAAAATGTAAAATACCTAGTTAGAAGTACACTGTTTACAGCCATTACTGCAAGATTTATTACTCTCAGTCTACTTTGAAAAAATTTTTTAGTTTATTTGCGGCCTTTTACTATCTTTTGAAAGAAAATTCAATAAAACTGAACAAGAAGATTTCGTGAATTTTTATTGGGTTTAATTAGGCATATATCTATGGAAATTGATGATATTTTGTTCATTTTATGTTTGGAGAAAAAGGGGAATGAAAACAGGGAATGGTATTCTAGCTCTGTCAACAAACAACCTTGTCATTCATGTATCTTATTGATCATTATGATTATTCGCTGAACTGACTGACTCGACGTCATTGCTGGGGAGCAGAGCTGATATTTGCATAAGCAATGCATTTTGATTCGTAACCCTACATTGTGCCGGAGCAGGAATGACATAAATAATGCATGGCATAATGATCGGCAATGGGGTTTAGCGAGGTGCATGGTTCGAATCCACTCACGAAATGTACGTGGCTTTCCCACAATCGCTATATTCTGTAGAATACGGAAACCCTAGTAATCCGATCGAATCGTTCACAATTACCTATTCTCGTTCTCTGTCACAATATTATATTACATCCCTTTGAATCCAAGATCACGTTCACATTACAGATTCAAAGTTAATCCCGATACTAATTACAATACACTGTAAATACCATTCACAATTGATTATTATTATTGAAATGAAGCACACACTAGAGGGAAAAATGACTAATTTAGCGCTGATTGCTATACATGAAAAATATCCAATTAACATTTTTCACTGATTTTGGTGCCAAACTATGCAACAAGACTAGAAACGGGAAGGTTAAATTTATCTTTTACTATTTTGAAAGCAATTTTAAACTGGATAGAAAAAGTTTACAACATGTCAGAGAAAAAATATCAAGAATTTTTAAAACCGTCAACCAGAAAACTCAGTCCAATAAAAAATATGATTGGGTACTACAAATGATGGGATTTCGTTGCATAAAAATTATGTTTTTTTGAAACAAATGAATTAATAATAATGAATGTACGTTGAAAAGTATCCAATTAAAAATATTCACCGATTTTGGTGCTAAAATTTTCAAAGTGTATAACATTTTTAAAATGTCAACGCCTGCTATCGCAGTAAGTTGAAAGTTTGCTCAGGTTGTAAATTTTGCTGCCTTTTCACTGAATGGGAATATCAATGACAGGCTGTCGAAGAAAATAGTGGACGTGGCGGCATATACATATATTATGAGCAGCATTGCATGCGAGTATTATGAAAAGTCTTTTGTTCTTGTTGCATGGGTACTCAGACGCATATCGTCATTTCAGCACGCAGGACTGAAAGCACCTGACACCCTGGGGCTCTCGGCCACTCGTAGATTTAGCGATAACTCCAGCGTGGCAGTTTAACCCGATGAGCAATTAAGGTGATACGATCGCTTTCGTGAAATAACGTCACACTGTGGTGGGCAAAGTTTCACGAGAGAACATATAACCAAGTACTGTACACGTAAGTTAATTCTACACGCAGAGTTTACTTCATTTAATTGGTTAAAAATAAAACAAGAATGCGATGGGGGAAAAAAGGCAGTAAAATATCATAGCAATTTATAAAAAGAGTAAATAATGGAATTTAGTTTCAATTGACACATTGTCGATAAAAAAAAATGTCTTATACTAAGTAACAGATTGCCAAGTTCTAAAAACATTAACGAAACTTGCAGTTTTTTTGGACACATTATTTTTTTTTGACATTATTTGGACACATCAAACATGTTGAATTTTTTTTAACCGGTAATTTCAAATAGAATGACAGGTGTATTGTATAAATATACCAGCATATATACCTTAGCCCTAATATAATCTGCCCGTATACACAGAAGAGGGAGTAATTGATAATTGTAGAGTCGAACGGAAGAACATTGAGTAGGGAACAGACCGGGACAAGTTTTCGTTACCTATCAAAAAACGAATCGAATCCTGAATCGCCTTAATAAACCGATTAATTAACAATAACATTAAGTTAAAAATCGTATTCTTTTAAAGTACAAAAGATTTACTATAAAAAACCAACCACCGCACAGCAAGAATAAAAGCGATTAGTTTCTCGGCATTACATTTATGAAGCTTTCCGCAAATGAAATACGATTTCTGTGCTACAAATGAAAGCAGCTTATAGTCAGTCTGAAAAGATAAAAATCAATTTAATTAATTTGTAAAGGGGATTAAGAAAGCAGGAGGTGAATTAAAAAGCGGTAAGATCTGGGGGAATGATTTGAGGTTAAAATATAGGAGGGACATTTGTCGTGGCATACGATGAGCGAGTGAGGGAACAGAAGGCCAGACACGCGAAGAAGCAAGCAGGCAGGCGGGCAGGCAGGCAAAGCGTAATTAGGAAGCCCGGGGGTCGGGGTAAATGGACGTGCACCGTCGACTATAGTAATCGAGTCGCTTTATCGCTCTACCCTTCGTCGGTAATTGAGCACGCCCCGAAAAGCCACTCCTGTCGATAATATCCGTTGCGAAACGCGACGAGATCGTAAAGTTCCAAAGAATTCAGGGAAAAATGCTTTCGCTGAGGCAGCAAACAGTCCACGATTGACATCAGCTTTGCCACATGAGCTATTATTCCTAGTGGAACGAAATGGACTTTTCCACAAAGTACCTTCTGTGGAACCTATTTCACTAAAGTATTTTACCAAAGAAATATCCATTCAGAGAAGCATTACCTTTTTCTCATCCGAATACTGTTTTACTATACTCATGAATAGAAAATACAACAATGCTAAAAAGACCGCGTAATTGTTCAAAGAGAATGGAAATTCTATTTTATATTGGGCGACGGAATTTGTTGCGGATAAACTTCCGAATAATAGGTGCCTACGATTTTTTTCATCTTCGTATATCTACGTATTTTGATGCTCTGAATCCGAAAATTCGTAGTGAAATTGGGCGACTAGAACATTTTTAACCCATAACAATTCAATTATCTCAATAAATATTAAACATTTTGGAAACTATTTTTTTGCAAAAGTTGTAGGCCTTCTAAAGATACACAATTTTTGTTATATGCATTTTTTTTATATCTCTAATAGTTTTCGAGAAAATTGATAATAAAGTTGCTCGTGCAGCGCGTAGACTGCCGAGCGGCAAATATTTAGGAACGACCGTCTGGGGGGTTCTACTGCGGATAAACTTCCGAATAATGAGTACCCATGAATTTTTTTTCAACTTGGTATATCTACGTATTTTGATGCTCTGATTACGAAAATCGTAGTGGAAATTGGCGACTAGATCATTTTTAACCCATAAAAATTCAGTTTTTTGCAATTATCTCAATAAATATTGAACATTTTGGAAATTATTTTTTACAAAAGTTGTAGGCCTTTTAAAGATACGCATTTTTTGTTGCATGTATTTTTTTGATATCTCTAATAGTTCTGTTGAAAATTGATAATAAAGTTAGTCGTGCAGCGCGTAGACCGCCGAGCGGCAAAGATCATCTGGGGGGTTCTTTTGCGGATAAACTTCGGAATAATGCGTATTCACGATTTTTTTCAACTTGGTATATCTACGTATTTTGATGCTCGGATTAAGAAAACGTAGTGGAAATTGTCGACTAGATAATTAGAAAATCCATAAAAATTTAGTTTTTTGCAATTATCTCAATAAATATTGAATAGTTCTGAAATTATTTTTTACAAAAGGTGTAGGCCTTCTGAAGATACACATTTTTTGTTGTAAGTATTTTTTTATATATCTAATAGTTTTCGAGAAAACTGATAATAAAGTTGCTCGTGCAGCGCGTAGACCGCCGACCGGCGAAGATAAGGCAGGAGCAACTGTCTGGGGGACCAGTTTTATTTTAGGCCCCCTTTCTGATTTTAATGGAACTAGGCATACTTATGTATTCTGATGTGCTGATTACGAATATCATAGTGAGAATTGTCGCGAATTCAATTATCATGGTGAAAACCTAAAAAAACCATAAGAATTCAGTTTTTGCAGTTATCTCAATAAATACTAAAAATTTTGAAAATTGTTATCTACAAAAGTTGTGGGTCTTCTTAAAATACATATTTTATACACTACGTATTCTTTTGGTATTTTTAACAGTTTTCGAGAAAATCGATAGTAAAGTTGCTCGAATCGTTTCAAAACTATACCCTTCTTTAGTATTAAAGTCTGTTCCCTTTTTCCTTTTGGGGAGATTTACCCCACTTACCTCCCATTTTTACAGGTATTTTTTTTACAAATATAGTGGTTCTACCACAATATACCCGGGCAACAGTGGTTTTTAAAAAAAGAACAAATACGTGTCGATCCTACTTCTTTGCCGCTCTACGCGCTGCACGATCAACTTCACTATCGATTTTTCTAAAAACTATTAGAGGTATAAAAAAATGCATACCACAAAAAATTTGTATTTTTAGAAGACCTACAACTTTTGTTACAAACAATTTCTAAAATCTTCAAAATTTATTAAGATAATTGCAAAAAACTAAGATTATATGGTTTTCAACACAAAAAACATCAAAATACATAGATATATTAAGTTTTAAAAAAATCGGGCGTACCTATTTTTTTTTAAATTCACCTTTTGTTGCTTTTGGTTTTTATCAGCCTGCAAAATATTATCTTTTGTTTTTAGAATAATGTTATCGTCTCGTAAATTTTGGGAATTTTATAAAATTTATTTATTACAGAATCGGTGATTCTGTGATGTATGGACAATTTTGTAAAATTCTAACCAACTAAATCCCCAAACAATATTTGTGTTATTGAGAAGATGCGAAGAACAAAAAATGCACTAATGTTTTTGTTAGTTTGTTAAATTTAAACTTTAGTTCTTGGTTTAAGAGGTGGATAAGACTAAATCTCACCAGATACCGCAGTTAACTGAACAAACTGCTTTTGAGTTTACTCATATTTTCCCGTAATGTCATTTTAATCATTGTCAATTTAAAAAAGATTTCAAAAGGTGTTTTTCTTACCCTTTTATGCCCTTTGCCAAAAGGGTTCTCTATCAGACAGGTAATCTCATAAAACCAATCTTGTTTTCCTTTTGTTTATGAAATTTACCCGATATTCAACGGACTTCTTAGTCTAATCGTAATTTACTTCCCATTATCTGTTCAATACAAATAATTCATTTTAGTTAAAATCTCCCCCATTCATCACGAGAACACTAGTCTCATCTTTGGAAACTTCATACCGATTACCAACTCTGTTTTAAATCAAAATTCCCATAGGATTAAAGAGTGTCCCTGTCCACTTCTCATGCAGGTATAAATATTATTTCCGACTTTACTTACTATGACGATGACAATTTCAGAACAAAACAATTTAATTTGATACTATTTTACATCAATTTTAATGGAACTTATTAAGGCTACGAACAGCTCAATTAATACTAAACATAGTAAACGCAAACAACAAAAAAGGACATTTTTATTACAATTTCTAACAATTTGGCTTATTCTTGAGGTTTATTTGAATTGGTCAGACTAATTGTAAGCTACATTCCAAGTTCAACTAAAAGTGACTGTTTATTGACGTGTTGGCAAACATAAAGACGACCAAGTTGATTGCGGGGGTTTGAAAAAATGATGTATCGGTTCTGAAACGATAACCAGAAGCAGCTTTGCCACTGGTAAAGTGGCAAACAAGACCACGTGACTGGTGGACTATACGTGCGGGCGCACATACGTATGCTAATTCTGAGCAATCGAAAAACGAAGAAAGGGAGCCGAGCAAAGTTGACTCGTGATATTTATCTGTCCTGGCGTGTGTAGACAAATATACGTATATACATTAAACATATGTATATATGTATGCACGTACATATGTACACCAACGACCACTTTATCCCGCGTGTACATCGGCCATTCACCGCATCGCATCGCTTCGACTTGACTCGCGCACATGGGGCTGCTTAACAACGCACCGATCGAAATGTCCCACTGCTCAGAGGGCCGAGGTTGGGTCCCGGCGACGAAAAAAATAAGTCGACTTGACCAGATAACGTGCACGTAAGCACGAAAGCTCCCGTCGAGATAATCCCTCGTTACAGCGTGCAATTTCGAAAATTAATTGCCGCGATATGCAAAGTTTTCACGTATTCGGTTAGTTAAAGTGAACAAAACATTAAAGTATTAGCCTGACTCGTTTGCCTTTTATCAACAGAATTTCACTATGCATACAGTATTTACTTGTAACCACACTTAGGTTACTTATTTAATACTAGCAAAATTAAGAACCTTTTTATTTTTATTGCTCATTTTCAAGAATTTATTAGAAAGCAGTATGACATAAGAAAATCTTTTTTTTCTCATTTTATAAATAAAAATAAAATTGTATAATCCAACATTACAAAAATATCTTTATTGACGTTCGGATTAATCTACTATTAAATCCTAATTACCGTATTACATTATAATAGATACCTCATACCATTTTGGATTTCATGTCATTGTAATAAATAAATCTGGTTTTCCAAATTCTTGTACTCATCTCATCATAGCATTCATAAAACATTCTTGAAATGATTTAACACCTGCATTGGAAGTTGAAAGTAACATAATTATTTTACCCGGACGAATATTTTGTTCCTCTGTTTTATATTGTATATAATCCATTAATCCAGTGTACATTTCTGCTTTAAGTTTCTTTTCCTGTATAGACGAATGGTATTTTAAACACTCTACTTCTACTTTTGTACATACATCAACTATAAGTTGTTGAGTTAATTTGCCTAATGCTAAACATGGATTAATAATCACCTTTAAATGCCAGACGATATGCAGAGTTACGTTTCTTCCACCTTTAACATGTTCAAAATTTCTAGACTTAATCTGTTTAAAATCACAAATTCCAAGGTTGAATACTAAAGAGATGAGCCTAGAATTTGATTTACGACCAATAACTAAATTTATTTATATTAAAATTTTAGGAAAAAGCGTCGTATTTCAGGTTGTTCAGGTAAAGTTTAAATTTAACGGCTAACTTAAATGTCACTGCCCCTTTTCGTGAATATGAAATTACAATACATAAATAAGCAATTTATGGCTTCACACTTTGTTTTTGTTTGCTTTTTCTACTGTTGGTCTCTTTTTCGTGTTTCATGTCTATTTAATATACTTAATTGTAAGAAATAAAGTTCTGCTCGCGTTTAAACGAGAATAATGACCTGGTGTATTTAGGTATGGCTTGAGAAATTGACAAAAAAAGGCAAAGGAGAGCTCTGTCAAGTGGATGAAGAATTTAATTAAAACTTTTCACATTCTACTTCCTAAAAACGTGCCAAGATTTTTTTCCCCGAGAAATTACTTCTCGACTTCCGACAATTTTCTCTCTAAATTCCACGTCTTCAAGACCTTTTTTAATTTTAAAATTTGCTCTCGTCGCGGGAACAAAACGGCGACGGTGGCGGCGGCGGAAAAGTTTTACGAGCATTTCCCCCTCGATTTAGGAGAGGTTTCTTTTAGAGTGCTAAACCGAGAAGGGGATTAAACAAATCCTTCGAATCCTTCCTCGACATAATTCACCTTGCTCAACTTTCTGAAAGTTGCATTTTGATGAAACTCGAGTACGTTTTAATGTAAACTAGTGTCACCAGATAATTAAGGGATTTATCTCTCAGATTCAAGCAAGTTTTCTCTTTATAAACTAATCTGGAACACGACTTTGTTTAAGATTTAAGAGATCAAAAACTCTTCTGCAAGTGAAATTTTCTTTATGATTTTACTTCGCTAAAATGAACGAGAATAAATTCACGTTAACGTCAAAACTAAAACTCAAGTAATTATTTTAAAGCATTTAAAGTTAACTTTGTGTTTTAATGTATTTCCAACAGTTTTTTCTTTCCTTCTTTCTTTTTTAATTAAAGTTGCTTTAATAAACTAGAGATACTGAAAAATTAGCATATTAAAAGCAGTACAAAGTAATTAAGCGATGAAAATTGTTTAAATTCTGAATTCCCGTATCAGCATTGTACTGCAACCAGTGACGAAGAAATTATTCGATTACCGTTATTGCGGTTAGGTGCTTTTGTCTTTAAATGCAGTGTTCGGAAAAAGCAAACGTGGGAACAAGTTAACGCATATACATAGTGGAACAACTTCAAACGTTGAATTCTTTTAAAGTACAATGATAAATACCTTCTCTCAACTATACAAATTTACTCACAAATAAAAAGCAATTTTCTAAGAATAGAACAATTCAAACAAACTATTTCATTCTTCTGAAATTCGTTTTAAAAATTATAATGGTAATTAGCAATTACTGTTTGTCAGCACAGTTATTATTACATAGAATAAGATAAATGTTGCCTATTATTTTTTAACAGAATTGTAAAAAAAAAACTTTATCCACTAATTTCTTGAACTTTTTTGTTGTTCAGTGCTTTTTACGTGCTCTTTGCTGCTTATGTCATCCTATCTGGATTTTTATTTCAATGAGGTCCATAAATATTCAACAAACATTTGTCTAGAGACTGCGGGGACATTTTGACAATGTGTGGGCAGTTCCAAATAAACCAAGACTGCAAAAATGTTGACTTATGTTTGGGGTACTTATCTTCGTAGAATTAATGATGTTATGATTTATTTTCAATTGTTTGTCACTTTTGACAAAATTGATCTTAAGGTGGATTAAAAGTATGTATTTTTGGTTGGTTATTTATTATTTTAGTAAATGTTAAATTTGAACCGAATATCATGTAATTCAATACCAAACATTGAGTCTTAAGGTTTTTTTGTATAGATAACGAACTTCAAGTCATTGTGACTTGCAAAAGGAGCTGAAAGCTAGTCGAGGTGCGAGCTGAAAGCTAGTCGACATCCAAACGCGATGATAATAAGCCACGAACCAGGACGGAAGAAGCTAAAAACTTGTCATCGTGTGAACTCGAAGCTAATCAAGTGTACATTTAACAAGACTCGCTTTCAGCTCGCACGGAAAGAGAGATGTAATAAGTAATGTAGATGACAGCGGATCTGAAAGCTAATAAAACCATATATCAAGACATCAAAAATTAAAAGCTGGTAGCTAAGCGGGCTTAAAGTTAGTCGACATAATGTTCAGCATTGCTCGCTTTCGGATCGTACGTTCACTATCTTTACTTATTTTTATGAAGGAAATTGAAGCAGGAAAAGAGAATTTGGGGAAGCGCAGAAAGCCACTTAATCATTAGGGAAGGCCACAGAAGCTTAAAGTAAGACACACTGCGAGCTGAAAGCCAGTCAAAATTGTTTTTCTTATAACTTGTTAACTATTACGAATTTTCAAAAACTGCAAAGGACCTTTCGTCTTGTTTTTAATCAAAGGTTATCACCTCTTAATATGTACACGGACACCCTCGCCTCGGACAGTATCTCGGACAGTATATTGGTTTGGTTCTTTTTTTTACGTTTCTTGAATTTACGCTAAGATGCACGAAGACCCCCGATCGATTTCGAACATCATTCGGCTTAGCCATTAGGTTTTCCGTGTGAGTACTTTACCGATTTAGGGACTATATATAACTAACCACCTAAGCTTCGAATTTTGAACACAAGGGCGCATACCATACCAGGAAACTATCATTTGCATTACGTGCTTACTCTCAGTTTCTCTCTGAGAAAAAAAATTGAAAATATTCTTTGAATGTTGAATGATGTCTACGCCAATGTCGCAACACTTTAGCAACACAAAAGAGCTCAAATGTCGGCCAACTGTCGGGGCCGTCCCGTTGGCTTCCAACCCCGGACTGTTCTTAGTATCCTTGGTCTCGCTTAAGAGAAAATAGTCAGAGAGTAATGGAGACAGCGGGAGAAAAGAGACGGGAGATATGTAGATAAGTCGCGCCGACAAAAGCAGGATGCTACAAAAGCGCGACGATAATAGGAAGAGAGGCAAGAAACATCGCGGTAGCTGGCGACCTAATCTGTTACAGTCATAAAACCCTGTTTTGCCCCTTTATCTGGCGCCTTGCCCCTTGCCTCCTCTCTCTTTCAATCTTTCATTCTATCTCGCTTCTCGAGCCCGTTGCTCCCTTAATTTCCACTTGAATGGCCCTTAAGGACTGGGTAAAGGGTGGAGGGCGATACGAAAATTGCAAAAGGGTGAATATGTTACAATTATCGCTAAACCGAACAGCCTGAGAGGCGGAGGAAACTCAACGATCCAGTGAATGTATGGGATCGACACTTATGACAATGCCAGGGAGCTTTTAGTCACCCCAATAGAGTTGACGGGTAAAGCGTCCCAGGGGATGGCGATACTATTTTTTAGTACGAACCGCAGAATGGCGGCTGAAATGAAATTTTTGTAGGTACAGATATATGTGCACGTGACGTCAATAGTAATTTTTGTCCCCCTTCCGACTACTCAATAAAGCCCCTCTCCAAACTACGGCAACTGAGAATCTCGTTATCGTCCTTATTATAGAGAGGGTGAATCCTTTTCACAAGGGTTGCTCAGATCGTAAAAATGCAAAGAGCTCAGCGCCCGTAACTTGGTACAAATTACCCAGGATTCCCGAGAGCTTCTTGGTGAGAGGTACATCCGGAATATTCTCGCTCTTCATGCGAATAGTTCGAGAGCCTTGTTAACATTGAAATCCTCTTTTGGTTGTCGATTCTGCTCGCTTCTGCTCACATTTTTATTTCGATATGTATAAAGAGAAAAATGAGAAAGATAAAATATGAATAGCGAATCGTTAATCATAAAGAAAATTATCAATTAGATGGCTTTTCGTGACCAAGGCACTCACTACATCTGAATTAGTGAAATCAGTATCAGTTGTCTGCAGATAAGTTGGTGAACACGTCTAGGCGATTCTCAGAATGACAGACAAGACAAACTGGGCAAGTATAGAAATGGAGTAAAAGTAAGAACTGCACTTTGCCGGTCTCTTTTATATTTAAACATGAAGGTTACTATTCATCTTCTTCATGTATTTTCTTCGTCTCTGTCCTCCCTTGTTTTTTGTAGTTCTCTACAGATTTTCATCTATGTTTGGTGATATAGCCTCTTGCACCGCGCTGCTATTTCAATCAGTGATTATACGTTGACAATCAGTGAGATTTCGCTGATTCAGATTTAGAGAGCGAGTTTAAAAATAAAGAATTTTAACTGGCAGAGAGACAGGGACACAAACCGTCCAAATTCCTCACACTGTCTTGCTTTGACATTTTAGGAACCGGATTCGTCGTTATCGCCGACGGCGGTAGAAAGAAACGACAAGGAGAAAAATAACCAGACGGAAACAAAAATGTCCCCGGAGCGCCGGAGATGTCGAGACATTATCGACACTATCTCGTCGCTGGAACGAGGCGTTTTTAAGAGCGTGCCTTCTCTTATCTGTGAACATGCTGCAGCTAATGTAGGTATCCGACCTCGCAGCGTATACCCTCTTCATTCCCTGGTTTTATATTTTTTATTGCTATTCCGTCGTCTGAACAACTTTTCAAACCCCAGAGAGCGACATTCAAGCCACTGTCGAGAATCTAGAAAAGGGAAGAATGAGTTTCAAGTACAGTTGAAAAATTTATAACGAAAAAAGAAAGAAAATTCTTATGCAATTTCTTTCTGGTATTGTGTTAGAATGGCAGCAAAATTCCACACAAATACCCACCAACCATAAGAAATGTTGTGTTTTTTTCTTTGCTCTGTGGTTAAACGAAGGCATGAATAATGACTCTTTGAAACTGACATGTAACTTGTAGGTATACATAGTTGAAAGTACAAATGTGCCAAAAACTGCTCAATTCATCTCCATTAAACGAAAAGCTTCTTTGTGCTGTTAACATGGCACATTTTCCTGACCTCTTAAACCAGCAATTTTATTTCCGCTAGATACAAAGAAGCAATTAATTTTTAAACAGACCAAGGCCTTTCTGGGTAAAATATATATATGACACACCAGTAAACCGATAATGCTCACTGCACAATAATATACGAACAATGTTTATTGTTAGAATAAACTTAGAATGTAGCAATAAATGCACAGACATAAAAAAATAAAATGGAATGTATTTTTAAACTACTGTAAAAATTTATAATATGAAAACTTGTATTTGTCGTATAATTTGTATGCTGAATTAATAATTAATTATTGAAAGCAACAGCTGGTTATGTCCAAGACAGTAGATAAGGGAATCAGAAGTGACATACTATTTATAGGTGGTGTTTATGTATATGCACGGCATTAGTTACGCTCTGTGTGGGAGCTTAAGACGAAATAGAAATGCAGCTCAACTGTTACACGCTGTGTTTGTAATGCTTCCAAGATAGCTATCGTTTGACATTACCATCTCTAGCGGGCTTTAACATCAAAGCAGAATATTTCACCAACTTCTAATGGAGTAAGATATTAAGAACAAAGATATGTCATAAAAAGAAAATTTACTAGTCATATTTTGTAAATTAAAGAAAAATCAGTATTCCTAGATACTGATAAAATGACCCTAAATTAACACCATAAAAAATTATCCAGACAATCACATAATTTCATAATTGAAACTATAATTAACGAACGAAAATTAGATCGTTAAAAAGTAATTGGTTTATGGATTCATTGCGTGACATACAAACTATTAGAATAATTGATATCGTTTTAAACGATATTGGCATTAATTCAATTTTCCTTTGAACAGAATCTCTATCAAGATCATCCAATTGTATAAATTGATTAATCTAACTTAGGGATAAATAACAAGAATTGTCGTGATCTGTCATTGTCTTTCAAAGTGTGTCAAATGTATAGCTATACTGATCTATTACTCTGAAGTTAATATAAAAGTATAACATAAACATGAGCATTGTACATATTACAGTATAGCTTATATAACAGATAGTACTACGGACGTACATATTAAAAAGTAGATTAAGTGTGCTTTCAGAAAATAAGGCTTGTAAAAGAACGTTCTAAGCCTAAGGTGCACCACTTAGATTCGGTTGAAACTTTGCAGATTAAAAGGTTTTTCTAATTCATGATGATTGCTATATGGATAGCTAATTTTTAGCGGTGGTAGCTCATAATTAGCTGTCACTGTCAAACTATTGGTTCAATATTGCTCATCCAATGTACTGATTAAAAACAGAGGCTTTTCATATAAATTCAGAGGCCTATTTTTTAAAGTGCCCAACTTTATGATCACCTTATTTGAGTATTCAATTAAATAGACTGTGCGGTGCTTCTTTTAAGAATAATATCTTACATCTATTGAATTAAGGCAGATCATCTACAGGTTACGTAAAGTAATAAACATCCCTTTACTCTGAAAACTTAGTCTCTTTAGTAGTTTTTGTTTATACACTAACACAATCGTTGCACTCCTAACAGCTATCTTCATGCCAAGTTTTTTACAGACTAAAGTGTGCGATAAAAGTGCAATTTTTACAAAGTAGTTGAATGAAATGACGCATTATATTTCCTGCAAAGATAAAGTATTCTTGATCTTTGCACTTGACACGGGTGGATGAGGGCAGTACATATATGTGTTGAAAGTAAAAGGACATGGCGAACAACTACATGGAACTTTTGTATAGTAGAGTATATCCAAGCAGCTTAAACTCACACTGAGTCAGAGATGATGGTTTACGTCGGGGGTTGGTGACAGAATGAAAGTACAGACACGTACTGTTAGATTATAAGGGGAACGAGAAGACACAGTGGAGCCGCAGATGGGATCACGCCGGCGGTATACGGTAGCCCCCATGTATATCATTAACCTCATCCTCGTTTTTCGTCTCTACCTTTCTTCACCCCTGGAAACCCCCTCGGTGGTCTCAACGGTCCAATGAAACAGGATTTCTCCATCTCTCTCACCTTCAAATCGCGTTTAGTATATTTTATCTCTCTTCATTTTCTGTCCCTTTCTTATCTTTCTCCCTCGTTTCACTGGTATACACTGCTGCCACGTTTTTCCGTCTCCCTTCGGGAGCATCTCCCTCTCAAGTTCGCCCCATCGCGCACAAACGAGTAATTAACTATCTCAGTGTGGGACACGTGTTCCCACCATTCTGTCTCTCTTGCTCTCGACACGACTACAAAACCGTCTCCCTTCCTCTCCCTCTGTCTCGATCTCCCTGCCTCCCTCAGGGCTGCTGTTTGCACACACGCTCTTATGTTAATTTAGCTTAACGCCCCGACCCTAGGTTGCTCTCGCAGAAGCCGAGCGGAGGTCGCTTTCAAAAATTACGAGGGCGCCTGCTCGCTACCAAAAAGCAACCAGGCTCAATGCCATTGAATATAATGGGGACCGGGAACAAAGAACGACAGACGTCAAACGATCGATTTCGAGAGATTTCAGATCATCACGGTCCTCCCTTGTCTACCCTAGATTCCATGCAATTGTGCGGTCGAGCGCTTTTTTACCATCGCCTATTTTACCCTTCGTTTTACCCCAGACTGTTATTTTCACTCCATCATTTTATACCCAACTAGCAAAGTATATATAATACCTCAATTATTCTATTTCGACACTACGTTACGCCTTTTAAATCGAAACGATTCATTCAAGAATCGTTTAATTATTGTTTTGTAATTCACTCACTTTTCATCCTACTCACTCGGATGTTGACACTGTCCAAACTTACTGTTTCAGATTTTTCTTTTCATAAGTATACTCCACTGTATTGACAAACTCTCAACTCGAGTTAAACAAATAGGAACCCCAAAGGAAAACAATAAAAACACTAGCTCTCGGAGATAAAAGTATCTACCCTCTTGCTCGTTAAAAATCGTTGAAGGAAAAAAGAAAAAAGGGGAAGTCCCTCTTTTGACAATGACCCTTGTTCCTGCCGAGAAAACAATAACAATCTTGATTGTAGAAAAGAAAGGAAAAAGAAATCGTTCAAGATAGACTTAGTCATCAAGTTAACAAAATTAGTAGCGTTCGCTCGACCCTTCATCAAAGTAAAACTAAGGGAACTGGAAAGACTCAAAATAATTAATGTCGTGGTCGTAACTCGACGCTATTCCGGACCAATCATCTTACAGTTGGGACGAGCGGCGAATGGGAAATTGGCACGTAAACGCCGTAGAATTATTCACCGCTAATGGGAAGATGAATGCCAAAGATAAATTCACCGCCAGGTACTACCCGGCCATTAGATGTCGTAGATAGCTAGCCCTTGCGTCAGAATAACGGAGTTTACGAGCTCGCGAAACTGTGATCACCTCCATTGCTGCCCTTCGCTTTCATTATTTAGAGATGAATCACCGGGAGTATTATCCGACGAAATCGTCCACCTCGGTCGTGATTAGTGTCGCTCAAATGTTTACTGCACTAACCCTTTTCGATCGATTTCATAACTTTATTTTCACTTGGCTTGTCTGTAAGTTGGAATAATGCCCGACAGGATAGGATAGGTATATCTTCTCACGCTCTCGATCCGACGCTCATGAATGAGTTGGTTCCCTGTAGATACGATCTCTTGTTTATTTTCGCCTGCAGTCTCGTTTTACGTTCGGCTGATAATCTATTCCTTGTAATTACGTGTAATCACTCGTTTGCAGAGGGCATTGTTCCGAGCGTGCCGAAGTAGCACGAGATAGCGATAAGGTTCCGGGGAAGTCGTGACCACGACCGGTTTTGAAACACCTTGGTCTTCCAGTGTCTGTATATTGTCGCAGGGCGCGACAATGTCGCATTCTCTGGACCTTTGTTTCCCTCCTTCTGTCCCCCAAAATGACAAAACAAAAAGTACCCAAAAGTGCTGCTGAACAAAGAATAATCTTTCTTGCATGCCTCTGCATTAATGCTTTCCAAGCTTCTACCTTACGGACAATTTCTTGATTCTTTAGTTTGGAAGATAACAAACTTTATTGCATATTTGCAGAAAACGGCTTGATAGGACTTTTTATATTTTTCTGACAACTTTCGTAATGTGTTAAAATATTTTACCCGTGACCTTTTTTGCAAGAGGATGGATGTAACAGTGCATGAAAAGTTGGTTGGCAAATATGGTTCTAACTAATAAAGTAATCGAAAGAGGAATGGAAAATCATGGCGTAAAGACGAATGTATGCACTGCGTATGCATGCAGTCACCAGTAAAGTCCAGAAACACAGCGGCACTGGTTAGTGAGTGCGAGAGCCGGGATTCGTGGCAAATATTTGAACATTTTTCGACGGTATCCATGACAACGACGACGAGCCTTAGCACGAAGTTCGGCAGACGAATGAACCAACGAATGAACGAACGTGGAAAACGAGCGGACGAACGAGAACGAACATCCGGCAAATATTTGCACAGCATGGGTTTGTGGAAACCTGTGCACAGACGACGGCAGAGGCTTTCGAATTCAAATGACGGATATAGAACTCGAGGATCTATTGAAAGCGCGCTAGCTTTGCAGAGACGTTCATGAAAGCCACCCAAGCCTCAAGCTTACAACTTCTAATAACGATTTTTACGCCACTCTACCTTATTCGAAAGTGTATATCTCTATCAAGAGCGTCCAAGTGTCGAGTTTAATATTTTTCCTTTCAAAACTCACTTATTGTTGCATTGAAATAACAGTTCGGCATGTGAATAAATTTAACAGATTTTACATTGTAATCGCTCATATAACAAGAATAAATTAAAGTGATTTTTTATTGATCTCTTAATTCAATTAATTTTAAAAAGTAAAAGGAGTTAAGATTTGTTAGCCATAATACTAAACATAATTAATACATGTTGCAATGTTTATTTCAACAGATTAAGATAGATGACTTGGTTTTCCTTTAGCATCTGCTGCTGACTGGTTTTATTTACTCTCACTGATCTTAATGTATCTACCAGTGACCAAATTACCATGCATGCTTATTCTTTCCCAATCGGTAAATTCACATTTTTGGGACTTTAAAATTCTCTCATCTGTTGATATTAATTGGTTATATGTTATTCTTCTTTCGTATGTACTTTGTTTTCTCACATTGATCTTAATGTTACCTTAAAAGACCAAATTTTTCTTTCTTACTTACTATGTTTACTTTCAATGATTCGCCCACTTTTGATCAAATTACCAAACATGACCAATCTTGACCATTAGGTAAATTGCGTGTGTGCCTTTTCTAGGAGTTGGATTTCTTTTACGACTTTACAGTTACTTTATTATTCTTTCTTAACTACATTATCTATTCCCATTAAACTTAATGTTACCCACTATTGACCAAATTGTCCCCTCTTACCCATTTGGAAAATAAAGATCAGTCTTAAGGGCAAAGGTAAATGTTCGACACGCTAGATCATATAAATTTGCACAAAATATGCTGCACAAGCCTCACTTTCAAAATCAGATGACGCTTTAGTCTACTTTAAATGGCTATGTCTCTTCAGTCAGTGTAGATCAAAGAGAACTTTGTTCACATGAAAGTAATGTAAGGCGAAAATGTTTCGTGAACTCATTTTCATCGCTTATAAGAGAAATTTATGTAAAAATATTTCTCGCGTTTTCGTTTATAAAAATCATGTATGATTTTCTAAATAGGACTTAATGATACTTTTAATAAGCGGCATTTAAAAGTAGACAATAATTTTGTTTGACGTTATAAATGCATTGAGTCACCTAGAGGTGAAAAAGAAGGAAACGTCGACAAGGCTGGCGCAGCATGCCGCGCCGTCGACAAACGGCAGTCTCGACACGAAACACGCCACATTATAAACACTCTCACCGATGTAATCGTTGGTCGCCCACACGAGCGTAAATCAACGAGCTGAACGACAGAGAATGAGAGAAACAGTGAAAGCATTAAGTGGGCAAGCCCACTCGCGTGCACATTTACGTCGATCCACTTGATGTAGTAAGAGAACTCAAGATATGTGCACCCTTATGCTGGGTTTTAAAACTCTTGGAGGTATTTTTTATTCTCCGTGTGAGGTAGTGCAGGACGATACAAAGTAATTCGGTACATCCGTTGTTGATTTCTCGGATTATCAAGACCCAACACCAATGTTGGAACAACACAGATGTTTCCATTTACATGTCACCTACACATGCCTGAGTGTAGTAGGTAGATAAGTAAATAGCGAGTTGTGAAGCAGAGCACTTTGATGTGTTTACTGTAGAGTGTAGAGTAGAGCTCTTCTCGATGCAAAACACTTGGAGATTATTAAAGGATAACTTCCACAGGTTTATGCTTGAGAATGTAATACCAAAGTTTATTGAGGAAAATCGATATATCAACAGACTGTAAAAGTACAAATTTCAAACAACGATGAATAGACAAAATGATATTCAGTTAATGTAAATAAGAAATTTAATTAAACCAGAGCATACAAATTTCTAAAAGAGCGAGAATAATGGTATCTGTAATGCAAACAATACTTAACAACGCTTTACAGTGTTTTCCAAGTATATATTTGTAATTACGTTTAAAATTCGTCATTTAATAAACTAAAAGTCTTTCATTTTCATAAATGTAACTGTTTAACATTATGCAATACTGACTACAAATATTGCATAACAGGATAATATATCGAGATGAACATATCCCACAACTGATGATTCAAAATGTTAATTGTTACACAAGCTACTGTGCATGACAGTTATAACTGTAAGTTAGCAATAGTGACCACACTTCCTTGGTTAAAGAAGGGAAAATACGACCAAGTGTGAACATAATTTACGGTTACAAGTAACTATAAGGAGATAAGAGTCTTCTACTAGTTTTGCACCGCACCTCATTCTTTCATCAACGATAAATAAATTAAATTATTTTATAAATCGTGATTGAAATTACACAATTGACTCCACTCTTATCAATAATGTAATCAATTACATTTTTCACTTCTAGACCAGAACCTGGAAATGCTAAATAGAGTTGAGCGAAATAGAGATAAACAAAGTAATAGATGCTTGTTACTTGTAATAAACTTAGGTGTTAATACTTCCAGTAGTGTCTTGAAATCGATGAGAGGTTTAAGCACACATTTCAAGTACCCACCTACCTCGTATAAGCATATTAAAGAGAATAAAAAAAAAGAATCGCTTAGGACAGGAAACACGACAAACTGCCAACCCTAATGCCAATTAATGCCATTCCAAGTGTAGAGCTCGAGGGGCTTCTTTGCCCCTTGGATACATTTTCTTGAGAAGTTAACGAAGCGCTTCGGCGTAATTATCGCCATACAAACACGAAGAAGTTTCTACCAGCAAAGCACGAAATGCGTTTGATTTCAAGTGAAGGTACGTGGGTCAATTACAGTTTCAACTTCGAGTTTCAGGTCATCTTCAGTATCATTGAAACTTCCAAAACTTTTAAAAATATTCTAAAAATAAAGTCAAATTTTTGTTACAAGTTTACTGTTAGAATGTTGCGTTGAGTGGAACAAATTATAGTGCAGAAAATGCATTCCAGTCTAATATGTATTTGCAAGTCTTTGCATCCTTTACGAGTTTACGGACGAGAGGGAAGCACGATCTAAAAGCGCGGCTAACGAGCCGTGAAAATCGAGAACGGCATACTCGATCTTCAAGTTTTACCAGAGAAACAACCCAGCGACCGTTTTCCTCGACCAAAACATTGTCTATCGTTTGTAGTACCTATGAGATTCCTGTTTGCATACATCCCATGTCAAAATTTTATCTTTCTGCAAAATGTTCATTCGTAATAAGACGGTTGTTACTGCTAGTGCCTAGACTGAAATTACACAAAAAAACACACTCATTCAATATGCATAACAATGGAATTGTTTTCACGAGAACTAAACATGTTACTACTTTCATTTCTCTTCTCACAATTTGTGTACCTTGCAGCAATTTTTTTTGTGTATGTCGCGCCATTGAAACATAATCCGACAACAGCTTGGTTGCAACGCAACGGTCCAAGAACAAACCCTCGAGAAAATAATTGCTGCTTTCAAGCAAATACAAGGCACGGCAGAGCAAATGGGAGGGAAAAAAATGGCGCAAAAAAGGTGAGAAAGGGAAGCCGGAATGCTGAACGCAAGGTAATTCGAGAGTTATTTAAACGACAATTCAAGGAGACGGAACTTGTTCTTCTCTATTCCCGGGCAGAGTTGTATACCAACGTAAATACAATTGCTCGGCACAATGGACTGTGTTCCGAACACTTAGAGTCTTAGACGCTTAGAGCCATGCGACCTCTTGACTAGAATAAAATATGCGAGAGAAACAGACTTCAAAGGGAGCAGAAAAAAAGTAAACGAGGCCGGGTGCTGTTCCTGACAAAAAACCAAGGGGACACCTAACTAAACCACTAAAATATGGGATCTGCCCCTCTAGTCCTAGAGGACCAATTTACGGCGCCCTTATAGACTCGAGCAATACGGTACACGAGGGGTCGTCCACGACTATTGTGTTGTCTCGACTATGGATTATTTTGGCGGGAAAAGGGATTTCAAAGCAGCTCATCTCTCGTTTGGCTTGGCCCTGCTCTATGCCCTGGGCTTATTGGCTGAGCACCTGCTGTCGAACGAGAGTTCGACTCTTTTCTCCCCTCGGTTGGTTTTATGCTTTTATATCAATCCCTGGTAGATCCGTTTTCCGATCAAAGCAGCACACAGGCCTCTTGATAGAAAGTCAAGGCACATATTGGTAACGTCGATAAACATCAAGACGTCGCTGGGCAAATACACCAGACTTTTTATGGCTCGACGTATAACTACATAGTTAACGATGAATCGGGGGAAGGCTACTTTTTATCGTCGTTGAACTTTTTATTACACCGATGGACCAAAAGCACCTGCCACTTTGAGCGTTGACTGTTATTCATAAACTTTATTACAAAATTGTTCTTCCTTTTGGGATTCATGAGGTAATCAGCTTATCTAATCAACGTATCTCTACTTTTTTTCCTTGTACGCAACATTAAATTTACAGGTGTAAACACGACAAATTACAAAAAAACACGCTTTCTCCATTAGCATGATCTTTTTTGCCTTATCGCAGAACCAATTTTTAGTTTTCTCACAACCATTAAACAACGCTTTGCTTTTTTTTGGCATTTATCGTCATTTCATTTGAAAAAGAGGACAAATTCGTTTTTAAATTGGTGTTACTCAATGGTCGAATAAACACAACAATTTTTTTCAGCTGCGTGTATTTGTACTGAACATTAAATAGCGTGTATGCCGTGTGGTTTAAATAGTCCGATTAAAAGTATCAATATTTGTTAAAGAGGGGTGGAGAAGCTTGTACTCAGTAGAGTGCATGGAGATAATAGGCACCTAATGGAGGCATACGTACTTAATGTACAAACTCCTACAACCCCCTTAGCGTTACCAGCACCCTCCACCTTGTCCTCCCTTCATATTGTCGACCACCCCAACCAAATCCCTAAAACACCAACCCCTCTGATACGTGGCACCCTTTTATGACTCCACGTGCTACAATATCACCGTGCCACATCCGGTATAACGCGAATTTAGGGTCTTTGCTGGCCTACCACCCCAGGTCAGGATTATTACCATAATCATTATTTGTATGTCGATCACTCACATTAAAGAAGAGTTTCAATTGCTTTCAATCACGAACACTTGCACATGTACACAAGTACTCTTGTATTTAAATGGGTGCTCTGACTTTGTTTCCGATTGGAAATAATTTATTGACGGTTACATTTATATTTAATTCATTAGCAAAATTGTGATTCGTTTTACGCTCGAATGGATGTTTTAGAGGTAGTCAAATGACCCACTTGAGGGTTTCAAAATGTTCAAGCAAGTTATATAATCCGGGAGATTATTTTGTGTGTGTATATTAGTGATGCATTCGAGCAAGAAATCGGATCGGAAAAACGAGAATCTCATGAAAAATACATGAATGCATGTCTTTTTTTTAGAAAGGAGATTATAATTTTAAAATTGACCAGAAAAGCGTGAAAACGAAGAATGAAAAAAAGTAATAGTAAATTTAAATTATTGTTAAATAAATTGCAAGGTACTGCAGTATGCAAGACATTTTTCATCTTTTGGAGGAAAAAGTAATAAACTTCACTTTGTACGTAAACAGAATGATTTTCGTATAATATATTGTGTACACGTGTACGATGCACAATGATTTTACATGTACACGTAGAATGTTATACGAGTTGGCCCGATTCACTTGTTCTCGGTCGATTACCATCTGACAAGCTTGAGAATGCTTCTCTAACATTTGACACGTGCAACGACTGCTATTTAAACTAACACTGGAATTTCCAACCGTTATGTGATTCCATTTATTAGTTTCAAAATAAGTGATTTCCACAAACTACCAATGAATCGTATCTTTTCTGAAATATTTTTTCTAGTACTTCGCCTTGTTTGCATGTCTAAATAAATAAAACTTTCTTTACTTTTTCAAAACTTGAGTTAAAAGTAGTTAGAGAAAGAATCTAATTTAGAAAAGGTTTTTTTTAACGAAACATCAAGACTCTGTGAAGAGTGAAGTCGAGCATTGAATAAATGAGTATTTTTGTCATTATAGGAGATTTGAGTCTATTATGGAATTGATGAATAGAGGGCAGAAATATCAGACAACATTGTAGTGAAATGCGTTTCAGTGGTCATACGTGACGATTGGGTGAAATACAGAGTCCCTATCGCAGGGATCGTAGGGAAGGGACACGTGCGTATATGCTAGCAGGCGTGGACACGTGTCTCGATGTTCTCCAGTGTATACGTAACAACCCCACGATCAACATTTCCAACGTACTCTGGGGGTTGGATCTAGCCACGTCCACTTCCAAACCAGATTGAGTTACGCGCATCAAATATTTCATAGTGCACGCCATGGTTAATACAACAACCACGTGACAGATGTTAACTCGAGTCCTGCTAAATTATTTTCCCATAAAAATCGACAACAACTGATCATTATGAATTAATAGAAGAACTATAAAATCAAGGGTCCAGTGACAAAAAAATCTTTCTAGTTGTGACATGAAGGATATATGGAAATTATACAATTGAATACGGTACAATTGCTGTTATTATTTCTTACAATCACATTTTTTGTATACACGAAAAGGATAAGATTGCTGGTTTAACTATTCGTCATCTAGTGCAAATTTTTATAACTGATGAAGGTTTCCTTGAAACCTGTCAGAGAGACTTAAAGTTTAATTGCGCAAGTTATTACCAAATGTTGAAAAAAGTATTTTCATTAAAATTATTAATTTGTTTCTCCGTCATTTTAAGTATATGAACCGTTATCCACTGTAGGGCAATATATATCTGATTGCGTTCCCAGGCACTTCTAAAGGTGAATGACATTAATGATAATGAATTTTGTACATTCATGTGCATTGATAATAATAATGAATAAATGCAGTTATTCGTGTAACATGTATTGAAATGACTTTATTGTTGAAAAAATTTGATTATTCACATTTCCCAAGCGCGAAAAATTGCAGGGTTCAATTCATTTGAAACAAATTTTAGAAACTGTGGCATGTGAAGTGTTGATATAAGTGTTGATTTAGTAGAGATTATTTGGTCCAATACTTGTTATTTCTAACTTGAATGAAGAAAATGTATGCCCCAAGCTGGAACTTGAAAGCTAAAGTAACAAGTAACCGACTATGCTAAAAATGTTGAACCTAATGCTGGTACCAGTAAAGAAAAAGCTTTAAATAAAAATGATAAAGCAAAGAAGAAACGGCAGGAATTGATGAAAAGTGAAAAATAAAAAAAGAGAGTTCATGATATGCCAGAAGAGCTAAACGAAGAAAATCCAAAACATCACCAGAAACTGCAAAAGAACGACAGAACGGGAAGCGCGAAAATTACACAAAAATGTTTACTAACGGCAGGCAACTTAGTGCCACTCAGGTAGATGAACTGCGACAGAATAAAGTCAAAAAGAAGCAAAAAAGAATAAAGCGGGAAGAGAGCAAAACTCAAGCTTGGGATTCTGAACAACCAAATTA